>JANCRA010000008.1:15490699-16198922 GCA_024362935.1 Setophaga petechia
TGATGAAGAATGGATTGATGAGCTCTTCTGACAGCTCCTTAAGTACCCTTAAGTGAATCCCATCCAGTCCCACAGATTTGTGAGTACCTAAGTGG
Organism: Setophaga petechia; assembly: GCA_024362935.1. Taxonomy (NCBI): domain Eukaryota; kingdom Metazoa; phylum Chordata; class Aves; order Passeriformes; family Parulidae; genus Setophaga; species Setophaga petechia. The sequence continues at coordinate 15,490,795 of JANCRA010000008.1, forward strand.
CACAGCAGGTCATTTACAACTTCCTCCTGCATTGGTGCAGATGCACTTTGGATGGGCAATTGATTTCCCCACCAAAATGTTTGGATTAACTTCCAGGAAAATTGTAATTAGTGTACCTTGTTTTCCAAATCGGTGGAAATCTGGCATCATCACGCTGTTGGCATAGTGGATGCGGTATACAAGCTAAACAATTATCTTATTTAGTGGCAGGTAGGAAGTAAAATGACTTCTGCAAAAATTCTTGGGATAAACCCTCACCCCAGCAGTGGAAGAGCTCAGATCTGATGATTGTCAAGGCACGGTTCTGAGCACAACTGTTTGACTACTGAGGGTACTGTAAAGGATGATTGTGAATTCGAAAACTGTACATGGAATTTAGAGAGCTGGTGACTATTTGTTTTCATTTCTCTTGTAATATAAGTTATGTGTCTTTTTAAAACTTGCTTATTAAAAATCATATTAATATATTGTTCTTGTCATGATTTTTCAAATAACTCTCAGCATTTTATGAAATCCATTATGGTGCTCTATATTGCTGTTGACCTTACTGCTTGTAATTTTCTATATTTGCAAATGTGTTGAAATCAGAATAATTTTTACTAATTATTTTTAGTGTACTGAATAAATAGCAGCATAGTGTTTGATTCTTTTCAAGTGGTGTTTTGAGTTTGTTTATTGCTGATCCAGTTTGACTTGTTTAGTCTTTTATAAAAAAATGGTTTTGGTACACTTTGTTACCATTTATTCATTAAATGCAATTTAAATATGAATATTAATAATTTAGTAGACAGGTTACATTAGTTATTAATTTCCTTTAGTTCTTTTAATTCATATCTTCTTAGCAAATCAGCAGCTGTGTTACTGCTTAATGAGGGTTACTGTGCAATTGCAGGACATAAAATTGCATTACTCACTCTACTGGAAAAACAAGTACATTCTCATACTGGCAGAAATTTTCAGCAGCCCCACATCTTTCCCTCTCTCTCCAAAAAAAAAAAACTGAACATGGAGAATTTGATTTATTTATTTGTTGCCATCGTTTAAGAATGATGTGCCCAAGTTAGTGATCCCACTGCAATGTTCCAAACCATGATCTGCTCACTCACTCTCCCCTTCTCCATCTTTCTGTGGATGAATGGAGACGAGAACTGGAGGCACAAAAGGAAAAGGTCTTATCTCAGATTGAGATAAGAACAATTTACATATTAGGATAAATAATAATTAAGTGTAATACTTAAGAGTAAGAGATAAGAAAAGGAACATTAACAGCAGCAATATGAATGACAGAGGGTACAAGAAAGAGGAAAATTATTCCCACAGAAACACCCAGCTCCCTACAAAACGCTGCATGACCCCAGAGGGACTCCTTGCCCCCATCACCATCAAATGAGGTAAGGAAGTACAGACTAACCTCAGGGTCCTGGCCATGCAAAAATTAACTCTGTCCTGCCTAGAACCAGGACAATTGTCCTATATTTATTTACCACAGATAAGGTAAGGAATTAAAAATGAAAATCAGTATATACTTTTGTTTTCAACTCTATGAAATATATCAGTGTACTACAGAAGCTGAGAAGTTATTTAAGTATTTATTCCAGAGATGTAAGTTATATTGATCAGATGTGATTGATCTACTGAAATCACCACTGATTCATACACCATATGGAAAAATGTATTAGATTTTTTTAACGTTTGAAATTGTACATTTAACAACGTCTTTAAATTAATCTTTCACAAGCATTCCAGATGTTTTGAACTCAAAACTTGACAAAAAAAGGACAAAATTAAATCATCAAAAGAATACTTGTAAAATCTTATAATTAGAAAATGATTATTTAAAGCATTCACCAATCTCAAGCGGAAATTAGAAAGCCATACTAGTGTTTTAGATTTTTTTGGAACTTACCTAATGTTTGTAGAGGCCAAGACAAATAGGCAAAATATTTTTAATGTCATTTTTTTTTCAGTTTGAAGGAAAAAACCTGAGCATCCTCCTTACCCTGCTGAGAGATGTTTAGTGGGTTTGAGAGCCATTCTTCAAGACAGCAGTAACTTCTGCAGCTTAAATGTTTAGAGTCACCTTTAATGTTCATTATGTTGTGTTAGGTGGCCTCTAATAAAAGTGATCTGCAGAATACTGTAATCAATGGCATATCAGGACTCCATCCAAAAGGTTCCTCTAGTGTTATACTTTTACACAAAACAAAGCACGGTAGTGCATTTGAAACCATGAATGTTGTATGAATAATAGCACTATCACTAATTTGTTTAAATTTAAAAAGACAAATTCATACCACAGAATCAAGATGAAAGCCTATTCACACTGCTACATTGTAGCAATTTACTGAGTAGAAAACTATACTAATAATTCTCATTCTCCTCATACTTTAGTTAGAATATATGTGAGATGCTTTAGTACAAAATACTTTCAAACTTATGAGAAAAACCCAGAATATGGTTTCTTTGCATTTATTTTATTTTATCTTTGCATTTTATCTTCTTAGCATTTATAATTCCAATCTAGTGGAGAAGAGCAGCTTTCTCACCTATATTCAGCCATTCACTGTTGGTTTACAATAAACTAACAAAAAAAATCAGAGAACAAGGGCCTGCTATGACAAAGTCTTAACTTAAAGAAGCAAGAAAACCTTTCCTCAAATTAGACTGTTTTCCAATGAAATGTTACATTCCATTACAAAATGTCTAAAAACCTTTTAAATGCTCAGTATGGAAAGTTTAAGCTTAGAAGAACTTATGCTAATGTTTGAACCTGCTGAAAATAAGTGTTCAGACATGCAGGTTGTAAGAGACTGAACAGGACCAAGTCTCCCAGCCTGTCCTCACAAAAGAGATGCTCCAGTCCTTTAATTGTCTTTGTCACCTTCTGCTGGACCCACTGTAGGAAATCCATCTCTCTCTTGTGCTGAGGAGCCCAGAACTGCCCACAATATTCTAAATCAGGGCTGAGTAGATGGACTCGATAATCTTCCTCGGTCTGCTGGCAATGCTCTTCCTAATGCAACCCAGGGTACTTTTGGGATTCTTGGCTGCACTTCTGGCTCTTGGCACCCAGATCCTTCTCCACAGAGCTGCTTTCTGGCCGGTCAGCCCTAACCAGTCCTGGTGCATGGGGATATCCTTCACTAGGTTCAGGACCCTGCATTTTCATCTGTTGGATTTCAGATAATTCTTCTCTGCCCACCTTTCTAGGCTTTCAAAGTCCTTCTGAAGTTTTGCAGCTGTTTTCCACTCTACTTAAATATGTTATCCCTGAGGCACTATCACTGTGACTGAAGGGCTTATTCTTGAGCAGCAGTGGGTCTATCTTAGAGATGGCTGGCGTTGGCTCTGTGGGACATGGTGAAAGCTTCTATCATCTTCTTGCAGAAGTCATTCCCATAGGCCCTTCCTTGGATACCAAAACCTTGACACACAAATCCAATTATGAAAATATATGGAAAGAAAATATTACTTGACTTCTTGCTTGAATGCTGAAAATGAGGATCAAGTTCAGAAACTAGAGTATTTTTCCCCTTAAGTTGTAATTACTCTTTTTTTCAAAGCTAAAATCAATACTATTTGAGACCGAGATACAATATTGGCTATTACAACTTGATTGAGTTTTAGGATTCCAAGGGACTGAACCATTTCTTTTGATTTCTGAGGCCTGGGTAGTTGCTGAACTAGTAGCTAAGTGTATGAGTGACTGGGGTTGATATTTTGTGAATCTTTTTGGGCAATATGTCCAGTTCTAGGTAACAATTAAAGTATAGAAATCTTGTTGTGTGACTGGGTTAAGCGAATCTTAGACTGGGATAGATATGTAGCTTGGCTGAATATTTTTAACGTTTTTAGTTCAGAATGTGCCTGAATTATCTGAAATAACTCCATAAACAGATGAAGACAGAGTTCCTTTTTCTTAGCTTTACAAAGAATTTTTCTTTGATTGGTTCTGCATAGCCCTGCCATTTTTTCACTGCATGACAGTGTCAAACCTTTAAAGACAGTTCCCAACAATTGTGTAGGTATTTCAGGAGATTTTTGATGGGTATTCCTGATATTTCAGGACATATTTGGAAGAATAATATGACTTATACAGAAGCAAGAAAAGATTACTGAAATGCTCCTATGCCAGATAATTGTTTTAGTTTTTTATTTTCTTCTTTCTTGGATGAGGTTTAAGAGTGTTGGGGGAAGTGAACCTGTGTTCATAGGGTCAGCTTCAAGCTTCTAACATGTTTGCTCCTTATCTTTCCTGGGACCATGTGTTTCTGCTGGCAACTTAAAATCATAGCCCTTATACCCTGAATGATATTCTAACATGACTTCATAATTAATATCTCCTCTGCACTTAAAATAGATCAGCCACCATTGTCTTTGCCTTCTCTCTAAAATAAAAATATTAGTAATTTTCCTCCTTTCATGCTCCCCTATGACTGGGGTGTTAAAAGGAGGACTGTCAATTCTGAATGTAAACCTCTCCAATAACAGAGTTTTTAACCCATGTTCCTATACTTGTACAGTCAAAACTAAGTGAATTTTTTGGGGTTTTTACAGAATATAGACACCCTAATTTTTTGCTTTAAAGAATATTGATTTTTATTTAATTCACTGCTATATATTTGACTTGCAGTAACTCAGAAGTGGGCACTTTGTTTCTCCTTTTAAGGTTAAAAAACAGATAGATTTTTAGAGGTGCTGCAGGATTGCAACTCCTACTGAAACTGAAAGCAATTTTCATAATATCATGCTGGCACAGAGGCATGTGTTATTAAGATCACAGAATGGATGTTTTTGTTCAGAAATAGCTTCTGTTTCCAAAGAGGTAAGAATTTGGAAGAGGGAAATTAAGCTGTTATTTCTTTGTGGATTATTGTGTGGTGTCTCTTCCTAGCACAATAACAGTTCATAAAGAAATGAAAAATTGCAGGCAGATAGTTTGCTTTTCTAACTTTCCTGAGCTTTATAATTGATACAATTTTATTTTTCTTTTCTAGGCTAAATCATAAAAATTAAGTGAAATGTATGTCATAGAAACATTATTTTCCCATTCTGCCCCCAACAGGAGGGACCCTAACTCACTCCCAAAAGCTCCCAGTTCAAATTACCCTCAGGAGCTTGCATCATTTGAAATTCAGATATCTTCTGTGATTATTGTTTCAAGAGAACTAATCACTTAGCACAAATTTCTCTCTGACTTGAAAACAAGGGTGTGTCCTGCACCTATTTTTACTACCAATGCCAAAGTCCAGGAATCTTCAATTCAGCATAAGATACCCACGTGGGCAGTGGGAGCTAATAGAAATAGTGGAGCATAACTGTATAACATGATGCCAACATTTTGTCTGTGCCCACCCTTCCTTCATCCACCTCACTCTCTTTGCTCTGTGTAGACAATAACTGAGTAGCCCTCTGAAAATATATTTCCCTCCCAAAATGATCAGAACAACCACTCTCAATGGTAAAATTCCTACAAATTTTTGATTTTCACCAGCTGCTTTTTTGGAACATCTGTAAGATGGCGAGAAAGCCTTGTGAAGATATAAGTATCTATAATGCTGCAAAGCACCCAGGGGCTGTGGGAGATGTAACTTGTCCAGTGATGTTGAATGAAACAATAGTGAGGTGAAGCCTCAGAACAGCATTTCCTAGGAGCAGAAGTTACTATAAGGACACTGCTTCTGTGGTAGTTCTCCAGCCTCTCCTCTTATTTTGACAGAAAAGGAGATATATCTAATTTTTGGTCATTAGAGACAGTACCATAATTATTCTTTACATAGAGATTATGTCTTTCTTTTCCACACTTTTTTTTCCACTACATAACTTTCTAATTTTCTTTTTTTTTTTTTTTTTTTTGGTATTCATGTTTCCTTTCCTTTCTTCTATTATCCCAGCTTCTATTTTTTTTCAATCAATTTTGTTTTAGCTTCAGTGGAAATAAACACAGTAGGAAGTAAATTCTCTGAGACAATCACTATCCTTTCTACTTGTGTAAAAAGCCTACCACTTATTGTGTGTTATGTAACTTAACAAGACTGATTTTCTGGAAGTACAAGTGAAAGGTAGGGTGAATTATATTAAGGAAGCAATGGCAATCTTACTTCATGCACTATTACTGCATTGCAAGACAAAAGTAAAAAATATGCTGCTACAAAGCTCTTCTTTCTTCTTTCCCACTACTTCCCCCACCACTGAAAATGGAACTGAAATTGCAAATAGTATTTTGAATTATTATTATACCTATTTTCACCACCCGGACTACCTTCAGATATTAAATATTAATGTCTACTTAAAAATACAAGAAATCCTCAATGTTTTTGTAAATATGAATCCCTCTGCTGTTCCAAGTACATTAATGGAATATTAAAAATACATCATATTTAGACAATGATATTTAGCTAAGGATTAGAATGAACATCAAAAAGGCTCCTTAATCTATCCACTTGATAACCAATAATCAAGCTTACATCAAAAGAGCAAAACAGAATCTGACTCTTGAAAATATTAATTCTAAATGTAATTAACAACACTGAGGTATGTTCAGGTGTAACAGATAATAAAGATTGCTGTTTTTCAAGGCTAATCCAAAAATAACACCTTCCTCTGATGTCAAATATATTATTCCTAATGTTATTGTCTTTCAAAAAAGTTAAATATCTGGAGGTTCAAATAAGTATGTTGAAATATTCATACCAATGCTCTCAAAGTCAATACACGTTTTTCTATTTGCTTCAATAATGTGAAACCTGGGCCTTAATTTTCTTATCAAATGTTTTCAGGCAATAGAAAAAGCCTGAGATTTTCATGGGCTTGTAACTAACTTTATGGGACTAATACAATACACTGAACAGATGTTTTAGTATGGTAGATTCTGTGTTATCATAACCTGCATTGCTTTCCTAATACTGAATATAATGTACATCTAAATAGCATCATATAGTTTTAAGAAAAACTTGCAAGTGTACTGTTGCTGGATACAAGCCATCTCAGCAACAACACCCTGCTGTTTTGCTCTCACACATTGTTCTATTTCTGACTTTTTTTCATAATCATCCTTCACATATGCAAAAATAGATGTGAATGATATCTTTCTGAGGGCTGTTGTTACAATAGGGTGCAATTAAATCTGTATAAGCAGTTACTGTATTACTGCCCTAACAGCAAACAAAGTCTAACTGCATATAGAGTTCAGCTATATGAATCACACTGTATTATTTGACCCTCCACTGTAATAAACCAAAAAACACAGTCTCTTTTATAGTTGCTCATTCATATTGTCTCATCTTCCAGACAGTATAATTTAAGCAGTTAGCCAGGAAACCTTAGTGAAAAGAGCTGATGCATATATTGCCTCTGAGTTTTGAAACAACAAATAAAGAAAGATGTTTTTGTGTAACCTACAGAGTTGTCCACATCTTCAGGAAACTTGTTACAGACATGCAGAGGGAAGAACATTTATCCACATTGGCCCCCAAGAAGACAGGAAGAACTACCAGGCTGAATAAATACTTCTCATTACTGCTGTTCTTTGATTTATTCTGTCTTGAGGGACTTAGCAGATGTAATACAACAGTTGTCTCTCCTCCTCCTCTATGTAGGTTGCTCATGAGAAAATGAAGTTATGTTTCTGTTTACAGGTACATGGTTTTAATAAGAAGCTATTTCAAACTTGAGTGATAGATATTTTTATTGGGTTTATGCAGAAAGCTTTTAGGAGCAAGAGACTGTGGAGGTGGATGTTGTGGAAAGAGACAGCTGCCCCTGTGTTGTGCAGAGTCAATTCCATCTGGCTCCCAAACAGACCTGCTGGTAGCCAGAGCTGAGGCCATCAGCAAGGCTGGCGACACCTTGGTCATATTGTATATAAAAATGGGTGAAAAGCTCTGTGCAGCAATTGTGAGAGAGAGGAGTTTAGGTACTGTTTCAGAGTCCATAATTTACTCTTGCTCCAGGATGTGTGCAAACCCATATAGCCTTTATTTGCCTAAGAAAATACATTTCTGATGTTGATTTTTTTTGTAAAATTTTTAGCTTTCTTCGCATCAGATTTTACTTAGAGGAATTGTGTCTTTTGGTACCTATGCAGCTATTTCCAAGTGCATTCTAATTGCCCTGCTATTTCTCCTGAGAATACCTTTAATTTCACTCATTTCACTCAAGTATTAAAAAGAAAGTAGTAGCTTGGGATACAGACTGAAGTTTTTGTTTAATCTTCTTGGAAGAGCAATGTAAAATTAATTTTATTGCTGTATAGACTGCACTTTAAAAATTAAGACTATGATGTTTGCACATGACTTTCTTTTCTCCATCTGGCATGCTTGCTTTCCAGAATATTTTCAGAAAATACTGAGATTTCAAGAGCAAATTGTAATTGCCATGAACCTTTCTATCAACATGAAAATTATCCCTGCATAGCATGTGTGTAATGAACTATTATCATAGCAGTTTAACTAGGCCCATGAAAATCAAATTCCTTGAGTTTGTGGTTTTTATGATACCTTGAAATGTCTCTGTCTGAAAGTTTGCTCTTACTAGCAGGGATGATCCTGGAACTGTATTTCCTTTGACTGCTGCTTCCACAAAGATTCTACATTGTTGTAATTTAACTTGTACTGCATCAATGCCACTAACTTCACTAGGAGGAGATCTGTGTACCAAGAAGGTGCAGGAAAAATTTTCCTTCTTTCCTTCCTTCCTTCCTTCCTTCCTTCCGCCACTTCCGCCACTTCCGCCACTTCCGCCACTTCCTTCCTTCCTTCCTTCCTTCCTTCCTTCCTTCCTTCCTTCCTTCCTTCCTTCCTTCCTTCCTTCCTTCCTTCCTTCCTTCCTTCCTTCCTTCCTTCCTTCCTTCCTTCCTTCCGTCCTTCCTTCCGTCCTTCCTTCCTTCCTTCCTTCCTTCCTTCCGTCCTTCCTTCTGCCACTTCCTTCCTTCTGCCACTTCCTTCCTTCTGCCACTTCCTTCCGCCACTTCCTTCCTTCTGCCACTTCCTTCCTTCCTTCTGCCACTTCCTTCCTTCCTTCCTTCCTTCCTTCCTTCCTTCCTTCCGCCACTTCCGCCACTTCCGCCACTTCCGCCACTTCCGCCACTTCCTTCCTTCCGCCACTTCCTTCCGCCACTTCCTTCCGCCACTTCCTTCCACCACTTCCTTCCTTCTGCCACTTCCTTCCTTCCTTCCGCCACTTCCGCCACTTCTGCCACTTCCTTCCTTCTTTCCTTCCGCCACTTCCTTCTGCCACTTCCTTCCGCCACTTCCGCCACTTCTGCCACTTCCGCCACTTCAGCCACTTCCTTCCTTCCTTTCATTATAAAACCTTGTTTTTTATATGTAATCAAATTATTTTGCACAATATCTAGCATTTAGCATGATTAACAGAGTTAAATACAAACCCAAGGAAACTCTGCTATAACGTTAAATAACTAACATCAAAAAGTAAAATAGGATTAGATTTAGGTTGTGTTTTAGTGAGTTTTTCAGCCTGAAGCCAGAAATCACTCCTTTTCTCAGCACATACTGCAAAGACAAGTGTGTGTACCTTTATTTAGAATGGCCAACTATTTTCAAACAGCAACATGAATTTGAGTGCAGAAATGGAACTGAAGATAAATATAAACAGAGGATCCCAAATTGAGCAATGCTTTTGAAAGTCATATAAGTTATTTTAAAATCAAATTGTTATTTGATCAAATTCTGCTTTAGGTTTTAGAAGATGGAATTGAAATGCTGAGACCACTTGGTGAGATAAAGTCCTTGTAACAAAAGCTATGCAGTTTGAAGCTACATTTCTTTTTTCTTCAGAACATAAAAAAAAAAGTCATATGGCTTTGACATGCAGGCTGTGCACCACAGTGCTTTGGCTGAACCTGCTAAATAATTTGTGATGACTACCTTTTTAAATTTCTCTTGTGGATTTGTTTTTGGTTGATTTGTTTTGTATTTCATATTTGAAGTGCTTTATTGTAGCTTTATTTATTTAAATATGGGTTTCAGCCTGCTATGACAAATGGGTGAACACAGACCATTATTGCCAAGGAACCCTTCCCTGGTAACAGAAGTGTTACTGTGAATTCTATATGTGGGTGCTGGCCCCGCATTTGGCATTTGAGAATTCTAACATCTTATACTTGCTTAAGTGCCACAGTTAATGAAATACATACAAAATTCATTCTCTATCATTTACACAAGAGGAGGAGTCATGATTGGTTAGTATTAGTTGTCCTCTTAATATTGATTGGAGGTGTAACTTCTCCGGGGCATTAAAGTTTTACTGTATGTTCCCTGTCCAGTTCCCAGTTTCCAAAGACCACCCCGGTTCTAGATATTATTTAGCACTGTGCAGTTCTATTTAGGAGTAAAATCACAGTGAAGATGGTGAGCAAAATGTGGACAGAGCCACAGCAGAGCAGAATGTAACTTGCTCAGTCAAGAGGTAGGAAGAAATATAGGGCCTGTTGAAACCAATTTCCTTCTCACTGCTGAACCCATAGAGGATTGATGTGAGGTATGTACATTGTAGGGTGCATCAATTTCATTCCTTTCTCTCTAGCAGAAGAGTCAAACAATGACTTCATCTGTCCCTGCAGTAACTGCAACTCTACTCTCTGACTAATGTTTATGAGTTCAGAATTCTATTTATGTTACAAATGGCTTTTCCAGTTGCCAAGTGTAGTTGAACTCTGATCAATAAATTAGCCAAAACGTAGGCATCAGGGATAGCGAGATAGTTGGACAGATGAATAAACTATGCAAATGTATAAGTTTAATTTCCTCAGAAAACCAAAGTTCAAGAGTGTCTATAGATATTTAAGGAGCATACTAACCAAGAGTTTTAGTAGTAACATGAGCATTTGTTCATGTTAAGAGAGTATGTGTGTCTGTGGAACAACCAACTTTACAAGGGCCATTAAATTTCCATGAAACGTCCTTCTGAACTAGTACTATCCAGAGAACACAGAAAACATAAGCAAAAAAGAAAAAAAAGAAAAAGCCCAGAGGTTGGAAAAACGGCAAGGCATGTGGGAAGGCCTTGCTTTAAGGTTCTCACCTGAACATAGACTGAATTTACTATTGACTGTTTTGGACCAGTATAACAGCAGAATTAAATATTCAAAGCTTGAATTTTCAGAGAGAGAAGTCACTAACTTCAAATGAAGTTGTTTTGTATTGGGGAAATCAGACTCTATAAATGTCCCTTTCTTTTTTGACACATTCTCATGCACAAAATAAATTACAGGAAAATAGATCTCCAGACCTCTTCCACGTTTTAACAGCTTTTTCACATATGCAACATATGTACTCAACAATAATTGTCACAATCTGACATCTTTCAGGATGTGCATGGATGTTAGATCAAAATGTTCATTGGAAATTGGAAAAGAATTTTATGTCATCTTAATAAGCTGAAGGATATTAGGGAGGTTGACTGAAGCTCAGCCATACCATTTACCTACTAGTATGTAAATGTGATTCCTCATTGGACAATCAAGTGGTAAAAGGAAGCAGACCTGCCTTCTATTTCAGTCAAAGAGGTCATACAATTAGGAGGAAGTATTCTTGTTTAAAACCCTAACTTCATGCCTACCAGACTAAAGACTCCATTTGATATGGCTTGTCTAGGGACAAAGACAAGGGCTGAAATGGGCCTTCTGTGGTTAGCAGTCTCCTGCTGCATAGTTGCAAAATGAAAGTGAAGACCACTGAATGTCTGTCCACTGATGGCTAGACCTTGACTGTTCCAGAGCAAGAAACAGAGAATTACATAACTAAATGAGTTTGAGGGATGATAGAAGCTATGGAAGTTGGCCTCAGTCCAGGACACTAGGTTTCACATCTGTACAGAGTAACTACATCACTAGGCAGATAAGACAATAATTCTATGTCTTGTCCTGGATAGGGATAAACACCTGTCACAGGTACTACTTCACTAGTAGCCCAGTGGGAATGCTGCTATCTGCTGAATTTCTGCTTGGGTGTTTCCTAAATGGCTCGCATCTGAGCACTGAGTCAGCCTGTTGTCACATATTTTTTGAGATGTGCACTCACAGTTTGAGGTGACAGAAGTACAAGTTTAGCAGTTTGTGGTTAAGATGTTATTTCCATTTTAAGTGCTTAATTTCTGCTGCTTATATCTTTCCAAGCCATTTACTCTTAGAAGGAAATTTCTCACACTGGTGTCCAATACAGAGGTGAAATGCCTCTAAAGTTTGTTAAAAATCCATTTGCTTGTTACTGAGGTATCTGAAGGTAGTAAAGCTAGAAGGGAGTGAGGAAGCACTTCCCTATACCAGATACTTGCTCTGTTTCTGGAATTTATTAGTGTAATTAATTTCCATGTTGATACATTTTAAGCAGTCACAAAGCTGTCACTTTGCTATCTGGTAATATTCACCCCATACACATTTTGTCTTACCATTAGGCACATGTTTTTTGGTCTCATATTCCCCTTGTCTCTTTTTATAGGGTTCCATTGGAAAGAAGAGAGGATATCTACTTTGGTATAGTAGATAAAAATAAGTTTAGAATCTACAAAGGTACTCTGGAATAAAAAAAAGGACAGCGGGGAGATATTTTAGTCCATCCTTTAGAGAAATAGTAAAATCTATTTTGCACTAAGGTTTGGCATTTTCTTGCATTTTTCCAGCTGAACATGAACCCAACATTTCAGAGTCTCAAACCAAATTTTAAAAAGCCTCCAGGATTTTCCTTAAACTGTTCTGAAATAAAAATGAATGTGCAAAATCTTATTTTTACTTCCAAATTTCTGAAAACAAGTTATTTACCCAAAATTAGACAGAACAGACCAAACTCAAATTTGAAAAAATTAATCATTTCCCAGGTTTGAAGAGATGACTCCTTCTTATGCACTAGTTCTCTATCTATAGATGCTCCTATGTTATTCATTGTATATTCTGCACTCCATCCTGCTGTTGTTTTTCTACACCTGCTGTTTTTCTACATGTCTCTCATGCTCCTTTCATGTTTTTTCTCTTTCTCATTGCACTTGCAAGTAAACTGACACGTTTTTACTTGCCAGCATGGTGACGGCACCTTTAAAACATCTGAAATATGTTTTTTAACTCAGAAAAAATGTATATAGAGGAGTCACAACTTCCTCCTTCTTAGGAAGGTACTTTCAAACATACATGTAACATTTTAAATTTTTCTGGGGAGTAGAAGATCACAATTTTATCACAGATGAATACAATGAAGAAGTTCTTTTTTGGGCTACACTGCTCCAGATTAGCTGGCAGAAGGGAAAAAAAGGTGAGACAAGTCAAAGACATAATTTCTGCTTACATCTGGAAGGAAGAAGCATACAAAAGTAAATTAGAGACTCAGAGGAATATCAATTTCCTTCCTGGATCCTGTCTGTACACCCCATTAATTCATTATGACCAGACTTATTGACATGCAATGGAGAGGGAAAACAAGTCATAAAGGATGATAAAAAATTGATGTAGAGGGAGTTTCCAGGAACTCCCAAGAGAAAACAGAGTGGGAGGCTAAAGCTAATGAAAAGAAATAATCTCTTAAAAGTCCTGGGTTTAGTGGTTTTCTTGGTTTAGGAGTCACCCTAGGACATTGGTTTAGTAGTAATGGGCATTGGAGGATGTTTTCATGCTGTGTGATATCAAAACTACTTGCATAGGAATATTATGACTTAGTTTCTTATCCTGCTACTTGGAGAAATAGGAAAATTATACTTGACTGTGCTTGGACTCTCAATTCTTCTGTAGACTAAGTGGCAGACCGAATGAAAATGTCAAGAAATTTTTTTCTTGACTGCAGAATTCTTTTACCATTCTAATGATAGAATCAGTCTTGAGATGCAACTTATCTCGCTGGTATACAGATTGAGAAATATCAATTTATACTTTCTGTGTTATTATTTTTTTTTTTTTGGCGTACATTTCTGTTGGGTGAAAGAGTGAAACAGATCTGCTCTCCCATACTCACATGAAGTTCAGCATGGTAATACCTTCTTGGCTCTTTGTATTATTTCTCTTTTTCTACTGTAGTTGCCATATGCACAAGAATGCATTTGCTATCTCTTAAAAGGCAGCAGATTTCATATTTTGACAATAAGGCGGGCCCGTAGAGGTTGCTTAGTTAGACTTTAAGGATCTAAATGCAAATAGATTTATTCCCCTGTGACTTGATTTTGTTCTTCCATTGCTGCTCTCTGCCTCGCCAACAAATCATGATAAGAAATTGTTAGTTTACTTTCTCTTTAGGAAGACATGCTTCAACTTAGCAAGTTTTGGGGTTTTTTTCCTCAGAAATCATATTACCCCTGTTCATTCTTATAATTATGAATAATTCCTGTTTTCTTTTTCTCAATTATCCTCCCTGCAATATCTAGGAAAAAAATATGTTCTGAGAATTTTTGCTAGAAAATGTTCTTTCTTATTGTTAAACTCTCATTTATGACTTCTATTCCTATTCCTTGGCGACCTACACATATCATTATATTTTAAAAAAATATATACAGATTTTAATGGTTTTTAAAAACTGAGGTTTACATTCAAGGCATTATGAAGCCATGATTTAATCAACAAGTAAAACAGAAAAAACCCCACTTTTCTGTGCTTTCTAAAGTCTTTTATTTGCATCCATAAAAGGATGATTGAATATTTTCCTATTACTACTGACACACCAGATTTATCCCATGTGTATTTAAAATGTCATGGAAAAAATCAGACATACTAATTTATTGCTTTCTTAAATTCTTCATTTTGTTAATTGGAATTACTCCTTTTAAAAAAAGAGACCAAAACCTAAACAAAAAGATGATGAATACACTAGCCACGTTGTAATTTTCTTTTCCTGTTTTTAGAACTGAAAAAGGAACACATATGTTGCCAATAAAATGTTACAATGTATTTTAGTCTGTTTATTTTTTGAAGGGATAAAAAAGTTCTTTATAAACAGGGAAGAATGAAAATGTTCAGAACACATGATGATTGAAAAAACTACAGACTTTCCCTTTTTTATAAAATACCCTAAATTTAACAATAAAATACACTAAATCTAACAATATTACATTCAGAATAAACATGCTGTGAAATATGGGTACAAACTTCAGTCCCTTTCTGCTGAAGGAAGGATATCAACATAAATATCATAATAGGGCAATATATACATCAGTTTTAGAATGTGAATGCAAGATCCATAGCAACTTGAATGGGAGACTCTATTACAAGCTCTTTTTAAAATTTGCATTGTCCTTTTTTATAATAATTCCTTGGAGTATATGATAGGATGAGCTAAGTACAGCGCTAGGTACAGCCTTCTGAAGGAATGTAATTAGATTTTAGTTACCCCTTAATGCCTCATGATCTTCCAGATGGATTTGCAAGCTGAATAAGCTATTCTGATAAATAACAATCACTGACCTCCTCTTTTCCTGAAGTCTTGTGATTTCAACTCATCCTGTGACAGAAAATATAGTTTTTACATGAGTGAGTCCTGCTACCATACTATGCAGCAGCTCCACATATGTCATTTTTGTCCTTGCCTTGCCTGGTCTTTCTCTGTCACTTATATTTATTTCCCTTCTTTTCCTTCCTAATTTAGCCTCCCTAAACATGCATAAAGGGTCACTCATTTTTAATAGACAGTGAAGTCAAGAGGGCTATAGTTACAGTGGTGCATAACAGGGAGTAGGTAGAGCAGCTCTGTGTTTTTGAAGATAACTATGGTGGCCTATACCCACAGGATCTCCATGAACTAAATTATATTGTCCTTATCTCATATAGCTGACTCATAGAGAGTGACCATGGTGGTGTAAGAACTGAGCACAAAAATAATTTTACTTATATTTCACGTTCTTACATCAGTTGCTATTTCCACATGGAGGTAACACTGTTGGAGAAAGAGTTGAGGAGATAAACCCAGAGTGAATATTTTGGAATCTGGAAGACTTTCATAGTGAATAGCCATAGTGAGAATGTTCTCTGAGCTAACCACTCAATTCTGACGTGTTCTTGACTGTTAAGCACCCTGTTCCTGAAATATAGGGAGATAAACTGAAGCTTTTTTGGCTCTAGATAACATTTAAGAATGTGTTTCCTCCTTTGGTTACATTCCTGGTGTTCAGAAAATTCCACAATTAATTTTTTTCGGATGGAAATATGTTTATGTTTGAGTTGCGGCACTTAATATATAAAAGATTTATTTAATTATTTGAAGGTGATAGGACACAATTGCACACCAGAAAGGTGTTAGAATATAACAGTATTGAAAATGGGAAAAGATAAAGGTTATTTCAATAGTGCCAAACTCGTTTAAAAACAGTTTGCACTTTTATCAAAGTCTCTGTTTCCCCTTGACACTTTTTAAGGTATTATTTCTTGCTGTTAATTGCCAGAGAAAAGCATGCTGGCAGTGTGAAGCTGTGGAAATTGTGGAATGTCTCTCTTTCTGCACTAACTGCTGCTTCAGATACATATACGAAATATCCTGTAACAGAGCTTTTTCTCTGTGTGCCACAGGGAAATTTCAACATGACGTTAAAAATCAGCTTGTTTTTCTGTTTGTATTTTTGATCAAAACTACAAAGTTGTCTCTTGCTTTGCTTACAAAGATGCTTAGAAGGGATCCCCGGTGTGTAGCCTGTGTCATACCAAAAGTCTTTCAAACTCATGCTCTTGGGCTCTGTAGTAACAATAATAGACATTAAAGTCTATACTTATGTCTAAAGGGTATTTATATGCGCTGCATGAAGTAGTTAACTAAATCTCTGTACAATTTGCTTTGCTTTGTACAAAAAGTACTTTTTGGAAGATAACTACCCCAAGGTTACTTAGAAATTACACTTACATGAGTGAATTTTATTTTCTCCGTTGGTCTTTCTATGCTGTTACTAAACAGTAGCACAAATGAAGTTAAAACTCTAATGGAAAGCTTAAGAAAATATTGTGATAATAGGCTAATATTAATTAAAAGTAAAATAATGGTCCTCAGCTACTAGGCCTATTCTAAATATTATCTCCTATTTAAAGGCCAGATTCCAATACAGTTTTCAAGTTCATTGCTTTTCCAACTATTATCTTAAGGAAATAATTTTTTTCATCTTCTTCCATAGGTTTTCTGGACCATTGGTCTATGCATTATCACTTACTGAACTTGCTGTTAAGAATTTTGCATTGTTAGGAGAATGTCTAGAACACATGATGCAAAATTCTCTGGGAAGTTTTTGTTAGTTAGTTTTGTTAGTTATTCGGTGACTTACATAAATTCCTGGCCACTTTCCTAGATTCCAGCTTCCCAAATGATAGTTATTTTTTTCATCCACTTGGAAACAACTCTTTCTTGGAAATGCTATGGAAATTAGGTTTCACATAATTCAAATTAATTTTGGAATGGAGATGACTACTTAGAACATGAGTAACTTCTAATAAAGTTCTTAAATGACACGGTTTATGCTGTATACTGGTACCACTTAACTGCATTAATTGATAGCTGAATTCCAAAAAGTGACAAAATATATAGAGCATCCATCTAGCATTTATCTAAATTATCATCTTTTCTATAGAACTTGATTAGCCTGAATGGCTGAGTGAGCTTAAATTATATTGTTTGGAGCACACTGCAAAACTGTATGTTCAAATGTACTTTTTGGATTTAAGAAAAAAAGGTTCAGGAGTCAAATTTTACCGAACTCTTTGCTACACTGAAACATATGTTTTGACAAGAAGTTGAAAATTGATTTTCCTATATTTTCCTGCTCCAGGATACCATTTGCATCAGTCACGGCATCAGTTTTCAGGAGACGGATTTATGGCAAACTGGTTTATGACAAACTGGTTTATGACTGGTTTAAGTCCCTTCCACTTATTCTTTTTCTTATGCATCCTACTCACATTCTAGTCCTGTGCTGGAAAATCAGCTTATTCTATTCCAATGGATTAAAATCTTTCCCACATACCAAATGCATCCTCAGTAGAAAAAACAAGTTCTCAAATTGAACGTGAGGTTCCCATTTGCCACATTAATAGATGCCTTTCTAAAGTAATTAAATAAACAAATACAAATAAGTACTATACATGAATAATTAATAAGCAAAATGTAATGCTTCATTTTAACTTAAAGCTAATTAAATGTCTTGCAGCCAGTGTTCTTAGAATGGCATAACACTGGAGGAAAAATTATATTAATCATTCAGCAGTTACTTATGTTATAAAGTAATTAATTTGTTTTCTGTCTTTGTGCAATCGGTAAAAGCATCTAGAAACTACAGTCTTAACTAAAAACATTCAGAGTTTAAAGCTTGTAAGACAGTTCACAGAAAAGGTAGTTTTGTACTCTTGTTGATAAAAAAACCTCTTTTATCTAGACAAAGGTAAACAATTTCCTCACCCAATATAAAAGAACAATTAAAACCTCGTGATATCAGCTAAAAAATAAATCGTGTAAGCTTGTACGGCTGTATTGAGCTATACATAATGAATTTATATGTGGGTGGAACATGACTGATCAGTTTATGGGATTTCAGTTTTGGTTTAGGATTTAATTTGATTTTAGGATTTCAATCAGTACAGTGTCTAGGCAAGATCATGAGACTTTGCACCCAGGCCAATTGTTTCCATGGAAAATCTCTCATTTACTTCACTAGTATATGCCTGTATTCATTAATATTTCTTATATATCATAAGAAGAATAGTTGATTACACTGGCAGACAAATACTGGGCTCTGATCATGAGTGATCTTACATGGTGTAGGTTCCTGATGCCTGAACAGACTCCATTAATCAAATGAGCGGTAGAAAAGATGACTATTCATATGAAATTGACAGAGACCTTATATACAGAGCCAATAAACAGTCCCCATGCTTTCCACAAGGTGAGTTGAGTTTATGAGGAAAAACTAAATAGTAGATAAAAATCCCTTGCTTAAAAATTTATATTCAATTTTATTCAATTCATATTATTGTGATAAACACAGAATCATTTAAGAAGAAACTTGGAAACTTGTTTATTATGTATATGCTATGTTTAAAAACAAATACCGACCATTTTGTGAGAAATCATTAAAGAACCATTGTTGACATAGTGTACTGTCAATGCAGAGTAGGAAAGTTGACTTTCAGCAGTTTATAGTGGCAATGCTATCTTAGAAGCATAGAACAGTCTGAGTTGAAAGGGACCTCAATGATCATCTCATTTCAATCCCTCCACGATGGACAGGGACAACTTCCGCTGGACCAGATTGTTCAAACACCCATCAAACCAACCTTGAACACTTCCAGGTGGGGCTTTCTCTGGGCAACTTTTTCCAGTGTCTCACAGTAAAAAATTAGTTACCACCCTCACAATAAAAAATTTCTTCCTTATATTAAATTTAAGCATGGCTTCTTTAAATTTTAAATCACTGCCCCTTCTCCTACCACTACATGCTCTTGTAAAAAATCTCCCTCTAGCTGTCTAGTAAGGTCCCCTTTAGGTACTGGAAAGTTGCTATAATGTTCTTCAAGAAGCTCTTTTATCTGCAGGCTGGACAGCCCCAACTCACTCAATCTGTCTTCAAAAGAAGAGGTGCTCCAGCTGTCTCATCAGCTTGGTGGTTCTGCTCTGGATCTGCTCCAAGTGGTCCATGTTTTTCCTGTGCTTGGCACTCCAGAGCTGAATGCAGCACCCCAGGTGGGGCCTCCTGAGAGTAGACTGGAGTAGAGTAGAGCAGGAGAATCACCTCCTCAGACCTGCTGGCCACTCCTCTTTGGTTGCAGCCCAGGATATGGTTGGCCTTCTGGGCTGTGAATATGCGCTGTCAGATCATGTCAATCTTCTCATCTACCAACACACCCCAGCCCTTCTTCTCATAGCCCTTCTCCTCTGTTCTCTTCTGAACCTGTATTTGTATTTGAGATTGCCCAGACCCATGTGCAGGACCGTACACTTGAATTTGTTGAAGTTCATAAGGGTTCACGGGCCCACCTCTCAAGCCTGTCAAGGTCCCTCTGGATAGCATCCGTTCCTTCCAGTGCATCGACTGTGTTACTCAGTTTGATGATGATCAAAAATTTGCAGAGGGTGCACTTGATACCACTGCCTGTGTCACTGACAAAGATCTTAAAAAGTGGGAGTCCCAAGAATGATCCCTGAGGAATCCCTTTTGTCACTGCTTTCCACTTTGAGTGCAATTCTTTGAGTATGACCATCCAGACAACTCCTTAATCCACTGAATTGCCCATTTGTCAAATCCATGTCTCTTCAATTTAGAGATAAGGATGTTGTGTGCAACAGTATCAACTCCTTTGCACAAGTCCAGGTAGATGATGTCAGTCTCTCTTCCCTTGTTCAACACTGCTGTTACTCCATCATAGAAGGCAAATAAGTTTTTCAGGTAAAATTTCCTCTTAGTGAAATCATTCTGGGTGTGACCAACCACCACCTTGTTTTCCATGTGCCTCAGCATAGTTTTCGGAAGGATCTGCTCCAGGTCATGCCAGGCACAGAGACTAGACTCGCTGGCTTATAGTTCCCCACATCTTCCTTTTTTCCCTTTTTAAAAAGGGAGGTTATGTTTCCTCTTTTCCAGTCAGTGGGAGCTTCACCAGAATGCCAAATGTCTTAAATATGATTGATAGTGGTTCATCCATCTCTTTCAACAATTCCTTCAAGATCTGTGAGTGTATATGACCAGGACCCATGGAATTGTGGACTTTCAGGTTCCTTAAATAGTCTCAAACATGATTCTCTCCTACAATGTGTAGTTCTTCATTCTCCCAGTGCCTGTCTCTCTGAAACTTGAGTAGTGTTGTTGGAGCACTTGATAGTGG
The DNA here is from genome assembly GCA_024362935.1 of Setophaga petechia. Taxonomy (NCBI): domain Eukaryota; kingdom Metazoa; phylum Chordata; class Aves; order Passeriformes; family Parulidae; genus Setophaga; species Setophaga petechia. The sequence goes on from JANCRA010000008.1 coordinate 15,511,574, forward strand.
AAACTGAGGAGAAAAAATCATTGAGTACCTCCGCCTTCTCCATGTCACTGGTAAACAGGTCTCATATTTCTTTCCGACATGATCCCACTTTTTCCCTAATGTTCCTTTTATCACCAAGTTACCTATTGAAATCTTTCTTGTAGACCTTAATATCTCTGGCCAAGTTTGATTCTTTCAGGGCTTTCCGGATCCCTGCCTGTTCAGACAATCTCTCTCCGTTCCTCCCCAGTGTAAAGACTTAAAAGACCAGAGTTTTCTGTCTCAAATTACAGTTGCCTGTCTCAAACACAGTTTCCACCAAAGAACTCCCACTGTGGAAAACTGTGTAAAGAAGCAACTGCTCATCTGTGACCAGTGAAGCCCTCACCGCCTGCTGAATTTTTCTCTAAGGATACCTGAAACTTGTAAATTAAGCCACTGTGATAAGATAAAAGTGGTACCGTTGTCCAAGTGTTATCGCTGGTCTATGGGGAGGTAAACAAAGCTGGGAGAGAAGAATATATCACTGACCATGGACACGAAGGATCCACAAGGAAAACCAACTCAACAACTGTGCTGAAATTATTTTACGTAAAGAGTGATTATGTCAGGGGGCCATTGAGGCCCACTGACTCAAGAAAACTCCTTAACTCAAAAGGAATAATTAGCATTAGAAGAAACAGAATCATTTAACCAATAGAATAAGAGAAGTGTGTAGCAAACATACATTCATTCCTTTCTGTGCAAAAATATATAAATAGTTAAAAGTTTTGAATGACTTTGGGACGTACAGCACCAAGAAGACAGGGGTGAAAAATGGGTCAACAGGATGCCACTTGATCCATGAGTGGAAGCTATCTGTGGTGTTTGTGAGGTCCCCAGGATGAAGTGAGAGATGAGAATTTGACTCCTGGGCAGTCAAAAAGAATCTGGGATTCAAAAAGAATTTGAATCCTGGGCAAAGAGGGTTTTTCAGAAAACATCATGGTGACAGGTATCTTATGCTTAATCTGTCTCTCCACTCCCCTGTTTCTTTTTTCTTTCTATCTCTCTACCTGATATTTTCCTGTTAAATAAATCCGTACTATTGACTTTGCCATATGGTCTCATTTGCAACTTAATTTGGGTAGAATCATCTCTCAGTAGTCAGATTTTAACACCAGGCTACCTATCCCTGCTTCCACTCTATAGGCTTCCTCTTTGCTTGGGTTTTTCCAGGATTTCCTTGTTCATATATTCAGGCCTCCTAGTGTTTTTGCCTGACTGCCTCTTTGCCAGGTGAGGTTGGAGGGGATGCCTCTTGAATATCAACTGGCTTTCTTGAGCCTTTCCACCTTCCAGGGCTTCATTTCACAGTACTCTACCAAGGAGACTCCTGAAGAGGCCAAAGTCTGCTTTTCTGAGGTCCAGGCTGGTGAGTTTACTGTGAAATCTTCTTTCTCCTTAAGAAACATGGACACCACCATTTTGTTGTCACTTTAGCCAAGGCTGCCCTTAAGCTTCACATTATCCATAAATCCCTCCTTGTTGCTGAGGCAAGCTCTGGCATAGCGCCGTAGAATCCTCATGGGATTCTCTATCACTTGGAAGGAATTTGTTTTCCATGCATTCCAGAAATGGGTTGCATCACTACTGTCCTGATGTATTCTTCCTTCAGCAGATATTAGTGTGGTTGAAATTCCACATGGAGTCAGGGCTTATGAACATGAGGCTGCTCTTATCTCTTTATAGAGGGCTGCATATACTCAGCATTCCTGACTGGGCAGCCTATAGGAATCCCCCACTATAATGTCCCTGTCCTCCCTTTAATGTTGACTCATTAACTCTGGCTCAACTCCTCATCCATCCTCAGGCAGAGCTCTTTGAACTCCATCTAGTCATTGACATAGAGAGTGACAATTCTTCCTCATCTTCCCTGCCTGAACTTCCTAGGGTTTATATCATTCTGTTTTAATACTACATCCATAGAAGGTATCCCACTATGTCTCAGTGATGGCAGTAAGATTGTTGCCCTACAGATGTGTTCATGTCTCTACTTGTTTAATACCAGCCAGTCAATTTTGCTGTTTTTTGGTTTTTGTGTATTTTCTATAAATTCCTTTCATTGGATAAAGCAACTGCAATGTACTTTTCAACAATGTTTTTTTTAACTTACAAGCATACAGCATTAAGAGTGGGAGTAGTAACTCATCCAAATCCCTAGGAAGCAGTCATGGTACTCACAGTCTGGATTTTTGTGGCCAGATGGCCATAAAACTAACTAATTTTGAACACCTGTATTTCAGTTTATTAACTGAGCCCTGTTCATAACAATATCAAACAAAAATTGCTCCCCAAATAGCAAAACTGATGAAGCTTTGTTTTCTACAGGTGTTCTTAAGTACCAAAGACACTGTCCAATGTCACTGATATTGGACCAGTCTTCCCACCCTTTGTGGAAAGCATCGCTTCCTCTTGTCCCTAAACAGGACCTAGTATCCACTGGTCACTTCCACAAATCCAGCAATTTCAGTGCCACTTGCCCTATCCTTGATGTGAAGCTACTTTCCAATTACCTGGCCTGGTAAACATATCCTGGCTGCCTAGGTACTAGCACTCAAATGAAAGAGGATTACAAATGACCTCACAATTCAGCAGTTCACACATAGAAGCATTACACTGATGTCTCTTTGTGGAAACAATTTTTATTCAGCTTGTAGAGAGGGATAATATTTTGTAGGCTTTTACTCCTTTTTTTCTTCTATTGTGATTAGGTACTGGGTTCAAACATAGTACAATAAATTTAGTAGGCAAATTACATTTTCTTTATGAATTTGCAAGTTACTTTTCCTTAACAACATGGATGGCAAATGCAAATGGTTAACATTTTAAAATTTCTTGAACTTTACATCCTCCACTTCAAATTTGTTATACTGATTTGTCACTGGAAAACAGTGACATTGTTCTATGTTCTAAGTATGATATCTAGGTTCTATGTCACTTTCTGTCCTAGGAAGGTAATTTTTCATTTATTAAAAGGGACTGCTGTAACAGAATCTATCAAAATCTAGAAAAAAACCTCCCAGTATATATAATTTGTGAACCATTGGTGCATATGAATATTTTTGTTATACTAAAAACTTGTTTCTGAAATAGGCCTCAATGCAACTCTAAACCTTTAAAAACCTTATAAATATACATTCTCACCCCCCCATATTTTTAATTCTTATATGTAAAGATTTACAGTATTATTCAAAGTAGTCAGATTTGAGCTATTTTGAATGAAAAGAGACACATGATCACTCAAGAAAGCCTAATGGTTGCTTATTACTGTTTTTTCAAGGTAAATTTTTTCAGCCGTTCTGAGTTGGGGAAAAATGATGGTGAGTAAAAGGGCTGCTCCTCACATGATTATCTCATGAGCCCATAGAGACACAGAGGCCAAAACGGTGTCCTGATCCATACATAGACAGCTACACAAGAAAATGACCCCTCTCTATACTATTAAATTCTCTTTCTTTTTTTTTTTCTTTTTTTTTTTTTTTAACAGAGTGGCTGCAAACATGTTGCTAATGACTTTTTTTAGGCTTTTATTTCTTAGAGTTACATCTCTGAGGTGGTGTAATACTGGGCATCATCTTAATATTGCACCACCCCTTTTTTTTAAAATCATTATTTCACTCTCTTAAGAGGATAGACTATATGGTTAAAGCAAACATCCTTCACTCCAAAGATATCCATTAGAAGAGATTGGCAGAGGTAATATTGGCTCATCCAAAGGTCAGTAATAATTTCCTAAAGCTACTACCATTTTAATTTCATAAGTATTGCCACTTTCATTTCACACAATTCTGTCAAACAGGTACCCCCATAGTGATTTCTTCTTCCAACAAACTTTCCAGTATTGAGATCCTTCAGTCATCATATATTTTAAGACTGTTCTATTTTAATCCACTGGGGAAGTGTTGTAATGCATATCCAGACATATAATGGATATTTAATGCATATCCAGAAACAATCGTATCACTGGAGTTTGCATTTTTTTAATTCTTTGAAAGAATACTTCATTTCTTTTTTGACAGTTACTTTTGAAGAGACATACACTAACAGAATATTTTGGATTGGAAGTGACCTTTAGAAGTCATCTAGTCCAACCCCCCTGCAGTGAGCAGGGACATCTTCAACCAGATGAGGTTGTTCAGTGTCCCGTCCTACCTGACCTTGAGTGTTTCCATAGATGGAGCATCTATGGGTCCTGGACACTCATTCCAGTGTTTCACTACCCTCATTGCACAAAAATTTTCCTTCTTATATCTGATCTAAATCTGCCCTTTTCTAGTTCAAAACCAAACCCCCTTGTTGCATTGCAGGAGGCCCTACTAAAAAAGCCTGTCCTCCACTACTTACAGCTTTTGTTGACTCCCCAAATACAATCAGGAATTTTTTGCAAGGATGCAAATCACAATCAGCCAGAGTAATGCCATGGACCATTTTGATAACTTCAAAACATAGAATCAACAGATTTTCTTTACTTGGGAACAGTGCCTGGTATTATTTAATTTACTAGAATGGATACACCAATATCCAATCAGAAATTTCAGCTGCTGATCTCATCAATCAATTGTACATAAGTTTTCAAAAGAACATATTTTCCACCATGTGCTCTGTTTCCCTTCATACAGTTTAATATTTTCTTTAGAAAATATTAAAAAACTAAAGAAAGCTTTGGCCAATTACCCTTCATTAATAACTCAGTATAAATTAACATAAGTAGAAAAGTATAAACAGATATTTCAAAAAACATGCAGAAGATATTTTTGATCCTTTTATCCCTTTCTGGAGAGATTTAGTGCTCTCAGAAATAGTTGCCTAGGCACATTTCTAAATTGGGGATAGGAATTCATAGATCTGTATGGGTATATAAATTTTACATTTCATTGTAAAGTTGCTCTGATCTACTATTTTCAGTAAGATTTTTACCAGAGAACTCCATGAATAGGATTAGGAGAAAAGGTTTGTAAACCATCTGCAGTATTAAACTGTTTTAACACAGCATTTTCATCCTAGTTTCTTGAAGAAATCAGATGTATGCAGCCAAATTTTCTCTCCATCTGTATATTTGTAAGTATTTCCTTAGCATCTGTTGGTCATTTCATTTAAATCTTCCTGAGAGTAGAGTTGTCAAGGGTATTCTATTACTATTAATCTAGTAAAAATTGAGTAAGTAGACTTGCTCAATTTTTACTAGATTAGTAAAGAAAAAGTAAATGTAAATCTTGCCTGTATTCCCTCCAGAATGTAATAAATAGCTACCTAATAAATAAACTTGAAACTTTGAACCCAGAATTTTTCTGTTCAATGAGAAATGGAAGTGAATCTGGTGCAAGGGAGAAACAAAAGGGTTTTAAGGACATGACAGGAAATAGGAGAAATGAAGAAATTATTAGAAAATACAGAACACAATCAAATAAATATTTGAATTTAATTATAGCTGGTTTTCTTGCAACAACTCCCTTTACTTAGCAATGTCATTATAATAGCACCAGTGGATCTGAAAGTGGTAACAACAAGAGAAAGGTGCTAATACAAAGTTAATTGTTTAAGTGCCTTTAAATATACGGGAGAGAAAGTTTTCAAGCAGCTGACATTGCAGGGGCTGCTAACAGGCAGTCTAGGTGTCAAAGACAGCACAGAGGGATTTGTCTGAGGCAGATTTTTAAATGAAAACAGGAGGCAGAACACTGAAGCATAATATCTGGAGAGTGGCATCTCTGAGAAATATTTGGGTTTTTTCTGATTTCCAGGAGCTCCAAACTCAGCAAAAAATCTCTGGGATCTGCTGCTTCACCCAGAGACAAAATACAGAAATTAAGATATTTTGGCTCCTTTTTCTCTGAAAGAAAGCACCCTCAGGATGCCACTGCATTCGATCTCCAATTTGAGGATGAAAAAATCCAACCTGACACAGCAACCTTGAAAGATTATTGATTCTCTGTTGTAGCTTTTACATTGGATGTAATCTAAATTAAAAGCTGGTTTTGCTCTTTTCTGAGTGGTTCTAACTTTTCAGAAAGAAACATGTATTTCTTAATTTTCTGTAAGTGAATAGAAAATCTGGAGCAAAAAAGATAAGTTTATGAAATGGACTATTTTTTTCTTACTGGTTTCACTTCAGTGTTTTGGGGGGTGGGTTTCAGGTCACCATTGTAATGAAAACCATTGAAATGGAATCTAAACCATTGAAATGGAATCTAGACTTTGACTCTGAAACCTAATCTAGTACTTTATGCCACTAATTTTGCATAGCTATACTCAAGAAACTTAAATAACTGCCTGACACCTTAGCTTTGAAACCTTGTGGTAAGTCAAAGGAATAATGATTGTAAGTACCCTTGAATATATGAGAGCTACAGCAGATAGTTAAATGGATGGATAGATAGAGAGAAGGGGCATTAGCTATCACCAAAATAATGGGTGAAGAAGGGAAGCTGTGAAAGACTATGGCACTCTTCAACAAATAAGCTTTATAGAAGAATACATGTTTCTACTTTCCCTGCCTTTAATACCTAAGAATAGAAACTAATAGCAGAGATTATAGCAGTGGACATGTGCCAAAGTAATCACACTTTTTATTTTTTAGAGGTGTAGATAAAATAAAAAATACTCTATTTATGTGAAAGATCCTCTCTTTGCAAGGAGGCATGTAAGTAATGCATAAACATGCATCAACATATATATATAGTAAACGTAGGCAGAATTTCCTTCCTCTGATCTGCATTGCAGATATCTACATCGGCAAATTGTGCTGCATATTCTGTAGTCATTTTGCATACAGAGTAGACTGAAAAAAATTGCATTTGAGTTCCACAATTTATATGATGAGAGTATTTTTTTTCTAGATATCTAGAGTGACAGCTTTTTGCTTGTATAGGAACACTGGGGGTTTAATGCAGTTTATTTATTTATTCATGCATTTATTATTTCATTTCTTAATTGTAGCATTTATAAGATATGGGGTCTCATTAGTTAAAACTCTCAGGATTTGATAATCCAAACAAACCTATTCATTCTGATTCATTAAAAATGAAAAAAAAGAGTAATTTTTGCCATGTACCTCAATGATGATTTACTCTATATATGAAAGAGTTTGCAGAATCATGACCTTAGATTCCAATGCATCTTTCAGCCCATTACCACTTTCTGAAGCTAAAAGAAAAAATACAAAAGTGAGGTCTTTGTTTCCTTGTGTTGTTGTTAATAGGGCATTATTTTTTCATACAGATTTTAATTACATAACTGAGGATTAATAATCTTTATCTACACAGCAAAAGTTTAAATATCTAAATGAATGGTTACACATTAGCATGTTCATTAACAAAGATATATTAATGTCAATTGATTTCAGAGAAAGGTTATTGATTACTTAAAGTCTTTCAGTGAAATATAGGTGGAACCTTCCTGTATAGAAAAAACTAATGATGCCTTTGACTTTGCACCAATTATGAAAAATCTTAGTGTAGGCAGAAGATTTGACACTTTTAATATTTTGATGTTTTCCAGAATCACCAGGCAAATAATCCTTTTTCCTTTCAGGCAAATTGCAACACAATCCAATCTAATGGGAAATGAAGATCTCAATTTTAAGAGACCTTTAAAATATTGATTTGAATCCTTATTGTCTTAGAGTCACTTTGAAAAATCTAGAAAGTCACAACTTAGAATGAATTCAGAAGTCTGTATTCCACCTCTCATAAGAAATTACTTATTTGTTTTGTTTTTTTTAGCTCTTAAAAGAAAAAATATTATATACCTCTATTATAAGACCTACTCTTCTGACATGGATATCAGTCATACACATCTACATCAATAAATATATTGCAATAACATCAACCATTACCTGCCTGAAAATTGAAAAGAGATTTTTTGCTCTGCTGAAATATTTTGCATTATGTTGTGGTTTGGTGTTGGCTTTTTCTTCAATACAAATTTCTTGACTGTGTACTGTGCCATTTCTTTGTATTTTGATTTAGCATTACAACATTAATCTGTCAGCTTCTGTTACTCATACTTTGTAGGTTCTTTGCTTCTCAACATAAAGTTATTGTAGAAATCAGTATTGAAGATTGACATAGCTCTCCTTCACATGATGTAAAAAAAAAATGCTGCCTTTAATATACAGTATCAAAAGCACTTTATTTTGAAGAAAAAAACAATAGGGAATATATTGAAGATAAAATACTTTTCTCCATACCAATGAAATATTGTTACAAAGAGGTAAAACATTTCTTGCATAAACTGCTGCCTAAGTCACACACCTAAATAGGAGTATATATACATTTTAAAGAACAGAAATTAAATTCAAAGTTTGCAGCCCTTCACTTGATTTATGCTGTAAATTGGAGTTTTCTTGATGAACTTTTTACAAAGTTTCTCTGCCCTTAATGAATTTTTTCATTTTTCACATTAGGCTACAAAGGCAGAAAACATTAGAAGTCAGTATCAGAATATTATAAATAACAATATATAACAAATAATAATGGCAAAAATTACTTTCAAGATAGAATATCAGAAAACATGAGTAATTTGGATTCTTCATCTGTTGGAGACAGTGAAGATCATGGAGCATGGCCTTCAGCTCCCTCTCTACTGTATTCTGCTGAAACAACACTTGGGAGTGCTGCACCCAGCTATGGGGACCTCAGCATAAAAAGGACATGGATCTGCTTGAGTGGGTCCAGAGAAGAGCTGTGAACATGAGTGAAGGCTGGAGTACATCTTCTCTGAAGAAAGGCTAAGAGTGTTGGGGTAGATCAGCCTGGAAAAGAGGAGGTTATGCAGGGCCCTTATCACATCCTTTCAGTACTTAAAAGAGTTCTTACAAAAAAGGTCTTACACTCCTTTTATCAGGGAGTGTAGTGAAAGGATGAAGGGCAATAGTTTTCAACTGATAGATTTAGTTTAAATATAGCCCTTCTCTGTGAGTCTATAGAGATACTGGAACAGGTTGTTGGGAGAAGTTGTGTGTACCCCATTCCTGAAATGTTCAAGACCAGGTCAGATGGGACTTCAAGTAACCTGGTCTAGTTGAATACATCCCATGACACAAAGATTGGAAGAAAATTATATTTAAAGTCCCTTCAAACCCAAGTAACTCTATGGTTGTATTCATTATTGTTGATAAATCTGTTACCAAAGAAATATTAGTAAACACAGTTTAATCCTTTTTTTATTGCACTTAACTTTCCCATGGTTGTTCAAAGAAAAAAACATCTTGCCCATTGCTACGAGCCAACATCCAGCACTTCCCTTCCAACATCGAAGATGTGCATCAACTTTTTTAGAGTAACAATTCAAACTCCAGGTTTGACTTGTGACTTTTTCAGGCAGAAAATCTCTGGGACCATTTGTAATTGACCTAGCCTGGCCTGCAGCAAATTTAAACTAAGTGCAGGGTTTTCTCCAATAAGGTGGATGTCAATCAAATCTAACTAGGTTAAATACAAGGCAGAACACAAATGGAGCACATCTGAGAAAAATATACTTTGCCTTCAGCTCGGGAGTGGAAGACAGCTGATACACATTGTAATATAAGGTCATATGACTTGTGAAAGAATGGGAACTGCTGCCTTTTGTACCTGTTCTTCCTAAATGTTCAAAATGTCATAACCTATATTGTCTCCTGAATGGTATTTCTTTTGTCAGATGAATTCTGACACTTCAGGTGGAGATTTTAGGGAACACTCCTAACTAGGAAAGGACAATAATCTCACAATTGGAAAAAGTACATTACAGTACAAATGTATCTTGAAGAGAAGAGGAAAACAAAAAACAAAAGCAGTGACTAACAGTGGAATGTAGTGGGCTTGGTAGTCTCATGGTGATATCTCTGATACAAGCCCCTGGCAAGCAGAGCACCTTTCCAGAAATTGCATCAGGTCAGCAAATAGGTGCCTCTGTACCTCTCAGAAGAGTTGCCTGCTCCTATTAACTTTCACTTTTCCTCAGTTGCATTGGCTGTTACATGGGGGAGAAAATTGAGCTGCCTTATTCAGCTCCAGTGACTCTCCTGATGTGACAGGTCTTTAATTTTCTGTCTGCAGAACGGTGAAGAGGTTCTTCCCTCCTGCAGCTCCTTGCCATTATAAGCTACAGTTCTTCTATGTTACTAGCTTCCTCCTGTCTGTGTGTTTTGATAGAAGAGGTTTTGGCTGTTTGGCCATGGGCTGTGGGTCCATGTGCAGTCCAGCAGACTGCTCTTGGAACCAGCTATCCAACTCCTTCTCAGCCTCCTTGCTCCTGCACAGTCTCACTGCCTCCTGATGCTCAGCCACTTGTGACAGAAGGTACCTCACTTGGGCACATCTTTTGGAAGCAGATATGGTCTGCAGGGCAGCCTCTCCCTTCAGCACCTCCCTCTGGGTGGAGTCTTCAGCCACGAGGGTAGATGGTACAGACCCCTCCAGAGCAGTTGGACAGCCTTGGCTCTCAGACAAGTGTGAAATTCTGAGTGAAAATTCACCACTGTTGATAGACAGCCTGAGACTGAGACTATTCAATCCCTAACAAAGAAGTTAACATGAGTCACTTTCTCATACCAGGCTCTAGATTTCAAATCTAGATATACACAATACCTATAAATATCTCAACACAATTGATTTAGTGTTGAAGGCACAATTCAAATTTTATAAAACACAAAAATATTTCCAAAGCAACTTAGTCCACAAACACTGGAATAAACAGAAATTGGTTTTCTCTTGACTCAAAAAATTTACAGAAACTTTCCAAGGAATTTTTGAAAATCTGACAATCTTGGAGAGCTGTATGTCTAACAAATATAGTGGAAACAGATTGACTAGAAGCTTAACAGTGGCATCAGGAGTGATACCATTTTGATTTTTGTCTTTTTTTCTTTTATGTATTCTCTGTATTCTTTATACATATATTTGGAGTCCTGTAGCCAATTATTGTATTCCATCTAGTTTTCCCATGTCCTTTCCCTGGGCAGAAAGACAAATCATTCCAAGGGACCCTATTCTATCTTGGATATCTTTCCCTGGCAATCAAAGCTGCAAAACAACTCTTCACATTTTCATCAACAAAGTATAGTTCCATCCAAGCGGGGGAAAACTTAGAAAGTGCTGGACCTGAGGAGGGGGAAATTCCATTACCACTTGTCCTCATAATTTGGTGCTTTTCTGTCATTTATGCTAATTTACCAAATTTATAAAATTGTATACACCCCTATGGTGGATGGGCTTTTGTGGACATCTTTCCATAAGTGCCACTGGAGGCCTTCAATAAAAATCCACTTTTATATTACCTCTAATATTAATATTAATATTAATATTAATATTAATATTAATATTAATATTAATATTAACATAATGTTGCTATTAATTAATTAATTATATTGATGAATATTAATATAATTGCGCTGTGAATGTATGTTGTTTCACTTCTAAGTTGAAAAAAAAATTAAGGGAATAATCAATACACACACATGGACATATATGCTAGGGGAACTCTTTTCTCCTCATGAATTCAGTTTGACAGTCCTTGATTTCATTGTTAAAATAATGAAAACTATTATATTCCTGACTATCGAATCAGTAGCTTATATACAGAGAACACATAGATTCTAAGACATCAGCTTTTCCTTCATCAGTAATATTTCCTAGTCAGAACTTGACTGTTCTTATCTTTCACCGCTATATCAAATAATTTAGAAAATGTCACTTTTTTTCCCTCATAATCCCAGTTTTGACAGAGCAAATTTTCTATCATGCTGGAGACAAGCACATTAAATTGACTTTGCAGTAATTCCTTTGCATCTTTTAAATTAAATTCCACTGTTACTCTTATTCATTTATCCTTTCAAATTTGATTATGAAAATTCAAATATTATGAACATGGTTGCACAGGAAAATCATCCAAAGTACCTCAGGTTCTCCTAAGAAAGCCTGGGTGACTACAGACTTTAAATCATTGCATATCATAATTCATTATCTTATTGTTTTTCCTTCACTTGGCTGTGTCAGTTTCCCTAACTATTCTGACACTGGCCTTGCCTGTCATATTATTTAGTGTTGGCAACTCAAGCTGCCATAGGGTGCAAAGAATGGTGATGCCCATATAAAGTTTTTAGTAAATTCAATATTACAAGTGCATTTAAGATGCATTTATTCAGGCGCTGCAACAAACATCGAAGCATAGTGCATTAAAGAGCAACATGATAAGCATTAGCTAGCTACCATCAATATGTAAGGACTGCAATCTATAAAGTCTTTCACACATATAATATTGCACAGCTGTGAATATAATTCCTGTTTGTCTGACTGAAGTATTCTTGATTTGAAGATTGCAAATAAGGATTTGAAAAGAGGTACCAGGGAGAGCTTTGTGAATTTCACACATCACATTCACTATGCAGACCTAATGACATTAGCACAGTTTGTCATTTAACTCAGTACAAGATTTATGCTTGTTTTTATTGTACAAGCTTACAGTCATGTAGATCTAAATGGTTGCACTTCAGGTTTTCTTCTTCCCTTTGGTTTATTACTATTTGTGCACATGAAAGAATTCCTACAAAAGTCTGTAAGAATTTGTTTTTTAAATTTCTTCCTCACAGACTCTGAAAGTATTCCAAGGAGACCACATTGCTAACAAAATCTATAAAACCTACTTGCTAATGGGGCAAGTGTAAAATTCTGCTAAGTGGATGATATATGTTTTACTTTGACAAAACAGCTCCTCGATTTGATGAAAGCAAGACAATGCCCTTCCAATCGCTCTATGAGTCGTTAATAACCAAGTAAATAAGAAATGTCACCTTTATTCTTGGTTTCATTTTTATTTAAATAGTATTTTTGCTTTATTAAAAATAAGAGTATCTACAGATACACAAAAGCAGTATTTCAAAACCTATTTATTTTATGAATACCTTTGTGTTGAGTAAAACATCCCACACTGTAGGACAATTGGTGAGTGCAATAAAATGTTCTCCATCGATCTGTGTCATAGCCCACTGCTTGTTGCCTTGAGTAAAGTGTATAAGCCAGCCAGAACACAATATTTTTTTCCCTGAGAAAGACAACAGCAGTGATCCAAACTTTCTATTGTGGCTGTCAAGTTCAAATAAAATATGGACAGAAGATGTCACCCACAATGCTTCCGGAGAACGTAGAGAGTGCTTTTTGGACATTTGTATTTTTCATGTCAATTTTCAAGATTTTAAAACTATGTAAGGACAAATGTGTAAGTCAATTTGTTTTTTCATTCTACATTTTACATGCATATTCCTGTTGTCATATATCTATGACCCACTTGCATAATTTTATGATGATATATTTGGATCTGTAATCATTATATCCTATTTGTAATTTTTATTCTTTTTTTTTCTCAAGTATATTTTTTTTTATCCCATTATATGATTTTTCCTTGCATACTTCAAGCCTGATAAGGCAAGCCAATAATGCACTAAGTATTTAAAATTTTATGAGCAAAATAAATATTTTTGTTAATAACAATAAAGGAAATGGCTGAATTATTTGCATTTATGCCTCTTGTTAAAAAATGTGTAGAATAGTAGATACACTGTTGTCAAGAAGACCATTTAATTTGTCAGTTTATAGAATTTGATTTAGTGGGCTAAGACATACAAGTAGAATTTTACTGAGGTAAACTCTCTGTGCCTCCATAAAAAACCCAATTCCTGTTTGTAAAAGAGACACACAGGAATTAAAAGTAAATGCATATACAGCTAAAGCAGTAGTTTTGATTACAGTTCAGACAAATAAGTTATATTCCAGTAAAATTAAGATGTTCAGAGCATGCTTTAGTGGAAGAAAAATAGAATAACCTTAAAATTTGAAGGCTGTAAATAAAAATTTCAGATTACAATATTTAGTATGACTCTCATTAATTGGATTATATAAGATAGGAGACAAAAAAGATAAAAAGAGAACAGGGGCTTTGCTATTTGGTAAATTTTACCAAAGTATTCTTTGTTATCTAGCTGCAGTGTGCAACCTTCAAAGAGACCTGAAAGGATATTTATTCATATGACAATTTTAGTACCTCTGTTCATTGTACCTCAACAATTACACAGATCAGATGACTTGCTCATTGTCATTCAAAATATCTGCACCTGAAAAGTAGCTCAGCAACCATATATTAGCAGTCCCAAGTTACCCTAAAATGCTAAAGATAGATGAGTTTATCAGACCGGTAAAATCAATAAGATTTTTGAACACTGTGAGTGACTTGATTGGAGTTTGTTTAGCTAGCAGCCCAGAAAAGTGTCTGAGGATGACAACAATTTCATCAAGGTCAACTCAACACTTTTGAATATGCCTAAGTGGAGCCCTAAAAGGCTTCATCCCAGCACTGCATTGTCAAGGTTCTGCAGGCAATGCTTTTAATCAGAATGTTTTTGAACTCTTTCTAAGGAATTCCTTTTCATTTACCTTTCTGTTTACTTTTCATCTAGGGCTTGACATGACACTTAGAGCACACCATACATAAACACTACCGAGGCTTGGTTAAATGCAATTCTACCTTTTGCTCTGTGACAGAAATACCAAGCAGATTGACTATACTTTTCTATTAACTTGAAAGCCAGTCTGTTGACACCACTCTGAGAAGCTTCTGTTCTCCTCAGGCAAGAAAGTATAAGCAAAGCATAACAACATTTTTCCCAGTAGCTGCTGCTGAACTGCTCATCTAGTGCTTCCACAGACACAGAAAAACCTTTTGCAAAGGCCAAAGCCTATTCTTGATTTCCAGGCTGTACTGAGGTTATTTAAAATGAGAAATAAACCTAAGAATGCAGTAATATTAAGTCTATACTTACCATCTGTTGAGAGGCCAACTATGTTTTATATACAATGTATATAGAAATATATATATGTGCATATTTATACATGTACTTTAGAAAGCTGCACTGAATTGAAGCATGAATATACATGATTTTTTTAAATAAAAATTTTAATGCATTATTTTCACTTATGAACCTTTGAAACATGATAATTTTTGCAGAATCAAAGCATGAGAGATGTATGAATTCATATCAGAAGACATGTTTGCAGAAATGTGCAATCGTGGCGTTTGTTACATATTTAACATGCTTAGCAAACAGCATAGGACTTGTGTGTTACCACTCTTTACTGCTTAGTAATTGCTCTGATGGACTTCTCAAGGATGAATTAAGTTGAAGGGTCATGGCTAATGGAGATAGGTTTGCATTCTTGTTTATTAGGAATTATATTGTTATCACATAAGAATTATGTTCCCATCAAAGTTTAAGCATGTTAGGAAGAGAGTGACCATTTACTGACAGTTCCTGCTTATTGCATGGTCATTCATATCACCATTTAAAAATAATTCAATAGACACAACATGCTGTAACACCACTGGCCTGAAGCCAGACAAATCACAACAGAAGGTGAGTGTGAAATTGATTCCTTCTGCCAACAGTGGGGAATTTGTGAATGAGGCTACAGACCTCTCCTCTTACTAGCAGCTTTACATATCGAATATGAGCTATTTTCAATTCATTTTTAATTGAATTTTGCATCAGCATAATTGTACAATTTTATCTCCCAAACATCTTTTTAAAGTTAATATTTTTTGCCTTTACACTACAGATATTTTCTACGCTATTTTCTGACAAATTGTAAGTATTTCTCTCGTTACACTCTTCAAAGTATCAGATTGAAATAGAATAAATGCTATTAAAACAGTTAAAGTCATTAGTTACATAGGCTTCATTATTTTCATACTGTATGTCCTATAGGGACAGAAGTAAGAAAGAGGTATGAATCTATCAAATACACTTAAGTTTTGACACTGAGTTTACTTTAAACTTACTTCATAACTAACATAATTATTTTGAAATATGTATTTCTATAATAAAATATTTATTGATTACTTCTAATTTTGGTGAATGGGATTACAATATATTTTATGAGTAAAGAAACATCTCAGTTACATTAACTTCAAATTTCTGCTCTGAATGGAGAGGGAGGTACATACAGAGACCTGCTGCTTGCTCAGCAAAGGTATCACCAGTATCCTGCCTGTGTTGACTTTCCTGGGCTATTTCCTCCCTAGATAAACAGGCTGCTTTTAGGATGATAAAGCTTTCTTGGGCTCACTTGTAATGTGATAATGCAAATGCCAACCTGTTCTTGGATGAAAGGTTTTCAGTTGCAACCTCAGCCAAGCTCTGCAAGGGCTTTATAAGCAGCATATTTCCCTACCTGCCCACCCTCTACCATAGACCATGTAAGCCAAAGAGCTAAAACATCCATCTGCAGCAGACACAAATGACAATCCAGAACAGAATACCAGCTTACACTGGCACTCATTCCACATTACCTTAAGGTGTGTAACTGTGAGCTGTGGCAGCTGAGAAAACAGCCATGCCATGCATCCTGCAGCTCGTGGTGCAATTGGTCGGTGAGAGCTGGGATTACCTAGCGTGTGGCATGGATATTGCAGGAGTGTAAATCAGAACACTTACATTAATGATATCTGTGTTTTGTTCAGCTGAATTAAATGTGGCTTATTAAAATCAGCTCATATTTTTCTGAAACAGTCCATTCAGCTCTAATTTTCTGATTTCAACCTCTGTCCTAAAATTACATCTTTGCATCATTAAAGCCTGAGAAGCTAAAAAAGCTCTCAAAATAATTGAACAAGATGAAATTCCCTTTGTGAAATTGAGAACAACCTTTTTCACTAATTAATTTGTTGCAGTGCTAACAACAATTACAGCAGGAACAAAACAGTCAAGAAAATGGTTTTGTGAAAGCAAACCTCCATGGTCACCAGCTACCTTTTTCTCTTTATCTTTTTCAAAGTGGTTTGAAATTTGCTAAAATTAGAGTGCACAGAGAAGCATGACTTCAGTTTTCACAAAAAATAATGATATAGCCTTCAGAGCCCTGGACAGCTTCCTTCCTTTAATACATCTCCTTACTTATTGCTAAGTTTCTAATCCTACTAGTTGAGAATAAAATAAGGCCCTGAAAGGAAAGAAGCATATAACTTGTAAGTCAAACTCTTCACTGTGTACAGTTAAAATTCTTCACTGTTAATAGTTAAAGCCAAGATCTTCTGGTATATAACATGAGTATTTATAGAATTTGAAGAAATTTCTAATTTTTATTAACAGGAGCATACTAACCCTTTTACAAGAAGAGTCAGGTCTCTGTCATTATTCCGAATTTGAACACCTGACAACAAATGGGGAAATAAAATCACAAATTCACTAGGAGACAATGAAAAACAATTGTCAGTATATGACACAATACAGAATACATTAAGGACTTGCTACTGCTAGCTTATAGTTTGAGAAGACACCATAATAACTTTATATTCAAGTACATAACTGTGAAAGCTGTGGACAAAATATGTGTTTTGGTTTTGGTTTTTTTTTTCCCAAACAAACAGAACTTTTTATTCTCCAGAAGCCTTACAGAAGAAAACAATATTATATCCCTATGAGTATTACACAGACACAGCTCCTTGTTTACCTGTTTAAGTAGAAAACTTTCCTAAAATTCACAAGTGCCAAAAAAAAAAAAAAAACCCAAAGCAAAAAAAGCACTGAAGAAAGTTCCTTACTACCATCTTGAGAACAGATCATAAATACAGAAATAAGTTAGTCAGAGAGGTATAAAAATAATATATAGTTCTTTAATTATTAGGTAAGATATAGCTATGGTGGATGTGTTTTTGAGAAGCTAATTGGGAAAGTGGAGTTCTCTCAGTTTGTTCTGTTTTTCTGCAAGATAAATAGTTGAAGTATCAAGGTGGTATATAAAGAGATTTTTACATTTATTCTTTATAGAAAGCAATGTGCTAAATACAAAATTTAATGAGCATAGCTTGAAAAGGTGTATGTGGGAGATGTGGAAAGAATCTTTTTTTTTTTTTACAACAAAAGGTGTTATAGAACCTGATAATAGATTTCCAACTAGAAGTGACAAGTTTGTTTCAGATTATGCATTTTATTGTCTTTTTCAGATACTCCAGGGAGCTAGGGAAGTGTGCTTTTGGTGAAAAATGCATAGGAAAACAAAAGAACAATATTTCAATAAAAGAACAGAATTTAAAAAATAAAATACAACAAACCGTTGGCTGCTCTATAAAATTATTGGTTTGTGTATATTTTAGTGTCATGTCTATTTTGTTCCCAGGTATTACCAGAAATTATTCTTACCTTTAAAAGTTATATCAATAACAACCTGTTAACAATAGAGATAATTTGCAATTACATTTTGCATTTCAGTTTTTCCTTCTAATGTCACCGGTTTTTGGGGTTTTTTTCCCTCTTTTTAATCCCATAGGAATCAAAACCAGAAATAGATAGGCTACACATTTGAAGCATCTAGAATGCAGGTCTTCAAGAAGAATATGGATTTACAATGTTCAGGACAACATCTTGTCCTGGTTCCAGGCAGGACAGGGTGAATATTTGAAGTAGCCAGAAGGATCTGTCCTATACAATCTTATATCACTGGTGGGGGAAGGGGAAAGGGTCTTTTTGGTCATGAAGAGTTGCAGCAGTTTGTGCATTATCCTTCTGCGCATTATCCATTTCTGCGTGGAGAGCCTTTCTGATAAACACTTTTATCAACATTGCTGCCATTACCCTCAGCGTCTTATCTCATTGCTGTTTCCAGTAAATTTTCTCATCTCAAGCTGTGATCTTCACCTTTCGTGCCTCCAGTTCCGCTTTCCATCCCACCACAGAGGAAGAGAAGGTGTAGGGTGAGTGAGTGAACAGAGCATGGTGTTTCAATCAGAATGCCAAATTGGGGAACACCATTCCACAGACCTGGTAGAAACCACAATGAATTATTAAAACATTGATTTTGGTATGCAAAATAAAAACTGTGAAAACCCATTATTTCTTTTATAAATACATTATGGAATTTTTTTAACCTTGTTTCTGTGCTGCAGGAAAAAACATGGCTTTTTAGCTATATGTCCTGAATAGCTTCAGCATCTTTTTAAAAACCTCAAAAATGGTTTCACTCTGCCTAAATTCATCTACATGGAATACTGCTCTAGTGCTCAAAATCAATTTTCCAAAAGCCAATTGACAAAAATGGTATTCAAGATTCAACTCTTGAAATAAAATACACAGTGTTCATTTTAACACTTTTTACAGTTCAATATTCAAATGATGAGCAAGAGAAGAAACATTCTCTTATGACAATTTCTGGATGTTCGAGTCAGTTCAGGACATAGCAGTTACTATGCTGATTTTCACTTGCAGTGAGTTAAAATAGGGACAGAAAACACCTCCACTGCAGTAGTCTTCCTCCCTCATGAACACAGGGTGTAGGCAGTGAAGGAAGATGCGTTTCTTGCCAGTTTCACTCCTGTTTGAAGAGACTGTACTGACTCTAAGTCTTATTTTCTCAAGCTTTTTATTTAGCAACAATCTGGTTTTCTGATCCTTCTTCTATTTTAAAGGGACTGGCCAATAGATTTATGAACAATTTATTGTGTAGACAGAAGAGGATGAAATACACATTATGTAACTCCCGTTAGTTCTCGCTGGGCTGCAGTCCAGACAGTAATAAGAAAGGTTTGGAAGCAGTCTGTGGTACTCAATCTCAGATCTAGAACACAGTATCCTTGCACTTACATTTATGTAGACTTAGCCTACCCAGGATGTGTGGATTTCTCAGCCTCTGAGCTCCTTCTAGAACTTTATTAATTGATTAAATTTTTTTGGAAAACCAGCATATCAAAAAAAGTTATGGAGTTTAGATTTTTTTCTGAAAATAAGAATTAGGCAGAGGAGAAAGACTTCATGTGTCTAGTTGATCACAGAGCTGCTGCATCATTATTAGCCACAGAGACTCCTACAGAAAGCATGGATGTGTACAGCAATGCAGAGGAACATTTTATATAGAGAATACTTCAATTTCTGATTAGTTTTGCTTATAATATTGCAATGTTTTAGTGAAAAAAAATCATTTAGTTTTGGGAATAGGAAATGATAGTGTGTGTTTCCATAGATGAAGATTTTAACTGCTCTTTATCTATGGAGTACACCAGCGAGATACAGACAAAGAGGGAGGTTATATGTAACTCATTATGAGAAAGGCATATCTCCTTTATGCATAGATCTTTAAAATAGAAAAATTTAGTCATGCTTAAGTACCAGAAACAGTCCAGTTGTAGTAGCACAGAACTTGTTGAAGACCTTCCCTTTTATTCTAGTAGCCTCATGCTGCGTCACCCCAGATAACTTCTGATTCCATTTAGTCAAGATGTGATGGAAAGTGAAAGCATTTTTCTGTATCTCCTTGCACATTTTTTCTCTGGGAAACTATGAGAACATCCAGGGATGGCTTTGTTTTCCTTAATATTCTTCAAAGGTTGAAAGTTGGTGTGAGTCATCTGCACAGCTGCATGAAAATAACTGATTCAGAAAATGCACAGAAATCACATAGGAGGTGGCAAGTCTGAAAAAGCAATGAGCTGCACAGCTCTCTTTTTTTTTTTTTTCTTTACTTCTATTTCCACAATAAAGCTTGAAATTTAATTGTGGGGCTGTACAAAGTGAAAAAGCAATAGGTCTGAAATATTTTGTTTTAAAAAATAATCAGTAACTTAGTTAAGATAAATCATTTGATTCATAGTCATTGAAAGCATAAGTTCATTGTCATTCAGATAGATAATATTTTTTAGGCAGAAAATGTAGTCTGTAATATAGCTCTACTGGCCTGATAAAATATTATCCTCCAAATTGTGTTGTAATTACAGTTTAAGGATGTTAACAATAATTTAGATTTCCTTATAAAAAAAGCTGTAGATTTTTTGTTCATTAATAACCCAGGAATCAATCTTGATAAATTTGTTCAAATTTATTATCTTTATTTATTTCATTAATTCCTTGAAATAAATGACTACTAATTTGCAAATATTTTTTTATTGTTTGCGCTCTTTGTGGATTTTGGTTGAGATTTTGGGACTGAGCCATATATAATAAATATTTTTCTACTGCTTAACATAATTGTGACAATATTTAATGAAGAATTATTATTAAATATTATCCCAACATGGAGTATGCTGGGGGTGCAGAAGAGGTTAGGAAAGGACACAGCTCAGACAGGTGACCCCAACTTACCAAAGGTTTATTTCATACCCAGTGTTCAAGAATACAAAGCTGGGAAAATAAGAGCAGGGACACATTAGCAGAGAGGACATTTGCCTTCCCAAGTAACTGTAATGTGCCCTTGTTTCGTGGGGGTTGCTGAACACTTGCCTATGCATGATAAGTAGTGAATGAATTCCATATTTTGGTTTGTTTGTGTGCATGTTTGGGGGATTTTTCTCCATAAACTGTCCTTTTCTCAACTTATGGATCTTTTTTAATTTTATTCTTTGGATTCTCTTCCCTGTCTTAAAATGGTAAGAGTGAGAGAGAGACTGGACACCATTAGACTGTGACAAGGTACTTGAACTATTTCAAGAATGTCTATTCGTTTGTTGAATGAGATTGATTCTCAGTTCTTGCTTCACAGTCCAGCATCTAAACTTACAGGAGGACAAGTAAAATTCAGTACCTTTTCACAGACAAACCAAACTAGCAGGAAAAATTAGGGATTTCTGCTGCAGTTAGGTAGAAAAATTATAATGAAAGGTCTTATAAAATCAGGCCTGCTGTCATATCAGTGGCTAGCCTTGTCAAGGTAACACTGAAAGTTCCCATGTGAAAGCAATCCTGGTGTGAACAGTTCGTTAGCATAACAAACTATTTCTGGGTGAAAAAAAACTCACACCTGCATAAACATTAAATCTATCCCATAAGAAGCAGTGAAGAAAATATCCGAAAAATTCAAGAGTAGAGAGATTTGATAGGCAAGTAAAATACTATTTACTAACCAATAAAGTAATTGTCAAGAAAGCTATTAACCAATTGGAGTCACATGCAAGGTCTCTAAAACTGTATAAAAACAAGTCATGTAGATAAAGAATGAGCTTTTTCCACCATGAAGAAAGTGGAGTCTCGTGTGATTTATTCTGATAGATAACAACTGGCCTAGTGACTTCATGGTGTCCATGTTTAGATTTTGTTTTGGATGGAAGAGGCCATACAATACCCACAAAAATTCTTTAAAAGTGTCTTTTTTAGAAGCTTCTGAGCATAACAAATTTCTCCACAAAAAAACACATAATCAAAAAAAACACATTGTTGTTATAAGACATGAAACTACTATGGATAGTCACAAAAAAAAAGAGGTGACAATTCTGAAATACAAAGCACATCTATACAGGATATATACACAAATAAAAAGATACACATCTTTTTAAAATCTGAAAAGTAAATGAGTACTTTGTGCTCCATTGAGCACATGTCAAGTTGTCCATTGACAGAGAAGAATAACTGGGAAAATATTGATGCAATCTGCTGTATATGACAGGTCAGTAAGCTACCTTGTCTCTTCTCCTACCACGATGTGTTGCATATTTTAATCTTTTGAGATTTGTACTGCAATGTAGTTTTTAAACAGATTGTGAAGAAAATTCTGAGTATTTAGGGCAACTTGGCATTAAAATAGGTGACTTCTTTGTTCTTTATTTTTGGTTTAGTTTAATAATAATTGATTACATCTACTGTATGTAGAAAGAAAAGTCCTTCCTCACATCATGATCTAATTTTAACTTGAAAAGCTAAGAGTTAGAAAGTCTCCTCTCAGTAAAATTTTATAATGCTATTTCAGTGTGTCATCAAATATGTCTTTTGAAATTGATGTAAAAAGGAAATTCCATCTTTATATATATTTTGATTTTAACATTTATCCAAAGCAAATGAGCTATTTACATTAAATCCTACTACTGATGTGATATTAAATGGAAATATATGAAAAAAAAAATAATCTGAGGCTCAAAAATTCCTCCATCTATAGAAAAATCAGCCTTTGGAAGAGCTCTTCATTTGGACTAGTAAGTTTAAATCACCTGACTAAGTTAGAAGTGGAGGCAACAAAGTTAATGAACAAAAGTACGTTGAATAAACTAGGAAGGAACTGGTGTCTGGGGTTGTCCACCTTTCATCATATCACATTCAATAATACAACATAGGATAGAGACATCAAATATTTCAAGTTCACACAACTGTCATCAAATCTAAACTATTTTCAGTATGATTCTACCTGGAGTACTCATGTTTCTGCTGTAAAGGACTACAGCACAGATTGCTTCAGAAATAATACTTTTTATCAGAAAAAGATTGAAACCCAAAGAAATGGCCACAGGTTTTCAAGAGAGTAACCTGTCACTGAGTAAATGGATCTGTGATGAATTTCAGACATCCCTGATTGATGAGGTAAGAGCTGTATAAATCACCCTTGTTGCCTGAGCGCCAGTGTCCATCATCTGAGAATAATGTTAGTCTGTTCTTGGACCTCTCTTAGTGTTGTATGTGGACTACCTTTCTTAAGAGGTGGGAATGGCTCTCCCAACACTGAAGACTGACACTTTAAAGGAAAATCGCACACACATTATTGGCCAGTTAATTAATGTATCATTTCATAATCAACAGACAGAATTTCTATTAAAATTATCCCATCATCAACTACAAATAAGGCAACATTTAAAGTAGTTTGTTTAAGCGCAGGTTCTTGCCATTCTTTGTTGCTACATCAAGAATTTCGCAATTTTTCTTACCACAATGCTCTCCTGCCCTCACCAGTCACCTCCTTATTCCCAGATGAGACCTAGGAATAATGTCTTCCAGCTGAACAGAAGAATTATTTTGATGCCATGGGCAGCCAAGTTTGTCTTTCATATTTTTACCTTCTTGTAACAGTTTTTAGTTTATGATATTACTGCGTTAGATTACACTCAAATGCTGCATCCTCATTTACAAAGCTGCCATCTTTCTTGCGACTAGCTTTCCAAAGCCTAGAACCCAAGCTGAAAATCAGTGCTACTGGCTGGCTCTGCAAAATATGTCCCAATTTAGAGTGCCCTGAAAAACCCTACATAAAATCTAGAGTTTCTCAGACAGCAATCAGAAGCTGGAAACACCTTGCAAGGCTGGATCTTCTGATGAATACTGACAAACAGTCATTGCAGGAATAATTGCAGCAAAACATATATCATTGCATTTGCATAAATCCTACGGATTATCCAGTCTTAAAAAACATTAAACAGTATGACACTTATACTTTCAGATGGGAACCAGGCCAAGCATTTGATTTTTAAATTTTTTTCTAATTTTATATTCTGTTTGTAAGCCTTCAGTTTCTATTATCCTTGTTTCTGCTTGTGTCATCACATTAAGAACAAGCCTGGATTTCATTTTCATTTAGTAGCCTTGATGGACCCAAGCTGGACCCAAGACTGCTGCACAGTAAGAAGCTGTAAAATGCTGGTTTAAATGTGACATTTCAAATAATGATGCAAGAAAAAAAGTTGTTGAAATGTCTCTGTATTATAGAAAGCTTTGTCAAATTAAAGAGTTATGATTAGTTAAAGAAATACGAAACAGACAAAGAGTTTGATGCCTTAAGACAAGATAAATCCAAGAATCTTTGAACTGCAGAACATCATAGGAAGATTCAAGCCCCATAATGATGCCAGAGATTCTATTTAGAAGCTTAGAATTCTGTGCTTCATTTCTGATACTTCCATCTGGTTTTTATATTACTTTTGGTCATTTAAATGATTTTGCATAATTTCAATTATTGTGAAGCAGGCTAATGCTGTGATTTGATAAAGTGTCATGAAGTTGGATTAATGATATATTAGAAAAGTCACATTTAGTATATTTTTCAAAGGCTGGATACATCTCAGTATTTCACAGTGTCTTTGCTCTTTGTTTTGGAGAATCAAACGAGGTTTTATATAGCAGTCAGATCTCTAGAGAACCAAGTCTTTGAGATGTTTTCAGCAAATTGAAAAAACTCTACTTCACATAAAATAAAAAGTGGATTCAATTCCACTTTTCATGTGATTGACACTAGCATAAATAGAAAATAATTAATTTAATGATTGAATTAAATATCTGGCAAAACTAGATAAGGTTAATGGTCTGGTTTAGCCTCATATTTAATGTGCCTACTGAGACTACTTTTCACAGAAGTTTGTTGTGTGTTTCCTGTGTATAGAGTAAAACATAAAACAAATTTATTAATAACATATAAGAAAAAAAAGTTTTCTTTTGAACCTTAAATATATAGCTACATGTAGACACAGCAAATGCAAAGAGATTTTGAATGAAAATGAGATCTCAAGTTTGTTTAAATAATACATTATTACTTATTTGCATAGATCATACTTATGGGTTCTTGTTTGCATTTTAACAAACATGGCCGCCAATAGAGCAATAAATACTGACAATTTTATTCACAAACTGCAGCTAAATTATGCTTATTATGGATTTTTTAATTTCTCCTTGGAAAAATGGTTTATAAAATTGAAATATATATATTTTCAACAGGCAGCCTCCTTTTATTACTGCTTATATCACACGGTACATCTTTATATATTTTAATGGATTTCATAAATATTTTATAGATTATTTTTTGAAGTAAATGTACTAGAATAATGCACAGCAGTTAACATAATTTACACTAAGTTTTACAGACTTTCCTTTTCTTAGCTGTTACTGATGACATATTTATACTGTGATCATTTAACTATAATTAAAATAGCTTAAATAAATTGTGTAGTCCAATAAAAAGATGCATTTATCAATAAAAAGATGCAGTTACCAATGACTTTTCCTTACCTCCCTGATAACAAGAATCTAGGATTTTAAAGAGTTTTCATCTACTTTAAAGTTTTTCACTTGACTCTAATACAATCAAGTATTTTTAAACTGACTTGGCATCCTTAGAAATGAATTGTCATAAAATCTGTGTGGGTACCCAGGAATATATACAAAAACCTTCCCCTTCAAAATTTAATACCGGTATCTCAGTCTTCAGTTCACCCCTTTGCATTAGTCTCACACTGCTGTGGACCTTTTGGGTCATATAAATTTGTAAATATGTGATGTATGCATGTATCCTATATATACACTAATATATATATATATATATATATATATATACATATATGTATGTGTGTATGTATGCATGCACACGTACACATATAGGTGCAGTATTATATACACATATATACTGATATTTGTGTATGTGTGTGTATATGTGTGTCTGTGTGTAATATATGTTGATCAAAGATATCTGAGGAAAATTGCATTATAAAGGGGAGCAAATTCCTGAATATTTATGATAGGTATTTCTCCAGGCACATTTGTGATTGGGACTTTAAAGGATTACAAACTGAATCATGGGGAACTCTGTTGAACAACAGGGAACCCTTTTTTACTGCGGGGGTGACTGAGCACTTATAATAGTTTCCTGAAGGGGTTGTGGAACCATCCTTGTATGTTTTAAAAAATCCCATCTGGATTTGGTTGTGAGCAAATGCCTCTAGGTGTAAGGGAGGTCAGATCAGATGAATTCCAGAGCTCCCTTCTAACCTCAACCATTCTGTGCTTATGTGATAAAACTCCATTTGATAGCCAGTCTTAAAACTGTGTCTTCCCAACCTCTTGATTTTACAGTTCTGTAACTAATGAGTTGTGGTGTAATGTCATCATTCACAGAGCTTCAGATAAAAAAGAACAGTGGAGCGTTACTAGTGCCAGTCTTCTCCTGTGGTTCTTCCACCAGAAAGGCCAATGGTTTAATTAGAAATCAGTACTTGAAAAAAAAAAAAAAAGAATTCCAACTGGGCTGGTTAAAAGCATTAATAGTTTGGAAACTATTCGGAAATCCTTTCAGTCCTTTGGCTAGTTTTCTTTTACCTCACTTTCACTGTACTAATTCAGTTTACAAAAATAGAGTTAATTTAAGGAATTATTTAAAAGCATGCATTTACTGTACTTTATATCTGGAACAAAGCACAGCCCAAAAAATACCTCCCCATACATATAAAGAGAAAATTATTGTAAACAAGCACCTAATAACTCTGCAGAGATACGTGTCAAGCTGCTCAGCAAGATGAAGAAGGTTGTAACTCCAGGAAGCTTCAATTTATTGCCAAAGATGAAGAGAATAAATGATCAAATTATGCATTCTGCAGTGTTTCAGTTGCCTAGAAATCATGTTTATTTCCTGGTCTTTTTAACTTAATTTGTTTTATGATGATGCCCATGAATGAAAAAAAAAGTTTAAGAAAATGGCCATAAAAGAACTAATGTTTGAAACTTTGCTAGTCTTTTCAGGCAGGTTACTTTTATATCAATTTATATTTTTTTACTGCTCAGATGTTACAAGCTCCATGTCACAAGACTGTTTAAATTAACTGACCCAAACCGAAAATGTTTGGGTTTTCTTAAATTAAAATATGCCTCAACTCAATACCTATCAACAAATGAAACATATCTCTACCTCTCCACAGAATTGTCTGTACAATTGTCTCAGCAAGTATGGATCAGTTTTAAATACTTTGCCTGCTTTCTTTCTACTATTTTTCCTAATATACCCATGAAACATTATTCTTAAACATTAGTTCTTCTGAAGAGTGTATTCACAGACGTGCAGTATATTATCTGATGCTTATGTACCTGTGGTTCTTAATAACACAGTATTTCTTTGTGTTTATAGAAAATATCTAACTTTGACTTGTGAATTTTGCAGCACTTGAACCAAGCTACTGTTACAGTTATAGGATGTTGTGTATGCTTTGCATAAGTTAAAAGCAAAATGGCTTTAAACGTCTTGGAATGTAATCCTTCCCCCAGCTTCATACCAGTTACCCATTTTGTTACATTTTTCCTTTAAATGATACATTAAATTAGTATTTTTAACTTTTCAGCATAAATACAGCCTGTCATTTTGAAGGGAACACTACGCACCTATAAAGAATGCTCATTTTGGAGACTTCTAAAGATAACCAAGTGCCACTTCAATCATCAAGAATTTTTCTGTATTGTCCTTGATTCCAAGGAAGTGCACATGTGAGCTCTAGGAGCTTTTCTGAATGCTGATGTCAGGTTGCCTGAAATGTATTGTGTTATCTTACTGAACAGAACACATAAAATGGAACCTATTTATAGCTGTTGAGGTATGTCATACCTTTTGCTGCAAGGAAATAGGATAAATCACACAAAAGTCATGAAGAAAAGTGGAAACAAATTCGTTTGTTAGTAAATACAAAATAATCTTCACCAAATTCAGGATCACAACTGCAGATTTAGAGTATTGCATGTCATAGTATACTGCAGTCAGCAATATCTGACACTTCATGATCATTGCTTTATGAGCAACCCGGTTAGGCAGATTTGTCATACGAAACACAAAAGAAATTGTGGAGGATATTAAAAACCTCATAAGTTTCTGTGAGATAACTACTGTATCGTGTTAGTTCTATTACAGAATTCCAAGGACATAATAAAAATTAAACTAAAATAACTATTTTTTCCAAATATTTTTCATAGACTTTATTCAATGGATGCATGTTATCACAGTATACCTTGCAAAATGGAAACCATTTACCATCCCTCTTTACATCTTCATGATTCAACAGTAACAGTGGAAATAAATGAGAGAAAAACCTTTGGAAATCTTCCCCTGAAAATAAAAGGGTTTAAATATTCACAAAGGAAACCTTGAGGAGTGTAAACTGGAGGTCATCATGTCATATTTAGACTTGTTCCAACTTAGGACTAATTTCTAAATCTAGCTCTTAAGATTGGTAAAGCCCAAATTAATTCCTTAAAATAATTTTTAACATATCATTGATATTTTTATTTGTCTTTCATTCTTTTCCCTAATTTTTCATGAAAATTGCTTACAAAGGAATGCAAAACTATAAGTTGTCTTTTTTTTAAGTATAGAACACTAACATAGAAATGTGAAAATAAATGTGAAAATAAATATTTTATGTGACATTTTTCTCAGGGGAAATAAAGTGTATTTCATTATGCCAGAGTAGTCCCTACCAAAGAAACTATAAAAGTCAACATAAACTGAATCAATTGGTGATCAAATATTGCAGGATCAGGGCAAAGCTCTCCTCTTCAGTAAATATTTGCAAACATATAGCCTGACTATGCTGATTCCATGTGCTAAGTACATATTACACATGCCCTGTGATACATTTTATGATGTCTGCTTTTTTTCAAATGCCTTATCTTGTAAATTGTACAAGATAATAACTGTTTTGTTATGGCAAATACAAAATAAAGAGAGACTGGTTCTAAAGAGACTGTATTAGCTGGAATCCTCTAACTGAACACAATAATGGCTTATACAAGTGGAACAGTATGATGAAGAATTCCCACACAGGGTCACAGGCATTCAGTCTTGTGTTGCGAGTGACAAATCTAAGTTATTTGGAAAAGGAAGCTTCTTTCACATTTTTTGTTTGGCGAGATTATCTTTAGAATGAAAAGTTCTATGAAAAGTGAATAGCTGCTCAAATAGAGTCCTGACAGATTTCAGTCCTGATATTTTTTCTTCCAGTTCTTTAAATGACTTGTCAGTTCCTGACTTTTGGCCGGTGGGTGCTCATACACTCACCAGCTTGCCTATGTCATCCCAGTCCTCCCTGCCCCTTTCAATAATTACTCCCAAGCTTGGCAGATACTGCTGATTTATCCTTTACTCCTTTACTGGTAATTTGCTTGCTTTAAAATAGCTGTTCCCATCTCTGTGTCACCAAATTTTCTTCAGTGCTCCTCTCCTGTAGCACAGGAATCCTCTCCACTCATATCATACACTGCTAATGTCCCTCCTCTACTGTCCTTCTCTAATGAGCTGTTTGATTTCCTGAGGTGTAATGACTGTTGCTATCATGTTTTCAGTGTTTATCAGCTTGTCTCATCCAAAGATTAATGTGAACATGAGAATTCACTTTGAAATATCTATGTTTGGCTAATTGCAAATGTGGATATATGCTGTCTGCTTAAATGGGTTGTTGTTTGTTGTAAAAATTTAGTATTAGACACTTTATTCTATAAACTAAAGGTAGTAATGATCTTTGAAACAGAGATTTATGAATTTCAGAAAGGTTTGTACCTCTCAAGACACATAAACAAAAGAGATTTTGTTAGGGATCCCTGTAATTTAATAGCTTTTAAATTATTGTTTGCAGGCTGTTCTAATGTTGAATTTCTAATGTATCAAATGTTATATGTATTAATTGAATTGGGGATTGATGTGATGCTTGCAAAAACAGATAGGGGAATCTAAACTCAGTATGTAAAGTGGATGTTTTTCACATTGGACATGGGTCTACAGTCACAGTCATTGTCCTGGGCCTTCTTATTAGGTTTTCTTTTACAGATAATTTAGAAACACACATTTCCAATAAGACATAATTACTAGCAAGAAGCAGTGTTTCCTTGTCATCAAGTCAGAGAGCTGTTTTCTAAGTTATCGTTCAACTTCAGCAAGGCACAGTAGGTCAGAGTTCTCCACGTGCAAGCTGCTATTACAATTCAGAAGCATGTGGCTGGTGCAGCACTTGTTCCATGAAAAAACAGTCAGGCAGGAGGGCTGTAAATAATGAAATATTAAGAAAAGAACTCAGTAGATATTGGGTGTTGCCCAGTTAACCTGTGTTACTGAATTTCTCTCTGTAATGAAATGCTCTTCTTGAAATGAAATAATTTGTATTTTAAGAGAGGAAAATGAAGTCACTCTCTGCCCAAATGTTTAGAACCAATTTCTCCATTTTTTCTGTGGTATATGAGGCCAGTGTATTATTGTGGTTCCAGTAAAATGAAAACTGGCCTACCTATCATCAGGTAAATAACTTGCTTAGTTAATGATCTTACTGTGACTCAACCACTTCCCTGGGCAACCTTTTTCAATGTCTGACCACTATTTCAGTGAAGAAATATTTCCTAATGTCCAAGCTAAATCTGCCCTGGTGAAACTTAAAGATATTTTCTCTTGACCTTTTCCTTGCTACTTGGAAGAAGAGACTGACCTCCTACTTCACTACATCCTCCTTCCAGGCAATTGTAGAGAGCTCTAAGATCTCCCCTGAGCATTCTTTTCTCCAGGCCAAACACCTCCAGCTCCCTCAGCTGCTCTTCCTCACACTTGTACTTCAGACCCTTCACCAGGTCTATTGCCCTTTCCTGGACTTGTTCTAGTCCTCTTTCTCATAGTGAGGGATCCAAAACTGAACACAGGATTTGAGGTGTGGCTTCACCAGTGCTGAGTACAGGGGGACCATCACACCTTGGTCCTTCTGGCCACGCTATTGCCGATGCAGGTCAGGGGGCCATTAACTTTCTTGGCCATCTAACCACATGCTGTTCAGCCACTGTCAACCAGCACCTCCAGGTCCTTTTCTATCTCAACCCACTGATCCAGTCTGTCTAAATCCCTCTGTGGAGCCTTCCTACCCTCAAGCAGATCAATACTCCCAAACAACCTGATCGCGTCTGCAAACTTAAAAAGGATGCGCTCAGTCCCCTCATCCAGATCAATAACTATGACTGCATTCAGCAAAAGATGTAACCAAATGCTTCAGTTCAACCAACAAATGTTTTTTTTGAATTAAACAAAAAAAAGCAAAAAAACCAAAAAACACTCAATGCAAACAAACAAACAAACAAACAACCCCCCCGCCCGCAAAGCATAAATACAATCTGAGCATAAGGAGAGCCTTATGCTCAGATTGTATTTAGAAGACCTGTTAAAGACAGTATTTAAGTTTGCAGGATTATATTTATCATCAGTGTAAATCTGTACACTTTTTCATCCAAGATAAAAAATAGTGAGCTCTCAAGGCATGCCAAACCAGTGTCATTATTGAAGTGCTGGAAACTATGATAACACAAAAATTAAGACTTCAAGGTGAAAGGAAAACTGATTTTCCCTCACTATTCTGTAAAATACCAGAGCATTTTCAACACTGAGTTTATATTCAGCAAGGAATCACATATTTCAGTCATTAAAAAAGACCTAATAAGGGTAACCTGCTATAGAAAATGTAATTTTCAGAGTTTTGGTCATGTCCCAGTGAGAAAATGCAGAGAGACCTATTTATTAACAGGGGGAAAATATTTCTGGACTAGTTTGACCTGTGGGTTATCTGCATGTCTCTTTTTATAAATTGCCAGAGAAGAACACTGGTAAGTTGACAACTTAAAAAAGATATTTAAGAACTTACAGTACCAGTTCATAGCTACTTAATGCAATAAGGATAATTTTGAGAATAAAAGATATAATCATATTTTACTTTAGGAATCAGAAGACAGAGAAGGTGAGAAATGTAAAAAAATTACTGTTAAAAAGATATATGCCTGGGCTCATAAAAACTATGAAACAAATTTTAGGTTAAATGGCTCTTAATTGTTTAATAATATCTTCAAGGCATCTTGATACATTGTTTATACATTTTTTAATACATCTTTAACTTTCGGGTCCCTTTTAATTTCAAATATATTTTATAAAAATATTTTGCTGTGTGTTTCTTGGTATTTTTATTTCTGTAGGAAAAGTTGCATGAGTGGTAACAAAGACCTGTGTGATCTACTATGGCTGCCTCCATGAGGGCTGCGAGTCAGACTTCATATTTAATAAAAAATACGTGTTACATAGAGCATAGTTCTGGGAAGTATTGACTTCCCAGAACTATGCAGACCAGTTAGGGGAAGGTGTGAGCTTCTGCTTGCTTGAATGTGAATCAGTTATAGCCAAGAAGTGCGGCTTATAATTACCAATAACCAATTTGTCTGATACACTGCCTAAACTAGCATTGTTTTCCTCTAAAAAGAAAAAGAAAAACATATAAATAAATCATGTAGCCAAAAGTTGACTCCAATTTTAACTGAAAATACTAGTTCAGAAAAAATTCTATGCAAAATTTCCTAAATTGGTTCAAAAAGAATCAGTATTTTGATTAATGCAGAGTAAATATATTTTAAAATATAACTTTAATAGAACTTTTCAAGTTCTACACAAAACAGCTTAAGCTATCTCTATATTCTTTCATTAGAATCTAACAAAATGAGCGCTGCTCACAGGAATCATTCTCTAAAATTCATTATCCTCTCTGCATTCTTTCCACAGCCCAGAGTTTTTATCATGTGTTGAAAGTCTGCTGGCATTTAATACTCATTATCTGAAAGCAAATATCCTGAAGGATTTCGGAAGTTATCCTAATGACATCCTTAGACTTTAATGGAAGACAATGAATGAATGTTCCAGCAACTTTATCGTGAAGGGCAATCATATGAGAAATATGTAGAGTTTCTAAAATGCATTGACAGATTGATTGATGAGATATGGTGAAATTGCTCAGGAGAACTTCAGAGACTATAGTTTCATTACCTGCTAATAAATCGACTGGAAATACCAAAGGAGCTGCAAGCCAAGCCTGCAATATTAGTCTAGTCAATGCCCAGATTTCTACTTTTATTGATTTTTAGAAATGATCATCTGTTCCAGCTTGGGCATGATTGTCAGCATAGGACTGAAACTCTTATCTGTGATAACCTTTTACTGAGGAAAACAATGAACTGAAAAATGTCTCAGTCATCTTTAATCACCATTTACTCTTCAGCTCCTGCAAAGGAATGCATTAAGCCACAACAAGAAATAGTTCAAGAACAGCTTTGGCCATCGAAACAGCCTGCTTTTGAAATTGAATTGCAAAGTATTTTATTTCTCAGCCTTTAATGAGATGCCATGTTTCCCTTTTTATATTTTTTTTGAACAATTTAATTAATTTAAACTTTAATCGGTGTAATAGAAAACAGTTCTGTATATTTTCTTTAGGCAGTCAGTCAAGAAAATTTGCCACCCTAAATTTGCATGCTGCAATATTTTAACCTGTACAGAATCTACCAAATGTCATACAAGTTTTGATTCTGCAATTCTGCATTAACATGAGAGTGTTTTTTAAAACAAGATCTTATGTCTTTCTTGATATTTGCTATTATTTTTATGACTTAATATTGTCATGGTTTCGCCCCAGCCAGCAACCAAGCACTACATCATCACTCACACACTTTCCCCACTAGTAGGATCAGGGACAGAATTGGAAAGTTAAAAGTTAGAAAAGTTATGGTTTGAGATACTGTCATTTTAATAGGGAAAGCAAATGCCAAGCAAGCAGTTAATTCGCTGTTTCCCTGGGTGGACAGGTGTTCAGCCATCTCTGGGAAAGCAGGACTCCATCATGTGTAACAGTTATTTGGGGAGACAAACACCATTACTCCAAACATTCCTCCTTCCTCCTTCTTCCCCCACTTTATATACTGAATATGATGTCATATGGTCTGAAATATCCCTTTGGTCAGTTTGGGTCACCTGTCCTGGCTGTGTCTCCTCCCAACCACCCTCAACATCCTTGACAAGTATGTCTGTGGCATATATGGGAGGCAGAAAAGACCTTGGCTCTGTGTAAGCCCTGCTCAGCAACAACACAAAAATCTCTGTGTTTTTACCCCTGTGTTCATCACAAATCCAAGACTCAGCCCCA
Source organism: Setophaga petechia (assembly GCA_024362935.1). Lineage (NCBI taxonomy): Eukaryota > Metazoa > Chordata > Aves > Passeriformes > Parulidae > Setophaga > Setophaga petechia. The sequence continues at coordinate 15,546,026 of JANCRA010000008.1, forward strand.
GAGCAGCCACTGTGAAGAGAATTAACTCTACCCCAGCCCAAACCAGCACGTTTGTTTATATTTTTCCTACTGATTCTGCTGAGATAAACTGACTTACTTCACTGTAATCAGCCTTAATCTTTGCAAAGGTTCAGGAAGCAGGAGATCCATTCTGAAAACAGAGCATCTTAAAAACCTTTTGACAATATTCTTTCCTCTGCACTTTACTGTGTCCTGGGTTGGCTGTATGATGCTTTTATCCCCAGTCGTCTTGTTCTGTTCATGCTGAATAGTAAGTTTTGCACCTTTAAGACTTATTGGGAAGAGTGAAGAGGGAGAGAAATGCACAGGGTTATTTTCCTGCAGACACTGCTCTCACTCCCCCACATTCCTCCTCCTGGCCTGTTGTTGTCTGCAGACAGACGGCGGACAGAGTTCTTCTTTTGCTTTTTAGTTAGTGTTAGCTAGCTGAGGCAAAGAAGTTCCCTGGACTGTGGGGGTTTTTTTTCCCCTTTCTTTGGACCTCTTGAAACCTGTTCTGGACTGAACACCCAGGGGAGCACCGGCAGCTCACATTTCTGGCCCACTGGGCCGGGCCTGGCCTGCGACAATTCCAGCACCGGAGGGACTATCAGAGACTGAGTGAACTGCAACCCGGGGAGGGGGTTTTCTCAGTTTGTCTTCTCTTTTAGAGTGGCAAGGGGTCTCATTGTTTGATATAGTTTTAGTTTTATTGTTTAATAAACAGTTTTTTTCCACCTTTCTCCAAGGAGGTATTGCTTTTTTCCTCCCAGAGCAGTTGAGGGGGAGAGGGGTGAATCGGATCTGTTTTTTCCACCGGAGCTCCTTGGGGAGCTCCCCAAATTTACTCTAAACCTGGACAGCTGTTTTATCAGAAGTTCACTGAAGCAGAGTCTGACCTGATATCTGCAAACAAAAGATTGGGTTTAGATCAGTTAGTGTCAAGCAACAATTGCATATCACTTTGTGTGGATTTTTCACTTTGTTTTTTGAGGTTGCTCTGAGTCCCACCTGGATACCTTTCACTTCCTGAAAGGTCCTTCCTAAATGTTTTCTTTTGTTCTGGAGCATGACAGGCTCACATTCCAAAACTTTAGTAATTTTCTACAAGCAAATAGAACATATGTTTGGAGAAAAACCTAACATATATCCCAGAAAAGGAGAAAGAAAAATATCTCTCTGGGAAGTGTTTAGGGCCCAGAAATAGACACCTGACAGCTAAAGTAATTGCTGTGGAGCAGGTCTGGCAGTCTGATTCCAAGACTTCTCTATAATATTCATTTCACATTTTCATCTTACTGAGGATTTGGATACAAAAGCATTTCCAAAACAGTGCAGACTATGCACTGTTTTGGAAATGCTTTTGTTCAATGCATGCCATAACCCACATTAAGTAGCCCCTCGTAGGCTCACAAAATGCAAGTGAAGACTGAATAAGCTGTCTTCCCCAGTCTATCCTCTTCATCAACCCAAGAAGGACACTACTTTTCAAATGTAACAGCATGGGCTAGAATTTTGTCACATTTATGAGCAATACATAATTTTTATGTAATTTGTAAATTAATTATGGCTTTAAATATTGACCCTGTTATTGCAACACAGAGTAGAATTGTTTATGAATTCCCATAATAAGACCTTGTTTTAAGGGTTTTTTTCTCAGGCATTGAAATGCAATTTAGAAGCAACCTGACATATGTGAATTTCATTTTGGGTAGAATGCTTTACATTTGTTGTGAGTGGTATGATTTTTATGTTTTTCTAATTGTTTGTAGGTTGATTAAATGTTTCTTCCTCATTTGCACAACAGACATGCATAAGAAATTGTAACATGCTGTTTCATTAGAAATATAACCTTTTCAGTACAGAATCCTACTTTGTGTTCTTCACAGAAAGGAATTAACTCCCCAATTTAATATATATTTTATTTAGTTTTCCTTAGAATAAGAATTATTATTTTATTAGACATTATCAGATATGGTCGGGATATTCATTTCAAAACCAAAACCAAATCAATTTATGTGTCTTTTTGACAAATGGAAATGCTGTCAAGATAGCCTTTTCCATACAGTTATGGTAGTTTGACCTTGACTGCATACCAAGTGCTCACCAAGCTGCTCTATCACTTATCTTCTCTGCTAGATAGGGGAGAGATGGAAAATGACTCATAGGTTAGGATAAAGCAGTTTATGAACAAGAAAACAAAATTTGCATTAACACAAACAAAAAGAGAAAAAATTACTTATTATGGTTTATTCTCTACCCAACATACAGATTTATACATTCTCATTAACTACTACCATCCATCCTTATACAGATAGATACTATTTTCCCATTTCATGGGCTTTCTCCACGTCACCAGATATTTAGAAACAGGTCATGAATTTCATTCCATCAGGATGGGTAGTCAGGGCAGGAAAAGAGCACACTTGAGCCTCAGGCACCAACACTGGCCCAACTGGGGTCATCATCATGTTCTCTTTGCTCCTTACAAAATTCGTTCTTTGTTGGGTTCATGTCATTCCTGCTACTTTACTTTGTGCCACGTGGAGAGGGGCTTGTGATCAAGAGATGGGCCTGACCATGGAGGCCATCACACAGATTATCCATGAAACTGAAACATGCTGCAATCGAGAGAGCCATGAAAGGGAAATCTCCTTGAAACAGAGAGTGGTGGATGGATTAGATGGAGCTTGGATAGAGCAGCTTGGTGGGCAACTGGCATCCAGCTAAAGTCCAACTACCACAGCAATGAAGTCCCCTTTTTCCATTTTGAAATGGACAGGAGACACTGCCATGCACTGAAGTGTTTGCTTGAATGAGTGAACAACAAATTACAATTAATAAACGTTATACTGTAATTCCTCACATGGATCATCATTAAATTCACAAGTTGTGAAACCAACCAGTCCTCAATCACAGTGTAAGTACTTTTGACCCCAACTTAAAAAGGAAAACTTAGTAAAAAAAAGACAAAATATAGATTGTGTATGAACAAAGAATATCATTACACTGACAACAGAATGTGCCTTACTTAATGTGATCTTGGAACATCAGAATTGATCTTGGAAGGAAAAAGGATCCATACATATTTATTTATTTAATCTTCCTTCCTATTTATTTTTCCCACTGAAAAATTTGAAAGGTAGATTTTGTTGTGAAAAATAAAAACCAGAAGCACAACACCCTCCCAAATAAAATGAAACCAAACTTACCAAAACCCAGCACTCACATCTTATTTTTATTTTTGATAATTGCAGTTGGGCTTCTTTTAGGTCAGCATTTTCATGATCCATCTTTCTACATGATTGCCACTGATGGTAGATGGTGTTTATTTATGAAGTAAGCACACTGCAGAGTCCATGATTTTTCCATGTGAAGTGGAATATGCTGACAGAAAAAAGAATCCTCAAAGTTAGACACCCAGAAATAAAGTCTTGGAATTTTTAAAATGCAAAAATGTGTCCTGCCTGTTAAACACGATCAAACTGTGCATTTTCTTTTAAAGCAAAAAACATCTCTCACAAGCCTGAATGTGGTACACTCAGGTAAGAATTTTGTGACTGTATAGAGAATTTGTGGCTGTGTTGTGTTCAGCTGAGATAGAGTTTATTTTTTTCACAGTGGCTTGTGCGGGGCTGTGTTTTAGATTGGTACTGAAAACAGTGATGATAACACAAAGGTGTTTCAGGTATTGTCGTTCAGGGCTTACACAGAGTCAAGGCCTTTTCTGCTTCTCACACCACCCATCATTGAGGGAGCCAGGAATGTACAAGATGGTGGGAAGGGACACTGCCAGAGCAGCTGACCCCAAATGCCCCAAGAGATATTCACAGAACCACAGAATCAAAGAGGGGAGAAAAGACTTTTGTGATCATGGAGTCCAACATATAACCTAACACTGTCTTTTCAACAAGATCGTAGCACATTCCAGACTACAAGGTATCATGCTCAGCATATAAAGCTGGTGGAAGAAGGAAGAGGGGGATGTTCAAAGTGATGACATTTGTCTTCTGAAGTCATCATAATGAGTGATTAGGTCCTGCTTTCCTGGGTAAGGCTGGGCACTTGCCTGCCCATGAGAAATGATGAATGAACTCCTTCATTTGCTTCATCTGCATGTGAAACTTTTGCTTTCCCTATTAGACTGGGTTTTTTTCAACATTTTCTCTGTTTTACCTTGTCTTTCTGTTCCCCATCCCACTGTGGGGAGAGTGAACAAAGAGATCATGGGACTGAGCTGTCAGTCAGAGTTAAAGCATGAGAGTGGTACACTGCCATTTCCATAGCTTTAAAAGGATTTTCGATATAAACATTTTCCCTGAAAAATTTTAATGCTACACATGATTTTCTAAGGAGGGAAATGGTTACCAAAATAAATTTTTGTACATGCTCAGATAAATTAGACATGCTAAACATAAACCTGATTAATTAAATGATATTTTGTTCACTTATATGTGTATGTATATGTATTGTTTTTTACACTCAGCCTTTGAAATACAATTCTGAGAGCAAACATCTAGAAAGAACAAAATGGTAAAGTGGATGTAGACATTGTTGACATACTCATATGGTTTTGGAAATAGCCAACATTATGTTGAGATAGATAGATTAGATAGATAGATAGATAGATAGATAGATAGATAGATAGATAGATAGATGTTTGATATAGATAGATATAGATATATACACAGAGACTTGTGTATTAATAATACAAGTGCAAATATTTATACATTCTTGAACACAGATGAGGATGGATATGAATAACTGTACTACCCATGTGCTCATGGATATATGTAAAACATATGAAATGTTTTATATGTCTATCATGTATAATTTTAGACTTAATAGTGAAAGTTACATTAGCAGACTACAACTGACAAATGTTTATCCTTCCTTTATGCTTTGCATTTCTTCTATCAAGGAACTCTTCTTGCTAGCAAGCAGGATATATTACATGCATACACAAAACCCATCAAAATAGTAAAATGAGAATTTGGCTGTCAAAATAAAGCAGAACTGTTCTGGAACAGAAGCAGGGTTCAGAAACAGCCAGTGTTTGCATACCAGCTTGTGCTTCACAAGCACTCTTGCAATTCTCATTTTACAGCTCTTCAGGAAAGAAAAAAAACAACCAAAACCCAGAGCATCATAAACAGTTAGAGTTAGAAAGCAAGCACTTGGAAAAAGTGTAGAGATACAGCAATCTGCAATTCACCTGAACAGCAGTAGAAAAGTTTGCTTCAGAAAAGCAATAGGTTAATTCATCTATTCAATAGTGGTAGTTTGAATACTTGTAAAAACAATTAAAAATGAGAACTGACACTTATCTGTGCTGCACTGTTTTGGTGTTCTAAGTGAACCAGGGCAATGCCTATCTTGAAAAAAGCCCTGTGGTCTCACTCAAGCTCCACAGCCACCTACCAGCAGTAAACCCTGAAGAGATATGTGAAGCTGTGCCCTGGACATGATGGTTTTGCAATCTACAGTGGGCAGCTCCTGATTCTGCCTGTCATGTCACTGACTACTTTCATTTTGGTCAAAATTGAATGACTTTCTCATCCTATGATATTAAATTTCAGCATGGAAAGAAAGGTTTTAAACAATTTCCTAATTATTTTTAAATGTTTTATTCATTAAGAAATAATATAATATCAAAGAAAATATTTAAGCTTAGTCTGTTAATTATTGCTCGCCTGTTGTGATAAATAAAAGGGGCTCCCACTTACCTCATTGCCAGAATACAGACACTTCTGCCACTAAGTAACCCTCTTAGTTCTACTTAAGCAGCAACCTTTGCATAAAAATTTAATATATCCTAAAAAATGAGAAAAAAGTGCACCACCCAGTGGCTAGACAAATTTGATAGGAACTTACTTCTATAAAAATTGTCTGGTAGAAGTTTGTAATGTGCTTCAAGCAGCAATCAAATTACGTCCTAACCACAGGAAAAGTTATCTTTCCCATGAATACCTGCACTTGTTGAGTATGTTATTTTTAAATGTGATGATTAAGTTTCTGCAAATATTTTTTCTGATATGTTCAGCTGTGGCCTGGGATGGGGCCACTGGAGCCTCTGGAATCAACTCTGTAAGGCATGGGGCAGCTCCAGCTGCTCCACACAGGGGCTGACCCTGCATCCCTGAGTGCTGCTGCTGCCTTGGATACCTGAAAGCGGTACAGTACTGCTTTCCCAAATTTGGTAATTTGTCAATATTTGAGATGCTGGAACTCAGGCACTGCCAGAACTCCTGCAACAGATTTTTTTTTTACTGAAACATGAGAACACACCCTGAAAGCTGAACCCACAACACTGACTGGTACTCAGTTTTTCTTCCAGCTGTACCTCTTTCTGATCATGAGAGTAAGTGGATGTACTGAAATGTGAGAACAATTTTCTTTACTGTTTCTCTTGACCCTCCATATAGGAGGGTTGTATATAATTTTCCTCTTTCTCCCACTCTTCTCTTATCCTTGTCTGAAGACAAATCTGAATTTGGGGAGATTTCTAAACCAAATTTCTGGTTTCAGGTGTCTAGTGAGGAGGATTAATATTTGAAGATGAATGTGACAATCCAGCCCTTTATTTAATTAAATCATGGTTGTTTAATTGTAACAACTATTTCATATTTCTACTTACTTTTTAAATTATTGTCTATAAATCATAGCTCAAAATATTTGGTCTTGTGTAATTTATCATGCTTTGTATTTTTGCTGAAGTGGAAAGATACTCAACAGATGAACTGGCTATGCCTTTACTGATAATGACAGTTGCAGAAGAAAAATATTACTAATAAACATAGAACAGGGAGGCTAATTAACCTTATATTCATTATAATTATCACATTTCAGTGTAGCTTTAAAAACATGCAGATTTGTGTTACAGAAAGATTTCTTATGTTACAGTCCATTGTCTTTTGATGGGCTGTAAATCAGTAAGAACAGGTTGCTAAAAGTACCCCAAGAAAAACAAAGAAATAAAAATACAAAAGAATCCCCCAAAACGCAAGTATCACAGGTTTGTATTCACCACTTTATATACTTTGCTAACTTCAAACACGAAAAATTTTATGCAAATATTAAAAAAATAATTTAGAAATAAATCAAATCAGTCTGGTAATAAAAATGTTTATTGAGCCTTGTTGTAGACAATCCTTATTTTTTCTCCACAAACAGCGTGTGGCTTATTGCATTTTATATGGGCTGAAATCCAATGGACAGTAGTATTTACTAAAAGTAACTCTGAGTTACTACCTGAATGAAAAACAAGTTAAATTACAGTACCATCACTGACTTCTTGTTACTCACAAGGGTGCCCAAGCAATCTGATGCATGAAGATGATAATAATACAATAGGATAACCTGAAATTTGATGCCCTGTGGTTATCCTGTGATCAGACATGAAAAATGGAGGTTAATTTTTTTTCTATTTTTGACAATTTCCTTGATTAAAATGACTGGAATTTTCTCTCCTGATCACTTTCAAGATGAACAGCCTTTGCTAACTGAAATTATCAATAATCATAAATCACATAAGAGGAAAATGCTGTGATGTTCAGCCTCTGGAATTGTATCTGTGTAATTATCAAGTCAGCAACTAATACCAATGAAAGCTTTATTACAAAAAAGCACAATCACAGTGGATATCATGTAATAAATGCTTTAAAAAGAATCCTCAGGATGTCTTTGATTATTCTTTCTAAGGAAGATTAAACTTCACATACAACTACCAGTATTTTTATATTTTTATGGAAAGGCTGGAGCAAAGGACTAACTGGGAAGTGGAGTTGAGCAGTTGTTGCACATAATGAGACTTTTAAATACTAGCTCTAGGAGGGATGGATAGGTACATAATGAGACTTTTAAATACTAGCTCTAGGATGGATGGATAGAAAACCCTGTGCTTATGCTCAAAATAACAGCAGCTCCAGGTTTACTGGTCAGTTACTTCATCTCCTGTTGAGGAAGTAGGGAAGCAAGGAACTGCACTACTCTTATTTAAACTGCTGCTATGGGGTAAATCTTCAGTCCTCTGCTAGATTATGTAAATAATGTCAGAAATAAATCTTTCTAAGTATTGGAGATAGGCGAATTTTAACCACTAACCACTCCACTACTTTCAGTGTTAAAATAAAATTAAAATTGGATGCTGTCCATACTCCTATTAAGCAAAAAACAATTTAATCTAGAATGATTACCAAAATTACTTGTGATGCTTCTCTCAGCATAGAATAGCATTCCTTCTATGTCCACACAACATAACCCATATCTCTACATTCACCTTTCTACTCCAGGTCTCAGGTTTGGAAAGCTGTTATCAGAGCCATTCACTCAATCATTCACAGAGCTGGCTCCTGTCCAGTAGCAAGGATTTGACTTGTATACAGAAAGTAATTCAGGAGACACATAGCAGTCCTGCAGGAAGGCCTCTTCAGCACAGATTGTCCTTGACACCAAATAACAGAGACAGCCCAACACCCTGAGTTTTTCTTTAAAATATTCAGCCATTTGTGGTTGGCATACAGGCCAGTTCTTAGAGCCAGAGGGCTGGTGATGACACTATAGCATTCTTTCTGTGAAAGGTTTGGTTCAGATTTTTAGATTACAGCATTACAAAGTATTTGATGATCTTCCCCAGATATTTTCTTGTTCACCTTTTCATGTTTGAAGCATCAGCTTGCCATGATTCCGTGATATCCAGCAGCAGTGAGCTAACAAACATTCCTGCTTACAAACTTCTCAGCATACTGGTAGCTGATTATGTGCCACTGTAGCATCTTTTAGGGAATCTTCTTTGGCTAGGAGGAATGTTATGAAGTGGATGGAGGTCTCTGCTCAGGAAGGCAGGGAAACCACATCTGACTGAGGAAGGTTCCCACAAGCAGGAGGATCCTGCATACACCACAGTGTTGTCTGCTGTGGAAATGAATCACCTGGATGGGTTGTGAGATTCAGACAGGCAGAGCACCAAAGGCTGCACCCTAAAATGACTGTGAACATTCCCATACTTTTTCAATGGTCAACAAGAGTACGTTCATCTTTGTTTCAGAATGTTACACTAAGAAGAAATGGAAACTGTATGGAGATTTTAAAATTTGTTTTACCTACTAACTATGATGCTAACATTGTTTTGTTATGATTATGAGACAGTAGAAGCAAATAAACAAAAGAAAAAGAAACTCTTTCTATGCACAAATACTTTGCAATGACCAGAAACAATGAAACATACAGAAAACGTCATATTGAATGAACACCCATTTCAAATATAATGATCTCCAAAGAAAAAAAATATTAATAAGATTCCAGCATTCTTTATGGAAGTGAATATTTATTTTTGATGCTGCTAGTTCTTATCCATTCCTTGATATAAATAGCTTAATGATGCAGAGAAGTTTACACAAGCCTTTTGCAATAGGCTATATTGGATCAAGAGCATAAATATTGACACCTATATAGGAACACATGGGTGAGGAAACAAATTACTTCAGGTTAGAGTCACCACAATACGTCTTTTCCAATTTTTCTCCTTAAATACTTTCTGATTATTTCCCTATTCCACACTTGACACTTTCTTGCTCCCCCTAGTTAAGGATTATTTCCTTAAGCCTTTTGGTGACTAGTGGGGCAGACTTCTGTGAGGGCAAGAAGGGAGGATACAGACAGAAAAGAAATTGGTAGTTTCATAAGAAACCCTCTTGACTATTTCTTCTGCAGCTGGGGCTGTAGAGCTTTCTGAGGATATCTTAGTCAGGCTCTGGAACATAGTCCCTGAGCTAAAACATGGGAGATTTCTGAGAATATATAGCTTAGCTAAGGCTGTGTGATGAAGGCTGCATTTGCTACAAACACAGATGCTGTTTACATTGCTTCTTCTAAGAATGCAAATCCAGCCAATGTGATTAGATGCTATCATCTGTAGTAAAACCAAATCTGTGATATGCTTCATGAAAATGGGGAGCAATTCTCTTGCCCAAACACAGATATCCAGTGCCACTTAAGATGGTTGTCTGGAAAATCCTCACAGGGCTGTCAGACACAGCCAAGAGAATATCCACATCCTTGTGGAGAACCAGCTGGTTGTACACTAAGGGGGCAGAGAGTAGCAGTGGCACTATGTTTAGGCACTTGAGCTAGCTAAATGCTTCCTAATAATCCCTGATCTGTGGGCTATTGCTTGCACTGTAGAGAAGAGTCTGATGTAATCACTGAGGAATAAATTGTATTTTGTGTATTTTTGCTTTTATTACATCTGTTATCTGTTTAGTTGTTTGCCTCTTGCAATAAATGTTATCCAAAATCCTTGTGTTCGGTAGTGATTCAGGTTTTTCTATGCAATTTAAGTTTCCAAGTGTTTTTTTTTTCTATATTGATAAAATCTTTAAATAAATAAAAATATCTATTCATTTCCTGGCAAGTCCTAGACAGGATTTTGTTTTCTTTTAAAGAGACAGGTATCTCTAGAGATTAAACAGAGAACTTTTTGCAAACAGACCAGTTACAACACAAAGTGAATATGTTAAAATGTAGTGCAATGAAATGTGACAAGAATAAGAATAAGGAAAATGCAGTATGATGCAAAAGGAATAAAATAACCCAACAAGAGTTAAGATAATCTCACATGCATCTTCACTAATTTCATAAATTTTCTGTAGTGACTCTATTAATGGTTGTACACATATAGGTGTGTTGACTACATAAAGTCCTGCTACGGCTACAAATAGGTAGGAATTTGGATCTTAAAACTGTTTTTCCAAGTAAGTTTCTACTTTAGTGTTAGCTTAAACAACCACTGTCCTTGTCAAGTACTCGTTAACTGCTGTCAACACAAGTACTGGTATGATGAAACAGTCTGGGGATTTCACACAGCATCACAAGGCTGGGAGAGACCTACAAGATCATCGAGTCTAACCCAGCCCTAACACCTCAACTAAACCATGGCACTGAGTGCCACATCCAGTCTTTTTTAAACACATCCAGGGATGGCAGCTGCACCACCTTCCTGGTAGACCATTCCAGAACTTTAACACTCTTTCTGTGAAAAAACTTTTTCCTGATATCCAACCTATATTTCTCCTGACACAGCTTAAGACTCTGTCCTCTGGCTCTGTCAGTTGCTGCCTGGCAAAAGAAACCAACTCCTACCTGACTACAACCACCTTTCAGGTAACCTCTGAGTCTCCTTTCCTCCAGGCTAAACAACCCCAGCTCCCTCAGTCGTTGCTCACAGGGCTTGTGTTCCCAGCCCCTCACCAGCCTTGCTGCCCTCTGGATGCATCTCAATGTTCTTCCTAAACTGAGGAGCCCAGAACTGGACCCAGCACTCAAGGTGAGGCCTTACCTCATACAGGTGCAAATAAAGGTGTTATTTTCCAGCTAGTCTAGTTACTCCTTTTCCAGTAGCACTCAGAGCATCATTAAACAAATGATAAACAAATGTTCCCACATTTTTTTCATTTCTTAGTGGACAAAACCTACCAAAAAACTAACCAACCAACCAACCAACAAACACAACAACAAAAAGACTAAAAAGAAAAAAACCCCAAACCAACAAAAACCAACCCCAAACTAACAGCCACAAAAAAGCACCTTTTGGTGATTTCCCTGATTTCCCTCTAATGTACTGTACGTTATAATAACTCTGATTTTGTTAAAATCTGTAAATTTTAATACTAATTATTCAGGTATTTCATCATTTTGACCCTATTGAATATGGGAATATAAAGTTATGTACATTGATGATTCATCAATGAGATAATCCAGTCTGATCTTGTGAGGTACAAATAAATAAGTAGGCACATCAGGAAGATTTTGTCCCAAAAAAACATATTTGAAGAGGGGTTGGTCCACTTCTCCTTTCCTTTCCCATTTGGTTATATATTTGCATTTTGTTTTACTGTATATCTTTTATGCTTGCTGTATTTCTTGTATTACTCCTCTTCCATTGTATCTCTTCAGCTCAGCCATCTGCATCTCTCTTTTGTTCCCCTCACTGCTATCTTTCCACATGCTAAGCCTTTAGTGCACAACTTAGTTTTTCTAATATAAAAATTCCTGTCAAGATTATGAAAGAAAGAAGCCTGGTTTTAAGGAAAAAGACAAGAAATCTACCTAAGTTTAGGGCAAAAATTTCATTTGTCATCATCTTTATATGATTATTTTTCATATATGACATCTGATAAGCAGAATATGGAACTGAAAAGTAGGCAGAGGAAAGATACTCTGTGTGATAACTCTCCTTTTAAAAAATCACTTTTTTTAAAGCAGCTCTTTAAGCTATTAAGAAGCTGGAAAGTGAAGTTCTGGCCCTGTGAAATCTGTTAACCTTTCCTTATTTAGGGCAAATAAAGGATATTGCTGGATCTTTACCTAGTACTCTGGCCTTATGAATGAGTTTCTTAAGAGAATTTGATTTGCTTTTGCCATTAGAAACCTTTTGATCCAACTAAGGAGTAGATTTAGGGAGCCATGGTAATGACATAAACTATTGGAACTATTTTTAAGTAACTGACCTGCACCTGGGAACACTCCTCCTAGGCAAAAATTATGTGCAGTTAGCAGTTGTACCAAATTGCAAGGACAGTCTAAACTCTTATTTTAAGATTCCTGTTTCATCCTGCGTGACAAAGGAAACTATTAATTTTATTGCACTGTAAGAATGGAATATTCAGGTAGAACAGGGTAACACTATAGAGATGACTGCTCTCACGCCTGATAAGAATAGAATCCTCTTGATTCTTGTGAGCATTACTGTGCAGTTTAAGTAGCTAGGTGGTCAGTTAAGGTTTTTAAAAGTTCAAAATGCATGGTTTTGCTTGTAGTAAGTTGCTTCAGTTAAAAAACTGTATTTTAAAGAGGAAAATGTATTAGAGAGTGTGCTAGTTTGACAGCAAACCAGTGAGAGATTTCACATCAGAACTACAGTTTAATAAGAAAATTAAAATAAATGCAATAGTACAAAAAACACTGCCAGGGTCAGAATACAACCTGACACCTTGTTGGTCAGGGTTGGTAGCAGTCCAGTTAAATGGAGGCTGCAGCCCTCTTGGAGTAAGAGATGTGGCTCTGTTGAAGCAATGGTCCTGTAGAAGGGTCTGGTCTTCCTCTGGGAATCCAGTGGAAAAGGCTGCCTGTGGTGTTCCAGCTCTCAGATTAAACCCAAGTAGGGATGCTGCTTCCTCCCCATGGGCAGAACATCTCACAATGGGATGATGCAATTTCGAGTCATCCAGTGAGATTCAATGACCCATTAACAGAAGATATCTCCCTGGAGTTATCAAGGATAATTCAGGAAGGAGACAAGGAACACAGCCCTATCTAGTTTTAACAGTTTATGAAGATGGTGATAGAATACATGCTTTTGAGTACATCTTACTTTTTAACCTAAGACAGATAGTGTCTTTCAGAGCAGGCAACACTCTGGGGAAAATGCTATGCTCTCTCTGGGTTGTCTTTCCAAACTCTGTCTTATTTCATTAATCTGATTCCAAGAAGTTTTATAGATAACAGATGCAAAAATTTCCATGAATACTGATTTCAGATGGGAAAATAAAATTACAATATATTCTGTATTGGTTTTGAAAATAATCTGATATATTTGTTGCTAAGTATTTCTACCTTCAAATAAAATTGTGTTTTCATTTTCCTCTATTATGGTATACAAGATACTTTAAAGTATTTTTCCTCTTTGAAGTCGTAAGGGGAAGAACAAAATCTCTAGCATAAATTGTGGCTTCAAAGCTAAATGGCAGTCTTTGCACCAAAGCTCCATCTGAAAACCAGGAACCCACCTTAAAATAGACGAGGTTAAGACTTGCAGCACACACCAGTGAGAGCAAGTGTGACTACACATCCCTAACACCATTCGTTATCATTTATCACTGATTTCACTCACGAAACAATAATCTCAGTTTGCAATCCAAACTGCCACTTGTGACCTGTATATCTGTTTTCTTAATTCTCTATTGCTATCGTAGGTTGGAGAAGAGGTCTAGCCTTTTATTCTATTTATGACACAAAGAATGAGCACCTTTTGGAAGAAAGAGAAAACTGGGAAACAACTAGTGACAATTCTTCAGTGTATTTTTCTGGTCTATAGTGATTTATGGCTGAGACTGCCTGAATACTATCCACGTTTTAGTGATCTAACAGTTCTTTCTCCCCAAACTCCCTGCTGTATATTTTGTTGTTGCTGGTTGTGTTATGTGTGCATATGATTTGGTTTTTTTTTAATTTGTTTATCTGTTTGTTGACTTGGTTTTTTGGGTTTGGTTCACCTTTTGAACCTTCGTGTAATTTTAGCACTTTAGACATTTTTACTTCACTGTGGCTACTTATTAGGGGAAGAGTACCTTGTTTTTTAGAAGCCTTGCCTCCCACACATCTTTGTTGTATCAGCCCATGGCAAGGATAATGAACACATGCTTAAAAAAAAACTATTGCATTTTTCAGGACTCAGCATGAAAAATATACTGTGAAAAGATCTGTGTGCTGTATGAGTGGATAATTGAATGACTGCTCAGGTTCAGGTTGGTGTGCTTATTTTTCTTTATCTAATTCCACACAATAGCCATAGCCTTGGGCATGGACACTGAGACATCATGGTGTGAGTTTGTGCATTACCTCTCTGGGACACAGGGGATCATAGGCGTGCACTGGATTTTCAACCTATATTAAAGCATTTTTCCTACTCTGGGGACCAACACAATACAAGAAGAATAGGAGCAACCTTTGGGCAAAATAAAGGGCTATTTTAACTCTTAGTAGTAGCTTGTGTTTCCATTTCCTCCAAAAAGAAAACCTTTTTCTCTGGGAGTTATTTTGTCTTTTTCTTTCTCTACCAACGTGCCAGCTAAGATGAAATGCATTATTGCCTGTGGAGCATTATTTAATAAGCATCAAATGAAGCATGTTTTTTTTTTTATCAGATTATATATATGACTGTAAGTTCACAGGTAGCTCTCTTTTAGTTTGGTTTTTTTGGTGGTGGTTTTTTGTTGTTTTTTTTTTTTTTTTTTTAGTTGGTTTTTTTGCCTTTAATGTTCTGTTCTGGAAAACTTATGAAAACGTGGGATTTCAAAGGAGTCTGACTTATGTTGCCAGTTTGTGCTTAGAGATATAAATGTAGTTTAAGTCCTTTGGGATTTCATGGAGAGACAGAAGATGATTCTCCTAGATGAATTCAAAAGGATCATAAATTACAGGTTAATTTGCAGAATATCTGATTTAGAAATTCAAAGGGGCTATTTATCCCCAGATCTAGCTTCAAAAGGAGGTAAATATTGTATAGGGAAAAATTCAAGTGTGTATAGAAAAGTTGGTTTTCTATTTGTCTAATAAAAATGCCTAAGGTGAGATCTCTGATGAAAAGTGTATTCATGAAATTATATGAAAGGGGTTTTTTAGGTGCAGAATTCCCAGGGATGAATGCTAGGAGTATGTGAGGACAGAAAGCCCTAGAAATAGGTTGGCTCATCCAAACAAATCATGAATGGATTATTACCAGCAAGCTAAAAGTATCACAGCTTGTGTTTACTGCAAATGCATCTAGTGGGGGAAAAAAAGAAACAAAAAAGAAAAACAAAACAAAACAAAAAAAACCACAGGAATCAACATTTGTAACCTCGCTGCTAGGTAGCTTTATTTACCCTCTTCATTTTTGGTGATGTTGATGAAAATAAAAATTTTAAGGAAAAAACTCACCACTATTATTAAAGAAATAATCAATTTGCTGCAGGCAGGGGGAGGGGAGGGAAGGGGAGAGCTGCTTTCATTTTGAAGGACTGTACTCCTGCCTGTCAAAGAAATATCAAAATGGGCTGAATGTGTCTGCTGGCATGTCAGTGACAGTGAAGTGATAGCACAGACACCTGCAGCCTTTCTGTATGAGCAAGAAAAGGCTACTGCAACAAAGCTTCTGAGGGATTTCTGAAAGCAAGCTCTGTTGCAGACAGAGCCAGGAACAAATCCAGATTAAAGAAATACAGAACAACAAGAAAAGGATTCCTTGGCATACTACAGTTGATAATAATCCTGCAATAATACAACAAATTTGAAAAAAAAAATAGCAAAATACAAGCATCCATGCTTAGATTTCTAAATAATGTCATAAACAACAAGCAGAGAAAGAGGACAAGAATACATTTTTTTGCCAGTTGGTGTATTTTTAGGTAAGCTAACAGTGTGCTGTGGAGGTTGCCCAAGTGCATTGCACTCTGAGTGATGCACATTATGCAACTAAGCAAGAGAAGAGCTGAATGTGACTCCTTATATTGTTAGCAGTTAGCAGCCCTAAATACAGGCCAAAAATACATTAAATAGCATATACCTCTGCAAATGTTATAAAACAATAAATAGGAAACTGTTGTGCAATGTGTTGACTGGAATGTGTTCTGGCCCTGGTGCCAGTATTTTAAGGGCATATGTGGGATTAAGTTATTTTTTTTTCTTTTGAGTATTGTCAAAATTTATTCTGTGGAAATCCTATGCCCATTGTGAACCATTTGGACTTAATTATGGATGTTTGTTGGTTCTGTGGCATGCTATTTTTTTTAATAGCAAAAGTTGGACTTAAGAAATAAACCTTTAAACAAAGGCCATATATGCAGGAATGAGTTCCATTTTGCTACTTTTCCCATCTTCTAAGCTGGGACATCAAAATATTTCAAAACAGAGTGTGTTATGCAACAGCTGCTAAAAGGACATTTTCTCTGTCCAAATAACCTTCAGGTTTCAGTTGGGGAATTTAATCTAAAGTGCTTGTCCTTTTAGAGTAATAAAGGGTGTGTATGAAGTCTGTTTAGATCAGCAAACACTAACTGTGTCCTTAGACTCCTAATGCAAGCACTAGACTACAGGCAAGGGGTAGGAAGACACAGCCTTGTCATGGGTAAGGTGTCAGCTTGGCTGCTCACTGACGTGCACCGAGAGAGCTGCCTGTGCTTGTACAGGGGAGTTATCACACCTGCCTTCTGCCTTGTGTACATCTCACCTGCCCACAGGGAACGCATCCCACACTGCAACCTGAAAATTCAAAGCAGGAGAGATGAGTTCAGTGTAGCTCAAGTGGGGAAATAAAAGTAGTCTTGTTGCCCGATTGATAAATGACACAAAACTCGGATAAGTTTTGTGCGGTGCTTTATTAGGGCCCGGGGACCTGTGGACTCGCGTCCCAAGCCAGACCCCAAAATTTCGGGTACAGGTGCTCCTTTTTATACACATAATTCATAACAAAATATCCAAGAAACAGTTCCTCTTGAATGGCGACAAGCCCCTTGTAATACATTCCTGAGTTCACAAACAAAATCGAAAATCTTCTGCTTGTCATATTGTGTGCTGCCTCCAAAACCAGTTAGACTCCTTGCTTTCCTGCACCGGTTTAATTATTTTATTAAGTTCCTAAGACTACCTGCTAAGTTACACACCAAACCCAACACACAGCTTCAACGGCAAACCACTTCACACAACTCATAACTAAACTATAATTAAATATTTTGCTAAATTTCATTTCTTTTCCAACAGTCTTGTATCAGTTTGATTCAGTTTTTGCTGGGTGATGCTTCTGTTGGGGGATTGAAGCAAACTTCTGGTGAGCTGTCAGGTGTGGCTGTGCAAAGCATTCCTGTGGCTGTGATTTTCTCTGCCTTGGCAGAGAAATGAAGAACAGGCACAAGAGCTGATAAAGTGTCTGTGAGATCAGACTAGGAAAATCGGAATTGCACTGGTAATCAAATCCAACATTTAAAATCTGATTTAAAAATTATTTTTATGTGAATATAATTCCTGTGATCACAAACAGCACTATGGGAGAGCAGAGAGGGCAATTTTCTGAGAAGTTGACCAAGTAGACCGTTTATTGTAGTTGAGTGGATTTCAAAATAATTATACAAATATAGATTGAGCTGAATTGAAACTGATTGAATTCTGATTGAAATGGTAATAATTTTTGGGTTGCTTGTCTCCTCATAGTTATGCATGCAAGTCTGTTGTCAAGCAGCTGTTTACAGTAAATGTTTCAGAGGTCACAATTCTGTAAGATTTTCATTTGTATGTACTCCTCTCCCTTTTCTTCTCACCTACACTATAAATCATCATTCTGACCACAACACTGACAAGCTGGAATACAAAATTTTTTCTAATATCAGTAGCCATTTTGTTCCATATATTCATAATTTAGTAGGCTGTTATTTAACTTTTGTTCACACAATCCATGACAATAAAGGAAGAGGAGGAGTGACACTCTTTCTTAACTTCTGAGAAATCCAGAATATTTTGCTGAGCATTAGGGGCTGGTATTTTTCAGTGATACCCATCAGGTGACTTGACAGCTGTAGCCTATCCACAAGGTATAAGAGTCCACCTGGCTGCTGTTTTTCTGGGAAAAAAAAAAATTGAAGCAGGTTTTTGGAATGCATATCTCACACTAAAAGCCAAATCTCTTTCCTTGTGAATGGCTTGGCAATGAGCAAGTTGCAGATGTAACAGGAGTGGGCATCACAGGACTGCAGACACAACTCCTCCTGAGCCTGCACAGCCCGGCACAGATTCAAGTACTGCCTCTCCTCTCAGGCAGGGGAGGGGAGTCCAAAACTGAGATTCATGTCTCCCTGCTGTTGAGGTTGGACCAGTTTGCAAAAACAGTGGTGAGGTGCTTCACTGCAGTTAGCCAGGCTTATTGTGGTGAACAAAATCACACCTCCTGATAATACTACAGCTCAGATGACTCGGAGACACTGTGAATGACAAAAATGTGGGACCATAATACAGCAAATAATTCTGGTCAGCACACGGCACACCATATTCCAATAAATGCTACCTAGTACACAGTACCTCCACCCATATATATATAGAGAAAGACAGCTCAGGGAGCACAAGTTTTTTTGCTGCAATTATGAGATCATTGAATAATCACCTCTTCCAGATAAGCCCTGTCACATTAAGAAGTAATGAGCTGGTGTTGGATGTCTGTCCACTAAATGTACAATGCAAATAGTTCGTACCCTCATATTTGCAGAATGAATTATGCACATATATATACACATATATATACATATATACATATATATGTGTGTTTGTATTTATTATTCACAATTATGCAGTCAAAACTACACACACTTGGAAAAAGAATTTTGAAACTAAAGAAGTCAATGTTTTCCTTAAAAATAAATATTTCTGTCACATAAAATCGGATGAGGATGTATTTGACTGAAATTAAGGTTGGGCTGAACACAGGGGTTTCTAAGACCTCAGGAAGACACTTTAGGAGTAGATCTCAAATGCTTATTTCTCAAACATGTTAGTCATTGACAAAGTAGGTAAGATGTGAAATGCAACTAAGTAGGTAAGTTCACAACAGCTTTTCACGTCAAAAGAGGAAGCAGACCTTTCTGATTTTGACCTAGAAAAGAAAATGAACATTTCTTAAATGACCTTCTCCTTTGCAGTTAATAATTTCAAGCTCTCCAGAGACTCTCTGATTTCCTCCTAGATCTTCATGTTGCTTCCAGTCAAGGAATAAAAGTTACACATGAATGAACAGACATCATTAGCCAACATTGTTCCCATATTATCTTTCAGAAATATTTTAAATGCTAAATGCTCTCACTGTTTATAATCAATGTACATATTAACAACTCCACAAATATGCCCTTATCAAATAAGTTAAATAAACAGATCCATTTGCAAAAAGAAGAGTACATCCATATATTGGTGGAAGAATTACTTGATTATGCAAACTGCTTTCATCACTTTTATTTTAATGAGTTGTCTCTTTATGTAGATCTGAGTCATCTGGGTTTATTTTGTTTGTTTGGGTTTTTTCTTATGTAGAAGCAAAACATATTACAGTTTGCTTTCGAGACAAGCTGAACCTTGCAGACATAAGTCAAAACCATGGATCCTGCTGGTTTTGTAATGTAATTGTAATATCTTGTGTGAAACTTGAGAATTGGATCCTAGTATAGATATACATTAAAAACGACTCACTATAACCCATTTGAAACAAGCCTGCTACACTTTTCCCAGATTTTGCTGTAAGTAATTTTTTTAACACAGTAAACCTTGCACTGGCATGATGGCTGTATTTCTGCTTTCCAGCCTTGCTAGCATCTCATTTGGAAGGGTGATATAAGTATTTATTTTTCCTCTTTACTTACAGATACGAACACAATTATTTCTTTTTTTCTTGCCAGATTAAGAAAATAATCAGAACTCTTTCTAGCTAGGAGTGATCAGAAGAAAAAAAGAGATGTTGCTTGTGTTTTTTTAAAATACAATTATTAATCTTGGACTGATAGTGTGCTTTTTGACATTTCTCTCACTGTCTACACACCATAATTATCTTTCTCTCCTACATTTTCTCCCTACCTTTCTCTTTCCATCCCCATCTCCACTCCCATAGTACAGAAAATACCTTCTACACTTAGCTTTTCAGGTTTTCATTTGTCATTTTGTATAAAAAGATTAGATTTCATAGTCTACACAGGGTAAGCCTACAGGTATATACTGATAAAGGATGGTTCAACTAGAGACTGTGTATTTGCTCTCTTTCTTCCTCTCTGATTGCAACAAGCAAGCTAAGTATACAATGTAGCCCTATAATAAAAATAATTTTTACTTATTTTGGGAAAAATGAATCTACTGTAATATGCATATATGTATTTAGAATATATATATATATATATATTCTAAATTATAATTAAATACCTAATTTTAAGAATGCTTAAATATTTAAGCTGTTTAAAAATATCCCTAAGAATTAAAAAAAAAAAATAGCCTACAGTTCTTTAAGGTTTTTATACATGTCTCCTGGCCAGAGGTCCTAATAAAGAAACAATATAGTTAATTCAAATCCTTATTGGTCATACAGTCCTAGTGAAGGAAACAGAGCTGTAATAGCTAAAGAGAAATAGAACTTTTCAAAATAGACTATGGCTGAAATTTTTCAATATGCTGGCGAAAAGACATTAAGAAGGGCTAAGAAAATTCCTATTTTGTCTGTCAAAGTAGATTTTTTATAAGTTATGCTTCCCACTACAGTCATCAAGACATCACTGTTTCATTTTACATGCCTTCAACCGGCATGATATCACCTTATATGGGTTAATTTTTCAGTTTGCATATAATAAAACAAATTTACTTCTTTTTTTCTATAAAATAAAATGTTACTAACTATTTTGTGTGCCTCTCTGATTGCCTATCTCCTTCAAATAGTTTTTGAGTGTTTTATATAATTGCCATATATGAAGAAACATTGGCTCAAGCATGATGATTTAATTTAATTTAATTTAATACAAAAAATCCTGAATAGTCTTTCACCAAAAAGCCTGAACCAGTATCTTCATGAAAATAGGAACATGTGATTTCCACTCACTTCAGAACACTTATATCACATTTCTTTCTAATAGTGCAACACATCCTTCAATCTGTGTCTTCTTCCCCGTAACAAATGAGTCTTTCATGCTGTCTTCTACATACAGTAAAATTTTTTTAGCTCCTCAAAACATCGGATGCTGAGACCATTTCAAAGCATGAAACTTTGATACTGTATATAGACTTACAATCTTATATTACAATAATAGATTAATTTTTAATGTTATATATCTACTGAAAAAGTCAGATTATGTGTCTCTAGGGTGAAAATTTAGTGTTGATCTACATAAGTACTAATTGTAACCTTGTATGACTTTTACATGCACATCATGCAATTTAAAGGAAATGAGTTGATTTAGATGAATACTCTTGTCAAAGATACCAGAACATAATTGACTAAGGACAACTTAATCATATTCCTTAATATCATTTAGAATATAATAAAATATTTCAGTTGAAATGGAACAATGATCATCTAGTCCAACTGTCTTAGCACTTCATGGTTATAGAAAAGTTAAAGCATGTAATTTAACAATTGTCCAAATGCTTTTTAAACACTGGTAAACTTGGGGTATGCACCACCTCTGTAACAAACCTACTCCACAGTGTGACCACCCTCTCAGTAAAGAAATGTTTCCTTGTGTCCAGCCTAACCTCCACTGGCACCCTTTGAACCACATCCACACATCCTGTCACTGGATACTAGGGAGAAGAGCTCAGCACCTCCCTCTCTCCTCTACCTCCTCAAGAAGCTGCAGAGATCAATGAAGTCATCCCTAAACTCCTTTCTTCCAAACTAGACAAGCCCAGAGTCCTTATCTGCTCCTCATAGGGCATTCTTTTCAACTTTTTTACCAGCCTTGTTGCTTTCCTCTGGACAAATTCAAAAACTTCCACATCTTTCTTAAATTGTGGGGCTCAGACTTGCATACATTACTCAAGATGAACCACTGCTGACCAGAAAGTGATCATCAACTTTGTTGACCAGCTGGTTACACTGAATTTGATGCACCCTAGGAAGCAGTTTTCTATCACTTTCAGAACCACTGGCTGGTATCTTTTAACTGAGAAAGAGGCTATATACTCTAGAAAGAGGTGTATATAGAGGTTTAAGTGTTTGTGTTGTTGCTCTTATGATCAGTACATTTGAATTTCTAACGAGTTGCATGTCAGCATTCAAAAGAGTCTAGGCAGAATTATGCCTTGTAGAGTTGTAATTCATAACTGGGATCTTGTCTTAAAAGAACAATACAATCCACTCCTTATTCCAAAAATGTAAATTTTATTTCACAAGGGCAAACAAATCATAAAGCACTCCCATTGGCATTCAGTGACAATAGGCATGCTTTAACCACTGAAGGCTCTGCTGCTGGTTCAAGCAGATAGGAAATATTTTTCATCATTTGCATTTTTCTCAATTTTTCACTTCACCAGCATTCAGCAATGTTCTCACGAAAGAAGTTGAGATCAGTCAGTTTGCATGTCTTTTGCCCACATAGCTACCAGAAATAACTTTGTTTATAAATATATTTTCATAAGTGCTAAAAATAAAGGCACATTTATCACTTCGTGGTACCTAACACCTAGAGCAAGGATATGATTTTAACAGTGTTCTTAAAGGGGCTAGCTGGTGTTCAGTTTTGGTATACACAGAAAATTTTGATGCATGGCCAGAAACTATGCAAAATCTATGGATCAATAAAAAATATTACATTGGCACTAACAAAAGAAAAAAATTATTTATGTTCTGCTAGCCGTGCCATTGAAATATGCTTGTTAATTATTGATACTATCCTTTGTGCCCCACTTCTTCCCCTTCTCTCCTGATTGATATATATGCTTTTCAATCTTGCATTTTTTTTCCCCCAGACAACTTGAATATCTCATTTCCAGATTACTTGGTTCGCTTTCAGCTCTCTGCCTGTACCACTTGATGCACATCTTTTATTTTTATACGTGTGAAAGCTGATGCTTTGGTAAAGAGAACTTGTGCATTTGGCTATGCTGTCCTGTGTCCTGAGAGTGGATTTAAGACCAGAGTAGTATATTTGCCCTTCATGTGCTCCACACAGCACATGGGGAAGGGCAATCCAAGCGCTGCTGAGCTACCCTCTGCTCCCAAGGGAATACCAGCTCTCTGAGCATACCCACCAACCCAGTCACTGCCAGGCACTTAGGATGCTGCCACACACCTTGAGACAGACAGCTTATAAGCATCCTGGAAGATTTTTGCAAGACTTAACTGTAGACCTTTTAGCAATTCCTAGGATTTCTAGTCTTACATTGAGACTCCATCGTGCTAGTAATCAATGCTTTTAGAAAATAAATTAAGGGGTCTGTCCTGAAGTTAGCTCCTCTAATAACAAATTTAAGTTAATTTTGAAATTTTCACTGGGACATGTGAGAAGGTTTTTATGTCATCACAACTCAACACTTCAAACTTGAATGAGATTCATCTCTTCCAGGCTGGCCATGTCAAAGGTTAAAATTCATTAAGAATTTAACTGTTGCTACTTTTATACCTAAGTCAACAAAAGAAAAAAAAATTAAAAGCAGACACTCTGGTTTTATTTATTTCATTAAATATTCTGTATATCCATATTTTTTTTTTGTTCTGTTACAGCAAAATAATCCTTTTGAATGAAAAATCTTGCATTTCTTCATTTTACATTTTTCTAATTTGATTCCCGTCTCATTCCTGTGATCAAGACTGTTCAAGATGTCATGGGATTTCACAGTGGAAATTAATTATTAGAAGGCACCATAGTAATAGCCACTGGCAATGTGCCAACAGTGCCTACAGACTTCTAGAACAAACTCCCTGGAAGATAAAAGTTTTTACTTGGGTGGAGAGGAGTCTAACACGGTTTGCAGGCCCCTCTTCCTGAACTGTTTCCTGTCATGCTGGCAGGAATCACAGAGTTTTCAATACCAGAAACAATTTTCACTTTAACAAAAAGACATTTCTAGCCTTCATGGTATGGGAAAAGCTTGAAAATATGGATTCAAAAAGAATGAACTTTCGAGAGCATGTGATAAAGGAGCTAAAAATTATTTTGAAAAGATTCTTGTATAATTTTATGTGGTCATGCCTCTGTTTTAACTAATGAATACATGTAATTAGTCCACTTAAACATAGAATACCTCATTCGAACAGAGCCATAAAAGATCAAATTCCATCAGTTTCAAGACCAAAGATTGAAGTCTTGTCTTGCTCTAGACCAACCAAAAATCCCACTGTGTTTAATGTGGTGTTGTCCTGGGAATGAAGAAACATTGCATATACTTCAGCATGTATTATATTGTGTTTGGCTACAGGCTTCTTTCATGCCCCACTTCCTACAAATTCACAAGTCACTCACAAATTACATATGTTTAATATTTATTTAAAATTTTAATGAATTCACTCAATACCAATGAACACTGTCTATAAGAGATCTTATGTTTTAACAATAATACTCATGCTGTTACAAAAATATAAAGTTAGAAGAAATAATTATTAAAATGAAAATATGAGAGCAGAGTAGTAACAAATGTACAAGTATGATATTTGAATGCCTCAGGATTTTTTTATTCTCTTTATATTTTATTCTTTCTTCTTTTCATTTTGATAAATGGAAAGAAACCGTAACTGTAAATATGTTTTTCCTTCTTTTTGTTTTTGGGGTCATTTGTCTGCTTTTGTGATTTTCTTGAGTTTCAGGGGTTTTTGCATTACTGAGAAAAGATTTTGGGGAAGATAATATGTCCTGCTCTTCTATGTATTCCTAACAGATGGGCTAATTGTGATGGCTTCTTGTATATGTATATGCTTGGTAAATCAAGCATACATCTGAAAGATCACAGTTAACGGAGGGAAAAAAGTTGATAAGGTATGCATCATCTGACTGATTTTAGACATTTCCTTTAGTGTGAGATGAACTAGCCTTATAAATGTCCGTCTCTTTATACTGGCAATAACAAAGCTTCCGATCATGAACATGGAAAAGAACCTTTAGACTGAGAAAATGGTCATGTTTAAATAAGGAGATATTTCATCCGGTTATAAGAATCTATTTTTGAGATTCTTGGCCTTTCTGCCTTTGGAGCACAATAGTGATATTAGTGTAAGTGCTATTAAGAATGATGGGAGTG
Organism: Setophaga petechia; assembly: GCA_024362935.1. Lineage (NCBI taxonomy): Eukaryota > Metazoa > Chordata > Aves > Passeriformes > Parulidae > Setophaga > Setophaga petechia. The sequence goes on from JANCRA010000008.1 coordinate 15,571,523, forward strand.
TTCCTTAAAAGGGATATATATAGAAAAATTAAATTCAAATTATACTGACTTTAAAATATTTTTTTTCAATAATATGTTATTTTAAAATTGTCTGTATATCCCTTTGAGATTTTTAAATATGAACTTTGTTTAATTATATTTTTGAATGTATGCGGAAACTATATAAACATATAGTTGATAAATTATTAACTATACAATTTTAGTTTAATAACAGAAATCAGTTAAGTGCTTTGTCTTCTTGAAGACAGTGAGAGATATTTCAATCTTTTCTTTTCTTATGCTTGTCAGCTGACAAGGTTTCTTTTGCTATGATAATTGGATTGATGTTTAATTTTGATATGTATAATTTATATTACTTTAGTTTTACTAATCAGTTCCTAATCTTTTTTTTTTCTTTTCTTTTCTTTTTTTCCCAATTTAAATATCTATTGAGTTATGTAAAAGTTAACTAAACCAGTGCTTGCAAATTACTCTGGGAACTGGTCTCATTGTTTAGCAATTGATTAAATGCTTATATCAGATTCTATATCTCAGCCTCTCCTTTTTTTCCAGCTATGACTTTCTATTCCTTCTTCCATATGTTCTCCTCAGAGGATGATTTTCTTTATAATATTTATTAATTTTTCGCTTAGTTATAAATATTCTGCATTAACAAACCACAATCAGCAGTTTCTCTCACTTTTTTGTCATTTGCATCTTCATATAGATTTAGTTAATGAATTTCTGCTTTTTGTCCCCTCACACTGAGAGGTAAAAACATTTCAAGGTTAAAAGTACTTGTGAAAGCCCAAAGGTATGTTCATATTAGAGAAACAACATCTGGTTATCTCCTTTTTATGTTGCTGAATATTTGAAGTCCAGTGGAAATTGTAGTGTCAATTCTGCAGCATGAAGAAATTCACCCTTCATTTTTTATCATATCAGATACCATTAACTAAAGATCTTACGGAAATTTTGCCTGTTTCTTAGCCAAGCATTCTGTTTTCCCAGGAGACTGTAGCAGGTACTTCCAAATGTAGGGCACTGGCTAGGCAGAGGATGAGTAGGCTGATGCCATTCCTCTACATTATTCCCTGGAATTAAGGGGATTAAAGCTGTTGGAAATATAACTTTGAGTGCAGCAGTTATATAGGACATTTCTGGAAACAGAATTTGTTAAAGTCCCACAATATTTTCCTACCAAGTGCTTGCATTGAAATCAAGAAATCAATCAGGTCAGTGAAGTTAATAAGGAATATCTGCAGGGGTAAAAAAAATCCTGGTTACCTGTGTTGATATGTACTATGCCTAAACTCAGGATTTTTTTCTATGACTATGGAATTAAAATAACTATGGAGTTGCAATTGCTTTAAAAGAAAACATAAATAAATTTCTGCTATTGCAACTGTATGTAAAACTCTGGTATTTATATAAAAAAACCTGACATCTTTGAACCTGAAAAAATAAACTGGTACATTATTGACCTAGTCATGCTTGAAGAAGGGACAAGAGATCCAGGTGGCCGAAAACCCAGGACACTGTTGGGATTGCATTGAATTTTCATTCTACTAGCAGTATGGAATGCACTTCCTAACCTTCTTGGGCTACTTCAGCAGGCATGTACAACACTGCACATTTATTTGTAGGATCAGAAACCTGGATCCTAGTATTTCATAAATGTAACCACACAGCAAGTCTTTTTTTACAATCTAATAATCTCAGAAATAGGAACATGAACACAGACAAGCAATCAAAAAAAAAAAAGCTTCTATATGAGTTAGTAACAACTAATAACAGATCTCTGAAAATCTAGGAATATAATAATTTTCAGATTTCTTATTGCTAACACTAACATGGATAACATCCCACGGGTTTCAGAGCTTGACTGAAAGGTTCTTATAAAGTTTGAACAACCTAGGAATATCTGTAGGATACAAAATATACAGTCAACACATCTTTGTTTAGTTTCTTCTTCATTCTGTTTTGTTTTTACATGGTGTAATGATGCCTTCTTGGGCATCTGATAGAATTGTTAATATGAGATAATATTTCAATTAACCAATATGTTAAGCTTTCTAAACCAATTAAGATATTTCATGAAAAAGCAAATAATTGGGTTGAAATCACACAGTTTATTTTTGAAATTAAAACCAGACAAATGAGCAAATGTTATTAAAAAATTTCAGCTGTGTGCTAATCAGTGTTTAACTGCCTGTAGAACAGCAGTGCAATCTACACTCCAATCTGTTACTGAACATGGTGCTATTAAAAAAAAGTTAAACATGAAATGTTACAGAGAGCTGCAATTGCGAAAGTTAAATCAGAATGAAGCTATTCTAAAGAATAATCTTTTAAATGGATATAATTTTAAGGGATTGTGTATTATACAACAAATATCTGCAAAAGGTTTCAAAGTAAACATTTAAGTACATTTTCAAGTCAAAAATGCACCCATGTGAACATATTTTCCCTCTGTTTTTGTTTCAAGGATGAACTCTGTGTACTGCTTGACATATAATGAAGAAGAAATTCCCAAAGCAAACTTTTCTGCAGCGTGTGACTTTCCATTTCCCCTTGCCTGTTCACACAAACCTAATAGAAAATTAATGCTTTTCCTCCTCTGTCTGAGGTTTGTTTGCAATTAGGCAGCATACCTAAACAAGTAGTAGAGAGCTGGCAGAAAGCAAAACAGCATAAATGAATATAACATACGATCCCTTAAACTTTATTCTCATTTGGTCTTTGAATCTAACTAAACATATAAAACATGGGTTATTTTCATTTGAAATTTATTGAATGAAAATTTTTTTAAAGAAAACTCAGTAAACTCAATCCATCAGATTTTGCTTTGTTCTCCAACTTAGGAGGGATGTTTTGTCAAATCATTCCTTAATTTTATACTTCAGCAGACTGGGAGAGCACAATGTTTTGAAATATTTTCTTCTGAGGGAATATAGGAAGGGCATACTGGCAGCATATTATTTTTGCTTTTAGTGCTGCTAATTATTTATTTGGATTAAGAGAACAGAAACATGGAACAAAATTAATTTTATCTTCCTAGAAATCATAATGTATATTTATTTTCTTCGGAATGAGCAGACTGAAAATTTCAATATGTAATGAAAAATGCACAGACATACTTAAGTTAGTTTTCTACTAACTGGCCCAATAACCCAGAGCAGTACGGACATGACAGCATGCAACTTGATGGGGACATGATACATCCTAAGGATATTTTTTCATCTCATGTTGAGTTTTCTGGTCTTTCAGATACTTTGCTATTGTTGCCCATGTTAGACTATTGAAAGACAATCTGCAATTTGACGACAAAAATTAAAATCCTGCCATGACAGGGAGGGAGATTTACCCTCCACCATGCTGTCCATTGTGTATAGCTGCAATCACCAAGTTGTACACAAATAGTGGACAATATTTGGACCTTCATTAAATAAAGTGGATTGTTTTTACAGCTCAGACTTCCTCTTTTCTTTTTTTTCTTTCTTTTTCTCATTTAAATAGACTATCATCACACAATGGGAACTTCTGCTGTTTGGTTACAGGGCAGACTTCCAGTGAAATTACCTCAGGAGACAGGTACTGTAAGAAAGTCCAGCTCACCTTCTGATGAAAAACGTTAAAGTGCTTATTTATGGATAAAATCAGCATGTTCTCTGCTAAGGTTGACTACAAATTCTGTTCATTTCCTGGGTTACCATAATAAAATAATAGATAAGAAACCTTGAAATGCAGTTGGACCCTTACAAAACCTCTCTTCTAATAACTGTCTTTCTTTCTGGGTTGTTTTACTGTAAGCAACAGAAAGGTTTGGATTTTTTCTAAAATATTTTTTTTGCTCATAATTTTGTTTTCTCTCTTCACACTGGATTCCTATACTATTGTCAGATAAAGAAAGATGGAAGAAGGTAAGGTTTATGAGGGAAGTCTGCATCCTTTCTTATAGCATGAATATATTCTGCAGGAAATCATCAGATTCTTCTGAAATATTAGGTGCTTCCTATCTGATGCTGAATTATCCTCACAGTATAATGGCTCCATTCTTTGAGACACTTAAATATGAAAGGATTGGAGGGTAGCATCCAGATGATTATTTTAATCCCCTGGGTCACAGGAAGACCAACTGCTTTGCTTCAGATATTAACAGGATCAAGGAAGAAACTGAAAGCTCAATTCTCAAACCCCAGACTAATCCCCCAAACACTGAAATGTTCCATCCTCATGTGTAAGAGCCTAGCATAAGTAGATTGCATCAATGGACAAAAAAGGACTGAAATTCTCTGAGGATTTTGTAAGGGAAAACCTGTTAGTGGATTGGCATGTAGGCTGCTAGATGCCCTTCTCATTGGTGTCTAGCTCATGAACTCAGCTGGAATTAGGTGCAATGTAAAAGCAGTAAAAGAGCAAATAAAAATTAAACAAACTTAAAAAAAATAAAATAAAATACAATTTGAAAACTTGAGACAAGGGGATACAAGGCAAAATGGAGCTTTGCACAGAATTAGAAACTATTTCTCTGCTGTCTGCACACAGAAACTAGAAATTTCTGCTATTCATATCACTTATATCCAAGTTAATTTTTCAGGTACATTGTTATAGGAACCTAGGTTCATCAGATCTCAGCTGCTACACAAATAAAAGGCAATGATTCTATATTTTTACGTTTTTAATAATTTTAAAATTATCTCAGAAAAATATTTTAATTCTCTGGGATGCATGATCTTTGAAATGTACAAACTGTTCTGAATCCTTAAACTGTACTCATCTCTGTCAATCTTTAGATAAAGTTTTTAACTTACTGCTTTTGATAGCAGTATTTTTAATGAATATTTCTTAATCTATTCTTTTTAATTTTAAACAACTGACTTTGCAAGCAATTCCTACGTCATTCTTGTTATTCTATTCTTTATATTCTCAATAACCCTCAGATGTATACAGATTGGCATTTGGATTCACATGGTGGCTGAATTTGCTTGTTGATTAAATTTCAGCTGCTCACTCACTCAGAATTACTTTCAGTTTTTCAGTCAAGTTTGGAGCCAAACTGTTGTGTTTGTTTATTATATCATTCCAGACTAGTAGAAGACTTTTATTGTTTTGAAAACTCACTTAAAGCAATAAAAGCTCAATCTGGACATCATTCTGCTATTTTCTTCTTGAGAATACCTGTTGCTTTAATAAAAATGAGTGAATGAAATACAGGGATATCACTTAAGCTGCCTTCTCTGAATATTTATTCAAAATTGGCTTGCTGCTATGGCATGAATAAGTGAACATTCTCGGAAACTGTTGTTACTTGAGGCAGATGGTAGTAGTATCAAAGCCCAGAAGACTTCCAACTGCTGTCATGACTATAATCACCTCTCAGCGAAACAAATATTTAGGAAGAGTTTGAAAGACGTGCATATTTAGTACAGTGTGAGGAAGAGAGTGAGAAAGTAGGTTATAGGAAACTCAAACTCATTGAAACCCTGGGCAGTAGGTTAACAGAGCTTTGACTGAAAGTGTTAACTGTTTCCAATGAGGTATGCAGGGCTCTAATCCAAAGAGAAAAGATAGAACAGCAAATTGTTATTCCCTTCCAGATGGGAAAAGATCAAACATTGGTTTTGTTACTCTGAAAATGGCTTTGCAGCAGATGAACATTTCAATTCTAAAGTGTCAAAGATGCTACTGAGTGAAATGTTGCTATTCATAGCAAGAATTTAGTTTTGCTTGCTACCATGCTTACATCAATTTACATCAGGCTGTTCTCAGTTTTGCTCTGCACTTAATGAACTGGGGAGGTGGTAGGACAGTGGTGGAATTAAAATGCCTAACACTAGAATGCTTACAAGTTTATACTCTCATATTCAGTGAAATAAGCCTCTCTAAGGAAAGATTCACAGCACCTGATTTAAGCAGCACTTGTGATATACAAAAGAATCCCAAATTCAACTCTGTGTATTATCCTAATCTTCTAAAGAAATATGTATTATTGTCATTAAAGGAAAAAGTTGGAAGTATGCAGAAAACCCTCCCTTTGACCCCTTCCACATGACCCTTTTCTTGTTTTAATTCTATGGGGATAATAATTCTTTGTTCTTTTCCAGGACAGCAGTTGAGTATCAGTTTTTCAGATAACAGAAAAAGTGTTTGAGCAGAATTAAGTAAAAGATTGATGTCAGAAATTTACAACTGTGATAGGCCAGAAGATAAATGGAGGATACTAATGGAGGAGTTGAAATTTGAAAATTATATATTACTTTCAGGCATAGACCTGAACAAATTCAGATACACTTATGAATAACAATCTTCTAGAAAGTTAGACATGAGACAGAAAAGCAACTTGCTTTCTGCTAAGACTAGCAGAGTGAAGTAATCAGTTTGCAAATCTGTGCAAAAGGCCTCATAAGACTTTTTTTATTTTCTTGTGACATTTATCAGTGAGTAATTGTGCAGCTAAGCTCAAACTAGAATGGCTTAGTTGCATTTTGGATTTCTTATTCCTACTTCATGACAGCTGATCTGAATAGTCCTTCCATAAGCTAATTTTCCAGACCTTTATCCCCCATCTCATTATTTAAATCTTTAATACTCCAAATATCACATCCCTGGATATCTTTGATAAACAAATTTATGTCCAGATTCCTTCATACTCCTCTGCTTCATAAATCATAACAATTGATAACAATGAAAATGATAAAATGGAAAACTGACAACTTCTGCATATTTTGTAAGCATGTGATCCCCATTTATTCTTCCTCCCTATTACATATATTCTGCCATGACAATTACAACATATTTTTTAGTGTAATTGGGAAAATAATTGCTGACCTCAATGTTCCCAGAGAACAAGGATTTTTGGAGAGAGGAAAAAATTTGTACTCAAATATTTGACAAAGGATTTTATATCAAAACTTTCAGAGGTAATAGGAAGAAGCAGATTGTCACACTTCTAGGATTGAAACTCATGGCACATTCTCATTTCCCTCTACTTAAAAGGACATTTCACTTAACTTCCTTGGGAGAGCACAATAGGCAAAATTTTGGTGTATCCTGGTGCTGATACAATCATTCTCCTCATTTCCCAAGGAATAAGCCTTGCATCACAAATCCTTATCATCACAGGAAATGTAGCAAGCTGTTTTAAAACCAAAGTCATCAAGCACAACCCAAATGCCACAGATTTGATAGCACTGGATTGCCCATTATAAGCCATGGCTGAAATGAGTTCTCTCTCTCTTGCTGTTTTTCATGAAGTATTGAGTCCATTCCCTTTAGCCATTACTCTCTCTGCTCATCCAGATCATATTCTACATCTTCCATTCATCCATCATCAGCTAAAAGCTCAGAGGTTTTACCAGTAACTAACCCTATCTCAAGTCTTCTTAGGATATCATCTTTTATGCACACCTCAAGGGTATGAAACTCTGCATTTCATACAGTGCAAAGAAATTTCAGAAGTTGCATTACCATGGTCTTTTGGGGTATGACAATGCCAACAGTTTGTGGTCTGGGTTGAATCCATGTACACATGAAACATGTACTTTACTTCTTGTAGTGGTGGTGGCATTAGAGTGCAGGGGAATGAACTGGTGAATTCTCTTTTCCATAGAAGGTTTACCCTCAGAAGAGAAAGCATTCCTCAGGGACATCTCACAGCCCGGTAGGACTGGCTTTCTACAAAGCAATGGGAAAGGACCAGTAAAGAACAGGAAGGAATCAGATGTAGACTCCATGCTTGGCAACTCAAACAGTTCCTCAGGTTCAATAAATATTGTGTAAATATATTTACATATCACTAATTGATTCAGATGTCTTCTCTTTGGTTATGTACCAATGCATATGTCCTTAGTGAATACAGGAAAAGGGAAAGGAGAAAAAAAATCCACTTTCTTCTCCTTTCCCTTTGAAAGTGTTTTCAAGAGCACTTTATATTTTATAACCTTTCTGTGGTCAAGGCTAGGCAAGTACTCCTAGTTTTCTGAGCTTTCTGCAAAAGTAGATTTAGGAAACTTGCAGAGTGCTCATATGTTCTTTTATTTTTTTAAAAAGCATTGTGATTTCCTACAAAGTTTATGGCAAATAGCAAACATGATTGTATACCACATAGATGAATATTTTTCTGCGATATAAAATTCATATTTCACACATGGAACACAGGGACTATAAATTCATAATGATTACTGGTACTTCTGAACACTACTGTGGTTGCAGAAAGCACTTTATTATCTACTTTTACTTTAATGTTTGGAGACCTTCACCATTCTAGTAAAGTAAAAGTAAAGTAATACAAACCCTCCTCTTTCAACTGAAGCAGTTTCATTTGAAATGTTCGTAAACAGCAGAACTAAAAAAAGATGACTATCGGCAAACATCGTTTATTCAAGCCTTAATATTTCCTGATTCTTACAGTTGAAGCCTTTCTATTTTCAAGAATTATTTCATTAGGATTTTTTCACTGTATTCAAAGTGTTTCATTATTAAATTTTCTCTGATTCTTCAAAAACATATTCAACAATGGTTACATAAATTTGAGACATTGAGCATGGATGAATTAGTATTTTTGTTTAATGATTCTTTTTTTTAATGATTATGTTGCTTTTTTTTTAAATAATAGTATATTCCTTAATAGCAAATATTTTGCTTAATTAATTACCCTTGCCTTTTCTTTTAATTAATAAAATTTGTAAAGATTGGATTTAGCTTTCTATAAAATTTTCCATGCTTTCTCTTTTTGACCAAAGGAAATCAAATTACCAAATATGTCAGCGTTCAATAATAGTTTAGAGATTAAATCTTCGGTTATGATATCTATTACTTAGTTGGTGAAAGTTTGGAGTTGCATAAAACCAGTTATGCTGCAGGATACCTGTAATCAGTCTTATTTCTCTCATCTTCATTTTACTTTCTTAATCCTCCCACATTCCTGAAGTTCTTCAAATTCAGTGAAAATATAATATTATTATTTATGCACTTAAAGGTTATACTTCTGAGGAATAATTTCTAAGGGCTATATCCCATATTTTTTTCTTGGATTGGAAAATATTTCTTGATAGCACAGCCTCCTTCCTTTCTTTCCATCTTCTTGCTGATCCACGTGTCTTCTAGCATCACCTTTGCTATACAAATACAATTGTTCTTTTTCTCTCTTAAGCAGAAATCCAGTGTATTGCAGATGACACCAAGTGACAATTGAGCATTGATCCTGGATGAATTTAGTATTATGCCTTCTGTATTGAACTGTGAGCTAGATATATATACAGCTCCACTTCCCCCTCACATATTTAAATAATTAAATTTCACCTACAAAACTAGCTAAGAGACCTCTCATTTAGTTTAATCTTCAAGTAAATTGGCAGCTTACCCTTATATGTCTTCGTGTTCCTAAGTTAGTAAGTAAAATATTAAATCCAATGTGAAAACTGCATTTAATATTTATTTTTACATGATGGTATCTGCCAGAAATATTGATTTTTCAACAAGAGGGAAAGGGCACATAAGAAATCAAAATGAGGATCGTTACTTCTAATTCAATTGACATAGGCAAAGGAGTATTTCTACAACCGTTGAACTCTAGAGTTTTAATTTTCCTAACACTCTTAGCTTTCATTTCTAGTGTGTAGTCAACAGAGCTCAAGTGAGTGGCAAACACTCAGGACCTCTCTTAAATAAGCCTGTGTTGATTTTCTATGAGATTAAAGAAAATTCAGATTTAAAAAACAAGGCAAAGCAAAAAAGACAAAGACTTATGTTCAGGTGGTCTCAAATTCTCTTATAATCTTAGACAGGTTTGATTTGCCTTTTTTTTGTGTTTTTTTTTGGGGGGGGCGGGCTTGTTTGTTTGTTTTTTTCAAGCATGATAAAAAGCCTTTGGCCCTCAGAAGTTTAACACTCAGCCTTCAGTCAAAATAACAGTCAAGATTTTTGCCTAAACATATTGTTTCACTATAAGCTGAAAATATCAGAAGATTAGGTTCTTAACTAGAATTTATAACATCTCTACTATCTTCAGGGACACTTGGTGAAGTCAACCTGAATTAAATTGGAGGGTGAATTTAAAGTTCATTGGTTAGCTGCACTAAACTTTTGTGACGACACAGATTTGATTTATCTTTATTAACAACCTGAGTTCCATTCTCATTGACTTGCCTAAGTGCTCAGGAAAGAGAAGTGCTCAGTTAGAGAGGAGGAGAGGTTCCTTTCTGTTTTTTAAATTCTTCTGGAAAGCAAAAGATTTTCAACATATACAAGCATTTGTTTCTTTTAAATGACTGAATTTTAGTTCAATTAAGAATGGCCACAGACTGGGGAGATCTTGTTCTGTCCACAGCAATTTACCCTGTTCTATCCACAGCAATTTACAATTCTTGTCTATCTCTTAATAAGGGCATACCCCTCCCTATGGACTCTGTCATTCATGACTTGAATTCTACAGACTCAGGAAGACCAACAGGAGTAGACTAATTCTCACTTTTCAGGTAGAGAGATTTAAGAATTAATTATTCAGTCAACAATACCTATCATGTCTTGGACTCACTCTCAACAAACCCTGATTGAGAAGTGTTACTGTCACTCTGCATCTTGAACCTCATTGGTAGCCTTACTTTGCTCTTTTTTTATAGGTTAATTAACATGTTATGCCATAAAAACTTTTACCTCTGATTCTAAATGGAGAAAGTTATGAAACTGTGTTTTTAATACAGTTTACGCACAAAACCTCTGGTTTTTTGTATATTTACTTCCAGCACATAAGCAAAATCTGAACCTTATTGGGTTTTTAAAGATAAAAATGTAGGAAGCTTCCAAACTTTAGCTGAACTATAATTCTTTTTTGCAGGCTTTGTAAATCAAATCACTTATTTTGCATGCTATGGTGTCAGCTACTAAACTGCTGCCTGAAATATTATGTGACACATGATGAAATTTGTTTTCAATTTTTTTAACTATGTTTCTGTTCCCTTTTTTTATTTTTTTCCCCATATACCATGCTCAGGCAAAGATAAGGTTCTGCTCTTTTGCTTTAGCAAATCTATTAGAGGTTATCTCCTTAGTAACATGATATTTTGTACCACAGAATTATAGAGACAACTGCTATGCAGACAAAAAGGTTTTGGGGCATCAAAAATCCTTTAGAGTTGACTGTTCTTTGATCAGGTCTAAATTTTAAATGTATTTCGCTTGCAAAGGGAAATAACATGTTATGTTTTATTAAGCGACTAAAATCAAACTATGTGAAAATAATTTGTTCTTACCAGGCACTATCTACAGACAGCTAGTCAGTTAGGCTAAGCAAATAAGACAGGTACTTCCAAACTGGCACATGATTGCTGCAAACTGACAAAATTACTAAAGGAAAATAAAAACTAGTCTAAATATACTATTAGGTTAAACTTTTGATTTTTTTTTTTTGTAACTTTTTACAGTTTGTGATTTTTGCCAAATGCTAATGTTCTCCTACCAGTTGCATATATACTGTAAAGTTCATGTTTTTTATTAAAAAACTTTTTTTCATGAATTCTCAGAAAAAAAGGTTTATTACACATTATTCATTTTGCTTCTAGTGCATGAGGTCTAAAGGATTTTGTAGATAATTTCTGTCATCATTAGACTTCCCACAGAAATAATCACCAGTTATCAGAATAACTGGAGAGACAGGGAGGAAGGGAACAAGAAGGCGTAGAATTATTAATAATTTGACAGAGCAAGTCCAACACACATCTATAAAAATTTTTGTCTTTACTGGTTTCTTTGTCTCTTTTTTTTCTTCTTCTTCTTACCTATCGCCTTAGTTTTATGAGACTGAAGACAAATGATAATGAGCTTATAATTGGCCTAAACTCCGGAAAATTACTCTGGGGAATTTGTATTTCAAACACATGAGTTTTATTATTTTTGCAGATAATCAGCAGATCATTTAAAGTAAATAATTTCCTGCTTCTGCTAGGCATATGCAGTCAAATGTAAACGTGTTTTACTCCTACATACACCTACTTCAAAATTATTTGTAAAAAGGTTAAGATTTAAAAAGATGGTGTATATGAAGGAGGAAGTTTACTTACACTCGGTAATGATTTTTTAAAATTAATTAGTTTTATAAAATTTTGGGGGTTTTGCTTTGTTATATACTTTTTTTTTTTTCAGGAAAATTTTTGCACATCTCAAGTCTTTCATTCCTCCAACTCATGCTGGCAGTGCAAAAAGGATAGAAATATACCTAGTTGTTATAACACAAAAAAAAATTTTGCATGCTTTTCATAAAGTTGATGTTTCATAATACTGCCTTGTCCTCCAATTTAAATTTAGAATACTTTAGAAATGAAAGATATCTTCACAAAATTCCCTCCAGGATTCAGTCTCTTTAAGAATATAAAAATTGAGGGAAGGGACAGAAATTAATAAATTTTTATTCAAAAAACTTTGTTTCAATCACAGCTCATTACAAAATGAAGATTAAAAGCAGTCTTAAAAAAAAAAAAAGAAAAATGAAGCTTGTCTATCATAATGATTTAGTATGGACACAAACTTATTTGAAGCAATCCCAAACTCAGACATTTCTCTCTCCCTCTTTCTAGATCATGATGTAGCCCATGTCAAATGTGTCCAGGTTGAAGTCCTGTTTCCCAAGTGTGGCTATATACATTATGAAGGTGGAAGGTTCCTATGAGTGAATTTGTACTTGACACTTCTCTGTCATCTGAAATTCCAGTCACAAGCCACAAGTGCTTTCAAAGCTGTGGAACGTTCTTGGCATCATGAAAGAACTGGGAATACAGCAGGAGAGTTTTTGGTACTTTCAGGGCTTCTGGGATGGAGGTCAAGGGAAAGTTAATACATCCAGCACTGTCACAGACACGACTGTCAGGCTTCCTGCTGTGGAAACAAAACCATGCATAGTAAGTTTCCAGTGTTTCAGATTCCTATAGCTCTCCTTTTCTAGCATCTGCTGCAAAGTGACATTTCTCAGCTAGAAAAGCTGGCATAAGATAGTAAGATATGCTATTTCTGCAAGCACATGATGATCACACAGAATTTCTGTGTAAAGAAACAGATCCATCTCACCAAAAGGCTTACACAGATCTTCCAATCTTTCCCAGTGTTAGGGAGATCAGCAATAGAGGATAGGTGGCAGAGTCAAAAGCCCAGGTTTTTATTAGGTTATATCTAATAAATTCACTAGAAGACAACTCTTGGGATGATGCTGTTGGAGAATTATGCAGCCACACTGTCTGAAAAATGTCTGCTGAGATTTGAGTATTTGAAATTTAATATGAACCTGAAGGAGAAGGTGATTCCTGGTTTTGATCTCAGTTTTAGAACCTCAGATGGTGTACATGAAGTTTGAACTCTTAAGCAAAGAGGAAACATGCTACCCTCCAGGCACAGCACTCTCTGCTTCAACAGGAACTGGTCAACTACAAGAGAAGGTTCACAGCAACCAGGAACAAAGGATTAAACTCACCAACTGTTGTTTCCAATTTTTTTTGGTATTGTATGGACTTTTGTAATAGTCTGCCCTAATGTATCATTAATGCACAGACTGTGTGTCTGTATTTCTTATTTCATCTTCATATTCCTTTAGTAGGACCTATAGTTTACTAGGCCAGAGTTTCTTGTCAGAATTGGACAGTAAACATAGACTTCTAACAGTTATTAAGTTGGATAAATTTATAATTCAAGCATGGATAGCAAAGAGTAAAATTCCTAACAAATTTAAAGAATTTATAGAACAAATAAAACTGAAACAAAAAAGTTCCACTTAAAAAAATTGTTATAGGTTTGTTCCTCAAAAGCCAGAAAAAAAATAGGACATCTGCTTAACAATTAATTATGTGTAAGGGAATCAAAACAAAGCAGCTTTGTGAAAAAAGCAATATTCCCAGTTTCTACCGCTTCCAAAACAAATGAAATGTGTCTACTTGGGGATACAGATGTGAAATATTGTGAACAGCATTTTAAAGGCATCTCTTAAGACTTAGGGCAGTAATGCCTTCTGAGTGACTTCCCATTCCTTTCTTTCCTTTTATTTCTCCTTCCTGTGGGTATTTGTGCTGTGACATAAGGTCAAGATGGGAAGCTAATCCTCATTTATTTGTGTAAACAAGCAGTAAGACAATAGTGTAGGGAATCCCCCTTTTTTAACTCTACCATTCCTTATATTTATTCTACTGCTGATGTACTTTGGTAAATTTCTTCATCTGTCAGACAGCAAAAATACCTGATGCTGAAAATATTGATGGCATGCTGCTGGTTACAGAAGCTGACATGCTTTAGCCATGTGGATCTGATGAGCAGCCTAATCAAAGGGATGTTTGAGGGTTCTGAGCACATCACTAAGCTGGATCCTGAGACTACAGATGGAAACCCAGTTTATTTTAATGGAAAAGAGTATGCATGTGATTTTATTTTCCCATGATTTGGCACTTAACAAAGCTTAAATCTGAACCTGAATTTCTACCATGTCCACAACATTTTTATTTGTTATCCTAAAATACTGAACTGCTAAGCCTTCTTCTGCAGTTCTGCAATTCTACAGAAACCCTTTCTATGGCCATGTCTGCTGACAAAGAGTAACAGAACAAATCTTTTCGTACATCAAACACAGAAGAGAGGATGCTCTGGGACAGGGCACTATTCTTGCCCTTCTTCTCCCTATTTAAAGGCAGAAAACACACTATAGCATCTTTGCAACTTTTCACACACTTGCTTTTAAACAATATTAGAAACCAGGGATGGATTCCTAAAATACTTTTTCCCCCCTCTGGTTAAAATATGTGTATTTTAAAAAGCCATATATAAGTATGTCAGCTTTGGAGAACTGAAGCAAAGGCTGCGGGCATGGGAAGCAGTTGAGCAAAGACAAGTCAGGCACAAATAAATAATGAAACCTCACAGTTAACTTGATGTGCAAGCTCATCTCTAGAGTATGCCCAATTTACTCAGATATTTCCAAGCCTGGGGCATATGCACACTGGCAACCTTGCAGCTGTAATTTGAAGGGATCTAGCACCTGAAAATTATGTGGTGTCAGGAGAGAAATCATGTTGGATGTCTTTCCTGCCTCAATGAATTCTATAAATTAAAAATGTGCGCCTTGGGCTTACTCTTTTCAGAGTATAAGATAAACTTTCCAAGTTTGTTAATTTCAAGTTACTCTTTTACATTCCTTTGGATGCATGTCTTCATTCTGTCCCCTTTAATCAAAAATACTTGTTATAGCTATATTTTACCTAGTGATTATAATCATGACAGTTTGCCAGTTGTGCTCAAGGTGCAATAGTAGCAATACAAAAACAAAAGACATGGAAAATGGAATAGCTTTAAGGAATGTCGGTCTTTCTGGTATGCAAATGAACTTCACAAACAATTCCCTGTTGCAAAATGTATGAATTACTAACAGAAAAACACTGTTGAATTTGATCCTCAATGGTAGGATCTTTTTTCAAATAGCTTTGGTTATGCTATGCAGTTCTGTTATGTACTTTAAAATAATACAAGTCAAGTGTAGTAGTTTTGAAGGAGGCAAGAGGAAAGAAATACTTTCTCTTGGGACTTTCACTGAGCAAACTGTTATAAAAAAATCTTGAAAGTCAATGCTAAGATCAAAAAACTTCCAACATCAATACACTATAAAGCATATACATCATTATATTTCAACACATTATATCTTGATTCAGCACTTTTAGATAGCCACAAAGCCTTGCAATTCCTAGCATTTCCTCTGCACAAGGGATCTCTACTATTTTGCTCCTCTTTGACACAGAAAAGAGTTTTCACTCTCACTAACTACAATAGCAGGGTGAAGGAGGGGAGTTTGAGGAGTGGGTTGGTTGGTTGGTTGGTGCTGCTTTTTTGTTGTGACATTCAAGTGTTTCTTCTTTCATTCCTGCGACATATGTAGGAACAAGAGACCAAGTGCATTACAAATGTATAAATCACTTTATGGAACAAATAGATACAGTAGAGATAAAGCATCTATCACATTTTGTTATGCAGCACTTAAATTCTAAATAAAGTATGAACTATGTAACTGCACTGATGTGACTGATTCTGTTTGAGCACGGTAGCCTTATAGCTTGAGAAGAAAAGAGCTAAGCAGCTTATAGAAAAGTTGATTTTCCACAAGAAAGACAACAAGTAATTGATGGCTGGTTATCTGGTAACTGTCATAGGCTACTGAAGATTAACAGCACTCCAGTGATGGTAACTGCTGGACCACAGCATCCACTTATTCACAAATAAGATGTAAACAAAATAGAAAAGCTCTGACTTCTCTTCACTAAACCTGATTTGGAAGTAAACAGAAATTTGAAGAGAAATCTTCCATGTTTTTTATTCTAATGCTAATCTTTAAAGAAATTTTTCTAATTAATGGAAAATAAAGAAGTGCTCCATAATCAGTTTCTAGGTATATCTTTCAGGTTGTCTAAATTAGATTGGACATGTGTTTGTTCAAGTTGTGATAGTTCTAACATATAGGTGCTTAATTTTATTTATTAAAATTATATATGATGGTTCAGTATTCTGCTTAGTGATTGTACCAAATCTTAAGTGAGGTACTATTATTTTAATACCTAATAAGCAATTAAGGAAAATAAGTAAAATATTTATTAATATAACACATCTAGTAAATTTGACATCACCACCAAGAGAACTGCCAGTGCTGGAAGTCTATAAAAACAGGCCACAGACTAAAAATGGGAAAATATAAGATCTTCATCTAAAATACTCAATAATTCATTCAAACAACTCATTTTCCTCTAAGATTGGATAAATAAAAAGTTAAAAAACATTGTCTGAATACAGCACCAATCCATTTGTATTTATTTTCTCCTCCTGAAAGAATTCAGTAGGATTTCCCAATTCATAGAGCTGAATTTATATGATCATTAAACAGATCAAAAAGAGAAAACAAGGATCAAGAAAAATAGGGAGGTAAAGTCATGTATGCAAAATTTATATTCATTCTACACGTTTACATGGTGCAAAGCAGGCAGTAATTTCCAATTCTGGGAAATTAATCTACTGTTTAATGCTGCAGTGTACATAATAATGCAAAAATTTAGAAAGAGGTCATGCTATTAACATCACAAGTTAAATCCAGTGGTCGATCATGATGGAAAGAACCAAGAGAGACTGCATTGACTGCTAGCTCATAAAGGTAATAGTAAAGGGGGGAGACCAACAGAGCACCCGAAAGTGCGATTCATTAGAAGTGAGTTGAGTTGCAATGAAGTCTACCAAATATTATGTATTTATGTTCAAAAAAACTTCACTTGGAAAGTCTTGTTGAGAAGATAGATTTATTCTATAATATATATATATAGTCCATAATTACACACTATATCTAAGCACTTCATCCAGCCAGTATTTGAATTTTGAATTGATTAAAAAGGTATTTTTATTTATGCTCCTCAATATAAATTTCTAGTGTTTTACTATTCTTTCTGTACTTCTATTTTAATTTGATAATGTTACAGTTGATCTTGGAAAAGTCAACAACCTGAAAACTGGCACTGAAAATGAGAGAATGTTACTATTATTTGATGATCTCAAAGCCACAAAAATCTAATCATTTTTACCATATGAAGATCTCTCAATGGCACTCTCATCACATTGAGCTTAAATCTTTGTGCAACTATTAGAGTGAAATCAAATTTCTCAGTAGGGTTTCCCTCAATAAACAATGCTTATCTTATGTCTACATTAATAAAGTGATCCCCTTCTCTCCACTATGAAGTAGAAGTGCTTTTTTTATTTAAGTAATTGTGTTATGTTTGGCATACAAATATTTCTCCAAAGATTTTTTTAAATATTCCAATTTCTCTATGCTTTATGAGTCAAGCACCATTATTATTTATTGAAAAAGCCAAAACTACCTGTAATGAAAAAAATAGAAAAAAGGCAGAATTCAAACTACTAGTACTTGCTCTTTCCTGTAAATTCAGAAATGTCACCTATTTCACAGACTTAGCTCTTGCATATGTATGCATTCCTTTGCTTTCACAAAATGCTGATGTCAAACATATCAAGAAATGCTCGTACTTTTTTCAATAGATCAGGAATTTTATATAATCCTCGGGGTTCTTCCTCCTTATTTTTCAATATTGATAAAGTTATTTAAGCAATTTTAATTATTTTATTAATAAAAATTACAAATCTGTAATCCTTTTGCTTATTAATACTTCAGGTTTGAGATGAAAAGCACAAAGTCATCACTCTCTTCATTAACATAAATGAGAGAAAAAGGAGTCTGAAGATATTTGTTAAGCATGGATTGGTTCTTTTTTTCAATTATTTTATTAAATAAAAGTTACACATCTTCTTACATTTAATAAACCTGAGTCAAAGGGTGTTTATACTGCAAGACTCTCTTCTCAATATCATGCTATAGAGAAGTCACAAATCCTCTGACTCTATCAGATCAATTAAGAAAATCCTGACTGAGGTTCTTCCAGGGTAGAACCAAGGTATCCACGACTACCATCATTCTCTCTATATATGACTGTTATCCACAGATCAATTTTTTCATAGGATTTTGCTGGGCATACAAATTTCATCTAATTATACTGTAAAATGGATTATTGCATGAACCATATGTCTAAGTAAATCCTCAAATACTGAAGTTACCTCCAAGTATATTGTACAGGTGTGTAGTTTCTGGCTGGCACAGAGTCAATTTTTTTCACAGTGACTGGTATGGGGCTGTGCTTTTGATTTGAACAGAGCAATCAGAATAAAGATAGATTTGTTTTTGTTATTGTTGAGCAGGGGATACACAGAGCCAAGGTCTTTTTTGCTTTTCTTACTGCCACCTTGGCAAGGAAGTTGTGGGACAGGTGACCCAAACTGGCCAAAGGTACTCCAGACCATGTGACATCATACTCAGTATATAAATTGGAGAGAAGGAGCAAGGGGGCAGCATTAAGACTTCTGGCATTTTTCTTCCCAAGTCACTGTTGCACCTGATTGAACCCTGCTCTACTGGAGATAACAAAGCACCTGCCTGACCATGGGAAGCAGTAAATTAATTCCTTGTTTTTCTTTGCTTTTGTGCAGTATTTACTTTCCCTATTAAACTGCTTTTTACCACAATCCACAAGTTTTCTACTTTTACCCTTCCAGTTCTCTCCCTGATCTCACTGGTGGGACAGTGAGTGAGCAATTGTGTGGGGCTTGGCAGCTGGCTGGGGTTAAACCTCAACAAAGGGTCAGACTCCTGGTCAGATTAAACTTGAAGTAAGTCCAACTGTTGCTGGTTCAGATGGCCAGGAAAAAAAAATCAAGAAAAGCATAAAAAGTATGTAGGTTTTGTGTTACTGACATTTCTGGACAAGAAAAATAGGAAAAGTCCATGCAAACTTTCACCTGCCTTATATCTGAACCTGGCCTATTTTGTCTGCTTCTCTTGGTGCACCCAAAAAACAGTGCTTCCATGAAAGAAAGAAAGAAAGAGAGAGAGAGAGAGAGAGAGAGAGAGAGAGAGAGAGAGAGAGAAAGAAAGAAAGAAAGAAAGAAAGAAAGAAAGAAAGAAAGAAAGAAAGAAAGAAAGAAAGAAAGAAAGAAAGAAAGAAAGAAAGAAAGAAAGAAAGAAAGAAAGAAAGGGTTAGAAGGCATAGAATATTTTTCTGAGCGAGAATCAAAACATACTTACTCACTTGTGCAGTGTAAAAAAATAGTACTCATTTAGTAACTATTAAAATCCTAAAGTCCAACTTTTTGTTGCAATGGAAAACAAAATTATACATTTAACATGACACAACATTTAACTGGGAAAACCCCTTGGAAATCTTGTTAATTCCTTGTATTTCAGGTCATTTTACATCAAGGACTCATGATTTCTTTCCAGTTTTATAAGGATTACTTTTATATTAATTCAGGCCATTATGACAGTGGCACTATTTCTAAGAGGCTTACATGAAAGCTATTTACAGCTATATATTACATGTTTAAAAGGTAATGTTGCAAAAACCATAAAGAGATAATGAAAAAGAAAATTTGATATGTTCTAACCTCCAAATCCAGTAAAAAGTCAACCAACTCAACAAGATAAAAGCTAGTTTAAAAAAAAAGCTGCAATAGGTTCAGTTGTTCTGGTATGAATACTGTGAGCTTTATTTAACTAGTAATTTAAGATTCACTTTAAATCCAAGAATCAGAGGGAGCTGTTCATGTTCATGTTAGGACTCTTCAATAAAAGCAGAAAGTAAAGTTTTTTGTGTTTATTAACTACCAAAATCTAGTCTAAACCAATCTCAAGTGAAGATTATTTGATAAATCATTCCAGGCAAAATGATACCAATTATCACAATTTTAGATATTTGCGAGGTCTTTTGGATGTACATTTCATAAAATCATAGAATCATTAAAGCTGGAAAAGACCCCTGAGATGGTTGAGTCCAACCATTAGCCACGATATTCACTACTAAACCACATCCCTGAGTGCCACAGCCACAAGTTTTCTGAACACTTTCAAGGATAGTGATTCTACCACTTCCCAGGGAAGCTTGTTCCAATGTTTAATCACCTTTTCTGTGAAGATTTGCCTATTAATATGATTTTCTATTGTTGTAGAATAATTCTATGCACCCCCAACTGGGTTTCTTATTTATTTCAATTTCGTCATAATTTATTAAAAATAAAAATCCTGAAAAATAAAAAAAGAAATATGATTTTGTCATCTAATATTTATTTGTGTGGCGAAAAGTTTCTGTTGAAACAGGTCTGATGTAACTGCATGCATTAGAATCTTCTCAAGTCTTATAAATGCAGAGTATAATTAGAATGCAATTCGTGGTTGTCATTAGAAGAGGCAAATATTTACTTAGTTCACTATTATTATTGGATTTGAAATCAAAAGTGGCAATGGTACATAAAATAATCAGAAAAGAAAAACATGTCCTTAATAGGACTCAACTAAATAATTTGGGTTTTCCACTTCTACCAAACAAATGTTTAATAAAACTAGTTATTTCCTTAGTACAGAAAGATCCTTAGGCAAACATGAAGAAGAAATATTTAGTTGAAATCTAAGCTGCAACATGATACAGATGCCAGTATTGATCTTATGCAACCAGTTTAAAAATTCTATGATAAAATAATGAACACAACATGCCAAAGTTATTTTTACATATTAATGGTGACAATCAGATTGGAAAAAAAGTTACTGACATACATAATAGATGCTAGAAAAAAATTTGAAAAACTTGCAAAAGGGCACTGCTTCTTTAGTAGCCTTACTTATAATGAAGAAACTTAGTGAGATAGATTTCGATTTAATTTACCATGGCATGAAACAGGATAAATCTACTGAAATCAGCATGGAATACCACTGTAAAACAACATCAAGGCAAGTGAGAACACTAAAACTAATGCTGTGGAATAAAAGCGCTCAACAAAGGGATTAAATAGACCTCATCCTTAAATTTTTTAAATACATAGTAAATTTTTCTAATAATTTGCATAAATTCTGAAACCATTTTGTGCTCCTTTCATGTGTTTAGGGTACTCTTTTTTAAAATCTGATCTTCTTCATTTCATACTATTTCAGCTCTGCCTATAATTTTCTTGAAAAAAAAAAGATTTTCAGTTCCTTTTGTGTTCTAGTTTTTAACATTATTTTATTAAATTTAAATTATTGTTAAATTTAAGTAAAGTTCAAACTTTTCTTTTTTGAAGGTGCGGATATTTCTCTGTCTTTCATTGCTTTGATGTGTAATTTTGGGTCATACTGTAATCTCGATGACATATTCTGGCAGACTTCATATGTTTAAAATCTCATCACTATTTTGATGTACAGACCACTTCCCAAGACAAGTTGTGGAAAGCCAAAGAGCTGCTTAAAATGGAACTGTTAAGCATTGGTACTAAGAAAAGTAAAAGTCTAAAAGTTACTTTAGTACAGTTCATCTAGCAAGTGATTTGAATCATAATTTATGCTGTCAAAATTAAACAGCTGTACTTCTTTAAAGTTTATTTTTTATGTAGACATCTGCATGTGCTTCAATGAAAACTGTTCATCTTTAAAGGCTGAGTCATACTGATGCTGATATATTTCAGAAATTACAGTTTATTTTCATATTTTGAGCAAATTTTGATATTGCTCATAGAAAAAAAAAAGCAATACAAGTTAGAGCAAACAAATAAATAAACCTCATAAATCAGATACATCTCAGATAAATCTCATTAATTCAACAAATAACATTAATATCTCCATCGGAAAGCTGTGGAAATCAGTGCAGCTCTTCTAGGAATGAATTTTTTTCTTCTGTGGCATACGACTTTAATTATATCATGAAATTTAAAAAATCAATAAAAATACAATGGAGAAATTATGCTCAAGGGAAAAAAAATGCCAAAAATAGACATTTTGATGTACTCTTTTTCACCTGTAACAGTGGATCTTCCTTGTGGATAGATATGCTGAGACATTGTATCATTGTTCAACAATCTTTAGTCACTTACTAAAAAGCAGGACAACATATTGCAAGATAAAGGCAAATTTTGTTTCATTTCATTGACTTGGACTCCTTGGAAAGAATAGTGTGAGCCATTAAATGAACTAATTAAGAGATAGTTCCCTTTTGTTATGTAACATAGTTTTGAGTCCTGACAGAAATCAAGTTATGTGTTTCATTAAGAATAAAATGGAGCTAAGAACTTAGTATTCAGAATGTCTACAGAAACTGAGAAATACCATGACATTCAGAGGCAGTTGTCTTGCACTTACTTGTAGCTGTTTCCTGTGAAGTTGGTAGATTTTAAATCTCAACGGTGAAATTGTTACACACTATTAATTTTACTTCACATGTAAGAGTTCTTAGATTTTAAATCTTAGTGGTAAAATTGTTGCACACAATTAATTTTACTTCACGTGTAGGATACTATCTATGCCCTAGGAAAACACACAAGTTAATTTAAAATCTCGAAAAATAATTTAAAAGTCAAATAATTTTGTATCTCTTTCAAACACTCCAATAGATCTGTTTGCATGGAGGAGATTTAGTGAAAATTATGATTTCTGTGAGCAAGAAGTTATAACCTATCAAAATTTACCTTTTTGATTTATTTCTTTAGAACCTCAGTTCCACAATTATAAAATTGTTTCAGCTGCCTGAAATTTTCTTATTCATTTATTTTATCAGTGTCAACAAAATATTTCAGTTTCATTGGAGCAGTTTTCAGTATTAACAGCAAAAAAAAATCTGTCAGGAGATATTCAAGCATCTCTACATATGAACTAACAATCATAAAGAGGGGAGATAATATGAGGTTTCAAGGCTCAATGGAATGTGAAGTTCAAAAAATATGCTTCTGCAGGTCAAGGGCAGGAGGAAGAACTTTTTATTCTGTGAAAATAGAATTTGTCTTGAAGCTGTAGAACTTCCCTGAGCAAAACAAAAAATGCTGTGTAGTCTAAGGTTTGTATAAGTATAGGAGCTCTTCAGCCACTGAATTGGTGTTAAGCATTACTCACATGAAAAACAGGTCAACAGATCAAGAAGTCTTAGAACTTAAGGTGTTCTTAAGTGCCAGTTAGGAAAGGCCAAAAAAGTAGTAACATAGAGTGTCAGACATCAGCAGCCAGTGCCATGACCTTCTGACAGTTTTTCTATGTTGACCTGCTTGGATGTTTTCTCAAAGAAATTGCTAATCTCTGTGGAATATAGATGCATCTGTGTTGCAGACAGCACTTGCTGCTGCTATGCTCTGCTCTATTAACTTTTGCCAGTTACCCGGTATTCATGGATAAATGAACATAAGTCATACTAAAATCCCAGTTTTATTTTTTTGTTCTTTTAGTACGACAGTTCTAATGAGATGTTCCATAATTTAATATATGAAAATCTTCTTACTGGAAGAACTTCCCCTGCTCAATGACAATTAACTAGTAAGTATTAAGAGAAGGCCTTTAGTTGTTTCTTTGGAAACACTAGGCAAAGAAGCTCTTAAATAGACACACAAGTTGTGCAAGTTTCAATGAATTAAATGAGAAACAAGGCAAAATTCTTCTGTTTTTTTCAGTTCCTTTTTAGGGAAGGAACCTCTCTACTTCATATAGTAAGGGGCAGAGTTTTCATTTCTGTCCAGCAAGGCCTTTGAAGATAAGGATAAGTATGCTCAAGCAGTACAGGGCTTTTCTCCAGCAGCTGCAGGTAATGGCACCACGGAATGTGTGCCATAGGTAAATCCCAGTAACATATTTTATCATTTCCTCATGATAGCTAGATGACAAAATCCTTATTCATGATATCCTTCCATATCCATGTGAGATCTACAGGCGATGTGTCTCTTAGAAAAAGTAAGGAAGCTGTTAGAATCCTCACAAGAATATATAGTCTTCATTATTAAAGCCTGATCATCATGTCTTAACACTCCTAGAATATACCATGGAAGAAAACACACCAAAAGGAATTTTGGGCATGTCTTTCCTGATATAGAAAACAGTCTGAGGTGGTGGTGCAGTATAATAGATCTAGGACAATGAAGTTGGAGAGAGATAGGAAAACAGAATGCCTTAAATACCTCAAAGCAGAAGCATTTTGTCAGTGGAAGTGACCTGAAGGAAGAACATGTTTACAAGTGTAGAGTAATACCAAAAGAGTATTAAAGATAGTAAAGATAAATTAAATTAAAGATAGTATCTGTTCACCTTCGATCTCATGACTTGAAAAAAGAACTCTCAGGAGTAGTGAAAAAATCTTCCAATGATGGAAAATGGATGATATCACTAGGAGAGAATAGTAGAACTCAATTTTGAAAGAACAAGAACTAAGCATGGAAAAGAACGTGCTTATTTTTTTGGAAAAGAACATATCATTTTGGTGGAAATAATATTATATACTTCTTATAGTCATTGTATAGTTAGAACAGAGATTTAGAAATACATTAGTGAATTTCTGTCTATACCTTCCACCTTTTTAAACTCATGGGGTCTTTGAATTAAAACTTTCTTAAAAGCATTTCTTTTTTTTTTGTTGTTGTTATCTGTAAAATTCATGAGGAAACAAAACAAAATAACTAAAGGCAAAATGTGTGATCACTGTACTTGTAGCTAAGCACTGTACAAAGTTAATGAGTCATAAGTTTTCATGCAGAGTTGGAAAAATAGCCTAAAATCATTCCTCTACAAAAAACAAATATTTCATTTCAAATTTCTTTTTTGCATGGATAGGTCTCTTGATTACTTATCTGTGAACATAGGACATGAAAAAGAAATACCTTAAATTTATCCAAATTTCTTTGGACTCTCTCATATAGTTCTGCCTTAGAACATCAGAAAAGAAAGAAAACCTTCTCTTTGTTAACTAATTTATCTTTTTGGTTTCAGTAGTGTCTAGTGCTGGCTGCAGCAGGTTCATTTTCATCACACTGTATTGACAGACTGTACCTGAAAAGTAATTTATCTTCAAATTAATCAATAGGAAAGAAAGAAAGGAGTGAAGGAAAATATATTCCCATTTAAAAAAAAGTCTTTATGATGCAGGTCTGGGCACATTACACAGCTGGGCATCCCAGACACTGACAGCAATTTAATCCTGCTGAGAACTTTGCAACTTTATTTTCAGTTAACAAATAAACATGAGCAAAAGAGGCACACCTAAACCCTTTGAAATGTCCTATATGACAACACTAACTTCACTGAAACCCACTAAATCATAGATGCAACAACTACACTTCAAAAAAGATACTGGGCAAACAAAAGACAACAGCTAGATTTCCTGACTTTCATCTATTTGTTATGAGTTGTGAGACACCTCCCATTAGTCTGATACCATAAATTAATAGTCTGCAGTAAGACCAGTTTCTGAAATTACTGGTCACACTTACCAGAAAAGACACTGGTCCTTGATATTATGAATGTTCTCTGACCCATAAAGTTAACTTTATTAATAAACCCACTTCTGGTTCAGTGATTCTGTGCTGAAAAAATAGAAGCTGTTGGCAAAGACACTGAACAAAAAAGATTCCAGTGTAGACCACCATAGTATTCCATTTGCCAAAGGTGTTGAGTATGACCTATTAAGCAGTACTCTTGGGGCCCAAACATCCACCCAGACTTTTATTCACCTAATTGTCTAGTTCTCCAGACTGCAACAGCTCTGCTAAAGACAATATAAATCTCAGAACACAATAAATCACATATGATTAACCCTTATAAATCCATGCTGACTCTTCCCAGTCACTTTTCCCTTCTGCCTGTGCCCTAAAATGACCTCCAAGGGGGCTTCCTCCAAGATTTTCCCAAGAGCTGAAGTGAGGCTGGTGGTCTAAAATTCCTCAGATAATCCTTTTGGCTGTGGGCAATATTTTCCTTCCTCCACACATTGAGAAGCCCCTGGATCTCCACAATCTGTCAAAGATTGTAGACAATCTTGCCAACACATTAGTTAGTTCTCTCCACAGCCATAGATGCAGTTTTACCCACCTGAGTTTCCTGTGGAAGCTAACCATCTACTAGAAATAAAACAGAAGTTTGACAGCAGTAGATTGAATAGATAAAAGTGCAACAGAACATTAGTGCTACACAGGATTATATTATCAAACCCATTAGACTTACATGTCATATAACTGGTTCATTTTCATAGTTGTCATCAGAATCCAAGAAAAACCTCGACTGGAAAGCGATAGCAATGTGAGTCAAATTCTCCCTTATGATAACAAATCAGGCAAGTAGGTATGTTTGACATTTGCTGCCTTCTAATTTCAGAACAAACTGCCAGAGGCAAAAAATATATTAAACTAAAAATTAAACTTTCCTTCAGTCACCAAGGTATTAAATCACTCACTGTCATAGAAATCCTGTTCTTGAAAAAAAAAATTTTTGTTAGACAGTAGTAGCTTGTCCAAATACTATCAATAGTTATGAAAGAGACCACAGAATGGCTTGGGTTGGATGGGACCTTAAAGATCATCTAGTTCCAACACCCCTGTTGTGGGCAAGAACACCTTCTATTAGATCAGGTTTCTCACTGACCAATCCAAACTGGCCTTGAACAATTCAGTGATGAGGCATCCACAACTGCTCTGGGCAACTGGTTCCAGTGTTTTTTTCCAATCCTCACAGCAAAGCATTTCTTATTAATACCTAATCTAAACCTACTCCCTTTCAGTTTGGAGACATTCCTCCTTGTCCTGTCACTACACACCCTTGCCAAAATCCCTCTCCTGCTTTCTTGTAGGATTCCCTCAGGCACAGAAGGGCAGCAATTTGGTTATCTCCAAGACCTCCCCTTTCCAGGCTGAACGATCTCTCTCAGCTTTACTTACAGGACAGATTTTCCATTCCTTTAACCATCTCTGTATCTCTCCTCTGGACTCACTCCAGCAGGTCCATGTCCCTCCTGTGCTGAGGCCCTAGAGCTGCATGCAGCACTCCAGGTGAGGTCTCACCAAAGCAGAGGAACACGATCACCTCCCTCAACCTGCTGGCCACACTTCTTTTGATGGATCCCAGAACAAAGTTGTCTTTCAAGGCTGGAAGCTCTCATTGATGGCTAACATTCAGCTTCACGTCCACCACAAGTCCTTCTTGTAAGGGCTGCTCTTGATCATTTCCTGCCCCATCATTTGTTGATACTGGGGTTTACCCCAACACAAGTCCTCCATCCTACCATTTGTTGAAATGGGTACAAAGCTTCCCTGTTTCTAGTCACCTGGGATTTCACCTGATGACTGGAACTTTTCAAATATTATAGAAGTAGTTTGGAAACTAAATCGACCAATTCCCTCAGGACTCCGGGTCCCAGACATTTATGTACCTTCAGGGTCTTCAGGTAATCATGAGCCTGATCTTTACTTTCAGTAGGAAGCGCCTTGCTTCCCCAACCCCCACCCTGCTCTTCATCCTCTCAAGAAGTGTGGGGGAGAGAGGTTGCTATTGAATACTGAGGCAAAATATTTTTGAGCAGCTCAGCCATGTGATATTCAGATATTATTGCAATATACGTAACATTAACTGTTTGGGGCTTTTTCTCTCTGTTTCTTTTTCTTTTTTTTTTTTTTTTTTGTTTTTTTTTACTTTTTTTTTTTTTTCTTTTACTATGGAAAGAAACCAATGTGACAAATAAGGATCATGTTGAATAATCACCATGGGTTGGTTGAGTACTGAATGACTTACCTTTTAAAGAAAAAATATAAAAAGTGCACACTACTAACTAAAGTAGTTTACTTTCTCTGGCACCTTATGATTGCATCTCCTTTCTTGCTAAGTCCAAGCTGCGGAAAATTATCAGGATACAACCAAAGTTTCAGTCCTGACGTGATAATGTTGTCCTGTTCTGCTATGTCTTGCAAATACAAAGTAGCAGCAGTGCTTCAGCAAATTTACACTGAAGTTGCATTGAGTCAACTTAGAATTTGACTCAGATCTCAAAAGATCAATGAATCAATAAGATGGCCAGCTTTTCTGGTTTAAAATCTTGTCTAGCTGGGAGGCAGAAAATGAATACTCCCTACCTCAGAGATAGAAGTGAAGGAGACTCTCCAAGACACAGCTTGGCGATAAGATGCTTAGCTGGATAGGAAACTAGATTATAGAGTGACACCATCCTGTAAGTCTTACCAGCCATGTGGCCACATTTCATTTCTTTACAGAGGCAGAGATTTATCAGCAGATTATCTTTTTGTGTAGCCCACTATCAATCATGATTTAACAGCACTTACATGTGACCTACTTTTTCATCATCACACAAACCACTGTGATCACTACATGCGAATAGTGGCTTAAAGTGTGTGTTCATAGTGACATAAAGTATATACTACACCTGTTGACATTTCTTCTGTTTGCTGGGCTAAGCAGAATTGTTGCAAAGATTTAAGACTCTACTCACCTTCCCTCATCTTAACAAAAAGCCAAAACAAAACAAAAACCCAATGAACTTGGAACAGATTTTTCAGAGGAAACATTGCACTCCTTGTCATAAGCATAAAAGAATTTTTAAGCATACTAAAAAGTTATGCACCACGATCATTCTTTGAGTGCTAAATCTAGAAGTTCTCCTGTGGCTTTCTGGTCCTCTGCCAAACATTCTTTCATTTCAGGGATGTCTCGCAGAGTGCAACAGACAATGTTCTAAGCTTTGGGACTATGGAGTATATGCCAGATACACCATACTACCCCAGGAGGAATTAATTCAATTTGCCTTCATTTGATTCTAATCACACATTCATCTGTTAGTTGTGGCACTGAGTACCTGCAGCTTACATTTTTTAATTAACAACACTGTTATAGCTGCAACTAGGGGAATATCAAAAGTGCATTCACAATTCAGTTGAACTTTATACCCCTTTTTAATTTTACAGAACACACTGTGCCACTCAATTTTTACAGTACATGAATCATATTCTCTACATTTGCATCTTCACCTAGATATAAACTACAGCACTAATATAAAACTTATATACTCCATAATAATAGGGATATACTATATAAAGCTTAACAAGGGTAATTTCTAGATTCTGCACCTGGAATTGGACAACCCTGGTTGTGTGTATAGACTAGAGATTGAGAGGCTGGAAAGCAGCACCATGGGAAGGGACTTGGAGTCCCTGGTCAGTGGCAAGCTGAACATGAGCCAGCAGTGCCCTGGCAGCCAGGAGGGCCAACCCTGTCCTGGGGGCATCAGGCACAGCATCACCAGCTGGGCAAAGCAGGGGATTGTCCTGCTCTGCTCTGCACTGGGATGCCCTCACCTTCAGTGCTGGGGTAGTTGCCATAAATAAAAAATGATGGTAATGGATCTACTGTTACACAATAATTATGTATATATTGCTAATAGATATCTCTCTTAGCTATTAAATAGATAATCAACCAGTCTGAAATTCTCTGGAATTCTATTCACTAACTTCCTTCTATCATAATTAAAATTTAAATGAATGTATGCTGCATGCACTTGTTATGCAATTTGCTAAGTTTTGAGTGCCACAATAAAAAAAAAAAAACAAAACCATTAGCAAGGATCCAAAGGAGAGCAACAAAGATGGTCAAAGGTGTAGAGAGGAAGCTGTATGAGGAGCTGCTGAGGTCACTTGGTCTGTTCAGGCTGGAGAAGAGGAGACTGAGGGGAGACCTCCTCAAGTCTACAACTCCCTTACAAGGGGAAGAGGAGAGGCAGATGCTGATCTTTTCTGTGGTTACCAGTGACAGAATCCAGGGGAATGGCCTGAAGTTGTGTTGGGGAACATTCAGGCCGGATATTAGAAAAATGTTCTTCCCCAAGGGGGTGTCTGAGCTGTGCAACAAGTTCCCCAGAGAAAGCTTGCTGCTTGGTCACAGCACCAAGCCGGACATATTTCAGGAAGCATTTTGACAGTGCTCTCAGGCACATGGCATCATTCTGGGGTGTCCTGCAGAGAGCCAGGAACTTGACTAGATCCTGATGGGTCCCTTCCAACTCAGCATATTCTATGATTCTATGAATTTTACCAAAATAGGATATACAAAATAAACCTAAAGTTTTAGATATGCCACAATACAGACTTAGTTGCATCCCTACTCTGAAAAAAGCAAAATTTTAAAACTATTTTGAATATGCAAAACTTCTGTGTTTCCTCAGAAGACTATGCCTTCTGAAGTAATCATTCTTCCTCCTTTTAAGTCTGTTCTTTAGTTACTCACCTCAAATTCTGCAGTAAAAGACATCTTTGGGCAAAGTCAGAGCAAACCAGGAGGAAAGTAGAAGAACAGTCTCTTACAGAAGAAGAAAAGAAAGCATTGTTCTGTTCCTATTCTACCCATAAAATAAATTTTCCTTTGTTATGTAACTGAAATAAGGGTCTCACTGATAAAATGTAATGTGTATTCATAATAAACAACTTCTTGTTATTGAAAATGGTAAGTTTTTACTTATAATGTAATCAACTATGATTGATTATGTCTCAGGAGCAAATATTACCACTTGCATATTTTATGTATAAATATCTGTTACCATGGATTCTGAAAGTGCTTCAGAATATTGTTTTTTATTAATAAAGGACAAAGTTCTTAAAAGCATTAAAATGAGTGATGCAATACAACTGCAGGCAATGCATTCCATTATGATACTCCAAAAAAAACCAGCAAGAGTTCATTTCTGACCCAGAACAACAAAGAAACAATAATCTTTGTTAAGACAAGAAGGTAAGAAAAATTACCAAGCAGTCTGGGAATTAAACTAGTAAAAAAAAATTAGTGATTGAGGTCAGAAGTCATAGATCAGGAAGTCACCTTTGTGGTGTCATAAACATGTACTGTCTGTCTTTCAACTGCTTTGACTAATTAAACTACATCCATGGAAATGCTATGTGGATTTTTCACCAAGTACATCGTTGCCAGAAAATTAGTGTTTCTGTCTCTGCAGCTGTGGAGCAGTCACATTTGCTGAGGCATCAGGTTGGTTAGCCTAAGACGCAGCAGCCTGCCTGTAACTGGGATTAGTGCAGAGAACTGCACTGCTGCTGGGCTCGGGAACTTTTAGCAATCCCCTCTGAAGCCACAGTTGCCTTGAGTCATTGAGACTTTGTGGAGAACAACTGGAGTTTGGAGCTGAGAAGTCCCAAGAAAGTTGTTCTGATACCAGATCCCAGAGGTCCTTAACAACGTTGCATTGAGGTAGGTATGGCCCTTCTAACACAACTGCTGATATTTAAGTATACTACACCTTAAATGGCAAACAAAATTACTTAATGGTTAACTTAAGTGGTGATTCCCTTAAAGAAATTACTTTTGTAATTTTATATTGAATGTGAATGCAGTCTAGTTCCACCAGAGGAGCTCCTGCTAGAAGAACTTTTGATCTATCTTTATGTGGCATATCCAAAATTACACAGAAAACTTGTAGCAGAGAAAGAAATTGAGACAAAATTACTGAAATAGTTGCTTAGCACCAACAAAATTTCCATCTCTAAAAGAGTATGGTACTCTTCTGGGAAGGAAAAAACATTATCTTACACCTTTCCCACATACATTTCTTCAAAGGCATTTAGAAAGTGAATGAACATGAAAATGTGCGCTTCACTACAACTCCATCAACTTAACAGACCAAAATTGCCTAATTTGTGTCTACTGTGTAAACACTAAAGTGTTTAAATATTGAAAAGGCATACCTCGGGAGGCTAATTTAAATTCTATAGTACTCAAAATTAAAATGCTATTTCAGCTTTTCCATGTTTTGAAAAAAAATTGTTGTGAAAAAATTCATTACAGAACATATGGTAAATACATCCTAGATATAGTCCTTCATGTTGATTCATTAGAAATATTAATCTTTTTTGCTCTCTACTGGTATGCTGTCCTTCTCCCTGTCAATAAGCTTAAGACAGATGTAAGCACTAATGGGGCAATTCTAAGAATTCAGGGGATACTAGGAAAGGAATAGATTTGTACAATGGTATTTCTCTGCCATAAGTGCATAATTTAAGGAAATATTAGTGTTTCTGCTGAAGTTTATCATCTATGGAAAGGGAAAACTAGCTGCCTCTTCTTCTGGTCAACAGTACCCAACAAAGTCTGAGTCAACACTTGTACTTCTCATGCTCATTTATAGTCTAACTCTACTTAAAAAGAACACCAAAACTAAAATACCACAATTTTCTCCTGGCCTCTTAATCTCTTTTATGCAGAAAGAAATACAGTAACAGTCAAATCCTTACATGTTTGAAAGAGAATCAGAGATTTATAAAATACAAGAATACGCTGTGTCGAAATGGACTGATCAGGATCGTCAGGTCCAACTCCTGATCCTATACAGGACCCCACAACAATCCTACCATGTTCCTGAGAGCATTGTCCACACACTTCTTGAACTCTGTCAGACTTGGTGCTGTGGCCACTTCCCTAGAGACCCTGTTCCAGTGCCCAAACACCCCAGAGGGGTGAAGAACTTTTTTCTGATGGCCAACCTTAACATCCCCTGAATCAGCTTCATGCTGTTTTGTCAAGTCCTGTCATGGGCCATGTGGTGGTTTCACAGGAAATATGATTTCTGGGATATGCTGTGGTCACCAATAGGTGTTCAGACTTTAATATTGGCACCTGGTGTGGCCACTGTGGCATTACACTGCCTCTGAGAACACAGAGCTAAAAGCAGGGCTCTCCCCATGGGAAACCTCTTTGAATTTCCTGCGGGAAGAGTTGGATCTCTCCCCTGGCCCAGCTGCTACCCTCCCCCTCTCCAGAGAGAGAGAGTCGTGCCTGGGATTGTTATCTTGGAATGTTATATCATGTGCTGCTGCGGGGAAGGGGGGCTGTGGCATGGTGAGATGTCCAGCCGCTTATAAGAGCTTTTAACTCTTTGTGGACAATGAAAACTTTACAGAACATTAACCCTTCCTAGAAGAGAGATAAAAGTAGAGGATGAAGAAGGAAATGGGCCAGTGATAAGGGTCTGGGCAAGTGAGAGAGAGATGTTAGAGGAATGGAGAAGATGGAGTGGCATTTTTGCTGGACTCTTTTTTTTGTATAGCCATGGACTGTTTCCTTGTGATACTGAGACTGCATTCCAGGGGGAGGCAAGGCCTCAGAACCAGGAGGGTTCAGTGTGGGTACCCCTCAGCCCCAGGGGGTGTAAAAGAAATGGTGGGGCCAGAGGTCCCGAAAGAGAGACTGTGCCTTTTTTGGAGTTGGAAGATGCATCCTTAAAAAGATAGCCCTAAAAGCAGCCCTGGCTCATGCACAGTGGTGAGAGCACCAGGCATGGAAGGAAGATGTCACAAAGGCAAAAAAATCTCCGGGCGATGCTATGTGTGACAAGAAGCCCATGGGACAAGGAAGGATTCCTTCTCCTCTTGATAAACTGAGGATTTGATTATCTAAAGGGTGATGTCGGACCAAGAGTTGGTGATTTGGGAAATGTAAATGTATTGGGAGTTTGGTGGGGAGGAAGAGGGAGAGATGTCTCTGTGCAGTTTTCATTTTCCTTGTGTGTTTTTTTTCCCCTTTTTTTTGTAGTTTAGTTTTTTGTAGTTTAGTTAATAAAGTTTTTCTTTCCCCTAAGTAGGAGCCTGCTTTGCTTATTTCTGGTCACATCTCACAGCAGACACCAGGGAGAGGATGTTCTCATGGGGGCACTGGCATTGTGCCAGTGTCAAACCATGACAGCCACAAGGGTGTAGAGATCAGTGTCTGCCCCTCTGATTCTTTTGTGAGGATGCTGAAAACCACAATGAGGTCTCCTCTCAGTGTCCTCCAGGCTGAACCTCAACTCACCTCAGCCATTCCCCACAGAGTTTCCACTCTAGACCCTTCATCATTCTTTTTTCCCTTCCTTGGAGACCCTCAAATAGTTTAATGTCTTTCTCATATTGTGGCACCCAAATCTGCCCCCGGACTTGAGGAGTTGCTGTCCCAACTCAGAGCAGAGCAGGACAATCCCCTCCCTTGCCTGGCTGGTGATGCTGTGTCTGATGCCCCCCAGGACAGGGTTGGCCATCCTGGCTGCCAGGGCTATTATATATAATATAATTGATAACTATATTTGAAGTAATTTTCAAATGAGATGGAATGGAGTCTAAAATTCTGAGTATGAAATGGGAAAGGAACTTCTTTGGTTTATATTAAACATATGTCTATGGGACAGTCATGCTTTAAAAAGTGATACATTTCTACTTCTGATAATTTTGGGTTGATTTAGTTTTTTTTACAGTTTTACTGTAGATTAGATATTTTCAGAAAAGTATAAGTCAAAAGGTAAACTAGGTTACCATTATTATATACTCAATGTTTTGCAAAATTCATGGTTGGGTGTTCTATTGATTTTAAGTTTCATGAGTTAAAAGAAAAAAAAATCAATCCACAAAAGACAGTCCCACAGACAGAAAAGAAAGTATAATAAGCCCTTCTTTATCTTCTGACTTAGATTTCAACTAAATAATTCTAAATCCTCTGTATTTGAGGTTAACTTCAAGAGAGATTCTTTTATAAAATGTGGTCA
Organism: Setophaga petechia; assembly: GCA_024362935.1. Lineage (NCBI taxonomy): Eukaryota > Metazoa > Chordata > Aves > Passeriformes > Parulidae > Setophaga > Setophaga petechia. Next base: position 15,606,409 of record JANCRA010000008.1, read on the forward strand.
TTTGCTTAATCTACAGCTTTAAAATATGATCTTGGTTTCTATTGCCCTTGGTTTCCATGCGGTGAGTCAGAAAGACCATATTTTTTCCCAAGGGTAGTGTCAGTCCAGAACAGCTTTAACCCATCACTGACTGTATTGAAGAGATCCCACTCATGAGTCTGTGAGCTGAAACAGAAAACCAAGCTCATGGAAAAGCTGCTTGCTATATGCAAAAATTATATGGCTGCTGTTGAGTATCAAAGTCTTCTAAAAATGTGTGAGTCCAAAAATTATGTTATAAGGATCTGTGGGTGCTTCTGTCAACCTGCGATTGCTACCACAGTTCTTAGTACCCATTTGCTGAGGCAGCTATTCATGTTTTTGGCATACATCTCTTCATCTGAAGCCTTCTGGCATCTCTGTTTCTCATCCACATGCTCAGAGATGTGGGAGAAATGGTTTATAATAGGAAGAATTCATCTATAAGGGAAGATACTTTAGAAATTCAGCTGGGTAGCACAGAAATCGTGAGAAGCTGCAGGAATTTAAAAACTGGCAAGAAGAACAAAAAGAAAACAGCACTGTTGGAGAAAGACTAGGAGGTGACATTGATCTTGAGATGACCTCAAGAGCTTGCCAGATTCCCAGGTCCATTAGAACTGCAGTATCTCTCTCTGGTGTAGAGTGCAGCAGCCAACATAGGTGGTGTGGAGAGGGAATGCACTGTCAGTATACCTGCAGTGAGAGCTAAAGCCTTGATGTCTTTATATTGCTGCTTGGTGTGCCTGATGCGAGCTCACAGCCTTTGCACTGAAGAAACTGTAACTGTTGTTGATTTGATTTGAAACTCAACAGCAGCATCTAAACCCAATATTTTCTGTGGCAGGGTAGATCAATTATTCCTGTTGCTGCTTGAGAAAAAGATTGCAGCTGGCTCACAGGTCAGTTGGAAGGATACACTGGTGGAGGCATGAAGCAGCAATGTAATCCTGCCTTTTCTTCTAATCCCTAGTATATTACATACCATAATAAATATGTTTTAAAACAGATCAAGAGACAGACACAAACCAGTAACTTAGCAAACTGTATAACACCTGCATGCAACATACATTCATTTTAATGTTAATTATGATGGCAGGAAGTAAGTGAATAGAATCCCAGAGAATTTCAGACTGGTTGATTATCTATTTAATAGCTAAGAGAGATATCTATTAGCAATATATACATAATTATTGTGTAACAGTAGATCCATTACCATCATTTTTTATTTATGACAACTGCCTCCAGCACTCAGAGTGAGAGCATCCCAGTGCAAAGCAGAGCAGGACAATCCCCTGCCTTGCCTGGCTGGCCATGCTGTGCCTGATGCATCCCAGGACACAGCTGGCCCTCCTGGCTGCCAGGGCACTGCTGAATCATGTTCAACTTGCCAATGATCAGGATTTCCAGGTCCCTTTCTGCAGCACTCATCAGCCTCTGCTTTCCCAATCAGTCCATACATTCATGATTCCCTGCTCCAGGTGTGGAATCTGGCACTTACCCTTGTTAAACTTCATGTGGTTGGTGGTTGCTGAGCCCTCTCATTTGATGAGGTCTCTGAAGGACCTCTCTGACTTCAAGGGAATCAACATCTCCTCTGATTTATTATTTTCAGCAAATTTTCTTGGTATTCCTTTGAGTTTTGCGTCCAAATAATTTATGAAGATATTTAAGAGCACAGGGCCTAAAACAGAGCCCTGAATAACTCCACTGATGATTGCTTGCCAGACCTTATAGAACCCTATTCCATATAACCTTTTGTGTTTCTCCCATGAGCCAGTTCCACACCTACCTGATGTGTTTTTACAGCTGTTTGCTGGACATTTCTCCTGAAGGATCCTTTGAGAGACAACATCAAAAGCTTTGGTTAAATCTGAAAAGATTACACCTTTCTTCTTTCCATCTATCCATCTACAGATGTAGCAATTATCCAGTTATGGTCTTTCGAGGACCTCAGTACAACTGGCAATTTCCCAATTAGGCAACTCTTTTTAGACATCTTCTTTTCTTCTTCTTCTTCTTAGACTTCTTTTGGAAGAGATAGAAGCTGTTATCTTTTTAGAAAGTATACTTAATGAACACTTAACAAGACAATAAACAGAAAGGAAAATAAATTAGTCAATACAAGTTGCAAGGTAGCATATCTGTAGAACATTTTTAACAGAATTTACATCCCTAGTAGTGATGAAGGTGACAATTTTCAGATCTTATCTGATTAGGTTTGATCTCTATGGGGTTTTCTGCTATTTCGTGAAGTGCACTCAACACTACCACATACTCCTTTCTCAACGTGCAGCTCGCCACTACCAGCACCCTGAAGACAAGAACCATACTTTAAAAAAAAATAATGAAAATTATTAATGTTTATGTATATGTTACTATATATATTTATAATTTTTATTTTCATCCTCTACATGATAATCCTTAAAAGATTAGTGCAGAAATTGTGATTTCTAGGATACTATAATGAAAGCTCAGATAATGGGAGATTTAACTGACTTGAAATCATTGTTCCTTCACTTTTCTTTGGGATGACAGAGTCCTCTATGACACACCTTAAACTATGAAGTAACATCCATTTCTTCTGTCTTCCTTTGAATTAAAATGAAAAGAGAGTAATGTTATATTTTATGTCTGAACTACACTGGGAAAGGAAAGTGGAAGAGATGAATAGTTGATCTATCCTAAATAGGAAAAAAGTTCAAGAAGCAACAGACAGTTTTGGCAGTTTTGTGTTTTCAAAGCAGTCATGGTAACACGGGCAGATGCTTTGCTGAGTTTTCCTACAAGAGCAACAGAGGTAGCAGGATTTCACTGTCTATGCATTTCTTTTTCTCTATAAGATTCAAATTGATGTTGTCTTTAAAACAAAATTAGTTCTCTTTATCAGACTTGATGATATTATGACAAACATCTAATGAGATACTGGAAACATCTATGCACATTGAAATAAAGGCTGTGATTTTTCAAGGAACTCTCCAGAGACAGATTTCAAGGAAACCATAGGAAACTCACCATCTGAGATGTTTTGCAAATTCTGCTGATCTTCATGTTAGCTGTAGAACTAGTTAGGTCCTCTAGAACAAAAAAGGAATTTCAAATTTTTTTAACAGAACTGGCAGTTTTCACTCCCAGGTGGTAGGTACTTTACAGTACAGACAAAAGCATGCTACTAAAGACAGTTCTGAGAGATTTCATTTTCTTAAAACTTCAATAGAGGACTCAAAAAAAAATAGTGTTTTAGCTCACTGAAAAATATTTATTTTGTTCATCAAGCACATTTGTCCTGGGTAACCAAAAAAAAGTGTCTGATACTCTATATGTTTCCTATGCTGACCTTACCAAGATCATTGCTGTCTCTGTCAGACCCAGGGGCTGGAAGCAGAACTGGCATGTGTTACCCCAGGTTCATGGAGGTGCTTAGCCCAGGATGGCTTTAAAAGAGAGGCAAGAGACACGCAGAGGGATGAGGGAGACACTCTGAGCTCTCCCCAGGGCTTCAGAGTGGAGGCTGCATTGGATGCATGAGTGCTGCATTAAAATAATAACAAAAGACCCCACCTTTCCGTTTAGAATCATTGTCAAAAACATCAATATCTGTATATGTGGTTAATCTTTATCTTAGGATGTACTTTCTATGCACAATGGGAGTTCACATTCCTTCAGAACAACCAACAGTTGCTCAGTTCAGTTCTACACTTCAATGTCAGTTTATCTCTACTCAATCATTGCTTTTAGAAAATGAAGTCAGTGCAACAGCCTTAGGAGGACGAATTAAAAACAAGGTTTGATTTGTGATTAATTGGTTTTTGTAACCATAATATAATTAACCTGAAAAGGATTCAATTAAGATCAAAGATAAAAATAGTAATGATTAACAGTTCTTCTAGTACTGGCAGAAGAACTGAAATTTATCAATTAATTTATTTATTTTTTTAGCAGTATTTGCCTTCTTTTGCTTATAACTTATATGAGATATCAGCTTGAAAGAACTATGTAAAATCTCACTCTGTAGAGTGGGCTTTCCTTAGCTTGTTTTAAATTTCCAAATGTTTTGAAAAAAATCCCCAAAGTTTCCCAAAAGTAACCTAGAGCTGTTTGTAATAATACAAAATCAGAGCTTCAAATCCCTTAAACAATATTGTGTGATAAAGAGATCTGATTTCTTTTTTAAAGACATCAATTCCAATCTTGAAGAGAAAAAGAAATGTGTCAGCATGGGTTTTCATGTCACAATTTTGCTATACTTTGACTTCCTCAGCACAGAGACAGCTTAATATCCTTTAATAATTTTCCTACTGCACCTTGACATCGCTATTACCTTCTCTATTTGTCTGTTCTATTTATAATCAGGAAGGGAGAGCAACTCCAATGAACTCTTCTTGTCTTTAATTTATATTGTTCAAATATTAATCACTTGGTAAGAAAACCACATTTACTTGTGTTTGGATGATAGAGTTTTCCTCCTTGAAGCTTCATTATTCCCATACATATTAATAGCACTTCTGGTTTTACTCCTTTTTATCATGCAGAAGAAATAAAAAGGGGAAGTAGTTCAGCCCACATTACATTTCGATATCAGTTTTGTTTCATACAAAAATCTTTCAGGTGGATCCAGTCACACTAGCAAGCTCCCTAGTCTCTTGAAATGGTCTTAAAAAAGCTAAAGAACTTGGAAATTAGGCACCCCATGGAGTGTTAGTAATTCCCATGGTCTAATAAATATTGATAATTTCAAAACTCTTCAGTAAATGCATCTCTTGTGCAAAACATACCATGGGGAGCACTGAAGGAGATTTTTCCCATTAAAAAAAAAAAAAAAAGAAGAAGAAAGAAAAGGGGAAAAAAAAGAATCCCTCAGAGATTATGCTACATTGCTGTGAAATCAAGAAATTTCACTGAGTAGCTCATTGCCTCCTTCAGGGAAAAAAATATTGTAGAAATGTGTCAGGAACAGCTGGGTATTGGATGATAAAGAAAATTCAGACTGAAATTATAGCCATATCTGTCTTTCAAAGTGAAAATGAAAACAGATTTTCAGGAAGAAATTTGGCTGATCTATGATTGTGTATCAATGACAGGAGTTATACCAGGTAATATTTTGATCACCTAAAGTCCCATTTCCAGCTTTGATGATGTACCCATGGAACTGTTGAACTTGTAGGGTAAAACTCGGCCTAGGACCCCCAAGACAGGGCTCAACAGGGACAGGCTGGACTGGGGTTTTTTTTGCAGCCATGATAGAAGATGTCTGAACCAGTTTAAGTGGATTTTCAAAGCAAGTGATATTCAGCATTTGATTCTGTACCAAATGCCAACGCTCAGCTGCTGGCCGTGCCGGGGCTGTGCCGGGGCCGTGCCGGGGCCGTGCCGGGGCTGTGCCGGGGCTGTGCCGGGGCTGCCCGAGCCGGCCCCAGGCGGTGCCAGCGGCTGCAGCGGCCCCAGCGCAGGGCACGGCTGAGCCCCTGAGCCCCGGGGAAAGCCTGGGCAAGGGAGGGCGAAACGCTGCCCGGCAGCCAGGGCTGAGCCAGGGGAAGCGAGCGAGAAACAGCCCTGCGAGCCCCGAGGGGACAGCGGGATGGAGATGTCCCCGCAGACGTGTTTCTGGGAGAGAAACTGCTGCTTTTGGAAAGATATTAATCTTCTAATGGCTTGTAATCACCTAATCTAGTCTTTGAACCTTCTTAAATGAATAACAAGGAAGTTCTAGGCCAGCATAAGATTTATGCAATTTATGCAATATCTGCAAGATACCATCAAACTACTGAAGCAGAGTTTTTAAAAGGTGCTGATACTCACAGTAAACATAACCCTTGGGGAAGATATACAGGTTCATCTACACTTAAAGCAAAATATAATCAGGAGTTGCTACTTCTTGTGACAATTAAATGCATTGCCGTCACTAGAAGACAAAGGTAAACTGATGTAGAGTAACATTTATTTCATTCTCATGAAATATAGAATTTTCAAAATGGTATCTCAAATGCATGTGTGATCCAATTTAAGCAATTTAAAAGTTTGTGAAGGTCCTTTTACTACTAACATATCTAACTTGTTCTAAAACATAGAATTCTGATTTTTAAGTATAGCCTAAATATCCTTTGCTATGAAAAATAATTTGTAGAAAGAATTAAAATGGGTATTCAAAGCCCTTTAAGCATAGCAGCCTAACCCACTTTAAAGCCAGTGATATGCTTTCCTAGGAGAAACTGTACTTTCGCTTCATGCATTTCTAAATAAAACACAGCTCCACACTAGCTATTAGTTGAAATGTAGATTAATGAGATTTATAAAACATTACTTCACTAAAAATGTTTATTGCAACACAAGTTGCATTTTTCTAGAGGAAAAATTATATCAGTATCAACAAGAAAAAGAAATGCAGGGTTAAAACTACTCAGGAATTCTTTATATTTCACTATGAAAATCTTTTATGAGTCTCTAAACAAAGACACTGCACAACTGCTTCTAAAAATAATAAACCCCCAAGGTTTCTCTCCTTGATTTTGGATTCCCTCCACAGCCTCTCTCCTTTTAGTGTCCCTTAAATCTCTTTAGTTCTCTAAGTTATGGGGTTGATTAGAGAATATTTTGGTTGATTGAGTCATTGAACACTGGCAGTCCAGTCTCTCACATGACCATGTTTTCAGCTTGTGCTGTTTCCATTGTCAGTACCATCATCAAGATGCTCAGGACACTCCTGGTCATGTTTAGACTTGAGGATCAGCAGGTTGTTTGTATAGCTCAGCTTTCTATTTCACTGAATACACAAAATCTATTCAAGGCTCAGTCTGATGTTTGGGAAAATGTGTTGGTCACATTTTGTCTTTTCTGCCTAAGAAAGTGTTGGTTGGAGCTCTGAGGCTCATGCTAACAGCTGTGCTAACTTGGCTCATGAGAAGGGTCACACAGATGTCCCCTCACCCTCCTCTGCCCAGCTGGATGTGGCCTCATCCTGTCCCAACAAGGCCTCCTGAGCTGGAACGGCCACAGGCCAGGAGAAGCAAAGAGAATGAGGCAAGTCTCATGGTAGGTGGTCAGGACAGTAGCTTGGAAGAGTGAGGCTCACAATCACAGTCGAGCTCAGTCCAAGAAAAAGATAAGAGCCCTTGATTCCATACAGACCCCCTGAGATGGGGGCAAATATTTTACTCTCAGAGCTCTTTCACAGAAGTCAGAGTCCAACGGCTGCACCAAGTCAGAGCTAGCTGAGAGCACAGGTGGCCAAATCCACAGTAGGGAATGTCTGCAGAGCCTGTTGGCACTCTCGGGGCCCTGCCACTAACTTTACTGGGGAGATAGAGGAAATTTCATCCGTGAAAGAGTTTTCCAAATCTCACACAGGAGAACAGAAACAATTGTAGGTATCCTGTAAGCTATACTGCCTGATGTACTGTGATGCATGGTGAATCTGGTTTATGCTTCAACATATTAGACAAAAAAAATGTTAGACATGAAGGAAACCACATTTGTAGATGTAGTTAATATATAAAAATCATAACTTACTTCAGGAAACTTCATATATAAAAGCAAAATAATTCAACACAAGATAGCAGGAAATACAGTTTTCCAGAATTAGTAGTGAAGAAATTCCTACAGTGGTGCTTTTAAAAGTTCAGTAATGTCATGCAAATGTTTGGAGCACATGTGGAAATGCTATTTTCTGAGAATGAAGTTGCATGTAAAGAATTCTAGCCGATAACATATTTTTTTTAAATGAAATGGTTTTGTTGTTGATGAGTGTAAATATGGAAGACATTTCCCACGTGGGATCAGCACTGAGAAGCATTCAGCTCCCAGATGGAATCAAAACAGGAATATAAGCCTTAAACAAAAAGATTTTATTTTACATTTTCAGTTACCACGGGGACAAATATTTTCTTATATTCTCAAAAAATCTTTTCTTCTGTTCTCTAGATGCATAAAGTTATATAAGGAAATGGTAAGGATTCACTAAAACAATGCAGTATTTTTTCCTGTAGAGAAGTAATTTACCGTGATGATGTTGTCTGGGTCCTTCCCTCACCTACACCTCCATGGCTGAGGAATGAATCGCTATAAAGCTCAACATGCTACCCAGTAATTCTGACTTGATGTGTTGAGTGTAAGGCTGAAGGTCAACAGCTATGACAGTATATAGGCATAAATTATTACTCTATAAATTCACATCTCAGAGAATCTTATTGTATGGCATAAGACTGGGACATGGAAATAAAAAGACCTTTATTGGCACAAATTAGAATGACCACATTTCTTATAAATTAATGGAGAATTCTGACCTTTTAAAACCTCTCTGAGAGCATAGTGAAGCATTTTTTTTCTCTAAATTATGATGGCATGATTCTGGATTAACTTCAGAGATATCCTGATGCAGTAGCACAGTGCTCAGTATAAATTCTACATGCTGAGCAGATCTGAAGAAATATAAGGACCAGGAAACCAGATAAAATCATCAGATTTGAAAATACTGCTGCCTACATAGCAATTGACATGTTTGGCCTTTCTCTAGAATACTCCTCCAAAATCAAAAGTAAAATGAGATTTTATATCATTATAAAAATAGGATGATTAAAACCTCTTGACTTGTGTAAAGACATTCAATTCAGTAGTTTCAATTCATTTTAATATTTCCTGCGTTCATATTACTAATATATATTATAGAATAATCTGTTGAATTTTTATATCTATTTAAGGTTTTAGTGAGTGTTGTGGCATCTGCTTTTTCTATTCCACCCCTTAGCATTAATATATCAATGAGACTCGATTGTATTCACTTTCATGTTTTTATCTGTATTGCACTGAAAGCTGTTAGATAATAATATAAACTTAAGTACCAACTCGGTTTTGACCAGTAGAATTTACATTCCCTTTCTTTGAAGAAGGAACAGAATATTTGTAACAAAATGCTGATCTTTGGCAACAGATGATGCTTCAGTATTGACTGCATCTGGGCTAAAAATGGCTGAGAAGTGCAGGTGTCTGCTTTCTTGGTCTCCCAGGAAAGGAAGAAACCACGGAAGAGAAAGGACACAGGTCTATTCAGCATTAATCTTTCCTTGGGCTTCTGAAGACAGCCCACAGCATTCCAATCTGGCCGCTGTCTGAAAAAGAAGACACCCAAGGCCTGAGTCCTGACAGACCAATGAAGTTCTGCTGCCAAACAATGTGATGTCCTTAGACCTGGACTTATCAGAGCCTTGCTTTACTTTTCTAATCCTACAACACTAACATTACATGCAAACCTTCCAAAAGTGACTAACACCTGGAATTTTGCTTCCTCTGTCAATGAATCATGTGGCCAATGGGCTAAGATGGCTACAAATGCACAACAGACTGAAGCATGCACCACTAGGAGAATCTTTGCCCTGCTAACTCTGATCTCCTGGGCAGTATTCAGCTGTATATCCAGACACACACAAGTTTAGGTACATACAAGATAAGTTTTAGCAGGCTAGCTGCTTGTTACAGATGCAGATCTTGTAAGCTGTGGACAATGGGGAGCTGCTTATCTCACCGTGACTTTGATGTCTATATTTGAAGAGTTCTCTTTGCTTCATTGGCTGTGTTAACTCTCTGTTGCTGTTGGGCTGCAGCAGGAGCTGAGGCACAGGTAGCTCGTGTGCAATTGCCTACACTGCAGACACATGAACATGGGTGATGGAATCTCCATCTCAGCCTCCTTGTTTCAGTCAATATTGGCCACCTCCTACAGAAAAGGGCAGAATAAATTGAATGATCTCACAGGCAAGATAGACTAGGGAGCAGAGCAAATATTGAGCTACTCTCTGTTTTAAATGTGACAAGTTTTCTCTTTTTTATGTGAACCAAAATTGTTTTCTGAACACTGAGGTGGTATAGTTTTAATAACATAAGCAAGAGACTATCATACACAAGAAGAATTGACAATATATTTTCTATTCTGTAACAATATTTGAGCTAAGGATTTTTCTGGTGTAATTTCTTCTTTCTAAGATGCTTAAGTTGTTCCTTAAACAAGCAATATTGCTCCCCCAAAAAACTTGTATCAATGAAACTGATGTCCTTTAAATATGAGAAACACAAATTTATAGTTTAACTTGGTAACATTTACTGCAAATTTGCAATTCAGAAAGTTATCTTAGTTGTTCCCTTGAGACAATGAAGGATTTAAGTAGCTGCCTGACACATTTCTCATGGGACAAATTTTGATTTTATTGTCTAAATGGATTAAAATGTTATATCCCTCAGCATTTATGTATAAGGTTTCAACAGGAGACTTTCAGTTAAGTGGTGCCATAGTTTAAATAGCATAGGTTTCAAAAGTGGGACAGTAGGACAAGAGATTAGGTTCCTCTGGATTAAATAAAGAGCATGGAATATCTCTGTTACACTTAACTTTGACTTTTTGCATTTTTGCTTAACAATATTAAACAGCACATAAATCCTTCCAGAGGTCCTGTCTGTATGTGCACAAGGATTTGTATGTAAACGTCTGAACCTATTCCAATATTATACTGTACAACGTTAACAAAAGAATGTTCATCTGCCCAGTAGCTGTATTGGGACATTTAATTATCTCCTGTAGCACAGATTTTCTCTGCAGCTTTGGGCAAGACACTTATATCTGTACTTTTATGTGCTACCTGTAAAATGGAAATAATATTTCTTTCCTGCAGCACAATTATGAGGCATCAAAACTGTGAGACTTTTACACTGAAGGTATTTTATTTATGTCTGATCTCTAGCTACCTCAAACTTTTCAGAGTGGAATACACTTTACAAGGAAGAAAAAGCAAAAGTTATAATGCACAGATAGCTTTATATCTCATCTTTAGAGTGCTTAAGTTCATCATCTCAAAATTCATTTATGACAGATTTGTATTGTGATTTCTTGTGTTCAATAACACGTTTCAAAAAAAAAAAAACCAAAACACCAAAACCCCAGACTTTTGTCTGTTTGTTTGTTTTTTTTGTTTTTTTGTTTGTTTTTTTTTTTTAATTTATTTTCTGGTTGTCATTAGGGTTAAGAATTTAAGTGCAACAATGAAGACTTTTATGATGAAAAACCTTAATACCACCAGATATTGAAAGACTCTCTAAGCAAATGGACCTCTAAAGGGTGTGCAAGTGGAATACTTTCAGAAAAGGATTTCACAGCTATTTCCTCAATACAAGCAAAATAACATGAAAATGTATTCCAGGTACTGGAATAGCTTACAAGGGTAGATTCAAATCTGCAAACATATTTCACATTCAGGACTGCAAACAGACATACTGCAGCAATCTGTACAAATTGCCCCTTAGGAATGAGGATAGAAAGACATACTGTAAAAAAATTAATTCCTGGTGAATATTCCTAAGCTGTTTCTTGTTGTCATATCAACACACAGAGCTATCTTTGTAACTTCTGTACATCAAGACCTCACAACTACTTTTTCCTTCACATCAAATGAAATTCCCTCTTCTTGCTCCTCATCCTGTCTCTGCCAGTGGCATCCCACAGTTTTTCTACAGTTCTACCTTCCTTCTCTTTATCTTTACTTCTAGCTCTGGCATTTATTATTTTATTCTCATCCCACCCCACATTTGAGATGAGTTTATTTTTTGGTGCTTCTCCAGCACATTCCATTGGCACAATCAAAAACAAGGCTGAACTTAAGCAAAGTTCAGCAGGGAATCACCCCCATCAACAGAGGAGAAGGTTTCCTCAGTACTTGCATCCTTGAAATGTTCCATTTCTCTGTGAATCTGGAGTTCCTGTTTAGAAAGACATTGCTTTGGTGAATTAACTTACCAAGTTCTTAGAAATGTGATTATCCATGCACTCACCTGATGCTTAATTTATCTAAGAAATTGAAAATTATATTTTACAATGAAAAATGTCAACCAGACTTTGAAAGAGACATTATTTGCTGCACTTTCTTCTAAGATAAAGCAGTATGCAACATGCACTTCATACATTTAGGAAATTATGCCCTATTTACAAATGGAGGTAGGAGCTCACTGAGGACTGAATAAGGCTGTAAGCATGTGTTGTTGAATGGAGCACCATGACTGCAGGTAGGAACAAAGCAGCCTGAAAACTGCTTCTGTTTTGAAAGAGAGAGAAGCAAAACCAACCAGAAGATGCTACTGACAATAGAGATAAAAAAGAATAGAATGTATGCATTTGTTTGTTTACAGTTTTTGTTTAATTTTTATGTATATCAACTCAATTTAGTTTTTAATTGTTGATCAAAAAGGAAGAACTTGAAATTTTTGTGTGGAAAAATATTATCAAGTTTGTGATGCTTCACCAAGGAAAAGTAATTCCAAATTCCAATATTACATTTTATAGTACATTTATATTGCCAAAAGACAGCTATACAGTTGCTCAAAATTTATGAAAATCTGTTGAGTAAAAATCTGTATGTGACTTCTTGAAAATACTTGTGGGAAATCTTTCAGAAAGTCATTCTTTGTCTGGAAGATTGTATTTAATAGATTTTTTTCAGTTCCTCAGGAGTAATGAAGTTTTTTTCTGTTTGACATAGTGTTGCCATCACTCAGATTCTAATAAAAGATATTTCCAAGGTACTTCATTCAATCAAGACAAACTCTTCTTGCCATGCTTTCATCAGAAGCAATTGATTTGTCTTTATTCCAAACTTCCTTCTAATGACTTCCATTATATAAGTTCCAGCATTCATGCATCAGGCAGTCTGTTTGTCAAGATGTTTTTTCTTCTCCTTTTTCACTGCCAAACTGTCAATCCATTGGTTTTCAGGTTTGAAACTTTGCATAATGAGGTTAATGCATCCCCTTAGTCATCAGATTTACTTCTCACTCGCACATTATCTCAGTCTCAGTTTTATGTTCCCCCTCTGTTCTTTCCTCCAGGTCCTTTTCTTCTGAGTCTAATCAGAGGTTTCTGGTACCTGAAATTTTGGAAATTTTCTTTTCCTGTAATACTGTGTGAAGTTACTTGATTGAGTAAAATCTCCTCAGAGGCATGTAGATGACCCACATAGAGGTAATGAAACCATATCATGCATACCAAAAGGCAGAATCTATCTCCCAGTTTTGAGCTCAGCTTTACTTAGTACATAGTTCTGAGGAAAGTATACAGTATAGGCAAGTATTTAGAACTATATAGAATAAATAGTTCTTAATATAAGTTGTGAGACAAGCGTTAAAGGAGATAGTGCTTAGACCAGCTTTTGCACAGGATTCAGGAAATGTGCTTTCAGGACATGCATCTTTCATGACGCGAGGCTGCACATGCAGACAAATTTATAACAGAAATTCAATTTCCTTCCAATATTTTAACTTCAATTGTAAAATCCAAGTTACTGTACTAATTTTTTCCTCCAGAACAAAACAATAGTACTGTATGTGTTTAAGTAAATCATTTTTCTATAGGGGAGTCACTTACTGAAACATTTGCCAACATATAAATGCACACCTTGAGTTTCAATAAGTTACAAACACTGATAAAAATATCTTACATGGAACTAATATCTCTAGTACTTAAGGAATGATATTGGTATAGTGAAGGAATCTGACACTCAAAGGCATCTGACAAATGCTTTTTCACATAAAGAAAAGGAGTTTACACATACAGAAAATATGGTATTTAAAGGGCTATATATAAGACAGAAGCTGGTCTGCAAGAAATATTCTGTCTGAAATTGTTAATGTCCTTGTACAGGAGGGTGAAATTGTTGGTGGATAAGGGAAGAGCAACTGATCGTATCTCCTTGCACTAGCGCACAGTATTTGACATCCTTGTCTGTAAACTGGGGAGACACGGATAATCCACTTGGTGGATATCACATTGGCTGCATGGTCGCATTTAAAGAATTGCAGTCAAATCTCAGTCTCCAGGTGGAGAGTACTGGAGAGTGGTGCTCCACCCATACTGAGACCAGTGCTCTCTAATATCCATGTTGTTGACATGGAAAGTGAAATTGAGTGCACCATCAGCAGATTTATTGACAGTCCAACATCTGTTCATCGACAGGCTGGAAGGAAGCCATCCAGAGGGACTTTGACAGGTTTCAGAGAAGAACCTATGTGAACTTCATGAAATTCAACAAGGCAAGTGCAATAGCCTGCATGTGGGTCAGGGCAATCCCAGTCACAAATCCCAAACTGGCCAGAAAATTGATTGACAGCAGTTCTGCAGAGAAAGGCTTGGATGTGTGATTTGAAAAGAAACTCAACATGACCCAGCAATGTATGATTTTAGACCAGAAAGCCAACCATATTTTGGGGTGTGTTGGGATGATTAGTTTGTCCGAGTGACCCCGAGAAAAGTTCCAAAGTCTCTTTTCCCAGCCCGGCGCTTAAAGAAGGAGTCAAAGCTCTTCATCTCTCGGTTTCAAGGTTGTTTATTAATTCTTATCTAAAAAATTTTCTTTCTGCCCAGCAGAGATCTGCTCAGCAGGGCAGTCACAGGCACTCTGCCTGCCCCCGGGGTGGTGTTATGTCTTTATAGTACAAACTACGTGTGCAATGTTTACAATTACTCCCCAATACCCATCACCCATGTTAGACAGTGAGCTTCTACTCTAAACCAATCTGTAAGTGCCAGCATCACAGCAGAAGATGGAGGCTAAGAAGAAGAAGGAGAAAGGTTGGACACACTCAGTTCTCTCTATCTTGTCTCCATAACTTCCTTGTATCAAAATCCCAAAATGCATATTTCACTTTGTGATAACTTCACTAATATTCTACTTAAATTGTTGTGGCTTGCTGATCTTCATAGAAGGTTGGTAATTTGCTCCATGGGCCATAATCAAACTCACAGGTGCATTTTGGGCTCTGTGCCAGGGTCTCTGAAACCCCTGGCAAGGGTCTTGGCTGCTCAGGACAGCCAGAGGGATGTCCTGAGTCCCGACAGGGGTGCATCAAAAGAAACCTGACTAACAGGTCAAGGGAGGTGATTCTCCCTTTTTACTCTGGAGTACTGTGTTCAGCTCTGGGGCTGCCAGCATGAGAAGGACATGGATACCTTGGAATGAGTCCAGAGGAAGGCCGCAAGGAAGATCAGAGAGCTATGAAGACAGACTGAGAGAGTTGGGGAAGTTCAGCTTGGAAAAGACAGGGCTCTGGGAGGACCTTAAAGCAGCCATCCAGTACCTGAAAATGGCCCAAAAGAAAGTTGGAGAGTTTTGACAAGGGCATGTAGTGACAGAGTAAAGAGGAATGGCTTCAAACTGAAAGCGAATAGGCTTGCAATAGATAGAGTGAAGAAATTTTTACTGTAAGGATGATGAAATACTGGACTAGGTTGCCTAGAGAACTGTGGATGTCCCATCCTTGGAAGTTTTTAGGGTCAGTTTGCATGGATCACTGAACAACCTGCTGTAGTTGAAGGTGTCCCTGTCCAGAGCAGTGGGGTTGGAACTATATGGCCTTTAAGGTCCCTTCCAACACAAACCGTTCTGTGATTCCATGTTTCTGTGATACTGAGCCCTGACATCCGACCAGGAAATTCTGCTCAGTTTTGTTTGATGTCTGTTAATATATATGTGTGTTCTTTCTATGGTTTTCATCAGGGTTAAAGTCTGTCTTTTCTTGCCATACCATACAAAGGACACTTAATGTTAATCTTTATGAAACCACAGTATTGAATTTATTTCAGGGCATTCCATCATAAGATTGAATAAATTTTTAAACTATAAAAACTGATTCTCTTTGTAAGAAGTGTAAGGATTTATAGTACAGCTGCAATGGTGTACCAGGAAAAGCGAGTTCAATCCTAATTTGCAACAATAACAATGTCAAAATGATTATCAGGGGACCATTATTCTACTTTTTCTGCCTATTGTAGTCAGAGGTTACATTTTATTTGCTGCTCAGTAACTTCTTCAATCATTATTAGAAAAGATGATGTTATAAACTATTAATTTTTACCAGCTGAAAGAGTTTCTTTTTAACAACTTCCAATTACTCTTTATTCCACTCTCTACTTGAAGAAGATAATGTATTAATTTCCTTTTATCCCCAGTGATAGTAAGACTCTATTTTACATTGCTTAGCAGTTAGATAAAATCATAATAAAAATGGTGGAGATTAATTAAATTCCTCAATTTATTTCAACACAAAAATATGATTTTTAGGAATAGTATAAAATGACAGAATGGTTTGAGTTGAAAAGAGCCTTTAAAGATCATCTAGTTCAACCATTTGCTATGGCCAGTAACATCACTCTCTAGATCAAGTTTCTCAAAGCCCCATCCAGCCCGACTTTGAACTCTTTTGGTGACCTGGAAATCACAGCTTCTCTACTGTCTCACCACCTGCATTGTAAAAAAATTTGTCTTTATGTGAAATCTAAACCTACTCTTAGTTCGAAGCTTGTCTCTAATCATCTCTCTATCTTTCATATATTTCAATATATCTTCCAGAAAGATATGTTCCATTATGTTATTGGGCATGGAGGTGAGGATGATTGGTCAATACTTCCTGGAGTCTTCTTCTGTTTTTACTCTTTTTAGTCTTTTTTATGTTTTTTAGAAACAGGTGTAATGATATATATGTTCAAAATGTCTGAACAAAACCTGTTTATAATACACTCATCAACAACCTTGAATTACTCTCTGGTACTCAATTTCAAAATCCATTTTTGGATGTCTAATTAGGGTAATACATTTATAAAACAAAACCAAAAAAAAAATCAAATTAAGCATCTGGCTACAGAAAACCTTCAATCATCAATGTCTTCATTATGTCAACTTAACTTAGTTATGCTTTGCATGCTTATTCACTGCCATGTAAGAAAGATGTAAATTATTAGATATGCTCTTTATCTCTCTCAGATTTCTTTAAATAGTAATCTTATTTCTAAATGCAGTTTTGCTGCTTACTGCTAAAGGTCCCATCCACAGAATAGATTTGGCATCATGGGTGACATACTCTGCTTGAACTTTACTTGTAGAGTAGCTAGCATACTTGATGAAAATTATTTTAAGTGCAAATACTCATCATAAAATGTTAAAACAATGTGTCCAGTGAAACACAAAAAAACCATTCCACTCTGCCCATACTATACATGGAAGTCAAAATCAGGAGAAAGCTGATCTTAGCAAATAAATTGACTGATATCCAAATATTTTAACACAATCTGTTTAAATAAAATGACTGTTCTTCATATTAACCAAAGCCAGTCAGTTATGCCTCAAAACACTGAGACATTTATTGTTTCTAACCATCATCCATATTCTACTTTTTCAGCCAAAAGTCTCATCACTGTTCAAAAGTGTGTCTGAACATTTCAACAGTCTTGTTACTCATGATTTCTGCTAACCTGTACTACATTTTTGACCTGCTTTGGAGAATATTCCCTGTTCTTCCAACCAGGTAGCCTATTTTCATCATACTCGTGGCCAGCTGTCTCTAATGCAGACTGCTTGTGCCCACAAACAACAGTAGACAGAGCAATGGCTGGGTCAGAATCCATTTTGCAGGACTTTGTGCCTATTCACACACGTATTGGGCTTTCAGTCATGCCAAAAAATCTAGATGTGACACTTGTATTCTTCCCACACAAACATTACATGACTGTATTTCTTAAGAATGTCTTTGATATCACAAATCCTGCATGATACTTTTTTAGACACAATTGAAGACCCATCAGTTTCAGAAGACTTCAGATTCAAGTTATCATCTTATCTGGAAAATGGATTAAAGAGGACAAAGATTTGAAAATGTAAAGTCTACCTGCTAAGTTATATCCTGAAAAAAAGATGACACCTGTGTGTCTGGAATATAAATATATATGATAGTAAATTACTAAAATTCTGAAAAGCATAGTTGGCAAAACATGGGGTAAAACATACTACTTATCATAATAGGGCATTAGTCAAAAAAGAAAGAAACACTGACAGGTGAGTAAAAGGCATACTACAACTAATTAACAGTGATCTAGAATGCTTTTTAAATTAATCATGCTGAATTCAGCTTTTTTAATGAAAGTAAAGAACTTGAAATTGAAGGCTAGCATGTCATCTAGGGACTTGTCTGTTAGGTATTTTATTTTTTTAGAAACTAATGACCCTTTGACTTTCTATAGTTTATTAAGTGATAGTGAAGCACTGTCATGCATGGGTATTATGCAGTCATGTCATGTTTTCTCTGTCTGCTGAGCTTTTTTCCTTTCTTGAACCCTTTCCTTAATAAACAAGCCCATACAGTGTTACAATTTTCAAGTCAAGCAATCGTAGTGATGACTGCATGCAAAAGAACTGCATTTATAGTATAGAATTTAAGACTTCCTGTTTTAAGTATTTTATTCTCACAAAACTGGGGAAATGGAAAAGAAATCCCATGATTTTTAGAGGTTTTGATGAATTACTATGCAAGTTAATGAAAGTCAACTGCTGTGCACAATCTACACCAGTCTTTTTGTAAGCTGAGACTTAAAATTTCTACTTCCATTCAAGCGATGAGAAGCAAACACTTATTGCAGAACTCAGTGATAAACTGCATTATCACATTCATTACATTATAGCAATTGAATGGACATTCACAAATTATGCTATGGTGAACAGGTAAAGAAATCCATACACTTCTTCCTTTGTTACAATATCACAAATGGGACCACCAAAGTTACTTTGTAGCCAAATAATGAGCTGTAAGAAAATGTGCGCTTAAAAACATGACTGTGGCATAAAAATGTAATCAGGAATTATTAAACAGACTTGATTTTCCCTTATTCTGAGACCTTTATGCAGATAAGCAAAATTAATACAAAACAGGAACGATGATCATAAAATATGCTGAGCTGGAAGGGATCACTCAGAATCATGATTTGAGAGAGGCCTTTCAACAGCATCAGCTAGGTCTGAGCATTCTTACATGTACCCTATCAGGGCCCATAGATTTGTAAGGATCCATCAGGAACAGCAGATCCCCTGCAAACTCAGGAACAACTGGGAATTCATCATTCTCATAGCCATGGATCCTCCAGCTCAGGGCGCTGAGACATCCTTGGTCTGTCATCTGTGCTGAAGACAGAGGCAAAGAAAGCATTACACAGCTCTCCCTTGCCTATGTCCCTATTTGTGAGGTACCAATATTCCTCCTGTAATGGGCAGATGTTATTTCTACACAACCTTTTGCAGTTAATATATTTGAGAAACACCCTTTTTATTGACTCCAGTTTTCTGGCCAGCTTCATCTTCAACTGAGATTTGGTTGCACATATTTTCACTCTATGCTTTACCTCATACCCTATGCAGAACCCTGTGGGGTTGTTTTCTTTCCATGATAACCATTAGAGCTGTGCATTGTTCTGCTCAGAAATACAGGGTCTGCATAAATAAAGATAAGCCATTTTCAAAACTAAATGAAGATAATTCATTTTTTGAAAATAAAATGCAAACTTAATAATACTGAAAACCAATATCAACATGGGCAAAATATTCCATATGTTCCTGAAATTCTATTTAAGCAATTACCTTATCTCAAGATGGACCATACCTTATTGTGAAAAAGTATTAATAGAAACATTATATAATGAAGAAGGGAAACCCTACATTTAATTCAAGTAAATCTAATCAGGTGAAGATTAAAATCTTCTTGGCTTTTGGGCCAAATAGCATCCAAAGCTAAGTATTTCATAACCTAACAAAGAATTTTGGAGCCATCCAGTCATATCGATTTGTTAATTTTTAGAACATAAATAAAAGTTGTAATTTCTTAGAATTAGAAAGATATTCTGTAGATAATCTTTACAGATACTATGTATCATGATATTCAGATGGTTTACAGGGTCTGTTATAGGTCCCACAAATCTTTGACATTTTGCCAGTATACCAATATACTTTAGCCAGGAAACCAATCCCTGAGTAGCAAAACTCACTATGTGAAAGTCACTATTTTTAATGAGTTTATGCATTTTACATTGTGCTAGCTATTCTTCGTCATGCTATTGGATTATTAATGCAATAGGAAAGAGGCCATTAATCTTGGTAATAAAATGTTTGAATACAGAATGAACAAACTTATGTGTAGCAGAAACCATGCAGAAGTTAATGGGCCAAATTTAGCATTGGCTAAATTCCACTCAAATCGCTGGAAACAAGCCAGGTCTCAGTGTGAGTTAATGACTTTTATATTATGTTAGTGAATTTCTGTCATACCTCTGACTTGGTATAATTTATTGTCTTTTAAACAACAAATGGCATTCCCTGCTGAGTGCACTACTGGTTGTTAACTCAGCTATTCATGTAAAAGTCATTGAGATGATACTGAAGTGCTTTTCATCCACATACACAATGACAAAGCAAATACCTAGCAAGATAGGAAAGCATATTTTATTGAAGTATCAACTATGATGAATAGGAATAAACATGAACCAAGAGTAACCACAGATTCTGTGAAAAACGGATTTGTTAATGAAGTTTAAAAACCTACACACAACTAAACCCCAGAGAAATGGAACACAACTTTTAACCACTTTAAAAAGGATTAGGCCACTTTATCACATGCTCAACTTTACCTATGGGAAATAGTAACACATTATGGGAGCAATTTGCATTAAATTAACGGTTAATAAATTGCTAAGAAGAAAAACTTCTGCTTAATTACTTAATAAAGAATCATGAAAACATTTTAAGTGGACTAAACACTTAGTGAACCATCACCTTTTGTGACAAGAGCTGTCTAGATTCTATCTAGGGTAAAAGAAATTCCCTGTCTATTCTGTTAGAGGAAAAAACAAATATATATTTTTTCCCAAATAACCTCTTATTTTTTTCTCTGGACAATCTATTCCAGTGGTTCATCACTCTCATAATAAAAAATTTCTTCCTTATATTTATTTTACATTTCTTTCCATTTAAAAACACTGGCCTTTGTGTTGTCATTAGATGTCCTAGCAAAAAGTCTTTATCCATATTTCTTGTGATACCCCTGTAAGTATTCAAAGACCACAATAAGGTCTTCCTGGAGTCTTCTCTTCTCCAGGCCGAACAACTCTAATTCTCCCAGCCTTTCTTTACAGGGGTTTCTCCAGCCCCCTGATAATTTTAGTATCCTTCCTTTGGAACTACTCCAACAGGTCTATGTCTGTTTTGTATTGAGGGTCTCAGAGCTGGACTTGTTACTCCAGGTGACATTTCATGAATTGTAGAAAAGAGGGAGAATTGTGCTCCATGACTTTCTGGCTACATTTCTTTTATGCAGCCCAGGATATGATGGCTTTCTGAGCTTCAAGGGCACTTTGACAATTCATACATAATTTTTCACCTCTCAATATCTCCAAGTCCTTCCCCCCAGGGTCACTCTCAATCAGTTATTCACCCAGTGTGTATAAATATTTAGGATTGCCTGACCCAAGTTCAGGACCTTGAAATTTGCCTTGCTGAATTTCATGAGGTTTATCAGCCCACTCTTCAAACCAGCCAAGATTCTTCTGGACATCATCCTTTCACTCCAGTAAATCAATTGTGCCATTCAAGTTGTGTCACCTGCAAACTTGCAGAGTGCACTCCATTTCATTATCCATGTCACTGATGAAAATATTTAATAGTGTTGATCCTGGTATACACACCTGAGGGACACCATTCACTACTGGTTTGCAGCTGGACATTGAGGCATTGACTATAATACTTTGAGGGGGACCATCCAGCCAATTTCTTATCTAACAGTTCTTCAGAGCCAATTTAGAGGCAAGTATTTTTTGTGGGACTGTATGAGAGGCCTTACAGAAGCTCGAGTAAGTGATGTCACTAGCTCTTCCTTTGTCCACGGATGTAGTCCCTCCATTGCTGAAGACCATGATTACTCAGCTATGATTTGCCCTTGATGAAACCATCTTGGTTCTCTCTAATCACTTTCCTGTTTTCCATATGCTTCAGCATGTCTTCCAGGATGACTTGTTTCTTGGGTCCAAAGATGAGCCTTTCTGATCAGTAGTTCCCAGGGTTCTCCTTATCATCCTTTTTGAAAATGTGTGCATTTTCTTCAGTCATTGGGGGTACCACCTGACTGCAGTGACTTTTTAAAAGTCATTCAGCATACTTTTATGCATCCTGGAGTTTTGCAAATACGTATATTCAAAAGATGCTCATGGAATTTGAAGCTTAAAATGTGGGAACCATTGTTCTTTTACATTTTCTGGAAATTTTTATCTCCAGTTATCTCCAGCATTATTTTTATTATCTTATAGATTAAAAAACTTGTGAAAAAAGTTTTTACATATGAAAGGAATTCATGTGTTGTACACTCTTTATTGGCGTGTTCATAGACAATGCTGCCAAATATGCAGACACACTCATAAAAAAAGCTATTTCTTTGCTTCATAGAACAAAACAATTATGTTTGCAATAAATACAGTCAATGACCCTTTACATTGTGAACAGGCAGCTCTGTTTTTTTCAAGGCTGTCAATCTAAATCTTCTTATTAATCTTGCTTTTGTATATTCAAATACTTACCTAGCTTCACATCATTTCACCTGCTCTTAAATTCAATATAATGGAATTTTTATGAATATATTTTTTGTCTTTCAAAAAAGAAATGTTATTTTCTATTTATCTATTCAAAAGAAATTACATGTAAGTTGAAAGTGCATTTCAGGGAAGATGCAGCTTCCATCAGGTATCAGATATGGCAATGTTAAATTGCAGACAAAATTACAACACAGGGTTGCAGGTTTGAAATCCACTGGTATCTTTAATGCCATTTATTAGGACATTATTAAATACATTAGGTTAGTCAGTCTCTTTTATAAGGTCTATTGCTCACTCCTTCTGCTTTTTTTCAGCCAAATGGTAAGCTATCCATTTTTTTTTAAATATATAACCAGCTTCATTACTCAAGGGAACATCCTCCTGTGACACTCTGAGTTTTCTTTGAACTGCAGTATGTTACAGAGCCATCTGCTTTTGCAGGAAAAGTGTGAGAGTTAATGCATTTTTTAAATAGAATTTCTGCCCAATGCATATACTTGTCTATACCATCTCTCTCCCATCCATCAGTGACTCTCTGAAGTGTGCTACAAATTATGTCCCAGTTTCTGCCTATGTTAAACATATTAGCAGATATAGTTCTCTTGGGACATCCCTGTAATGATATTTCATCTGTGTCCTTTGGTTTCCTTAAGTAAACACATCAGGCTGTTTTTTATGGCATACATACAGCATCCTGCCACACATCACTGTGTCTTCAGCATCACACATCTTGGTACAACATACCAAAGAATTTATTCCATAAGACTTAATATCAACTACAAGACTAGATCTGAAGGCTTATATAGATACATTTTTTAAAAAGGCTTACATTAAAAAATAGTTATGAAGTAATCACCTTTTTTTCTGGTGAGAAATTCAAAGATGAAATGCAGTAAGGGTTCATGGTGGGATGTGAAACCTTCCTTTGCTTATGACCTAAGATAACAAGTTTCTTTCTCTCCATACTGGGTGGTCCTACTCATAAAACTATTCACAGTTCTATTCAGATTCTCTCTTCAGAAAATTCTTCATGCTACTCTTTAATCTAGTTTTGGGTGCCACAATATAAAAATGACATCCCACTAGACAAGATTGCTCAAGGATTTATCCAACCTGGTTTTTAATGCTACCAGTGTTGGGGCTTCAAAAATTTAGTTCAAGATTAGCAGTTTCACATACAACCATCCCCCACGCTGAACTACCACTACCACATTTATAGTGGATATTCCATAAGCTAACATTATACAAATATTGTCTGCTTTCTTTGGAGTATCAAAAACTTTTACACAGAAAACACACATTTCTGATCAGTTTCAAAATCTGTTAATTATATGCTTATGAATGACTGTTTTTTTCAATTATTTCCATGTTACAATGTCTTTCTTAAAATGCTAGGAAGACACACTTAAAATATATTTGACATTAAAATCCTTGGTTTACCTCTGCATGTGTGCTAAACTTCGCTGTTTCTGTATTTCAGCTGAATCCAGTGGCCCCGACAAACGGCACACTTGTCTCATAGGCAAGAAATTATACATCTGTTCACAAAAGAGATAAAAGGAATGGTAGAACATTGTAAGTCTTGCCAATTCATCTGAGGTATTAGTGGAATCATCTTTAAAGAGCAAGTGATCATACTAGCTTAGCATTATTTAATCCCTGGAAAAGTCAGGATTTGGAAATACTCATTCAAGTCCTTTGACTAAAGTCTGATCACAGACAGCAGATATTTTTAGTCATTAATGACCTGGCTTGGTTTTAGAACAAATTCTAGATAACAAAATCACTTCAAAGCTACATGGTAAAAGTATGTATCCCAATACAAAAATGAAGCCTATATTTAGGTGTCTTTATACTTTTTTAAGCTCCTATTAATTCTTCAGAAACTTAACAGAATCTCCCATAAATGTCAAAATAATTCTTTCATTTATCAGTGTCTACAGTTCTTTGATAATATTTATTAAATAGATAAATGCTGATGCCATTTGAAGAAACAGGCTCATTGATGCAATTGAAGTAAATAATAAGTGTTTTCCAAGGATTTTAGTTAATCTACATTACTACAGGTATTTACATTAAAAATAGAATTCAAGATTGCAAGTTTCAAAACCTGAATTTTTCTAACTAAAAAATGAACCATTTTTCAACATATCTATTTGTAATCCATGTCTCTTGTTTTGTTTTTTTTCTTGTTTGTTGCTGTTGTATACAGTGAATATTTTAAAATTATCTGCATGCTTCCTTCTTCATTGAATAAGATCTTTTAAGTTAGATAATGTTAGCACTATCCAGTCTTACTTGCCCACAAAACTATGATAAGCATATTGAAACACAAACATAAAAATGGCTTATCTAAAAATTAATGGCAAAGTAGTTTTCTGTTTAGTGCTAATGTCCTCACATACACATAAATGGAACACAGAGCTCTCCCAGAAGGCTGTGAACTCACTGAACTTCTCTGTAATGCAATACACACACAGATACAAGGCACAGATAGCTGTCAA
Source organism: Setophaga petechia (assembly GCA_024362935.1). NCBI lineage: Eukaryota > Metazoa > Chordata > Aves > Passeriformes > Parulidae > Setophaga > Setophaga petechia. The sequence goes on from JANCRA010000008.1 coordinate 15,631,351, forward strand.
ATTACGTGCATTAATTTAAAAGATGCTGGCTTCCAGTCATTAATTTAACAATTATGTCAATTATTTTCTCTAAAGTACTTCATCCAGCACTTCCTAGTCAATTGAAAGGGCACCAAAGGCTTAATTTCCTAACTACTGTGGCTTTTAACTAAGTGAGCAGATTTTAACATCACACAATACAGTCTTTTTTTTCAGTGAGACACTTATTTTTTCTGATATAGGCAACCCAGTCTCATCTTCTTTTTTTCCTTACTTTTACCTTTTTACCTTTTTGTCCTTACTTTTATTTTTGTTTGTATGTTTCATACTTCTACGAGCAAGAAAACCATCCTATATAGACTTTACTCAACTCCTGCCAAAATCAGTGAAATGTCTACCCTTGATCTGAAGAGATTGACTCACCTTGTTGACCTGGATATTCCTTCTAAGACAATCATACATTATCAAATTTCAAGTATTTTTACATTATTTTGAATTATTGTTACTTTTTATGATTTTGTTGCATCCTTCTTGGTGCTGTAGAAGAAAAACCAGTGCCCCAGCTACCATCAGAATGGGTATATCACTTCAGGCACAAGCAGGAATGAAATTGATGTTCTGTTGTTTGTGGTCATAATCACACGTGAAGAACTATGTGGAGAACAATGTCATAGAAAAATAATGATCCTCATCTTTGGCCTTGCCTCTTTCCTACAAACTTCTCATTAATACGAATGTATTACTTGACAATTCTCACACTATAGACCGTAGGCTTGCATTTTTATGAAGAGGCACCACAGGGAGATGTCAGTATGTTCTCTGAAACTATTGCAGTTAATTTGTTGGGTATTGTTTTGTATTACTTTATTGAGAAAGAAAAGAATTTGACATGTTTCTGTCCTGGTTTGGGACAAATTTAGGAGGAAACATCCAAAGGGGTCTCTCTAGAAAGGAAATTCAAGAAGCCCCTCCACCCACCAGTTTGGGTGCCATAAATCTCCTGTGAGAAAAGTGGAAAAGCTGTTTATTTAACAAGCAAAGTATGCAGAAACATAAAAAGAATATTAATAATATTAATCAATGAAATCTCTCACTGTTCAGAAGAGATGGCAAATTCAGCAAGTCCTGTAGTTCAGAGAGAATCCTCTCTGGGTGTTTCTCAGCTCACTGTGTATCTCTCAATCCCGCCGGTGCTCGAATGCAGTGTCCTGGGCCTCAGTGGGTCATAGGTGTGAGCTCCCAGGGCTTTTTCTGGGTTTTTGGTCCAGAGCAGATTTGAGGAGTTCCAGGAAAAGAAAAAGCTACAGTCCGGGGAACTTCTCTGCCTCAACTAGCTAAAAAATCTAAATTAAAGCAAAGGAGAGCTCTCTCCCGCTCCCTGTCCATGCTGCAGACAGCACTCAACAAGGGAGAGAGAACTGAAGCTCTTATCTCTATGTTTTTTAATACAGCCGTGAAAAAATTCCACTGTTTTTCCCTCTGCCCCCTCCGCTTCGCTCTCAGATCTAGTCTTAAAAGCACAGAACTCAATATCCAGCATAAACAGAATGGACGATTGGGGATGCAAGCTTCATAAAATCTCCCTGGGACAGTTTCTTGACTAAAATTCAAAAAGAGGAAAACTTTTTATTAGAAACACATGTGGAAGGTATAAACAGACATTTCTCTTTTCCCTGTGGATACCAACTATACTTTCACAATCGGAAAGCTGTATACTTGATGGAGTTAAAAAAAAAATCTGTCAAAATAAAAAATCTAAAAATGTGAAAGTTTTCAAGTGTTTCTATCAATTATCAAGCTCGTAATATATGCAATTTTAAAGTCTACCATCATGCTTGTAAAGTTTTACTGTATAGTAAACATATTTATATTCTAAATGGTTCATCCTCTATCTGAAATAAGAATCAAATCTCTTCTATGTTGGCAGATACTAGTGGTCTCCCTCTGGCTTATGAAATATATTTGAACCAGAGCTATAGGAAAAGTTAATGGGAAATCACTGTTTTTTCTCAAGGAAATTCAGAAGTGGCGCAAAAGAGATGTGATTGAAATTTTCCAGGAAAAATAATTGTTATTTGTATTTTAGGTGGAAAGAAGTCTCATTCTCTATACAGTCTTCTACAATGGCAATTTGAACTTTTATTTCTCCCAAGGTATTTTCTTTCTAACAATTGAAAATAAAAGAAAAAAATCTTTTCACACAAGCTCATATTAATGACAGTAGCATTCTGACAGAGACATAAATTGTATTTAAGATGTTATAATTTATATTCAGGAACAACTTCAGAAACTATCAAAGAAAATGGTAAATGTTAAATGACAAATGAAAGGGTAGATTCATTTATGTGCATCACAGTTTAAATAATGTCAATGAAGGTTGTGGTTCATTTAATTCATGTATTTCTTACTGATGAGCTATCAAGACAAGTAAGCTACTACTTGAATTCTTGCCCTCTTTTAACACATGCATGAAGAAATAATTGAAATAAATACAGCAAGAAGGCATGTGACTTCAGATACCTTTAGTAAATACACAATCAACAAAGTCTTAGGTTTTTGGTTGAGAATTAACATTAGTTCACACATCATACTACCATGTATCCCAATCCCAATTGGCCCCACATGGTGGCCACTCTTCATGCCTGAATCACTTCCATCCAACTGGGCAAACCACTACATGATGCAGAACTTCTCTGATTGTCACCTGGAGATACAAATCATTATCAGAAGTCACGTACCTTGCAGATCATTTATAGCATGACCTTCAGGGGAAAAAAAAATTCTTTTTCATTTTAGACCAAAAAGAAGAAGAAACCCTTAAAAGGGGGGGTCAGTTATATGTTCAAATAGATTCTTACTATGGGTCACTACTGAATTAATTCAGTGTTCATGTTTAGTTTTGTTATGTTCATTGTTTGATTTTGTTATGCTCACTCTTTGGTTTTAGTCTAGTTTTATTCTAATAAATTTACTGTATGTTTTCAAAATATACAAATTGTTAGCTGGTTAGAGACATGTCTACAAAGGTGTGTAACATGCCAGAAGGTTTATTTTTTCCAATACTGCATGTGTTTATCAATAGTAGATATTCAGTCTTATTCAGTACTGCTGCAGAAAAATGTGTTAGCATGTTAACAAAGAAATAAATTTAATTAATTTTTATCTAAGGAAACATATATGTTTCAGTGGAATTTAGTGTTCCTTATTTCTTTCAAATAAATTACATTTCCTGGTATTTTTTGAGGGTTTGATTTTGGTTTTTGTCTTGGTTTTTTTGGTGGCTAGTGGAGGGTTGTTTTTTTTTTTTGTTGGTGGTGGTGGTAGTTTTTTTCGGTTTTTATTTTTGGTTTTTTGTGACAGTTTTAATGGAATAGATCAATTCTCTGTGGGGTTCTTTTTAGTAGAGAATATCTGTTGAAGAGAGCTCTCCATTCTGCAGAGAATCCATTCAACTTCATTGGTGGGACTCTGAAGGTTTAGTTTGCCAGTTAAATTTCATAACACTAGAAGACACTATAACTTGAAGTAATAAAGTCCTTAAAATTCTGATTGCTTTTCAAGTTTCAAAAGATTTAGAAAGAAACAGGAGAGAATAAATAAAATACATATTTTCCACATCCAGCCAAATAAAGCTTGAGCAACCTGGTCCAAGTTCAGCAGCTTTTAGCAGCAGTTTGGACTCTCTGGCTTCAAGTTCCCTTTTGGTGCCTCCTCTTCAAAGACTGGATACCAAATATTTAAAAACTCATCCTTTCCTAACCTTGAAGATTGTAAACATTTCCCAGTAAATTATATTTTCTGGTAAATCCAAAATTGTAACTAAATATTCTGAAGTCATGATTACTTTGTATAAAGAAAATAGTTTAAAAAAGAAGAAAAGGTAAAATTGAGTTCCATTTTACTTTGACAGCATAATTTGATCTAATTTAGTTCCATTTAGAGCAATAGTGTGAACATTCAGACATTATGCCATGATTGGGCAATGTCTTTATCTTCCACCCAAGGCACTTTTTCTCACCCTCTTGCACAGCCTAATGAGTAAGTTAAACACATGAACTGCTCTGGGTGCTCACACTGCAAAAGCTTTTCATTGAATAAAAAGCTCTCGAAGTGCTAGTTTTAATGGTTCAAGAAAAACTGCAAAAGATGTATTGCTCTTTTACCCCTTTAGGCAGTTAAAAATATGTGGTCATCACAATTGCATAAAGTTTGCTGCTTTTTTTTCTGTCTACTTTTGCTTCAAAAAGACAGGACAGTTTAAAGAATTTATGTTTGTGGTGAAATACATTCTGAGTTTAAATATTGTAGCATGTCTCACTGGAGTCCAGAATAAGAGGGAAAAAATCTATGATGACCTTACGCATAGGGGGAAGCCACAAACCTGTTAGGTTTCCTTAACAGATGGCATGATCCAGAATGCAGGTTATTTCTTGATTCATGGTTCTGGTTCCAAATGGAATGCTCTCAGTAACTCAGCAGGTGCCTGTTTCTGAGTCCTTGGAAGGGTCAGAGAGCAAAGTCATTGCTAGAGTTACAGCAGCAGGGCCTTGAGGTACCACCAATATGTTTAAAGCTGGTTTCATCTGGTGAATAGGTGAGAGTGGCATGATCTACAGCCCATAAGATTGTGGAACATCTCATGATTTCTGCACTCCCTAAATTCTGCTGGTTTGCAACAGCCACAGTTCTTGACGGCAAGGTAAGAGTTTGTTTCTCTGAATGATACATTCATCCTGTTGAGCTCAGATTTCAGTATTGTGCTGATCTGTGACCCTTCATAGCTTGTGTCCATGACTGGCAGAGGGTCCCAGGTAAGATGGAAATCTTATGGAACAATGAAAAATAGTGTTTTCTTATTATTACATTTCATAGCAGATGATACCCTTTTTCTCCTAAAAGAGTAGTTACACAAAGAAATTTTAGGTGTTTTCCTCATGTATTTACTTGTCTACTAGTTTGATTTCTATATGTAATGAGCATAATTCATCAACTGAGCTTATTTTTTTAACTATCTCTATTGTATAAGACCAGGAAGCCATACAATTAGTCTTTTCTTATTGCAGTAAGTGGTGACTTCTGGAGAGACTCTCTAGGTGATGTTCAAGTGTACAAAACATGTGGAATGTATCTAACTTTCATTTTATATTTCTGAACTCTTTTACTGAAATATGTTGTTCTACAGTACAGTCCCATTATAGAAGTTTTAGGGGGAAGTGTTATAAAAACTGAATCACACATTGGTACTTTTCTCTGTTGTCCTGGGTAGAGAACAAAAAAGGTTGTGGAGTTTCCTAGATGTCACCCCTGTTTTTTAAGATTTTCTAAGCCTTCAGATGTTGACATTCTTGTAGTGAACTTTCTCACACACTTTCTGTAAATAACTCATTGTTTCACATTCCTTTTTGAAGGAGGAGAGAATTGATGGACTGTTGGTTTGACCAGTGTCATTGGAGAGGTGTCACTGTCATCCTCCAATCCACTGTCACTTTTGGAAAACTATAAATGTTGGAGTCAGAAAATAAACTTCCATTTTTTTCTTCACCTTGAGAACAGCGGTGTGCTTGTGTAATTCATGTCCTATAATGACACCTAGCACTGTTTAATTCCATACCACTCACATCGTGGCAGAGGATATGGTTTCAGCAGAAAATGTCAATTCCTCAGAAGCCGGAAGTGAAGTCAGTCCTACCTCCGCTCTGGGAAAAAAGAGAGTGCTCCTTTTGACTTGAATCAAGCTGCAATTGATGCTACTTGCTGAGGTCATGGAAGAAAGGGCAGCTGCTGCTGCTGCTGCTGTTGCTGTTGAAAGCCACAGTGCCTGCAGGGATCCTTGATCCCCAAGGGGAATGGAGCCCTTCTACCATTGGGTATTTCTTTGCTCATTGAGAATACATATTAAAATCAGGTTCTAGTATTTCATTTGGATGGTAAGATGTCTAAGCTTCTCAGAGCACTTGAAACTAACTTGTCTTGCAGGACATATCTATACTGTTGACACAGAATTCTGCAAAAAGGATTATACTACCTGTGAACATAGAAACCCTGGGTCTCTCTAGAACAAAACATTACCATTCAATGTGAAAACTCTTTTTCTGACAGGAAACATAGATAATTTTCTTCAGGGGTATAACTGAAATGACGCTTGAAGTACATTACTTTCAACAACTGATATCTTTCTCAGCACCATTAGGAGAATCTTGTCAATGTAGAAAAGATATACTTTAAAGCCGTAGCCTACGTATTATTCCTGACATAGCAGTTCTTGCACCAAACTAAGCAAGTTACCCCAGTACAAAACCCTGGATAATATAAGGCAAACTAAAGATACAGTATTGCAGCTTTTATCACTATATGTAAAGATATTATGTATATTCAGCTCTGAAAAAGATGTCTTAGTGACACAAAGGATTTCAAAACAATAATCATAGTAGGAGATAAGCTCAACAGGTGCTGTTTGTGATTGGCTTTGTGTCAAATTCTGGAAGCTGCCATGGACTCATTCAACAAGTGTTTTCCTGCTCTGCTTTATTTTCAGTGTAATGAAAGCAAAACCAGCCTGGGGCACTAGGATTAAAAGCCTGGTAATTCTGATTTCTCCTTAAACACAAGTTTACACATTTGTACTTTAGTTAAATCTATTCTTATTGACTCAGGTGATCTCTACTACTCATAGGTTTTGGGATGGTCCCATATTTTGTCCCCTGTTGTGCTAAGGGCATATTTTTCCTGCTGTTGACAGGTGTTTCAACACATTAACTTTTCAGCTTGGTGATTGTCTGTAAAATCAAGTGTCGCAGCACAGACTTTATATTTTACCATTACTAGATCTCTTTACTTCCATTTCTTAAGAACTTCTGATACTACTTTATCCATTCCAAACCCTTTCAAATTTTTTTGGCAATTCAGAAATTTTTCAATTCCTAAGCAACAAGTGTTCTTCTTCTAAAGACTTTCATCACTGTTCAAATCACTTCTGTGGTTTCACAACAATGTTCTAGCTCCCCTTTATATTTTCCTTTGTATATTTTGGTTCAATTTTCTAATTTTTTATTAAGTACTATTCAACTTGTGATAAATTCCTTGACTATAGTCAAGTCATCATTTATACTTTTAATTAATTTACTGTCAGGTCAGATAGGCATTGTTTTCTGCACTGTCACAAGAGTTCCCATCCTCTCCCATGCTTATAATACTGTTGCCTCAAATAAAGACCTCAGTTTTAATTGTACAAGATTCTTGATGAAATTTGATTTTTCAGACACTGTCCTGATTTTTTTTTTTTTTTTTTTTTTTTTTTTTTTTTTTTTGTATTGGGAGTTTTTGGTCTAGTTTTGTATGCTAACTTCACTTTTTCCTTTTTTTGTATCAGCATTATCACTACTACCTGAGATTGCTGGACATAATCCCACATTTCTCAGGTATTCTTAGATGCCTCTGACAGTCAGTTTCAACTGTGGCAAATCTCTTTTTTACTGAGTACTGTCCTTAATCTAGTTATCCAAGATGCAACAAATTATCCGTTATTTTTTGCAAATCTTGAGCACTGCAAGAATAAATGCATATATGATCAGTCTGGTCAACAGCAAGGGAAGTACAAAGCAGTATTCTGAGAATATTGCTGTGTGGAAGAATGGTGATATAACACAGTAACATTCAGGTATTCATTGTGTTATGAATATACAATCCTTTTTTGTTCAATAGTGCAGTCTCCAAGGGTATCTGCAATCATGATGGAGAAACTGCTAAAGCATCTGAGTTTTATATCTATAAATGTCATGCATAAAAAAAGGTTCATCAACTCACCCTTTATCATTCTTCCAAATGCAAAGTTTAAACAGCAGTTCTCTGATTTGTTTATGAAACAGCAAATGTATACTCCCTATGACACACTAAAGCAAGACTGGGTTGTACCTCTGAGTCACTGAATTTCACAGCATATTTTATTTCCATGCGTGGGTTTGTGATAGAACAGAGTAGGAAAAATCCCAAACATTTGAAACGCATAATCAAAATAAAATAGCCCTTCATTTAAACTCTGGCCTGTAATGTTTTCATCTTCTACAAAGCAGTTGGCACTCTACTCCTAGCATAAAATACATAATTTCCAACGAAAGTTACAAAAAAATCAGTCAGAACTACTGATTCATCCACCAATCTACCATCTGATTCTCCTGGACATCTATTCTCTTTACAAATTTATATAATGAAATTCTCTAAAGAGGCCTAAACCTACTTGTAAAAAAGCTTAAGGCTGTGATCTTGTTTTTGTTACCTTTGTTTTCCTGTCCCATCTCCCCACCCGATCCCAGAATTTTGAACTCCACCATCTCCTAAACATCCCAACCAAGGCTGACCCAACCTTCTGATTTCCCACCAGAACTTCCTTTTTTTTTTTAATATCAAGTTCAGAAGCGCATCTTTTACCATCTGATCTTAAATAATCTCTGCCAGATGTTGTCATTGGTGTACCCACTGCTAGACTACACATTTTGGTCTACCCACTAATCCTGAACTCTGAAGTGGCTCACCATCCAATCCAAGGTAGAGTTCCATGAATTCCTGCTGCTTTTTTCCAAAAGGGTGACTGACTCCCTATTCTCACTTCTTGATAATGTTCTTTCTAAAAATTCTTATATCTACTCAGGGTAGCATTCTGGTTGTGTGACCTATCCCACCACAATTCTTTCACCTCAAAGCAAATATAACATGCAGAACTCAAATTTCTCTCATTTGTTTCCCATGCTGTATGCTTCACTGTATGGTACTTCAGAGACAAAATCAATCATGTTCCCACCTCCAACAGATTTCAACTCCTCCTCCAGACCAAAGACTTCTTAGAAAAACTACTGCAGTGCTACCTTAGAGACTTAGAAAAAGTACTGCAGTGCTGCCTTAATTGAAATTATTTTGTAGATGTAATGATAACATGGGTGACAGAGAAGCACCGACAGGAAATCATATTCAACCTTTTGAATCAAGCCATTTATATCTAAACATTATTGTAAGCAAGTTTGTTGTTGTTTTTAAGTTGGTTTGTTTTTGGGTTTTTCTTCTGAGAATAGGGCAAGATGTCATCCCTGTGGATATGTGAATGACCATTTGTGACAAGGCTGACCAAATGGGCAGAAGTGCTTATATCCAGCACTGTGACAAAAAAAGACTCTTGCCTCTTAACCCTCCATAAGAAAAAGGAAGCAGGTTCATCAGAGGAATTATTAGATTCATGTTCTCAGAGGAAAGACATCAATTTTAGCAAAAGTGATGGCAAAGAGGGAGTATTTTTTTCATAAAGTTCTGAAACATGTTTTTACCTTAAAATTTTTCAATGTGCAAAAATTTACCCAGTACAGTGGGAAATTTCTCAATATCTGTTTTACTGAAGGAAGAAAAAGGAAACAATTTTATTTCTACAAATTAAAAATAAAATATATCAAAGACAAATGAGATGTGAAATTCTAAAAATTCCAAATAAGCTTTACTTCCTTAGTGTTTTTATTCAAGGTTTCATATTTATGTATGTTTTGATGAGACTAGTTTCAGTCAGTCATTTGCTCAGAACATTTTTTTCTTTTCTGACTTAATTTCATCTCCTTTTTTTCCCTTTTCATTGCTACTCTTATTTGCACTGAATTTCCACATCAAAGGTCTAAAATGCTTGCATTTATAGAAATATTTATTCATTATTAAAAATAATTAATTTGAGGGATATTTCATATATTTCCTAACACTTATTATGCTTTTTCTTGTCTTCAGATTCCAGTCATTTATATATCCTATGCAACTGTCTTCAAAAAGTTTGGTTTTTTGTTGGTTAAAATGATGCAGATTTAAACCAATAGTTTAATATTAGTATAATAGAGAAATAATAGACATTGTAGGTTTTTTTCCTATCCAAACATAATTGGAATGCCTTACTGCTATGCTGAAGAAATTGACTACAAAGTACCACAGTTAAAGCTTGTTTATTTGGCAAAACATCCCACATCTGAGACCTTCTCTTAAAATCCATATATTTTGAGTGTGACAAAAAAGTTTTGACAAATTACTCTACCATTTATTCTATGACATATCCACCACCTTCTAGACCTTGCTTCGTCTCTTTGTAGAGTTTGACGTTCTCCAGCATGCCTAGCATAAATTTCCAGTCATTAGGGGCAAAAGCTGATTATTTATGCTTACCTGCAAGGTATCGTATCAACCTGAATACTGAGAAAGAATATAATTTGGAAACTTTATTTGGACTAAAAAAGTTTTACTCTGTACATCTATTTAGAGCTGACAGAGCTGTTCAGGTGTACAGTTCAATACAAACAAGTGGGGGAAGAAAGAAAAATGTAAAATAAAATTTTAATTTCTCAAAGTGGGACATATTTTGTACAGATATATATCTATGTACTCTTATCCAGATTAAAATAAACAACTTATTAAATATGTAAAACTATGGATTTAAGATTCTTCCTTTTCCTTCAGAATAACAGCAAGATGATTATTAGAAATACTCTTCCTTTCTTTCCACAAACATGTGAAGGCTTATGGCTCATCATTATTCCCAGTATGATAATGCTCTAAAACCAATATTGCATTCAATAACAAACCACATTCCACCTCTCCAATATTCACATACTCCTATCAACACCTATGTCCTTATACAGCTGCAATATGCTTAAGAATCTGCTGAATTAACATTCAAGACATTGACTATTCAGTTACATCCCTAATCAAAAATATCTTTTTAACTTTCCTAAAATACAACACATGGGTTTATATTAATCATCATTTCTTTATTGCATTACCACTTCAATTCTCAGTGTTAATTCTGCCAGCATGTTATCTTAAAGAAACACTACAGAGAAAGGAAATAGCAAGCTCTTCATGATTTTAATTCTGAACTGTTGTTCATCGAATAGCTAATCAATTAATCTTGGCTGAGGCAACACACTGCTAATGACAACTGTATTTACATTTCCTTAAATGTAGAAAGTTTCTGATTTAAATAAAGGCAATTTGGCTGATGCTGTAAAAGGTAATTCTGTTCATCATTTACAGTACTGTTCTGTGGGTTATTTCTGTTCACAGAAGCACAACTTATGAATGTATATTAAGCTTTAGTATTTTCATTAGATTCTCATTACTTTTTACTCCCAGTTCCCAAATTTCTTATTCCATATGTCATTGTTACAATGTAGTATTTGCTCTCAATTTTTCTAACAGCATGCTTCCAATAATGAAGGTGGAATTTACCTAAATATTCAAGAAATTCTATTTTAATTGTGGTACTCTGCTGAGATTATTGCTCTGGTAATAATTCTAATATTGTCTCTGGTGATATTATCAACCATTGAGTTATAGGTGCCCTACTAGCATCAGTTTTGTTTTCTGTAGACAACTAGTAACAATCTAGTAGATTGCAATATTTCCCAGATTTTGCCATTATTTTTTAATCAATAATTCTAAGGTGGCTTTAAAAAACTCAGGCCACTAGAATAAGGGCATTTTCTTTCTTCAGCTGCAGAAGCAGTTTTAGATATTAGTTTGAACTCTATCCTTAGTACAATGATGAATTTACTCTTTGGGAAATCATTCTGGATATTTTCATCAAACTTAGAGAACAGTTAGAATTACAGAACACATTGTTCTAACTTGGCAGAAAATAAATGGTCTCAAGAAAATTTTCATTAATGAAAAGTCCTAATTTTCCTTGATTCTTTACATATCATGCAGGCAATACCACTGAAAAATTTGAAAAGTCTTGTATAAAAGAATGAAGTATGGATTTGCTTTACTATTTTCACTTCAGAGATCAGATTTTATGAAATTCGTTCTCCTTTCCAGGAAGGAGGAAGGGGGATGGAAAAATGTGCAGTCAAAACACATGTAAACAAATGTTTGCGAAGTCTATGGTATTTACAAAAAACTGAATAACAAAAGATGACTGGCTGGAAGTAATGTCATTTTGTTTTATCCCTTCTTTGTTTCTATCCTTATAGATTTTGGCAGCTTGTATTATTAAGAATACATTTTCTCTTCATTTAATTGATATAATTTAAATATAATATATACACACAATCCCTCCTCCCAAAATGCATAATCAGGATAATGCTAGCATTGCTATCCAGAATAATTAAAGATCAAGTTGGCTTGGCAATAGTTCAAACATATCAACTCAGTGAGAGAGAAAATCAGATTCCATGAGGCTGGCCAGGGTGAGATAAGGTCCTTAGTGCTGAGCTTGCTGCAAAAACTCCACAAACAAATAAGAAAAACAAATCAGGGATAAATACACAACCCCCCAAAAATTATGTGACCACAAATGAAAAAAAATGCCAATCCCTAGAGACCCTGATAATTATTAAAAGATAATAAATAAAATTACTGTAATATGATGAAAAATCTGATAAAACTGTACCATTTGTTCTTTTTAGAGACTTCCCATTGATTTATTGAATGTCCTTGCCACCCAAAAAGTATTTAGCACATAGAAGTTTCAGCTTTCTCACTCCACTCAAGAAAAAAAATATAGCATAGACTATAGTCTGGCAGTCTCCATGGAATATATTTGCTATCACATACATAGAGAATATTTATTTATTTAATTTCTTTCTTACCTGCTATGCAAATAGAAAAATTTCTATTCAGCAAGACCCTGAAAGAAACATTTAATCTGAATACCAGAAAAATTGTTGTTAGATGAATCCAGGATTATATTTTTTGGCCCTGATGCTTTATCATGTCATAATGAAATTGCTTTATGTTTTGCAGTGGTAGAATGTATCCTAAAAGACATTGCAAATAGCATTTTTTACCCTACAATATTCAAAGAAAGGAAATTAGGTCTCACCTGATAGTCTCCTTTATATCGATCTGCTCTTTTCAGAGAAAATTAAAATCTATGTGTTGGGGAAAAAAAAGACAAAAATAGGTTCATTGTTTTGCTTTTTTTAAGAAGGGAAAGCATTATTTTATCTTCACCTGTTTGTGCTTAACACATTTATTTTTCTTCTAGAAGCTTTAAATCATTGTCTGAAGTACTTAACATTCCACTACACTTCAGATTACTATATACATTTTCTTCTTTTTGAAAATCAGAATGGTTTAGGTTGGGAGGAATTGTGAAGATCCCCTAGTCTCAACTTTCCTGCCAGAGGCGGGGACACGTTCCAATAGGCCAGGTTGCTCAGAACTCCATTCAGCCTGGTCTGAAACATTTACAGCAATAGGGCAACCACAGCTTCTCTGGGCAACATTTTTCTGTGCCTCACCACCTTCATGTAATTTACTTATTCTTAATATCCAATCTAAATCTACCTCTTTCAGTCTGAAGCCATTTCCCCTTGTCCTATCACTGCATGCCCTTCCTGTATGTCCCTTTTTGGTACTGGAAATCTGCAATAATCTCCACATACACAGAATGAATTATCAAGAAAGCACTAACATTCTGACACCACCTTCTGGTATCTTTTGCAGCTTATGCTGCATTGGCATGTTACTGGAATCCCAAAGAAAAGATTTAATGCTTTTCTGTGTCTAGGCCTATCAGATAATAGGTTGCATAATATGGAACAACCTGGATCCTGATCAAATCGTTTGTCCTCCAATGCATTCTTTTTTTCTCTAAAAGGGTATACAACTTAGGACATCCAAAGCAGACACCCAAGGGGCCATCATTTCAACTCTCCTAACAGGAATAATATAGCATTGCTATTTTTTGATTGGAAAATGAATAAGACATTTTGTGTAACAATATAATTCCAACAGATTATTCCTGGCTAATTCTCCCTGAGATGCTATAGTTATATTTCTGCTATGAGAGACATTTGTGAAAAAGGGTGGTGAAAAAGAGAGCAGTTTAGTTTTAACATGTGAAGCTTATGTGCAACAGGGAAATCCTCAAACGACCTGTAAAGCTTTCACCATTGAACTACCTAATCCTCTTTCAAGAGTCAAGGACTTGACCGATAAACTGCAAGAAATTTAACAAATTATACCTTTCTTCTAAAACAGCTAGTGCTTTTTAAAAATATGAGTAAAGTTAGGTCTCACCTGATAGTCTTGTCTGCCTGGTTTTACTTTTTCAGCTGAGATTCACAGAAACTGAAAAATCATCTCTAGAGGTAAAAAATGGCATAATCTGCACAAAGGAGCCTTTTTCCTGATTACACCAGTTAATGAATGTCTTGTATTCTGCAGCCTGTTTATATCTTTACAGTAATTAATTTAACTTCTCTGCCCTACCTATGGTTGGTTTTACTGCAATACTAGAACCCCACCCCTTTACCCTTCCAGTGTAAACTGCACTACACATGCACTATTTGAATATGGTATTTCGCCTATTTCCTTCTGGATTTTTGTTTATAGTGAGTTACTACAAGCACAACTACCTCATTCCATGTTCTTAAAGGTAAAGAAGTAGTCTTATACTGCAGCTTATAAATGAGGAAAACATTCTTGCTTTCTGTTCAATTTTATTTTTGAGAGGGACAGATTTTTGGAAGACAATTGATATAGTGTTTCTGGCTTCAAATATTTGCTGAAATTTGAATATTTCCTTTCAATTTAATCTCACTATAAATCAGTTTCCATCTTTTGCACAACTATTTATTCTAGGAGACCTGTCCTCAGCAGTTGAGGCTGGTCTCACCCTTATAGAGATGTGATAGGAGGTTTGAGACACCTTGTCCATTAGCACCTTGCAGAAGTGCATTTAGTATAACCATAGGGGGGAGAGAAATGACATATTTTGAGATCTTGCTTGTTCCTGCTCTTAAAAGCATTTCCAAAGGGAATGTAAAAGTCAGTGCATATGGCACAAAAGTAATTCTGGACAGAGATTGCATGTGAATTACAGCTCAGACACAACATCACCATCTGTCCAAAAAGTCCTTTCTGATCTCCTTGCTCGAAACGCAAGAGAACCAGAGAAAGCAGGTGACACCATGAGGGAACCAGACCAAAGCAGCTGGGTCTCCAGTATAATAAAAAATGAAGTTAAAAAAGGTGCTTGATAAGCCCTCTAATCTAATGTTATTACTCCTTGATGGTCTATCACTTAGTCATTGACTGAATTTCTTAACTCTCTGTAATGACTGCTAAAGCTTTTTTTATGGTGAGAAATTTTGGCTTAGCCTGAAGCTTTGTATTAGAACATTTTATTCCACAAAAAATGGCAATGCAGCCAATGAGCTGCTGGTACATGAAGGCATCACTATTAATAAAAAAGCCAACTGCAATTTCTTGAACTAAACAATGTTTTGATAAACATTATTTCAGTCTAGTAGTGAACTAATTGGTACTTGAATATACTTTCTATAAAATATTGTTGAAATTATTGGAAATTTAGCAATATAACTAGAAGGAAAAATATCTGGGTCCTATTTCTTACTTAAATAGACTGTTTCTATGCTTGTATTAGTATTTGCTTAGCCTAAACCTGTATATGTATTTAGAGTAAAAAAATCATTTTTATTGCTACATTTTGGTTGACAACAAATATGGACAAGAGTTTAAGTAGCTTTTAGACTATTTTCTTAGCAAATTATGAAAAACATCTTCTGTACTTCCAAACTGAAATTTCAAGTAGAAAATAAATTCATATGCCTTCATATTCCTTATAATTTTTAATCAGTTTGCCAATGCAGTGAAAACTCCAAATAGAGTACATCATAGCAAGGCCACTACAAAACAAATAAAACTGCAATTATAAATTATATGTAGCAAGTGCTGCTGCATTACATTTAATGGAATGAGAAACAGAAGTAGATGGAAAAACAAAATAAATGGTCACTTAACCTGAAATTTACAGTTCAGTATCACTCCTCTATATAAACATCCCTTTCAAATGAAATTGCCCATTCAGGAAGCAAGGGAGGATACTTGGTCTTTTTTGTGTGTTTACATTCAAGAGCTTGAAGGATCAGTTATTTATTGGGAAAAGGTCACCTTAAGACCTTAAATTGGCTGTAGGAACATAGTAAATGAGGGGAAAAAATTAAATCTAAATATTAAAATACACCGGAAAAGTGTGTGGATGCAACAGTTATAGACAGCCATTTCATCATATGTGAGGTTTTGTGCTGAATGGGCTTCTGAACCTTATGTTTGCCAAGGAAAGTTAAAAACACCCTTACAGAGAAAACCATCTTCTTACTTAAAAATCATATACTTGGAGACTACCCTTCCTTCCCTACAAATATTCTCGAGTTGATACCATTCTGAATTCAGAAGTATTAAAGGATTTGGAAAAAGCTGATAAGTTTCTGTTGCTATAAAGAACTCATTAAACTATGAGGATCTGTGGTCTGACTTGACAGTGCAAGGAGCAGACCTAGAGCTGTAGGACAGTAGATGTGCTGGTTCACTGCTTGTTAGTGAAGCAATGCCCTAACAAAAAGGCACTGGAAAATGTGACTGAATATTGCATCTCCTTGAAAATATCACTGAAAGAAGATACACGTGCTGGAATGACACAAAGTTTGAATACTGCAAGATATGAAGAACATTTCAATTCTAAATATCCATATTTGTTTTAATTGTAAAGTTATCATCTAGTGGCAGACGTACCTATTTTCAGAAGTATTACTGAAGGATGCACAATAAAAGTCTTGACATACTCTGAGAAGGTTCTATATCTAGGAGAAGTACAGTGTGTTTTATTGTAAATTAATCCAGGAGCAAGGTGAAACTGTCTCTTCTGCCAGTGGGCGAGTGTGTGAGTATGGACTCAGTGCGTTCATCCCTGCATTACATGCATTCCACTATTTCTTACTGTCTTAAGAATAAAGAATGACTATGTCATTATAAGTCTTGGAAAATGTTTTTATTCATAGTGTGCTTTATAATAGGAGATAAAATTCAGTAATTTGATACAAGATGAAATGGATTCAGAAAAATTTGCACATAACACTAAACAATTCTGATTTCGATTCAAATGAGTTATCCACCAAGCATGCAGTATATCTGAACACCGGATAGCACATAGGATTTTTATTCTTGATGAGAATTCTGCAGGGAAATGAATATAATCAAGAATAGAAAACCAAAACATATAAATTAAACAGTTAAAAACTCAAACTGGCAGTAGTTTCTCACCATATGCTGTGCTCAAAGCTTGATGGTTAAACATGCAAAGACATCAGGGCATTGCCTGAAAATAAGAACCTGGGCCTCGGTTAGTTGACCAACTGTGTTGCCAGCACGTATAAATGATTTACGCTAGTGGAAATGCAGAGGGCTCTGCAGAGCAGCAGCATGTGACATTCTATTACAAAGCTAATGTTGAATTAGCTGCCTGGAACTTGACTGATGAGTGAAATATGCTTATACATTTAGCATTAATCCAATATAAAAATCCTGCAGAATTTTTGTCAAGGTGTTACTGTTATTACGAAACCATTTTGCTTTATGACCAATTGAGGCCATGGAAGGTAATGTTAATGTCAAGCATTTTTACAATACTTGATAACCATCAAACCAGTCTTGACTGTGCATAGCATACATACACCAGAAATGCATTTTTAAAATAAGTTTAAAATTTTATCCTATTTAGTTCCTCAGTGAGGAATTTGAATGGATGGCACATGTGATACAAAACTGCAGAATTAATTTTTCAGTATTCTATAATAAAATTTGTTTTTCTAAATTACAAAATAAACTTTAAAATGCAAAATCTCAAATCTAGTTATTACTTGCTTTTAGTTACTAACTGCTCCTACTTGGTGTTTATATTTTTTGGGGGGGAAGGAGATTGTTTCCCACCAAGTAGGTAATCTTGAGCATTCCCTTAGTTGCATAGATATGCCCATACATATATTTTTCAGTCCCAAGAGATATGCTATTAACCTGTTCTACAAGACTTGTACATTGAACTCCATTAAAAATCAGGTTAGGGATACTTTAAATTTTAAACTTCATACATAATTATATATCCTCACTGCACTTAAAAAATCCAAAGCAAACAAGCACCAAAAAAAACGAAACCCCAAAACAAATAAACAAACCACCAGAAAGATCAAAATTTAAAAATACTCTCAAGAATTTCGCTAATTTTTTTTTGCAGAAACAGCTAATTTAAATTGTTTAATTACAAAGAATGGATTTACAGCATTACCTTGTCTGAAATGTTTGGGGCCCAGCAGCCACTAAAATGTGACCCTCTTGGAAAAAGTCCACAGGATATCAAATCTTCAAATATATCTCTACACTTTGAAAGGAGTTCAAACCATCAGGTATGATCCTGGCTGGAGGATTAAAATTTTATCAGGATGATAGCTATCATGAGACACACTGTGCAGCTGGTTCAGAGCCACAAAAGAAACCTTGCATTGCAGAATCAGACCTTGCTCCTCACGTTGGACTACAGCTCCTGTTACTGCAAAATTCGAGAAAAAAAAGTGAATTAGAGAATATATAAATCAACAGAAATTCAGCCCATATGAAATGCTTAATTGGGAACAGCTGGCATTTCTATCATCCTTTCCATCCTGCTGTCAGTTATTTATGAAATATAATGATGAATTATTATGCTTCTCACAATATTTTCATACACGAATCTGTTGTGAGCTGTCTTCTAAAATAAGTGCACTTCCCACAAAACATTTATATCTCTATTTTTAAATTCCATCAATAATTGTGATGTCAAAGATGTCTTATAGGAAAATAAATATTAAAACTAAAACAGAATTGTCAATTTATGACAGAGTAATAGTTTCTCCATACTTTAGGAAAAAGAAATAATGAATTGCAATTAAATTAGTTAATTCTGTTATCCAATATCGCCTGCTCAACATGTTGATTAGAACTCTAGAAAACTACCAAATTAAGTAAGAAAAGAAGTAAATAGTTGCATACATTCTCAGAGCTTTGGAAGTGACCATCAGGGAACTTAAAGCTTGAGATATTAAGAACAGTTAATGCATAGATGAATACTAGGGGTTTTTTCTCCTATGGAAGTGAAGCAGATTTTTACTATTTAAGAGCAAAATTATTCTGTCAAATTTTGGCAGAAAATGATCTTCCTGCCTGGAAGGTGGGCAAGGGAAATGTCAGAAGTGGTATCATCCCTACAAACAATTTTGTCTCCCATCCCAACTGCAGGTTTCAAAGATTGAAGATCTTTGCGCAGGTACCCCGTATCTGAGATGGGAGGAACAAAGTCTCAAGGAAAGGGCTGAACTTAAGGAAAAGTAACAACAGACAGCCTGAGAGTTGATGAATCAGTGGGAAAACAAGGAAAATGGAAAGCAAAACTTCATAGCTCTGCTCTCCACAGCAGAGCTAAATGGACACATAACCTTGTGGCCCAGCAACGTTGCTGTAACTTGCAACAGACAATGTTTTATGGGATGTTTCCAGTGACATCTGGGCTGGGCTGGATCTGCCAGAAGGGTTCTTTTAGCCCATAACTTGTCTAATAATGAGTTATCCTATATTTATCTGAGGAAATAAGGTAGCATACCCTTTGCTTTGGCAGTTCAAAATTATATTTTTCAAAAGTAGATGTAAGCCCCACAGCAGTACCCCACGACTAAAATATTATCATCTCACATTTTGTGTGCCTTTCCCCTCACTCTTGCCCTCCCCTCCAGAAGGCATGCCCTTGCTTTGCTGGAGGCATAATCTTGTCAAGACACCAGAAAGCACCAAACCAAGAACTGCATAAATTCTTCAAGCATCTTCAGCAGCACATCTCCTTGGGCCTCTCATGCACAGGAAAGAATATTTTGGTTTTTTCCATAAAAAGGTAGATGAATCTACATATGAATTCTGACAGCTTTTTGATATATATTTTGAAATAAAATATGATAAATGCTATTTCTATTTAAGTCAGCACGTTCAATGATCATATAAATAAATTAAGAGTATTCTCAGCATCAAGTGATATAAGCTAGAAAAGCCAACATCAAGTGTTAATGGTTTAGTAGTTAAATGTCTTGCTCAAGATCATCACAGCCAGTGCCAAACTTGAAGCAATAATCTTCTGGATCATTGAGACCATGGCTTTTCTCAGCTACCTCCATCTATATTTGGGAGAATTCTGATGTAGTTTTCTTAATGACTTCCCATTTCCACTGTATTATTGAAAGAGTTCTGAGTGCAGATTTATTAAGATTTAAAGCACTGCATTTCTTGATCAAAGGTAATTGCATTTCTTTTCCTTTTTCTTTCCTTTTTTTATTTTCAAACTCATGTGACAACAGAAAATATTAGGTTGCTATGCAACCTTAAAAGCCTGCTTCATGCACAATAATGAAATGAAATTTATTGAACTCTATAATGGGAATGATGAAAAAATCCATTCTCAGTCATCACTGTCACTATTTGAATTAATTAGTACCAATACCACAATTTTGGTCTAATTTACCTTATGGCATTGTAAGTCCTAGGAAAATTTGTCTTCTGATGAACTTCTTACATATAAATCACTTAGAAGTAATTTTGCATTTATTACAATCAGCAATTAAATCAGATGCAATAAGCAACAAGCAGAAGTTCCTATTTTACTCAGTGGGTTGCTTTTAGTTTTCTTTCCTAATGTGGTCCGCATCTATTCAGACCCTTTTTATTGATTCTTACATCATTATTCTGAGTTCATAAACAGCAGTTGGTCTAACATAATGATTGTGTCAGAATATCTTATTGCAGCTACAATGAAGTATTAATTCATATGACATTATTTTCCCCCGGTTTCCAATAAAATTTTTAATTTAATTTATTTTTAATTTATGTCTAGTACAGGTGAGTATAGTAGAGAAATAATTAGCAGTGTTCTATGTTGGATTGTTCACTCAGGACAAAAATAATTTTATGAGCTGAAACATCTATCATTTTTGGTGCAAACACTCACTGAAATATTTCAGTTACTTCAGCTGTGGATAGTTCAGCTGTAGGTATAAAAGTAGATATTTCTTTCTCTGCCTCTAGGCTCTGCGCAACCTTTTCTTCCAGATCATACTTCAGTCCACATCTCTTTCCAGGCAAATATGGAAATTTCAATTGTTAGTGTGAGTGTGATCTCCTTTTATTATTTTCATAGAATGCATTTTTTGCCCAAAATTTTCTGAAGTTTGGAATTTCTGGTTTTGTCTAAGAACAGGTATTCTGTGGAAAAAAAAAATCTGCAACTACCTAAATTGTTTTGTTATTGCTATGGATCATCTTATTCCCATTTTCATACTTACCAACAATTATATATATTCTAACTAATGAACACTGCCTTTATGAGAGATGCTCTAGGAAGAAAAAACAGGTTCTGAGAATTTCTTTTTACTTTGCTGTACCCTGGTCACAAGGTATTTTTGCTTTCCTCTCAGAAAAGTTAGTAAACTATGCTTTTTCATAGTTATTCATATTTTTATTCATTTTTCTAATATTTCTATAACATTTCTGTAACTATTGATGTTTATTCATTGAACTAAATTATTGCAGTGCCCTAGTTACAGCCTCTAAATTTTTTGCTAATCATAATGAGAGAACTATAATTTTCTTCCTTTTTTTTTTTTTTTTTGGTAAATATTGTTAAATAGACTTTTTAGGTCCACAGGCAATAAGATCTATTTATAGAACACTGCACAATGAAACTTCATAAATTAAAAATTATTTCTATAATGTCTTAAGATATTTTGGAAATTTAGAAATCCTATTAACACATGAAGAAAATGGATTAATGCAAAAAAACCCGAAAAACAAATGGAAGCCAGAGATGGTTGAATCTTTGCAAGATTTTAATCAACTAATGTTGAAATATTTGCTATAATTTTGCAGAATAAATGAAATGAAGTTATTCCAAGACAGAGACTGCTCAGCCAAGGCAATTCATTAAGTAAAATTATCCATTGAAAACAGAAATTTGTATAATATTTTGGTGATACAAAAGTTTCTTTTAAATACAGAATTATAGAGGAGACTTAGTTGGGTCCTAATGTCTCTCAGTCTAAAATATCTTTTATAAAATATTGATCCATTCATAATTTCATGTTGTCCTTAGAAAAAGTGCTTTTTTATTTGGTGCCCATCAGAAAAGGACTGAATAAAGATAATGATAATGATAACAATAAGCTGATCCTTACAATCTGTGTAGAAGAAAAAAAATCCAAAATATACCAATTATAACCATAAAATGAGAAATATTTATTCACTTTTGGTTTAAGATATTATCAATGCAAAGTTTGATGTTTAGGTTGTGCTATTCATGTATGTTTTCTAATTCAACACTGTATTTCCTTGATTTTTTTGTCTTTGAAATTCAGGTTCACTTGCATGGGGGGATTTTTTTGTGACAAAGAAGTTTGAGGGAGAGATCTGTGATCTCTTCTGCCTCATCAAACCTGCCCTTCCTCTTGCATGAGTTTTGCCTGGAGCACACAGTTCATCTTGCACAGTGGCACGACAGGGTTTTTCTATTTGATTCTGTCATCACCCACTCAACTTCACAGAGAAATAAGCTGGTTATACTTTTTGTCTTTTAGGAGCAGAAAGTGCTCTCTAGGTTTCTCTGGACACTTTGCATTCTCTCAACAGCATTCATCTCATCTTCTTCATTTCTTTTATTCCTATTAATTAGATGCCCAGTAACACGTAAATTCCTGAAATTTCAGCATTATGCATCCCTTAAACTTTTATTCTCACATTTATTTTCTTTATTAAAACCACAAGTAAACAAGCAAACAAAAACTATCAATCTATGTTGCAAGCAAATAGAAATAATATTTTTTCCTGCAGTCACAAAACCTTCTATGCTATTGGTGACATCATATACATATATAGTCCTTAATGCCTATGGTTATTAATCTCACAGTCTGTTAAAAACTTGTTCTATATATCAGGGGTAGAACTGGGTTGTCATTTTTTACTTCGTATATATCCATATTTTTCTATTTCTACCCCAAGATGGAAAGGAAAGAAAATATTTTTTTTTTTTGAACCTAAACATGGCAGTCTGCTTTTGTTCACAATTTGCATAAGAAACTCTTAAATGAATTCAGCTGTTGATAATGATATTCCTAACTGGTTCACCAAACTTACAGCATGAAAAATAAGGAACATGAAGGCTCAGCAAAGAATTAAATAATCATTACTTCATTAATAATTATTTTAAAAAAGAATTAAAAAAATATAAAAAAATTAAATAAATTTAAAAAATTTGACAGTACCAGTTTTTGGTTTCTCTGGGTCTGGATTGAAGGCACTTGAGACAATAGCTCATGTTTGGACTCAGGTGTTTATTATTTCTTATCAGTAAAACAGTCTCACTACTGTGAGTTTGGCAGCATTCATTAGAAAGCACAGAATGGCTAACAGTCTCTTGTTACAAGGTCTTTTAAAACTCAACCATCCAATTAAGAACTGTCACCCAGATTATTTTCCCTTTTAACCCAATAACTGGTCCCACTGAGCCCACAATGCAAACTTTTCTGCCCAATTACAAAATGCCACCCAAACCCAAGAAGAAGAAGGGAGAAGCATGAAGAAGAAACCCAGGACAACACCCTGTGCCCTCCATCTTGTTTCCATCCACAACATACTAAAAATCCCAAAACCTAAATTTGTCACCAAGTGATACACCTACCCTATTCTTTATAATCTGTTTCAAACTTTTGTGGATTCTAGTCTACCTTGAAGTCTGGGAAACTTTCTCCATGAATGAGGGTCAAAGTCAGTGCTTCCCTGGGGGTCAGGGCACCCCAGAGCAGAGAGGGAAATATTCCAGGTGCCCTGGGTTTCCATAAATAAAATAAAATAAAATAAAATAAAATAAAACAAAACAAAACAAAACAAAACAAAACAAAACAAAACAAAATAAAATAAAATAAAATAAAATAAAATAAAATAAAATAAAATAAACAGATTAAAAGAACTACACAAATCCCTGTTAAAAACTTGCAGCGGTTTAACTCCAGTAGGTAACTAAACCCCACGCAGGTGTTCATTCTTACTGACCCCTTCAGTAAGATGGGGGAGAGAATCAGAAGAGTAAAAGTGGGCAAATTCATGGGTTGAGGTAAAGACAGTATAATTGGGAAAGAAAAACCCACGCACAAGCAAAGTGCAACAAGGAATGCATTAATCAATTCCCACGGGCAGGCAGGTGTTCCGCCATTCCTGAGAAAGCAGGGCTCCATCACACAAAATGGCAAATTGAGAAGGCAAATATCGTCACTCTGAACTTCCTCCCTCCTTTTCCCCTACCCCTGCATGCTGAGCACGGTGCCCTGTCACAGACATTCTTTGTGAAAAATCCTTTCTGTAGGATTTTTGCTGCTAGAGCTGAGAAGCTCAGTAACAAATGTAAACAATTATTATCTGCTGCTGTGGAATGCAACAGGTCCACCCGTGATTGGTCCCCTGTAGATGTTTGGATCTACTGACCACTCACGGTGGAGCTGCTATCACTCTCTGCCGAGACAGACAGACCTTTGTTATTCTTTCTTTCTATCTCCTTCTTAGCTTAGCCAGCTTCTGAAGAAGCCTCTTTCTTTTCTATCTCTATGTAGTATAGTTATAATGTTATATATATATATCATAATATAATAAATGAAGCCTTCTGATCATGGAATCAAGATCCTGACTCTTCCATTCTCTAAAAACCCCTGTGACCACCGACAACAGTGCCCTGCAGTCTGTAATATGCCTTTGCCCAGCTGGGGTCAGCTGTCCTGGCTGTCCCAGCTCCTCTGCAACCCCAACCTCCTGGCTGATGGGGTTCTGTGAGGAGCCAAAAATGCCTTGACACTGTGCAAACACTGCTCAGCAGGAACTGAAACATCCCTGTTATCAATGCTGTTTGCAACACAACCACAGAACATGGCCCCATAACAACTGCTGCGAAGAAAATTAACACCACTCTAGCCAAAACCAGTACAACAAAATATTGCTAGATATAAGAAACCTAGAATCAGAAGATGAGCTGTAAGGCTTCTGCAATCTTTTTTCTAGTAAATTTAGATATAAAGGGAAAAAAGTTAATAAGCAACTTGGGAGTAGTTACAGAGTTCATTCTTACTTTTTGAGCAAAAAAAACAAACTCAAAAATCTGAAGTAAATTTCTCTCTAGCAAACAATTTCTATTGTTAAATTTTCTGGATATATAACATGATTTGGCAACCAACATTTTTAACTGAGGTCCTAGAAAAAATAGAATTTTTTAATAAAAAGGAAAAAAAAATGTTTTTCAATATAGCAAAATGAGTAGATGGTCACCTGAAGAGAAGGACTAACGGATTGACTAACATATAATAATTTAAAAAAAAACATGCAAGTTATATGATGGGTTCTGTCATATAGAATATCTGACTGTTATTTTGTTTTTACTACTAGATTACTAGGATCTGAAAGGAAGACTTTAGTTTTCTATCTCTACTCAGTATCACCACATAACCCTGTACATTTTAACATGGATTTTTTTACTCTCAGTTGTTTCTTTTCAGAGAGTGATCATTTCTCCATATTACTGCATGATATGATGAGATGCTTGTAGTGGTAAATTGTATTATTACTTATACCTCAACAGTTTTTGGAAAAACCTATTATTAGGGCCTTAGGAGTCTTTAGGTAATGACAGTCCATTATATTTTTATTGTTTATTATTTTTAATTATTATTGCTTTACTTCTTATGTAAATATTTTATCAGACCTTTTTCTGTGCATAATTCATCCTGTTCAAAAACAATTCCTTTTTAGCAATCTCCTTTTTTATTGTTCAAAATGCATGGAGTAATCATCTAGATAACAGAGAATTCTCCATGGTTGGATGGTTGACTTTCCAAAATGGTGACAAATACTAATGTGATTTCAAGCAATTGGGAGATATCCCTTTGTGCCAAATCATTTTACAAACAAACTAACTAATGAGCTAATCAAACCCCAGAATCCTAAAATTTTGAGCATTATTGTGTAGTGTACTGAAAATTATGAGTAATTTTTTTTAAATAAAAACATGTATTTTATTAAAACAATTGGGTTTTGTTTTATTGTTTTGGTTTTTTTTAATCTTTCCAGTCCTTACTGGAATAAAGAGAATGCCAAATTTAAATGCATACAGTTTCTGATGGAAATTATATTCTTTCTTCAGTTTGCTTTTGAGGTATTTATCTCAGAGAGAAGTATCAGTAATTGCTTCATATGAGATACACACAGAGTGAAACTTAATTAGTAATTTAAATTTAAAATTTAAATGTACACCAAACAGGAACATTTTGAATCCCAATTAAAATTAATGGCCACAATTAATTCAGGATTATTAGTCACCATCTTGTTTCCTGTTCCAGCTGCTGACATTTTCAAGTAAATAAGACAGTGTTTGGCAAATCTATGTCACAAACAACACCATCAGGGGATGCTGTCAGCTGTTTGCTTGTCAGAAGGATGCTAAAACCTTTCTATCTGCCTTACAGTTGCCTTTGCAAGGGATCTACCAATCACAAAAGCTGCCAGATCACCAACTGCATAATGTGAAAAAGCTTCCATGAGTCCTGAGATAAGCACTGAACTGCTCAACTCCTCATGTGTATTAATCTTTCTCATAAACATGTAAGGAAAGAGAAATTCAGATTTGTTTGTAAACATTTGTCAAGAGGATTAATATTTCCATTTTATATAAGTCACAGCCATATTCTTGAGAGTACAGGATCTTGCAATAAGCAGTTTAGGGGTCATCTTTATTTTGTCCTTATGTCAAGAAGCAATTTATTCAGAGCTTTTGCACATATTTGTTCAGCTATGCATTCTAACCCAAAACTAATTCAAATCCAGACAAATGTGAAATTCTTATTTGTCTGGGGAAACATTTCATTAAATATGTATTAAGGCTCACCCTTATTTTTACACGCGATTATTACACTACATTCAATTTGAAACTCATGAAATGCAAATCACAGACAAAATTTCACCTGAAGTCAATGGGGGAGTCTTACACTGGACCCTTAGTACTCATTCCCTACACCCAGAGTTCCAGTGAATAAACGACATCTTCTTTACAAATTGAACAAAATTCAATGTTTAATTTCTCATATTTGCTTGGTATTAGGATGTCTTTGGATTGTGCTATGCAACATGATAAAACCTTGTAAACATCGCAAAAGAAAGTTGTATTTTGTCACCTTAGGCTATTACTTCACACAAGCTAAAATCTAACAAAAACTTTGCATGTCAAAAATAGCTCTTTTATTGAGGCCTCTTGCAAACCCATCAGTCCTTAATTTCCAAAATGATCTATGTAAATAAAATTTCTCCATGTGAAAAAGACGGTGAAATATTAGTTTGGAAAACTTCAGTAGACATGTTATGTAACAAATACATTTAGGGTGCACAAGGTTAGGTGCTACTAGTTTTTAAACATGCAAGTAGAAAATAACACTAAACAATAAATTGTTTTTTGGTGTTTTCAGACAGGCCTGAAACCGTGCTTGGCATTTCTTTTCAATTGGCAACATTACAAACAGCAAAGTCTGCAAAATCTCTGGTATTTAGGATAATTTTATCTGTATTGCCCACAACTGTCAATAGATAAAAAGTATCTTTTTCCACAGGAGATATCTAGGTCCAGACATTTTATTTATTAAATTCAGCTTCCTCTGAAAAACACCACTTTTCTATCTTAATTTCATTCTGTGTCACAACTACAGCTACAAATTACTTCTCTGGGTTTGGGCTGTGCTCTGTAATCAGCACAGTTAAATCATACATCACAAGAAATTGAACCAAGGCAGGCCCTTTTTTAGTCCTGCCATCTATTAAAACTTCTGTTTTCTGTCAAAGGCTCCTTAATGCTTTGTGGGTGTTAGCAGTTAAGTTTATGTTTCTGTTGCTTTACAGAAACTCAGACCTGCAAAATATCTGTAACTCCCTTAACAAATGTGCAATCCTGCTCCCATCACTGCTTTCTGCTGCATGTTTTTGAAAGTTACAGACCCTCTCTAACTCGTGATAAGTCCAGTAGTTGATATGATAAAAGATGTTATCTTTACTTACCCACTTTAGCTTTCCAAAAATCTGTGAGAGAGAAATTATTGTCATAGATCATGTTATGTTTCTGTAATGCATGAGTTTTCTCTGTTTCACAGTCTGAAAAAATCAGAAAGCGATTTTACCTATCTTTTAGATTAGTAAGAGAAATTTCCAGGTTTAGTGAGCCAGCTCAATGGCGTCAATAGCTCTTTCTTTGGCATGTAGGTCAGAGTTTTTCCCAAGACATATTTTTGTTCAAGGCTATTACAATGTACTATGTGAATGAGTACATATGATGGCTACAGTATGGCAATATATGATGCAGAGTATTGGGATTTCTGACAATTGTTATTTCCTGATTTACTTTATGGTTGAAATTTCAAGATGCAACCTTGGAAACAGAGACCTGAAAGGGTAAGAGGAGGCAACCATGTCAAGAACAAATTATCAGTTTGATAGGGACTCCTCCCAGATGGACAGCCTCAGAAAATAAAAGAATTTGTTCATTGAAAACTGTAAGTTTTCAATGTGAGATGATGGAAAAGGAAAGCCAATTCTTTCCAGTTTAGAGCTGAATATGCAGAGATTTCTTGAGAGAAAGAAAGCAGGCAACACTTTTCTCTGGTCATTTCCAGTGGAATAGTACTTGGAATATGGGATTCAGTTCAAGAAACTATCTTCCAGATAAACATTTGTAAACTGTGGGGACTTCAGAAACAACCATGACAATTCTATAAAATTACACATCTCTGGCTTGTCTAACGCCTGGAGTGAAACAAGAAATCAATAAGCATTTGAAGGATGAAAGCCCAAAAGACAAAATTGTTATTTTAAAGAATGCAAGGGAGTGTAACAAGAAATAGTGTTGCTATGCTGTTGAATAACAATCAAGAGAGTTGAACTGGCAATTTCAAATATATCCCAAGTTCTATTTAAGCAGCAATACTACTTTTCTGAGGAAAAGGACAAGAACCTCTTGCTAAATTAAAAAAAATAAAAATATTTAAAGCTACTTTTTTTTATGCCTTACTAGAAAATTAAAGAAAGACAGCTCCTGGAGACCTGAGCTGACAGATTTGTTTGTTCTTTCTGTTCTACAGAGGAAACTCTGTTTTCCTCTATATTACACTATCTATCCTTGTATTGTTACTAGAATACATTTTATATTTCAGTATTTGCACATATTCAAACTTAAAAGTAATTAAAAATTATTTTAGTTATAGTTCCTTAATACATGTGTATCCATGACCAAGAAAATGTAATCATTCAGTTCTGAAAATTTAGAGAAAAATCCTATTTCAACACCTTTAGAATAAAATTTGGGATTTGTTGGAAACATTTCAGTCCTCTTCAGAAATGGCTTCCCTAGGACTGATTTGCTGATTTTCTTTTACATGGACATCAGAGATCATGTTTTATTAGTGATTACATCCTCATGAATGCTTGAACAATTATTGTGTTAACATGTCTTTTGTTAAACAGAGAGATCAACCTCCTTGCAACCCAGAACAGTCACTGTGTATGTGTCTGAGTCTGAATATACAAACAAACTTCATTTTCCTCTTTGACATTTTGAATCACTTTAATAACTGTCTTCCAAAAATGAATGAAAATAAAAGAAACACAGTACTAAAATATATTAAATTTAATTGCAATTACTTACAACTTAATAATTTTTCTTTTGACTTTATTATTTATATAGTTTTCTATCTTCACTTATATGAACAGAATAATTGGAAATTTTATGAAGTTTTCCATTATTCTGTATTGGTTTAAATTTCTGCTACACTAAAATAATTCCAAGATACAGTGGTCCAGTGTTGCAAAAACCACCCCAAACTCAAAATATTTGAGCTCATCAAACTACTGAAAAAAAATATTTCTTCCTTCTCAGTGATGATTGAGATCAACTTCCCAGTGTTAGTCTTTTCTAGGAGAATTCCACGGTTTGACTAATTCTAGAAACAGCAAAACTATCACCACTGTTTAATTGGTCTGAAGTTCAATGATAAAATATGCAGCAATTGGTCAGGGGTTTGAGTATTGGAAAACCTTTACTGGCACAAGCTGAAGGTTTATTGCAATGGCTTTATCAAAATAAAAGAAAGAAAGTTTCTGTACAAGTATCTCTTCCCACGTAGGAATGTTTTAAAGCATACAGCAGATGACATTAAAGTGAAATCTTTGCCTGGTAAATATCAGAAAAAGAAAACATTATTTCTATCTACAAAAATCTGGTTTTCCCTTTCATATTGAGTTCTCATTATAATAAGATGACAGATTTCTTTCTTAAAAGAAAACACAACTCTATTTTGTATAGGTGCAACACTCATGAAAATACTACTGATGTGATGCGATATAAATTACATCTCAAAAAGACAACACCAATATGCCCAGAAACAATAAAAACCAAATATGAGCAGTGCAGAATTCTCCAAACTAGTTACTATAAAGTAATTCCAAATTATAAAATTATAAAACTAGTAACTGGGTGCCTATGCTTGTAGATATTAAACTTAAGACAGAGTAAAAATCTTCCTATTGAAAAGACAAGATGCTTTTTTTTCCCCCCAAAATCAGACAAGGCCCAGGTTGCTACTCATGTGTGACATTTTAATCTTGCAATCCAGAACACATATTTCTTAAAAAAAAATATCTAGGAAGAAGTTAATCTGTAAATTGTATTAATATATAAGAGAAGGGCTATTGCTTATTGTGTGTCCAATGTAGAGCAAGCTCAAGTGCAGCCACGTCAGTCTTGACCCAGAATTCCTACTGAACTGGGTAAAACCTGCTTTTCTAGGTAAAACACATTTCCCACATTTAATTTCAGGGTTTGTTAAGGTAGAGTCCTTTGTGCAAATCAGCAGCTGCACACCCAGCTAGCAATATAGACACATATTACTGCACTAGCAATATAATTTCTGAAATCATTGTGATAGTAAGAAGAAATGCATAAACTTTCCTAAATTTCTTAATAGGCTAATTGGAAACCCTTTACATAACTATTATAAAATACTTCTAGCCAATGGTTATATTGCTCTGGAAGACTGTAATTATTCAGATGGATCTGGGGAATAGTTCTTAGGCAGGTTATTTTTAGTTTGTTACCCCTGCTCCTGTACTTGATTAATTTCTTCTCCTAAATCCTGTGTTGCTCAAACCATTCATTGTTCAGTGGCAGTGTTGTCTCATGAGCAGCAAATTTGCTGAGACAACACTGAGAGTGACCGCAAAGATATATTTAGTACAACGACTGCAAAAACTTTGCTTGCTACATCACAGAAAAAGAAAATGACCATAACTGGTAAGGTCAGGGGAATGGAAGAGTTTGAAAGAGAAATTCAGAGAGGAAAACCAGAAATAAAAATAGAACGAGTATAATTATTTGTCATGCCACTATTTTCTTGCAAAACTACAAAACACATTTGTCATACATAGCAGGTGAAATAAAGGCACAAAGACCAATGCAATTTTTTCACTTGCTTCTTCTTCTTCGTTCTGTCCTGATACAATATTTCAGAGAATTTAAGAATACTTAAGATATGTAAAATTAAAAATTTCTGCTGTTGGATGCAGCTATCTTAATGAACTATGATATGCCTTTGGTCTGTAACAAGGACACTCAATACTAAAACCACTAAGATAGTCTAGCAGAATTGTCTGGATTGGTAAATCTGAACTTATTTTAATAAAGAAACACTAAAATTGAAGCAGGCTAAGACAGTATTTAAATATTTAATCATATTTGCTAAAAATTACAGGAAACAAAATTATCTAAGGAAGCAATTAGAAAAAAGCTATTAATTTGTGATAATTAAGTTTTTTTCTAGTTTAAAATAGCATGAGAACTATTCTCAATTTTGATTGCTTCTTATTTTCTTCAACATTCAGTTGGGACATGGAGGTTGGGATTTCCCCAATGTTAGTAAGCATAAAAAACTCATGTAATAGGATGAATTGTAGTAGAAGAAGAATTTAAGAATGACCAGAAATTACTAATCATATTTCTCTAATTTCCCATTTCAAAATTGTTTCAAGTTTGGAATAGTAGGTTTGACTAGAATCATTCTGCAAATTCACAGTGAAATTAACAGCAACAACACACATGGTGCTCATAGGAATATCTGCCCTCTAAATAATGTTCTTCATTAGCCAAATGTAGAGTACCATGCACAGGAACGTTTAGTGAGTACACCTGCAGCTTTGCATATAGAATGACAAAGATTCACTGTAGATAAAGGCATGCTCTGGACCATCCCTGCTCTTGGAATTTAAACTGGATGATATTCTGGAGAATCATCTGGTAGCATAAATCAACAGAGTGCAAAGGGTGTATATCAAGCTTGGGGGATGAACTGCACAGGCTAGGACCATTCTCTAGAGCCATCTAAATAACAAAAATTTTCTGTACTAATATAAACAACAATTTTCTGTACTAATACAAATTTCTGTACTATTATATTTTGTAATTATATAATTACAAAATTATATAATTTTGTAATATAATTTTTATAATAATTATGTGAGGAGCTGCCCCTAAATGTACCCGGAAAGTTAGAAAAGCTATGTATTCTCATAAGCTGCAATCACATACATCAAAACACAACTAAAAAATGGTTCATTTTATTGCAAAGGACTGCACTCATATAACAGATAACTCTCCATTTCCATGCCCTTTCTAAAGGCCTGTATGTTCCTTTGAACGCCACAAAATCTTACAAAAGGATATTGCAGTAAATAGCATTAATTCAGAGTCAGAGTGGTCATTCATGCTCTAAACTCATTTTGTGCTTTATGTGATCTCAGATAAATAACATCCATGCACATATCTCAACCATCCTCATATCACATCATAATTTTGCATCAGACTGTACTGCTTCTAGGCAGCAGTTCTGGAGCTGAATTAGTTGTTTTTTCCTTGTGACTACAAAACATAGGATAGCAAATGTTTACAGTAAAAAGTTTTTTACATTGCTAGACTAATTAACATTAGCCAGAGTTCAATTTTGTTGTAAGCCACTTGAGAGTCAATTTAAGAATAAAAAGAAATTTTTTGAAAATGTCCAAACAACAGTAGACAAGAACTGTTTCTGATTTTAAATGCTCATTACTCTATTTTGTATAGGTAGAAGCAGATATTCTGGAGGGGAAAGGAGCACCACTTGCTTTTTTTAGTAAAAGGAGGTATGCACATTGTTTCTCCCATTCTGCACACACTTTCTGGATTGGTCTGTGTGAAACGCCTATGCAGATGTTTCCAGCTGAAGGCAAATATTCAGGATGCATTAAGCCCCTCAGTGCTACCAAATAGGGAAAGATTTGGAAGAAAATTGTCTGGACACTAACTCACTGACAAAAATTCAAGTACCTACAGGTAGGTATTAGAACCGTAAAGATTTTCATTGTGGTTTTGAGGATTGTGTCTGATATTTAAACCTTAAGGACTTTTTTAATTCTGCATTTTATAACTAAATATTTAAGAAGCAGTTCTATCTTTTTTCCAACTTTGATTAAATGACCTATAACAGTCAAAGGGCAGAATTTCCTCCTTACTTCCTCCTTTCCATTTGTTTTTACAGAGCAATCAAATTTCATTCCCCTCGACACTTTCTTTTCTATCACAACTTTCCTGCACAGTTTAAAATCGGGTCTGTGTATTACAACTATTGTTATCCTTCCCATTTCCCAAAAATCACTTAGTAAAATCTGAAGATAGTTTAGCTTCAGATAAGAAGGACATAAAAAAATAAATCCAAAAAAGAAAGTGCCTTGCATGGCAAAACCAGCAGGCCCTGCTTCAAGGAATTATTAAAATGGAGATCATATTATTTACTTCTGTCATAATCCCCCATAGCCTCCACATATATCACATTTTTGCACTGGGAGGTGAAAGAGGCAAGGCAGAAAAAAGGTCTTATCTCCCTGTAGACTGCTCTTTTATTGAGAGAAAGCTGTTGTCAGTTAAAACAGGCAGGAATACTGCATTTCTTCAGGTGTAAGTCAGAGCACGGTTTTGGTCCAGTCAGTATCTCAGCACTAAATATTTAAATACTCAAATATAATCACAGAATAAAAAAGCAAACATTCTTCTGTGATGACAAACTCAGGAAATTCTGCACAAATGTCAAAACCATTGACTTAGTTGATCCCATTTTGGTTTTGGAGAACACACAGGAAGCATTTTTAGACTCCTTAAATACAAAATATAAGGGTACTAATACCAGGTAACGTTTTTATTAGGGTAGAAATCAGTTATGAATAAATTCCTCTCATGTATAAGCAACTTCAGTGCACCTTTACTGCTGTGATAAATATTAAATTGGAGCCATCAGAATTTGACATAATCCCCTGAAATTCAGAAAATTAACTGATAATGAAGAGGAAAAAAAAAATCACACAGTACTGTATGCTATGATCTTTCCTTAATATGGCAGATTGCACTTTATGGTCAGAAAAATGTCTCCAAAATTTAAAATGTGACCTTCCAAGAACACAGGTTTGTGTCAAAAAAATTAATAGCAATGAGATGCTGCAGTGAAAAAAGCTTTAAAATCTGATAAAGGAAAGTGAAAGAAAGAAAATAAACAGGAAACAAAATGAGGTGACAGCATACAATTGCAGTTGTCTACTTATGATTTTTATATAGAAGTGGCTAAAAATAATGAAATCTTAGGATAATTACTACCTGCGATGCAATTTAGATGTTTTCATAGTTAGCATCATAACTCAATAAGGCAGTTATGATAGTTCTTAGGGAAAAATATATACAGAAATTTATGACTTTATCACTTATCCAGGCATCTAGAGTAATAATAATTTTCTAAATATCCCTGGCTTTTAAATGTAAGGAAAAATTTTTGGGAAGAAAAAGAAGGTACACCATGTCTTTAAATTTCTTTGATCAAAAAAAAAAAATTGTGCATAAATAAAAAAAAAAAATTCATAATTTTGTACACCACAAGATGTATCTGTGCTTCATACCTGCAATTAACCAGTCCATGCCTTTAGTGCCCACACACTGGATTTCAGCAGAGAGCTGTTAGAAAGTCAATAGTAACTTTGCAGCTTTTTCACTAGAGACTCTTGGATCAAAAGTGAGAACAAATTGTAATTTTCAAACTTTAAAAGTTGTCACATTTCCCATGTCCATTGTGCGTTCGTTTCAAATTGGTAAATATTATTTCCAAAATGTGTTGTGCTATCTGCAGAAACAAATTCAGTGGGAGAGAATAGATGTGGTGGACTTGAAGAAATCACTGAAAATAAGAAAAAGATTTATAGCCAAATATAAGAAAAGAAAAAAGACCTTGATGTAGGTTTATGAGGAAGCTGTCACAGTAATCTCACCTGTGCTCTGAGCCAGTGGGGCACAAACCATTTCTGATCTGAATCATGCAGCTCCATTTGCAAATGCAGATCCAGTGCCAGTAAGTCCACCTGAAAAATAAACTTTTAATCATGGCCATTCCTACATTTTTCTATGTTCCTATAACTTTGAAACTTGGAAATGGAACTGCTTGAAAATCAAAGGGGTGATTTTCAAGCTATGGGAAGAGAAATGACTCTCAGCAGAACAGAGCAATCTGACCAGCAGTTACAGCCTAAAAAAAAAGGTATCATTATATATATATATAAAGCTAGTGACTATCTGCCTTCTATCTGTCTTGGCTAATGCAGTTCAGCTCTGGAGTCAGGAAAACAGGTATTTGGAGACAAGAAAAAGCTGCTTCAATTGCAAAGAAATCTTAATGATTTGCAAGATGTCAACGGAATTCTGTCATTCCCTGTACAGATACACATTGGTTTTTTATTAACTAGTAGCTAAAAAAATGTAAAGGCACATTTAAGATACAGTTACTGTATGTGTTGCATTTCCAAATGCTCATTTTTATGTGCATGTGACTACTGAATGCACAAAATGCTAATATTGAAATAGTTCTAAGTAGAAATTTAATATCTAACTAAAGGTCAGTGACCAACACATTACTTACTTAATTTTATTTCAGAAGGAATGCAACTTTAAAACACTAAGAAAGCTTTATTTACTTATCATAGACATTTCCAAAAGGCTGAGCGAAATTTACTTTTTTATACACATTGCAATTTTAAATGTTTTACATTTGACACAATTACACAAAGATCACAGTTAATTAATAAATATCTTTATTCATTCTAATTATTTTTTCTATGTTTCTGAATAATTATCATCATATGTAAGCAATATAGATCAATTTTTTTTCAAAAATATATAATCCCATGTATTTAATTTCAACAAAATTATTTGTGACTTCAAGGAGGGAGAAAATACTAGTGATATCACACAGCACACACCCACATTTAAAAATCTCTGATATTTTAATGAGATTCGTGAGCAAGATAATTCTGAAAATACAATACTACACTTAAGAGTTCAGATTTCAATCTAACTTAAAATGTACTGCCCCAAAAACTTCAAACTGCAACTATGAAAACTGGAGTTATATTCAACTTGTTTTATTAAAAAAAAAAAAAAACAAAAACAAAAACAACCACAAAACAAAACAAAAATTAAAAACAAATATAAATCCAAGATCAATTAACTGAGACTTTAACAAATTTTTCAAGAAAGTTTTGAATCAGGCTCTCAGTAATTGAGTAAGCTAATGTTACTTAGCATTTGAATACTGCTATGTTTTCTTTGCCACTACTGTTAAAAGGCAACTTTTAATTTCTGTAATTTCAAATAATTATTTTAGCATAAATGTAGCTGCAACAACTATCAATCCTATAGTGAAATTAGTTTTAAAACCTTAATTTTAATTAGGGTGCTTTAATTTGGGATATTTACTAGTTATGTATAGACAAAATAGCCAGATATACATGGAGGGCATGCATGTGTGTGCACATTTTTGGTCGTGTCAGATGACCAAACTGAGAATAAAATATAATCAATTTTAGGAGGAACAGTACTGATTTACAGAAACTAGTGCACATCCTAGTACACAGTTTGAATGGCAATATGTAATTAGGACAAGTCTTTTAGACATGGTATAATATTAAATATAGTGTACCAATAGAAATTCGAGGTTGAATTGCTTTAAACTTAAACTTTTACCCCATATCAGTAATCATCACTGGACTTAGACACTGGAGATCAGATTTCAGGTCTTTATATAGTTTGGTAGAAATTCTTTACTCAGAGGATGGTGAAACACCAGAATTGTTTGTCCAGAGAAGTTGTGGATGCCCCATCCTTGGAAGCATGCAAGGCAGTGTTGGATGGAGTCCTGAGCAGCCTGATCTAGTGAGTGGTATCCCTGCCCATGGGGAGATAGGGGTTGGAATGAGATGATCTTTAAGGACCCTTCAAACCCTAACAATTCTACCATTCTATGAAATTAAATTTATTTTCTAATTATATTTGAAAATTTTATCTTAATTATTTTGCTGATTTCTTATTCTAGATTTATGTGACATTTTTTACAACAAAGAAAATAATGTACCACTAAATTGTCACTTTATTAATTAGCTTACCTGGATAAAATATACTCTGAGTTCAAAATATACTGACTTCATGCACTGCCTAATTTAACAGCAAAGACAGCAGAGCCTGAATGTTGAAGTCACTAACTGAACTCTAACTGCCAGGTCTTCCAAAAAGTAAAGGGGTTGTTAGGATTAGAGTTCCCAATAGGAGGTAATGGAATAGATTACCAAACTCCTCTTTAATAAACATCTCTCTCTTCTGAATATTTATGAGTACTTTTCCATGTTTGAAAATCAGCTTTACCTCATTAACCAAAAGGTGGTTTAGATTGTGGCAACCTGCCACAAAGTAAAAAACTGAACAGGAAAATTAACGGGATACAAATTTCTTGTCAATTGTAAAAAACATTTGAAGATTCTTTTTGAAGATGAATCCTTCAGTAATCCAGTAGGGCAGATGTGTTGCTTTTTGAAGGTTTTTCTGACAAGGTAGACGGGAGACTTGCTCACCTTCTGATGACCAACAAGTCTCAAATTTATTGATTAACAGAAGCACTTTTATAATCACAGTAATAAGGCTCATACATATTGCAAAACTAGAGCTCACTATTGGTCAGCTATAAAAGTCAGCCACACTTTTCTCAAGATGTTTGTGGCTTCTTTTTTACCTCCTGTTATCACATAATTTATAAAACAACTTCTTGCTCAAAGAAACTATGTCCTTGAATTAGGCAGCTGTTGCTTTCTCAGATGTACTTTCTCACATCTCTTTTCCCATGGACTATGTCTCAGTAAAAAACTGTCCACATTTTTCTTCTTAGATGCAGTTGCACAAAGCAGATTGATGGATCAGAACTAGGCCACATACCACTTTCTTTTAAAGAAGGAGAGAGTGTACACGTGTGTATATGCAAGACAGAAATTTTCTGAGAACAGTTAAATACTAATCTAGAATTATGAGAAAAAGTACTGGGTGTTATTAGCTCGTTAAGATACAGCTATAAGTAATATCTCCTTTCATTCTCTGGAATTGGTTCCTCTGGAAAAAAAAAAAAAAAAAACCAAAAAAAAGTCAAAAAACCCCAGTAGGCTATATGTTTCATCTAATCACCACAGAAAATTTTACTCGTCGTCTAGCAGTACTCAGAATTCACCCTTCTCAGTAATTTTCTTGGGGTAATTTTTACGTAGGCTTTTATTTCCTTATGCTGAGATGATGGAGAAGCTGCTTTAATTTCAAGAAGTTGCTAATTAAAACAGCTATTTATTGAAGTTGGTAAATTTTGCACTCATCAATTAAAGTCCGTGACACCAGTTTTTTAACACCTTTCTCAAAGGTCTATATGATCAAAATGCCTAACAACAATAGCCATTAGAAGGAAAAAATAGATTAATATTTGAAAAAGTATCATGTAGATGTAATGTTTACTATTTTCTAGCACTTTTCCTATGCTAATTCACTTTGAAGGTCTGTCTTTGGACATGTGGATAAATAAATTCTGCTTCATATTGCTGTACTAATGGCAAGTTATCACCACCAGAACAAAACAAGGTTTTGTCACCTTCCATACATCAATAAAACAGCTATGTAGCTCTACATAAAGAATAAAATTAAACAGTTTATAGATATGTAACACACTATATGGTCATAATTTTTAAATATGAGTCATCAACAACAGTAGGAAGAAAAAATAGCTTCCTGACATTTGGCATTTTTCCACTGCTATTAAACTAAAATACTTTACTATGAAAACCAAAGAAAAATAAGTTTCTGTGGTGTGTAAATCAAATAAACCAAAACTTTATAGCATTTAACTAGAGCTGAAAATACAATTCTGTGTAATCTGTGACTTTGTAATGTAGCAAACATATCCTGCTAGAAGAAAACCTTAATTAGAGCTGAACAAAAAAATCACAATGAATTGTTTACTCAAAGACCACCTTTAGCCTGAAGTGTGTCTGTGGAAAGATAATGATTTCTTTTGTTGCATTTTGGTTTTCCAAACTTCTGACTTATTAAAATTATCTCCTATAACGTAACTGGCAAAAACTAATGTCATACTTCACACTGAAATAAATTTTTAGTCTTATAAAAAATATGGTTTTTTGCATGTCTGAACTACGCAAAATGGTAGGTTTTGCCAACAGATTCATTAACAAGAGTTAAGAATTCTGGAAAATTCTTTATAAGTTTATGGGTTCATTGAGTCTACATATAACAGTACCACTTGAAAGTCCATGAACTCTAAAAGTGATTGGATAGGGAAAAAGTAACAAGAAAACTTCAGACACTTCAAAGTAAAAGTGTAAATATAAGGGAGCGTAACAGTCTTTTGTCCTTTTTAAGATTAGGAAGAAAAATCATTTTGTTAGACAAGACTTGACCTGGGTCACTTAAAAGAGAATACAGAGTTTGGCACGTGATGATCCAATTCCTGAAGAATTCCCAGTCAGATTTCTTAATTTTAATTTCCCAGGTACTTTTAATAAAGTGTCCTTTAATGTATTGTTGACGGTGGTCACAGGGGTTTGTAAAGGATGGAAGAGTCAGGATCTTGATTCCATGATCAGAAGGCTTGATTTATTATATTATGATATATATATATATATATAACATTATAAATATACTACATAGAAATAGAAAAGGAAAGGAGCTTCTTCAGAAGCTGGCTAAGCTAAGAATAAAAAGGAAAGAATGAATAACAAAGGTCTGTCCCTTGGCAGAGAGCGACAGCAGCTCCACCGTGAGTGGTCAGCAAATCCAAACATCTACAGAAGACCAATCACAGGTGGACCTGTTGCATTCCACAGCAGCAGATAATAATTGTTTACATTTGTTACTGAGCTTCTCAGCTCCAGCAGGAAAAGTCCTACAGAAAGGATTTTTCACAAAGGATGTCTGCGACAATGTGTTAAGACATTTTGGATGCTACTGCTACCAAAGACTAGGGAACCTGCATATTATGCTCAAACAGCCATTTTAAGAATGTTGTTCAGAAATGTTCTAAAATTTACAGGAGTCCATGTTTGAGAACTTGCCCCTAGCTGGCCCTTACTTATATTTTTCTAAATCATAGAGAAAAATGTGTATATTCAGATTCCATTCTCACAAAAGTCAGTATGCAGAGTGTGCATCTGGGTCTTGGATGTGCTTGTGGTTTATGCAGCTAAATACATCCTAACAGTATCACCTCACCACAGTCAGACATTTTAAAACTTGTACCTTTACAGTGTTCTTCATGCCTACTGTTCAGGAGATAAATATTAGACATATGAAAGCAATTTTTCTAATATAAATAATTCTTGAAAATATTAAGAATTTTCCAGCTCAATAAATATTTTGCCAATTGATTTCCAGTGGAAGTCAATGCAGTATATTTTAAATCTGAGCATAATTATATTTAAATTTAAATATATATTTTATTTAAATTTAAATATATATTTAAATTTAAATTATATTTAAATCTATTTATACTTAAACTGATAGCCCATATTATGAGTTGATTTGCTAATATGCAAGTGTATAAATCTAGATTAGTGGGTGGCTTTTTCATACATAGCTACTACTGAACTAAAGAACTACTTTGTTCATTTCAGAAATGCTAGCATCCATTCCCAATTGATGTGGTTAGACACTACAATCAAGTTAAGGGCTCTGTTTCACTTTTTGAAGTTGTTTTTAGTCTTGCTTCTTTCAATGATACATTTTATTTTGGCTATTTTTTCTCTCAGATTTCATTGGTTATTCATCCAAGTGGACCAATTAATTTCAAGAACTTTCCTGCTCAAATTTACTTTACATTCTATAGCTTCTATTGCCCAGAAATTGTTCTATTTATTTCTAGAAGTTGTTTTTTATCTTGACTTCTCTCAAGCCTATATATTCTTCGGGCACTATATAATCAGATTTCTCTAATTTACCTCTTTCTGTGCTAATTTGCTTCTTCTCTCTGAAGTTTTATCTCATAATATTCATTCATCAATTCCTTAGTTGCCGCTGTCCAATAAATATCAGCATGTGACTACTTTTTCCTCAAGGCTTTCTCCCCATGAGTTTTCTGGTATGTTTTTTTTCCTTGAGCAATGAAACTACCTATAACCCATGTGAATCAGTTAAAACAATTTAAAAGAATTTGTTATACCTAATAACATTTCCTTTGATCAAATTTCTAAGCATAGAAGTTTTACATTTGTGCATCCATGGCAAGAACACCCATCAAATAATCTGTATCAGACTTTTTAAAGAAAGCTTCTTACTTTAACAGGCTATAGACCCTTGTTTCTTTAATACTAGAGTCAATGAGTATGAATTCACAGGCAACCCTGACAAGGGGAGAGAAATGATGCATCTGACTCCATCTTATCAGAAGGCTAATTAATTACTTTATTATATTCTATTATTCTATTCAATATTACACTATATTGCATTTCATGTAAACTGAATCTGCCAAGCACTCAGCTCTGCACTGAATCTCGTGACTGTCAGCTGACAGTCCCGACACACACACACTTGGCCCTGAGAGGCCAAGGAAAAAAAAACACCATCACTTTGGGTAAACAATCTCCATATTGCATTCTGCTTTGGCACAAACACAGGCACAGCAAATGATAAGAATTGTTTTTCCTTTCTCTGAGGTTCAGAGAATGTGAAACCCAGAAATATTCTTGGGAAGAATTGTGCCTTGTATTTCTCTTTGAAGAGAAATGAGGCAACAAATGGGCATTTCAAAAGTTATACAGCACAAAGTCTTAGTGAAGTGTAGGTTTCTGAGCAGTGATTCTTTCAAAGAGCTTCCAACATGCCCATGCTTTCTTTACCTCAACTGCAAAGTCTTAAGAGTGGCTGTTCATGCTGGAAGCAGGCTTTTGCATCTTTGCATACAGCCTAGGCCTGTCTGTCAGGGTAGAAGGGGGAAGACAAGAAGCCTCTGGGGTGACCTTATTGTGTCTTTTCAATGTTTAGAGGAGCCCTGTAAGAAGAATTAAGTCTATTAGCAGGACCTGTTGCGATTGGACAAAGGGTAACAGTTTTAAACTAGAAGAGGGTAGATTCAGATTAGATACAAGGAAGATATTTTTGTGATAAGGATGGTGAATTATTGCAACAGGTAGCCCAGAGAGGTTATGCATGTGCCACCCTTGAAACCAATGAGAAAAGAGAAGGAAGGAAACCATCTTCTGTGAATGGTGGACTTATTTTTTAATATGAGGAGGAATAGACAAGGCACAGGGATTATCTTTTCAAACATATTAAAATCTATTGTGGGACAAAAAAGATAAACTCTAAAATGTATTGCTCAAAGGAATTTACCAATGTTTTCACAAAAGCTGAAAATTATGGTACTGAGTACAGCAGGCCAGCAACTCTTCTCTGCCTGTAAAGCCAAATAGTGAAATTGAGCTTGTCTTCATACAGTTACATGCCTTCCTCTCCTACAACAGACAGACATAAGTAATCCATGTTACAAGCTGGGGATAGCCCCTTTCCTATGCTGGTCACTGAAGTCATGCCTGGGAAGCATTTCAGAGTGCACCAATTTGACAGAGACTAAAACCACCCCAGGGTGAGTGCAAGCAGAGCAGCCATGGAAGGGCATGCAAAGTAGTGCCCCAGAGTGTTACCCCTGCTTTCTATGGTTTAGGCATAGATGAAATGTCTGAATCTGGGGTCATTAGTGTGGAAAGAAATGAGTTACTGAAAAAATGCAAAGGCAAGTAGCTCATGCTGGATTCTTAAAGCTCTGTTTTCCAGAATATCTATTATACGGCTGTATCTCAAAGTAATGGAGCAGGAGGAATGAGATAGTAAATATAAGCACCAGAAAGTATTCATGGTTATAAGTTTCTCTGAAATATTTAAGAGCCTGTTAGATTTCAGTTTAACATATGTTCTTATGTATTATACTGTGATTCATCTATAATCTGAGCA
Source organism: Setophaga petechia (assembly GCA_024362935.1). NCBI lineage: Eukaryota > Metazoa > Chordata > Aves > Passeriformes > Parulidae > Setophaga > Setophaga petechia. The sequence goes on from JANCRA010000008.1 coordinate 15,674,663, forward strand.
TTCTTGAGTCAAACATGATGAATCTTCAAATTTGAGACCAATGCCTTTTTTTGCTCAGGACAGAATGATTATGATCTACACTATAGAGGTGCTAGCTGGTTTTTCAAAATGTTACATATGGTTCCAGTGACATATTCACTCCAAATTGTATTTTCTAACATTAGTCTACATGTTAAGCAGACCAAACAACTGCAAAGGGCTGTCACTGTGTTGTCTACCATCTTCCAAATGAATTGTTTTTATATAATTATTATCTTCACTCCAGCAGGATTTGTTGTTGTTGTTGTTGTTTATGAGATTTAAATTAATTGAAACCTAAGCCTTGCCTTCATTTACCTTGTAGCTGTGGAATCCACAGCACTCTGTGAACTGATGGAATAACACTTTAAAGAGCATAGATAGCTTTAGAAAAGGTAGACACTAAACACATGGACATGAATGGGATGTCAGTGGGGAACCAGCTTTGAAGCATGGGTATAAAATGTTCACAAGAACTCATATTACTAATTAACCTGAGTCCTGAAATAGGTATGAAAATATAGGATCAGCCATTTCATATTTCACTGAAGTGAACTCATTCTGTGAATAAACGGACTTGAAATTATACTTATTATATTGACTTGAAATTAACTTATTATGCACCATAAGATCACTGCATTTAGAACAGTGGTACAACTGGAGACTATTTTCTGGGAATAAGCAATAATAAGCAATAAATTTCTGGGAATAAGCAAAGAATAACTGGAAAGTGAGCAACAGGTACGTCACGTAAAGCTAAGATTACAATTATGGATGTTCTCATGAGTTGCTAAATGTTGATTCTTTCATTTTTGTTCACTGTAAGAGAAAATGAATTTAGAATTGTCACACTGAAGAAATAAGTTATTTTATTAACTGCTGGTCCATAGGCTCACTGCCAAATTACAAGTGAAACTTAATAATGACAATGGAAAATGCTGCATGCATAAAGATAAATGTCCTCCAGTCAGTGCACAGTTTGTTCAGAAGACTGAAAGCCATGAGGTGATGCATGAGAATGAACATTCATATTTTACTCAACAAAAATACTCTAGTTTTTGGTAAAGTGTCACATTCAACAACATGACAGAAAATGCTCAAATGTGAGAATAAAAGTGCTAATTAAAACTTCTCTTCCTTCAGTCTCACTGTTATTTCATTAGTTCCCCCTCAATCCCTTAAAACATCAAATGCCTTTCAACACAGCTGAACAATTAAAACATCCACAATAGGAACTTCTGAACAAAATATATTTCAACTCACAGTACCACATTAAATTAATAACTGAGAGAGCTTTTTCTCACAAAGAACTTTAAAGGTTGTCTCCACGTTATAATTTGGGGCACTAAAACAGGGAAACATGAAAATTTGTAACAAATCTAAAAATTACAATTCTTAGGTTTCTGGAGATCTGTAACCATGAATATTGTCAATTGTATGCAGCTCAATTCCAGAGAGTGAGAGAATCTCATGGGTCTTTTTGGATGTGAATAATACCCATCTGCAGACTCGGTATTCGCCCCATCTTCACCTTTTATTTCACAATGATCTAGATGCTCTTTGAAATGCAAGAATGTGAAAACTTAAAAATCTGTTTAATTGGAAAAATGACTTGTCCATGTAATCACCTGTAGAGCTTTAGAAATAATTAATAGTAGCAAAATATTTTGGCTAATGTAGCTGAGTTCTCTCACAGTAGAAAAGTACTAATCATGAATAATAGAAGAAAAAATCTTCATTACAGTAAGAGCTTGGTTTAGTTTGGTTTGGTGTAGTTTTTTTCCACATATAAGTGATTTTTCAATAATACTAAAATCGATATACAAGGGCTTTTTGCAAAGAATTTACCTCATGTTTCCAGCTGGTATAACTGACATTCAAAATGCATGTATTGTAAATACTTCATTGCTTATCAGTGTTTTTAATTTATGCTTCTTTTTTGTGTCACTGGCTTCACTGCTTTTAGTATTTCTCATGGTAGCATAGTCCACTTCCCAACAAAGAACAGGAGAGATGAGGGAAACTAACTTTTGTTGATTTTTGACTCTCAAAAGGGAGCATTTGTTTTCATACAATTGAAACAGATTTTACTCATGGTTGAGTAATATCAGTGTTGCAGGCATAATTCACCTTTTTCTGCACAAACATGATTAACAGGATATATAGAAAGAAGAAACCTCCAGGAAGATCCTGTAAGGAGTTCAATTTTGCACAATTGGATTAATAATGATTTCTTTATTTAAAAAATATAGTGGAAGAAAAATGCTTGCAACAGAAATTGCATGTTAGATATTTGTTCACTGCCTCTAAATTTGTTCAACCAGCAGAAGTAAAGTAAGTAGTAATTCACTTTATAAAGTACATGAACATTTTCAGAAATGAAGTCATCAATAACTGACAAGATCCAGAAAAAAAATTAGTGACAGCTGTAGGAGGAGAATTTTTTTATAATAAAGCTTTCATTTTGCATCTAAAGCCTGGGACAAAGAACATGAGATAGTTACAGTTCTACCTCACACACCTACCAATTTTAAAATCTAAAAAGGTGGATATTCTACTCTAACCCAAAGTGGTTTGTGCTATATGACATATAAAAAAACCCTTGAGAAAGTGGATTTTCAGTATCAATAAAGTAATTGATAAGGAGAAAGATAGGGAAAACTTGAAATGATTGCAAATTCAAAGGAGTTTGAAGATGGAGTAAAATGGTAAATTTTTGAAAGTCTAGCCATTGTTGCAAAATTCGAATTGAATACTGTGTGATAGATCTTTTTTTACTATGCGAAATATCTTTTTTACAAACTATCTTCTTGGACATTTCTTAATGCTGCAAATGCTTTTTAAAGAATTTTCTATTGGATGGTTTACAGTCTCAACACCAAAAATCAAAGAATGAAAGACGTGCTACAAGCAACAGGTTCTGCTCAAAGTCTGAAAGAATGCAAAATATTACCTATATCACTTTGTCCCCAGAAAAGCTTACATAGAACACCTAATAAAAAAGAAGTTAAAAAAAATTTAAAAACAAAAGAAAAACAAAAAAGCCCAAAACAAAAATAATCCCCCAAAACCAACAAAAAACAAACAAAACAAAAAAACCCACAACACACACACACACACACAAAAAAAACCCAAACAAAAATAAACAAACCAAACCAAAAACAAAGGAAAAAAAAAAAAACAACCCAACTACTACAACAATAACTTTGTCTCAACTTTCAGGAATATAATTTTACAGTAGGACCAGTGCTCTTTTCTAGGAAAATTCTAAATTTTACAGAACTTATTGATTCCTGCACTAGGAAACAAATGACAAGTCTTAAATACAAAGAGAAATTTATTCTTCAACACAGGAAAAAAGCTCCCTGATGTTATATATCTTTTTAAATTGCATATTTTGCATATACATATATGACTTTCCCTATAATAAGAGATTAAGAAGAGATGAAGTCTTTTGATACTTGTCATCTGTCAAATAATTAAATGTCTGCTTTCAATGAACTTTAATATTGCTCTTCTTGTTGACACTACATTATTTTATATTAATTATTTTTCACTACCAAATATAATAAATGAGAAAAAAAAAGTTTTTCTTATGAGAAAAGGTACTTCTTCCAGAAACATTTGGTATGGTCTTTGATATTTTGGTTAGAAAAAGAGTTGTTCTTTGAAAGCTACAGCATTAGAAATAAGGAGTTTCACCAAACTACTGCAACTTTGTTTTTCCTCATGACCATTCGCTTAAAAATTTCTTCCTAAGTTTTACATGGACCCATAAATTTCACCTGAATATCTCAAACCCCCATATTCCTTTCACTTCCCTCTTCATATCAATTAAAATGATCATGTGGCCCTCTCCAAAGCTAAGTGTTGAGTTTCTTGATGGCCTATCACTTAGTAACTGGAGACTTTAATATCTGACCACGTATCCTTTGTCCCTGATTTACCAAGCTTATGTCTCCATGGGATTTTGGTTATCATCTCCCTCTGCTTGTTGCCTTTGGCACTGCAAAAGGTCCTTGATTGGATGGACTTAATGTGAGGCAGCTTACCCTCACATCACGTTCCTCACACTATGAATAAAATACTAACAGATGTATAGATTGAATTTTTATTTCATTTCTTTTTCCAGAACTTTGCTTTGCATTCTGCTCACATGTCATTGGGAACACTGCAGTTAAAAGAGAAAGGTCGCTTGAGGAATGACCCTTAAATATGATGTTTAATCAATATTCATGCTAGAGTATCGATTGGAGAAGTCTTTGGATCCCATTCTCAAGTGGTTTCCCAGCTCTTAACTTTGTGCAGGTTAAGTAAATTTAGTCATATGTTTTTAAATACATGCATACATAGCTTCTGAAACATTCACACAGAAACCTTTAGAGTCAGTTGTGTAGTAGAGGTGATGCCAAGTACAGAGGTGTGCCATTGGCACCAACTGGCAACACATCAACACATTGACAACAAAAGGGGGAGAGCTGTTTGAGAGGGCTTACCTGCCTTCCAGGAAGAATCGATGTCTAAACCTTCTTATTCTGACAGGAACTTTTTTTCATTTTTCATTTTTCTTCTTTGCCTTTTCTTTCTTGAAATAAACAAAAGGTAAAAAATTAGATAAACAGGAATGAGTCCCAAAGATGGCCATCTGAACACCTAAAATTCTAAGAACTTGAAATAATTCAAACCAAATACATGAGTAGACAGATCTAGGTAAATTTCTAGTATTTGAAAATGTAAATGCTATGGAATTCTGAGGGTTTGTCTTAACAAAGCTAACTATTAAAAATGTTCAAATTATTATCTTAAATATTTAAAATACTATACAGAATTTTTGACAACATAAATTCAGAAATTTTTTGGAAATCACCTTAAATAAAAACAAAATATATTAATTCTGTTATCTTTAGTATCTTTGTAAATGCAAGAAGGGTACAAAAATTTGGGTCTCTGTCTATAAGCCTTCATGACTCAGAATAACATTTTGGTGTATAAATGCAAGTGAGTATTGTCATTAAATTTCACAGTAGACCTCACTGTTGACATGCACTATATGCTTTTGCTTCAAGAAACAAATAATAACTTTCCATTTTTCAATAGATACTTTTGCAAGATTAAGATATTGCCATATATCAAAAACAACCTCATCAACAGTCTGAATTATTTGATCTCTTAGACCATCACAACTTAGGATCGACCTCATTTGGCACATATTTATGTAAGTTTCTATTTAAAAATTAAAGAAATAATACACTAGAGAAATTCACCCCTTACTCATTAGGTTGTAGTTTGACTGAGAGTCAGATATTCCATTTTTTCTGAAGTTGTGAACTTCTCTTTTAAGTAGGATGGAAAATCCCTCACACAAATTTAGCTATTAAAAATTAGGACCCTTCCAAGGGACATCTCATAACTGATTCAGGAATCAAGCTGGTAAACAAATGGGCAAATTTCAGAGTCCAAATGAAGAGAAAATGAAGCATTTTTCTTAAATTATAGATTGTGATATAAACGGCCCAGAGAAAGACAGATTACATATAAAATGTATATAGAAACTTCTAAGATTAGAATAGGAATTGGAAGGGATTACAATTTCATGACTTTAAGTAAGCTTACAAAAAGAGGTAGCTAGATCTAAGGAACTAGGCATTTGCTTTCTGTTTTTTTTTTTTTTCCTATTGCACTGAAGAAATATTATTAGATTTCAGGTTCACAAACCAGGTCTGAAATCACCAATTTTTTCTTTTCCTCTGACTGTAGCAAAATTGCCTTCAGAGCTCAGTAATGTTAGGTGTTAATTATGTGCTGCATTGCAGTACATACTCTGAAAAGCAATATTGCCTTTGTCATCTGTGACTGATTACCCAATTCTGCCTGTGTTTGAAAGAAGTTATTTCCTGAAATTTGCTTTGTAATTCAGTTCGTGTGTCTGCTCATTAGTTTCTTTCAAGCTGCATCATTTTGCATACTTTATCACACAGACACCAGAAATGTAATGCTAGGAAATGTATTCACTGAAATACACTTCGTCGGCCCTGCTTTTGGTCAACAAGCTTTTTCCTGGCAACAGCAGATGTGAAATACTGAGCACTGTATCATGAGTCCTGCTCAGTGAGCAAAGCATACCTAAATTTAGCCTCAGAATTAATACTTTTTTGCCACTTCTTCAAGAGAAATTAGCCTACTAGCCTTGCACCCTACTGTAGGTGTCTGCCTTGAGTACCTGCAGGGAGTTTGGGGCGGTGATTTTTCAAGCTCAGCTGTCAAAAGTAACTGATACTCTGTCTGTAAGTAAATGTGCGTGTGTTTTACCTCTGCACTGAGTCTTCAGCTCTTGATCATGAATCACTTCAAGTCTAGTCATTATTTTGTACCTGTTTACTCTTTCAGGCTTGTCTTAGGGAGAAAATCCTAGAGGCATTATTTGATCTTAAAGGTTACATTTCCCACCATGAAACCCAAAGATGAGCCCTTTCAGATTACATTACTACTCCTGTTTGTAGTCCTTTGGTATAGCAAGCTGGGGCTAAATAGCTAATAGGCAGGAACAAACAATTAATTTAGGGAACTAGTTTGGGAATACTTGTACTACTGGATATGCTAAAAAAATTAGTTCAGGATTTTTGCTAAGAAACTAGCAGGGACTTGAAATTTAATTCAGTGAAAAAGTGCATCATGCCACAGAGGCCTCACTACAAGACGGGATTAATTACTTTCCCTTGGAATATCATTTTCATTCCATTACCGGAGAGCCAAAGGTGTATCTATGTGTAGGCTGCAGACACTTAATTTTGGGAAAATTAACCTACTTATGAAACCAAGAGCTAAAACTAGCTTCATAACTGAAGTTTTTCCCTTCAGGACTGGATAATAAACTTCTAGACTAATGATCAAAATCTTCAATTACCTCTAGTTTGAAGTTTAGATTTATTAAACAATCAGGGTAATCCATAATTTTTTTCCTATATCCTCCTCTTTGAATAGCTACTACATTTAAACCAAAGGTGTGACTTCTTACACCAAACCAGATGTACCCTTAGCAACTAAAGCTAGGAATTTAGCAATGTCTCACAGTACCTGTATACTCAGTAATACATTCTAGCACAATGGCTTCTAGACTATTTTGCATTGCAAGGTATTTTGTTTGTTTATTCTGAGGTCTAACTGTAAATGTCACCCCTAATACAAAAGACTGCCATTGTGTCTATCTCTAGTATTATTTTCCTTTTAACTATGGTACCAACCACAACTAATATAATGATGTACTCCATAGCTCCTGGGATGGAAACACATAGAACATACAAATGTTCTATGCAAATGAGTGACATACCTAAAGGTAAAGGAACTTTAACATGAGGATGGTTAGTGTCGATTGTTAGAGCATAGGCTACTCAACAGCAGGATTTCTGCAAAATTTGAAGTAACACCCAGTAGCTGTGATCAAATCTTGACACTGAACAAGGAGTTCAGGGTGCTTACTTGCTCTGTTTCCACTGACAGTTTTACAGGGTCGTCCTCAGCCGCAAACAGACAAAATAAAATCTACATTTATTATTATCAGACATAATAGTCTGGGGACCCAAGAACTTAACATTGGCCTGCAGCCCACAATTGTGAAAAGAAGAACTACCTGCCTACATTTGTGATGGACTAAATATATAGGCTGAATAAGAATTCTGCCTACAGATATATAGGACATTATACTAAGAATATTGCATATGGATTTTAAAACACTGATTTGTCCATAAACACAAACCCTATTCACAAGCAAAGTATTTCAAGAGTTCCACCTCAGCCTAATGCACTTTTATATCTGCCAGAAATGAACTATTAAACACAATCATCCAATACATCAATAACTTCCAACTCAAAAGATCATGAATATCATCACTTACTGAAGGTTACTGAAGGCTGATAACTTCAAAATGTCTTTTTTCAATATTGCAGAATATTCAAATGCATTTGTGAAGTTATAGTCTACATACATGTATTTATGAATTTAGGTAGGCTCCTACATGAGTGTCTAATACCTGGTCCTTTCTCCCATACACCTGATTGTTCGATTGTTGTGTGAATCAACACATGAAGGCAACCAGGGTGACCACCAAGGCACAACTAAAAGGCAGAGAGTAGATTTGTTTCATTACCTTGTTAAAAGTGCTGGACAGCAGAGGCACTCAGGGACACAGGCTCCCTTAGGCTCATTTCATCCTAGCCCTGAGCAGAGGCTGTGGCAAGGGACTCCCTGCTTGCCCCATTGTATCAAAAAGCTTCTGTGCTTTTTACAAGCTCTGGGCTTTTGTGCTTTCTCTCCCAGCAGGAGGCTCAAGCCAGCCTGTGAGAATGCCTCTCAAGTATCTGATATCATTTATGTTATCTCTGCAGAAATTCTACTTCTCAAAACAGACAGAGGATAATCAGCAATAGGCACAATACGTGTTTTCTCACACTGATATTCTTAGCCCTCCCAGCTGCAAAGCCCCTTTGAATGAAACTATCACCTCCTCACCAAATCTTTCTGTTTTAACACTTTCCTCCCAACAGCTGTATCAGCAGTAATCTGATCATTATTGCACAGCTGATTCCACTACAATGGCACACAGGCCAATTAATACCTAGCCTTTAATAGCTCTCCAGGTACAGATCTTAATAGTGGTTGTGTATATTTAATTCTAGTTCTGTAAATCCAGCGAACTGTGAAAAGCTGAAATCTGCATATAAAAATCACCTGTTCTTGTTTCTGAACAGTCCATGAAGAAAGAATATTTTTACTTACAACAGCACCAAAAATAGTGCAAAATTCAAATATATGCAGGGAAATAGGATAAAATTGCAATTTATCAAAAACTACATAATGTTACTGCATGCAAAACACTTTTGAGAACTAGTAGATATAATGACTTTATTATCAAGCTATGAATATTCATTGAACTTTACTCTCAGGTATTTTATATGGATTTTAATTACTTCACTCTATAGTGACTGAAGAGAATATAAAAGTCTTATTCACATCTTAAACCACATATTTTGCAGGCCATTACTAGAATTCCATGGAGCTAATATATTTATGCCAAGAGATATTGTTCTATATGCAAATTTTAAGGATATAACTTTGATTTTGGCTAAAAATACAAGGTTTAATAACAATATTTTCTGTAAATACTGTTCTAGTTCTATTCTTTAAGACAGTAGATACAGAAGTCAGAGGAAAGTTCAAGTTGGAAATTACTTCAGGAGGTGTCTTGTCCAACCACCTTCTCATAGCATCATCAGGTCTGAGGTCAGAACAGATTGCTCAGCACTTTTCCAGCCTCATATTGACATCTCCAAGGGCAGACTCTCAAGTACAAAATCTCTGCAAAACTTGTTTACCTGATTGATATCCTTGAGAAGAAAAGGTTTTTTCTTCCATCCAGTCTAAGATTTACCTGTTTCTTCTCTTGCCTACTGCTTATCATTCTCCCACCATGTACCACAGTAAAGAGCCTGACTTTGTCTCTGCTGAGCTCCTTTCAGCTGCTGAGAAGCTGCTGTGGGGTTCATCTTGGTGTTACCTCTTCTTCAGAATGAGCAAGTCCCAGTGCCTCAGCCTCTTCTCCTGGGGAAACTTCTCCATCCCTGACCAGTTTAAGGTCTCTCTGCCAAGCCTGATTCAGTTTGTCAGTGGCTTTCCTGGGAGGGATGGGGATGGATGCAGTACCTAGATGGTGTCTCATAGGTGCCAAGTAGAGCAAAAAAGTTCTCAGTGTTCTGGCTGTACCCCTGTGAATACTGTCCAGGATGCAGTGTGTTGTCCATTTTGGCAGCCAGGGCACACTGCTGGCTCAAATCCATTTTCTTTTGGTCAAGGCTTCCAGGTCCCTTCCAGCAGAGCAGCTCCCAGACAGGTAGGCATGAGTCTGTGCTGTTGCACTGGTGCTCCACAGGGACAGAACTTTTCATTTTTCACCTACTTGGTAACTGTGCTACCCGTAACCTCCTCCAAGTCCCTGATAACACTGTTAAACTGGATATGCCATTTTTGTACTCTATGTGTCACCAGCATCACCTATTTATCACTGCCCTCTGAGGCCAATAATCAATAGCATCTTTTACCCCTCTTACTGTCTAGCTATCCAGACCCTACAATGAAAAATTAGATTAAAAAAATAATTGTGGAAGATGGTGTTGAAAGCCCAGCTAAAGTAAAGGAAAATTGTACCTCATGCTCCCCCCTCACCCATATATGAGTTTATGCTGACACTGAGGTCAGGTACAGATCACAGCTTTGGCAAAGTGATGAAACACTCATCCAGTCATCACCCAGGTGACAAATATGATCAGTTTGATGTTTAGACAGTACTTGCAAAATTTGGAAAAGAGAAGAAGCAAATTTGCAGCTCACAATTCCCTGAAGCTGCTGTTGGGTTCATCTTGGTGTTGCCTCTTCTTCAGAATGAGCAAGTCCCAGTGCCAATGAATTAAAAAAATAGCCCAAGTCTGTGGGGATTTTGTTAGGTAGTTTGTTTTATTGTTCTGTTTTGATGGTGTTTTTTGACATTGCTTGTAACAGGACACAGGCAATGTGATAGGTTAACAGAAAGGACTTGGGACTTGTCAAGTTTTGCCCAAACTTTTCTGTGTATGCCAGAAGATTTCTTTTAGGCTGCACTAGCAGTTATCTAATGACTAGCTCACTGTTGTTTTTCTTTAGTATTTGTTTAGATTTGTACAGTTGTATGATGTCAGGCCTATTTGTTGTCAGCAGCTATTCTGAGAACAGATATCTATGATGCTGATAAAATAGAATATGGAAGAAAACCAGCATGAGATTACAGCAGGGGATCTGAATTTACAGGCACACAGTGTCTACAGGGTTTTAAACAATTCACCAGGAGCTGATCAATGGTAAAGGAAGGCACCCCTGGGAGACTTGCAGCACCAGTCTCCATTAAAAAAAAGCACATCACAGATTGCATATTTGAATATAAACACACCAATAAAGACCAAGACGTCTTGTGCTAGCAAAAATAAAGTGCCCTCCAATGTGTCCTGCAGTGAGGAGAAACCACTAACAGCATCATCATATTCCACTCATGAAGAACATAGGATGATGAGAAAGATCCCCCAAACTGATGGCTCACACCCAAATGAAATGGAGTTGAGAAGAGAGAAAGACAAATTCACTAGAAATTTCATGTACATCTGTTTTTAACTTTACATAATTTGACTGTGAAATGTTGCTATCACTGTTACCAAACTATTAGTAATTCTTTTTAAACTAAACTAACAATAATTCTTTCTTATAAAGATAAGATTTCAATTCTAATGATAAATTCTTTTGTTTGCATTGGTGCAAACAGTGTTTTTAAAAAAGATTTTGAATATAAAAATTTATGAGAATTCCAACAACCTACTCTACAAGTTGAATGGACTGAATTGACAACACTTGGTTTTGTTATTATTTTTCTCCCAACAAGAATCTTTACAGAATGTTGTTCTTCTTTTTAACTGAAAAGCTAAGCACACATCTGTGTCTGTAATTGCAGTGGTTTTGCATTCAAATTCAAAACAAAAGGGGGCAAACAAATCTTCTGTTTTTCTCATTGACAGGGATACAGAATGCTACAGTGGTATACAATTGTAGGATCAATGTAGAATGTTGACCAGTTGAAGAAAAAAAAATAAATGAAACATATTCACTGTTTAGTCCTTTAGATGGCTATAATTTTCTACTTTTCTCCTCATTTTAATCCAGAGTATATCTGCAGCATAAGAATTAAATTCAAAATCAATTTTCAGCATATGCAAAATCCAAGCAGAAATGATAAACCAAATTATCCAAAGCTTTATGGAAGATATACCCAGCTTTGGGAAAGAGGACTGTTGACTTCTTTGTGCAACTTATTAAATAATACAACCCATTCCAATTTAGAGTCAGTAGGCAGGATGATAAGAAGCAGTAGCTCTTGTAGTTTTCTTTTATGCTGGATATCAGAAGAATGTGCTGGCTAATGTTAATAGAGGATAACTGCCCTGCACAACCAATTAGAGCTACAGATTCCAATCACCAAACAAAGTAGCTAAATGTGAAGCTATCTGTATTAATGCTGAAGTGTCTTTCATTAGACAAGCACAACCTCATTAAAGCAAAATATTTTTTGCTTGTGTTCCAATCTTTTCTGCAACACTGGCTACAGTTTCACCAGTCAAAAGAGAATATTTACTGAGCTGCTACCAAATTCATAGTCAAGTAATACAGAAAAATATATCTATAGTCTGTGTATCAGGTATGTAACTACATAATTTATTTTTAATTGGTTTAGAAGTATGATTATGATTATACTTCTTGAAGAATACTTACAGAGATACTTCAAAATATGCCTCCTCTTCTTGTTTTAATTTGTTCTACATGTCCTTGTCAAAAAGAAATTAATTTTCTCCAGTGTGTGTGCATATGCCCACTTCATTTAGTGATAAATCAAAATGTTATTTTTAAGAACACATAAAAGTTACGCAGATACCAACCATTCATCAGAACAACTTAACACAGCTTAAGTAAATTATTCTTTATACTAAGTCATATATATTGATAACAAGACACAAATAGGTATTAAATCCAGTATCCTAGGTTGAAAAACCTTTTAATGACCAAAAGCACAGCAAATCCTTTAAAGACAAGCACTATAAATGATTGTAACTGTTTCTTTATTGTAAATTAGACACATGAACTGTATAGAATTATTTGTGCTTAATTTTTGCACACATGTGAATCCAGTCACACAGAGTTTTCTGCAAATTTTAGTGTCCATGTTCTCTTTCATTTAGATTTTTATACTTCCCTGTAAAAACACTTTTACTTGAAAGATTTTTCTAGTCTCTTCCTTTTTATTAAGTGTTTACCTTGGCTAGTTTAAAAATTTGCTGGATTGCTTGGACAGAGAGTGGTGGTGAATGTATTTCCATACAGTTGGGGTTGGGCATTAGTAGTGCTCCCCAGAGCTCAGAGTTTAGGTGAGTCCTGTTAAGTACCTTTATCAATGATCTGGAGGAGGAGATCGAGTGCACCCTCAGGAAATTCACAGATGACATAAGCTGGGCAGAAGTGTTGATCTGGCAGAGGGTAGGAAGGCTTTGCAGAGGGATCTGGACAGGCGGGATCAATAGGCCAAGGCCAGTTGTATGAGGTACCAAGAAGGTGAAGTGCTCAGTCTTGGATTTGGGTCACAACAATTCTTTCAGTACTACAGGCTGGGGAAAGACTGACTGGAAAGTGGCCCAGTGGAAAAAGACCTGGGGCTGCTGGTTGGCAGCCTGCTGCACATGATTCAGTTCTGCCCAGGTGGCCAAGAAGGCCAAAGGCATCCTGGCCTGTATCAGCAATGGTGTGGCCAGCAGGACCAGGGCAGTGATTGTCCCCCTGTACTTGGCGCTGGTGGGGCCACACCTCAAATCCTGTGTCTAGTTCTGAGCCCCTCACAGCAAGACAGACCTTGAGGTGCTGGAGCATGTCCAGAGAAGGGCAGCAGAGCTGGCAAAGGGTCTAGTGAATAAGCTTCAGAGACTGGAAAATGTGATCTATTTCATGACATCTTGGGGTCCTGGAATGTGTAGCAGAGGGTGAGTCAGATCTTGCCCTGGTGAAGTGGTACCCAGCCCCCAGTACCCCCCAGCCCCACAGCATCTGTCAGTCATGGCACACTGGAGGGAGCTGCAGATTTGCATAACCCAGTGCCTGAATGGACAAGAGACTGGAAGTCCCTCCAGGGAGGAAGGCACAGGGTGGGCCAGAAAGGTTTAAGAAGGGTCACCACAAGGTGAGTATGTTGTCCTTTAACCCTGCCTTCACCTTAGAGTTTCACAATGCACCTAAACCAGCAGTTAATAGCTATGTATCTGTTTTTCTATAGCCTTCCCATCTGTCTGGTTTTGTCTCTTTCTTTTTCTTCTCTCTTCTCACAGAACATTAACATTGACTAGGTTATAAGATTTTCTGTATTCAATGGGCTGAGTCTATGCTGTAATAAGGGATGTTATGCAGTATTTATCCTTTTGCCAAAGTTCCTTAATTTTCTATAATTTGCTAGTAAACTTCTTTGTAGTTTTACTTCTTGAGAATATCTGGTTGGATTTTTCTCCTTTGCACCTATCCAGAGCAAAAGAACCTTGGTGTAGCCCTAGATTTGAGTGATGGGGGTGTAACAGTAAGTCCTATGAAGAGCTGCTGAGAGAGCTGGTTTATTTAGTTTGGAGAAAATCCAAGGCTCAGGGGGTACTTTATCTCTCTCTACAACTACCTGAAAGAAGGTTTATAGATAATTGAGTTTTGGCATCTTCTTCCAGACAGCAAGCAACAGGACAAGAGAACACAATCTCAAGTTGCACCAAGGGAGGTTCAGGTTGGACATCAACTTCACTGAAAGGGGTGATTCAGCATTGGAATGGATTACCCAGGAAGGTGGTCATCATCCCTGGAGGTGTTCAAGAAATGACTGTACATGGCACTGAGTGTATCATCTAAACCTAATGATTCTACAATTCTATGATTCTACATTTTCATGAAATCAGTGATGTGGACTTGGCAAGACATACATAGACAATGTGTAAACTTACAAGCCCTGCATCAGTCCCCCTTAGGAAATTTGCCATTGGCTGCAAATTACAATGAAAAGTGGAGAGACAAATCTCCTAACATTCTCAAAAAAGCTTTTTAGTCTGTTGAAACTTTATACACAGATTACCAAATGCATAATTTCTAAGATTATGATTGAAATTTGGGACATTATCTAAGAAAAATAATAAAACAAAACTACAAAATTTATGCAATGAGAAGGGAGAAAGGGTAGATGAGAAAGAGTCTGAAAGGAGCACTAACAAGAGAGAATCTGAGGCTAGAAGAAGTTGTGAAAACACATGAGCAAAACAGAAAGCAGGACACAGGATCAAATTACAAAGGGGCAGTTGAAGATTAAATAAACCACAGAAATGTGACATCAGTAAGATTCTGTAATTCAAGACCATGTCATGAAAGTGTCTGAAGATAAAATATTAAGGAATAATAAGCAAATGAGGATTTGCATTGAGAAGGAGTTGAGAAAAGATGAGAGGACTTAAATGCTATCTTTATTTAAGTGAAAATAAATAACTACAAAAATATAAATGGTAGAAATCGTCAGATATGAGAATGGTACAGGGACAGAAACGTTTATTTAAGGAAATGAGTGGCAAATAAAAAAAAGCAGCAAATAAAATTATACACTCTTAAAGTTCCTTAATCTTCATTTTTCCCACATCCTAATAACATGGTTAGCTGTGGTAGGAATTTGCGTCAGAAAACGTCCTTGTTTTTGCTGAATATGTACTTATAAAAGTCACCCATCAAAGTAAGTACCATTCTATTTCAATTGTTTATTTACCATATGGGAAAGATTGGATTTTTTTCATTAATATTAAAAACAAACAAACCCAACCAACCAATCAAACCCCAAGAACCTTGATGTGTCAGTTGTCTTGGCAGTCTAAGTCACATTGCAGAATTACAGAGTATATTGACTTCGTGCTACAGTCTATTATTTAAAATGCTAGACTACTATGAAGATCATACAGTGATCATTGATTTATTAGGTCATTATATCCCTCTTTAGCACAAATGCTAATCTGAAAGATTAGCAGCTGACTTCAGTTCTTTTTTTCCCTTTTGCCCCACGCCTTTCCTCAGTTACTCTTGCTTAATTGCCAAATTTAATAAAGTCTACTTCGTTCATAGTAATTTCCTCAGGTTTAATGGTTTTTATGCAGAGTTACCTGTGCAAGGTGTAAAAGAAAAGGATTCCTAGTTACATCTGCTGCTTGGAAAGTGATAACAATAACCATAAGTTCTAGGAAACTTATAACACCTAAGGAAAGTCATACTTAGTCCATACCTGAAATCTTCTTCTCAAGAATAGGTCAGTAAGATGATATTGATGATTTGTCCATGGAAGAGGAATGAATCATAGATGCTGAATTCCCAGACTGTATCACTAAAAGGGAAGAGGGGCTCAGACACAGTTGCAGAATCAGACATCCAGTTTCCACCTTCTCTGCGAGAGAAAGGATAAAAAAGAAATCAGTTCCAAAAAAAATATTAGATCTGCAAGAACATTTTTATCTGGCACATCTAAAAGCTACTCCAAGATATAGGATCAAAAATGCACATATTAGAATGAGGGTCTAAGATACAGTTTCTCTCCATATTATCAGTTATGCTATCACAGATGCACTATGTTATTTCCAGCCTCCTTGTAGTTCCTTTCTTGTTTGTTCCATCTTGAGTTAAGGTTCTAACCCTTTTCCCTTCTTAGGCATCTCGGTTTATCTCTACCCACAAATCACCTCTATTATCATCATTCTAATGCTTATTATTAAAATCATACATATAATGTGAGTTCATTTTTTTCTACATATTTTTGCCTTTTTTTTTGCAAGCAACAGTAGCAAATTCTCAACGGGTTAATTGTGCAGAAAATAAAACTGTCTATGATACTTTTTTTTCTGCTAGAATGTACATGAATGCTGTGAGAAATGAAGATATTTGAAAAAAAGTTAATTGCCACTTAAGCGATCTTGCATCATTTACAGGCATTTATATTAACAGAAATCTTGTGATCTTTATCAAGTATTTTTTTAATATATAAAATTCTTGACCAATGCACCAGTAGTAATTGGCCTAACAGAACCAATTCGAAGGAGGAATAGAAAAAAATCTCAGTGATGCACGAAATTTTTTAGCAAGCCATTTAATTAAAGCTTTGAGCTGTGCAGAGTATGAAATCTGTAGTTAAGGTTGATTAGTCTTCTGATTATAAGACCCTCTTATAATGTCAGAAAACAAGAAACAAATTTCACAGCAAAGAGTGACTAACAGCCTTCTGCTGTCAAATGGAAATGCAAAGATGTCTGAAAGCATAGCCGCAAGGCTGAGATGCTAGTTAGTTATGAGGAGGGCAAAATTAATGTAAATCATGTTTGCCCTTTCAAGCTTAATAATTAAAATTGGCAATGGTGTTAGTATTCTCATTAAATTGTGAATAAACAAAAATCATCTATACTCCTGTAGAAACCTAATTAAAAAAAAAAAAAAATCAGAGCTAACAATACCACTAATTGAAACAGGATTTTAAGGAAAATTGTTCAAAATGGGAGTTTTTTTGGAAATGATCTTGAGGAATTAAACAAATGAACTGAAAAAGAACTATAGTGGATAAATTTTCTCATATTATAGACACTCATAAATACAGCTAAAACCTTGACAAAATCTAAAAATAATTTTTCATTATTAAATTTCTTGTCCTGTAAATACCCCTTTTCTGTAACCTGCATACTCCTGTACCTTTAACATAATGCCTAATACAAAAAAGATAACATTTATCTATTGCTAGGCTGAATTTTTACTCAAAACAAAAAAAAATCCACCTTGAAAAGTTTAAAACTAATGTCAAAAATTAATGTCATGCCATCAGAGTATACATTAAATGAAGATATTACACCAATGTTGAAAAGTGACAACTGTTTCAGTGACAGAGGAATGTTAATTTATTTATGCAAATTTCAGGCCTGATCTGTCCTGGGATGCATTATTTGAATGTGTGTGTGGAAGCGCAGATTTGCTTACCTGCTTTTATATTCACACAGTGGAAAATCTCCTAAATTGTTCAGTGGTGAATTTTTGTTATGTTTTTATGGAGGTTTAAGTCTGTGTGATAAAATATAACCAGGCTATCAATCTACATATAAATGGATTAAACATTTCAATGGATAAATATGGTGGAAGGCTGCTCAGAAACCCTGTCTTTGCACTGGCACATCACCTAGCATTGAGACATGCTTAGAACTTGAGTAATTTTTTAGCAGTTCAGTTGACAGCAAATCAACTACCAGAGCAGGTTAAATCAAAAAGATCATTTATTATCTTTCTTTGTGCATTTAAAACCCAATCAACCAACCAAACAACCAACCAAGCAGAAAAAATAGAGTGTTCCTAAGGCACCAAAGTTTCTGTTCTGAGCTAGAGATGTATTATATCTTTGCTTGGTAGAGTATAGCTTTCCTACAGAAAAAGGAGAGGCAGCTCAGCTTTTGAATAATTCATGAAAGGATTTCCTTCCAGACCTCCAAATATTTCACTTACATACATCAAACAATAGCACTTATACAAAAATAGCTATTTTAAACCCTCCAAAGCCTCTTGTGGTCATTGCACAGAAGTTCACTGAAGGTATAGAATAAAGTGAGATAAAATATTCCCTCCAAAACTGAAAAAGTAAAGTATTAGTATGAATTTCTGTGTTATAGCACGATAAGTCTTCATTAAAATTCTCTTGGAATGCTCTGTATTACTCACAAGTAAAACATACTGAATTGTATGACTTCTGCAGACTAAGACAGAAATCATAGTGATATTCTTTACTGCAGCAATGCATGCATTTTATAGTATGCTGTAATATATTTCATGCTGTCTTAAAATTCTGATGGACTTAATGATTTAATCCACTTTACTTTAACTGATACTTCCTGTCTGTAAAGGGGCTGGAGGTTAAGCTTGTGTTTTCTCTATATGAGTTGTTTATCAAACCATGTCTATCCATCCATTTACCATAGTATTCATGTCTGCTGATTTTAACAACACTGGAAGAACACATAGGAAACTCAAAAAAAGCATCACACATTTTTTTAAATGAAAATAGACTACTGGACAGAAAAGTGTCCATTATGGTGTTGTGTAGTGTGGAATATCCCTTTTGGTAAGTTTGGGTCCCCTTTGCCCAATCAGCTATGGTGCCTTACAGTTTCTTTTGTGCAGCTCTTCAATGGCAGAGCACAAGACAAGGGGGGAAAATAGTCCTTCACTGTGGACTACCACAGCTTTTCAAATATCAAGGTGACTGTTTCAACCACTTCCTCAGCTTGTTCCCTCAGGACCATGAGGTACATCTCATTGCACCTACGGGTGCGTCTCAGCAGGTGCAATGGACTTGTGAGTTCTAAGGTGCTATCTTAGTTCCTTAGATAGTAAAGAACATGATCTTCTGGAACATGTGTTTTTTCATTCTTCCAATCCTGCCTTTGCTTTCTGTGGTTTGGGTAGTGTGGCTAGAGAACTGACTGGTGAAGATTGAGGCAAAAAAGTCATTGAGTACCTCAGCCTTGCCTATGTCCCAGATCACCAGACCTTACGTTTTCTTTCAAAGAGGGCCTATATTTTCCACAGTTATGCTTTTATCACCAGCTCAACTATAGAAGTTTATCCTTTTTTCCTTTACCTGAATGGCCAGGTTAAGTTCTATAGGACTTTTGCATTCCTAACCTGATCCTTGATGGTTCACACTACCTCTCTGTATTCCTCCCAGACTACTTGTCTTTCCTTCCACTGTAGACTTTCTTTTAGTGTTTATATTTGTCCAGGAGCTCCTTGTTAATCCATGCAAGCTTCCCAGTCTTTTTGCCTTTCTTCCTCTTTGCTGGAATTCATCACTCCTAAACTTGGAGAAGGTGATCCTTGAATAGTAACCAGATTCCTTGGACCCCTCTTCCTTGCAGGGCTTTAGTCCATTGTACTCCACCAAACAGACCCCAAAGAGGCAAAGGCCTTCTCTTCTGAAGTCCAGGGAATGAGCTTGCTGTGCACTTCCTCCCAGTCCTAAGAACCTTGAATGTCACCATACCGTGGTCAGCTGCCCTGGAGCTCCACAGTCCTCACCATCATGTCCATGGATGAGAACAAGGTCCAGAATAGCACCTGTCCTTGCTTGCTCCTCTGTCACTTGGAGAAGGAATTTATCCTCAGTGCACATCAAGAAACCTCTGGATTTCTTATGCCATGCTGCGTTGTCCTTCCAATAGATATTTTAGTGTTTGGAGTCCTATGAGGATCAGGGCTTGTGAATGTGAAGTTGATTCTATCTCTCTATAGAGGGCTTTATCTTAATATACCTGGTCATGTGGTCCCTTGCAGATCTCCACCATAATGTCACCTGTCCACGTCCTCCACTTAATCCTGACTCACAAACTCTTGGTCAGCTCCTCATCTATCCTCAGGCAACACTCCATGCACTTCTGCTGGTCCTGGACAGAGACATCAGCACTGCCTCCTCATCTCCCTGCCCATCCTTCCTAAAGAGCCTGTATCTTTCCAACCCAGCACTCCAGTCACAAGAACCATTCCATGATGTCTCCATGACGCCAGTAAGACCACAGCCCTATACACATCTCTAACTTTTCTTGGTTTGTTTAATTATTTTTTTCCCCATGATACAAGTTTGCATAGAGGACGTTAAGTTGAGCTCCCAGTGAAATGACCTATTGGATGGAGTGGCTAGAATTTTTTTTGCTACTGCCCTTCAGGTGTTGTCCTCCTGACCTGTGATCCTTTTCCAGGCTCAGGATATCACTTTCTGGCAGTAATATCAAACTGGTAGGAGTGGGATGGATAGAGCCCACTTCACCAACTTGGCAAGCCCGTGACTGAAGATGCTCTTCTTCTCTGGCAGAGGAACCCTGACTGGTTGGTAGACCAGTTCTCTCAAAGCAAGTCCTGGTTAATTAGTCTGTTAATTAACCAGTCTGCTGTAGACCAGTTCTCTCAAAGCAAGTCCTGGTTAATTAGTCAAACCCCTGGCTGTGGCTTTTTTAGCCATTTGTTATTGGTTAACAAACAGAAGGTTAATGCTTAATTTGGCTGGCCTTTTCAAACCCTTTCTCTCCAACCAGGATGATTGATGCAGACATTCAGCTTATATACAACACTAAAAAAGTTCAGAACACAAAAGTGTTTCAGAGAAAGAGGGATGTAAAGCAAGCACTCAAAAGAAATGCCATTTAGTAGGTGACAGAATTATGGCCCTACTGCAACTACTTTGCAGCTATAGCTACAGTTTAAAAGGTCGTGTGCCATTTTTCCCCACAAGTGAATGATTGTTCAAAATCCCTATTCAAAGTCAATCAACACACAACTTAAGAGTGTTGTTGTTGTACAAGACATGAATTGATAGCAGCATCTCAATTTCATGGGCTGGGAATGGATTCATGAACATTGTGACTAAAACTGCATATTAATATATGGATTGCTAAATAAAAATACCAAGGACAATAACTCTTCAGTTGCTTTGTGTGGTACAATGCCTTTCTGTGAAGGATATCTACTTTACATTTATGGAGCTGTGTTTGGCATTTGGGTTTGCACTTTTCTGGAAAACTAACGTGAAAAGTGAGGCATATAATCACATCTGTGGTTTCTGTTGGACAGCCAGTGTCTTTTTCATGGACAGATGGCATCTTGGGTTAGATGAAAACAAAGGACCTAGACAATATTAGAGATTCTGTGACTCAGCCTGGTATTCAAACTTATCTGCATTATCATTAAACTGAAAGTATAAGTATTCTGTGTGTATAATTATTCTGTAAGAAGGAGTGCCTTATAACTGTGTGTTTCTAACCTTCTAATCCAATATACCTTTTCAATAGACGACAATGTAATCTCAAATTAAAGTAAAATTTCAAAGGAAATAGTGCTCCATCATGTCATTAGAGGTTTCTATGTAATAAGCACCTTGTGAGTTACATCCGAGGAAATAGAAGTTAATCTTTTTAGAGCTACCAGACACAGTTCAGTGCTTTATACCTTTCAGGAAACCACACTTATTTCAGGTGATCTATAACTGCATTTTTTAATTTTCTACATGTTTTTATTTCTTCTATAATAATATGTTTAATAAAAGTAAATGGTCTTTCAAATTAAATCTTATAAAATGCAAAAGTATTTAAAATAATTTATCTGTCTATCCATAAAAGCCAATTTCTCAAGACAATATAATCTTGATGTACAAGCATTTAAATTATTTGAACAAAATGGGCATTTTTATAAAAGAGGTTTCTGTTACTTTTATAAATTAATTTAAATGTAGACAGAGTCAAAGAAGGTAATCCAAACACAAAAAAATAACAGTAATGTATTTTCAAATACTTCATCCATAACTAAATCATTCCAAACACTGATACTTTGCAAATGAAAAATTGTTTCAATGGCTTCAGGATTTTCTAAATAAAGCTGACAATGTGTTACCTAAATTGTCTAAATGAAGATGGAAGAAAGAGTAAGAAAAATGCATAACATCCTTACTCCTGAAATAAATCTCCTGATTTACAAAAACTATACCTGATTTTTAGTTTTAATCATAATAATAATGTGTCTTTCTGTTGAACTCATCTAAAAATTTCAAAAAAGGCCCTAGAAAAAAACCTCATCTTTATAATGCGAGGCTTTGTTGAAAAAAAATCTTTTATCTTACATCAATATTTTCACTGGATTTAAAATAAATAAACATGGAGAATATGTCCCAAGTATCTAAAATGTACAAAAAAGAAAAAAAAGAGTAAAAGATGTTAAGAAAATGCTGAATACCACTCCTGAATGAAACAAAAATTCTTTTAAAAAACTTAATAACATAAATATTTTTCTATATGCTTCAAAGCAAGTGTCAGCAAGTTCCAGGAAATTACATGAAAAATTACAAGTGGACTGCATTACTCTTTCCTCCCATTCCAATGAGACAGCATTACTCCCTCCCCCATACCAGATGAGGCATCATCAGTACTCGAAGATCCTTTCCCATCTTTTTCTTAGGATGACTAATGATGATGTGACTGCCTCTTCACCAGGAACTTTCAGTGTTTCATTAATATTTTTTTTTCCTAATATTTTACTTGACTTCTTTTTGTTGCAACAGAAGTCCATTCTTTCATGTTTCTAGATATGGCAGACGGGGAAGACAGACCTTTCCCTTCCCTTTTGCATCAATTTCTAACCTGCTTGGAGAGTGCTTCATCCCTTCTGTAATCTCTTTTTTCTTGTAACAAATTTAATTTTTCTTGATGTGCTCTCAAGCCCTGAAACCTTGTAGTGAAATCATTGTACATTTTCCAAGGAATGTTCCAATCTCTTCCTTCTCAATGGGCAGCCCCCAGTATTTTCAGTAGTGTTTTCAGGAAAGCATTACCCATCCAGAGCAGGCCAAAGACAATGTACTCAAGAGCAAATGTTGCTCTGCTCTGTATGGCCCCATGCACAGTCAGTTCAGGATGAGAGATCTGCTAAGGGGAGGCTTTCTGGGCCTTTTTGAACCTAGACAGCATCGGTGGAAGGGCTCTACATACACCTCTTTTTCATAGGAGCTTGATTTCAAATTTCTTGTTGAATATCTTTTTATTTATTTTTTTCATAATACAATCTTTGTGCCTCTTTCAATGTAGCTGTCATCCTAATTTTCTGATTTTTTTTCAAATAACAGTTGCTCAAGCTTTTGCTCCTGTTACTGTATATGTGCTATTAATTATTCCTGTGCAAAGTACTGTGTACATTCATCCAGTTTTTCAGGTCATTTCCCAAACTATCCAGATGGCTTTGAATTCTAATCTTCTTATCCTCCACACCTGCATCTTTCTCCAGGTTTGTTTCAACTTCAAATTTAGTAAGCATATTTTATATTTCATTTCTATTTCAACCTGGCCAACTATTACTAATGAAGCAAATTCATGCTCTGAACTACATGTGCAGAGCATGAATTTAACATAGCCTTCTCTTTTAACAGTGGTGCCTATTATCTCTCTGGAAATGACATTTTCCAACAAGTGCTGCCTCCATGCTATAAAGCCAACAAATAGAAAATGTCCTTTCTTCAGGAAAATCCTTTCAAATACTTAGGAGCTCTATTTAAGGTCAAGATTTGATAGATTTATGATGGTGTAAAACACAGAAAAGGACATCCTACAAGAAAAACTGATGAACACCTAGCTGAATTCCATTAAAGCATTCCTTTGGAGACTTACCTCGGCATAAGGGAAACAGATGTTTTCAATAATGATTTTACATATAATTTGACACAATGTTCATCTCTATCACCTAACTAAATTATGAGGTCTTTCAAATAAATTCGAATAAGGGGAAAATATGTTTCCTTGAAATCATGGTTAAACAAAAGCCTGGAAAGAGGTATGATCCTGGATTCTTCTGCGACTCATGTGACACTACTACAGTAACACAAATCTTACTCCAGTTTAGTCATGTGAAATGTAACAATAACTCCTTGTGTACTTAAAAATAATATAAAAGACCCTTTTATGCCTCTGGTCTAAATATTGTCACTAAATTTAATTATTCAAATATTCATTATCACCCTAAACTAAGAAACCACCTAAACTGCTGAGAGAAAATCATTATAAAAAATATCATATATTGCCTTTTATTGAAATGAAACACAGTCCATTTTAAATGACGATAGAATAAACAATTTGAATGACTTGCAACATTCTAACTACTAATAGATTATTTTTTAATTGTTAAATAAATTTACTCTTTACTTTTCAATGATTGGAAAAACTTCAGAGCAAAAAAAGTGCCAGGGTATAAAAAATTCTGTGCTTTATTCACTATGCTTTTTGTTGGTTTCAGAACAGTTACATCTTATGCCATAAGCTCTTTAAGTTGCAAAGGAGGGAACAGATAATTTCATCATTAATGATAAAGTCACATCTAAAGACTCAAGACCTATTTAATTTGTCAATGCAGAAACACTTAAGAAAGTTAATCTGAAGTAACTTTTAAAGTGGAGTAATTATATGAATTAAAGCCACATATTGATCCTTTTATTCAGATTTTCAATGCCTTTAATTCCATGTAGTCTACTTCAGACTTCAAAGTGAATTAAGCTTAATTAAATTACGGACATTTTAATTCTGAATATGTGTCTACATGGAGGCTAATACATTTTAGCATTCAGCATTTAACATGCACGGGACTGCAGAAATTGTAAAAAAACCCGTACAGTGAATTACTTATTTAATAGCAGCTACTTGTGCTTACATACTTTCTCCAGAGATGGTTCAATGTAAGATATTGTCTTGCAATGAGATGGGACATGTTGATCATTTATTCATATCTTACTTTGACATATTGGGTAAATCCCTTTTATTTCCACACTCAATTGATTTGGATAAGATTTCTCAAGCATGTAAATATTTTTTGATGCAATTAAGTCTGAAAGAGTTCAATGAGACACTGACTTCCAAACACAAAAAAATGTTATTTTGGATTTTTTTTCTTTATGTGTGTATATGAGCTATTATTCTGTTTCACACAAGCAGTTCATTTTTTTAAAGACCTCAGAAAGACAGTTTTGATGGAAAACTGTTCACCACCCCTGACCATGGTAATGACAATGCTTGTTCTCTTTTGTGAGAATGAAAAGCATCTCAGAAATGCATTACTGAACTGACCTTATTGGACTTGTTTTGGGGAGAAATTGCTCTGTTAGGCAAGAAAGATGAAATCTGAGTTTTATTAAGTGTTTCCACTTATGTCGTGATTTAGGAATGCTAGTCCCCAATTTAGCATTCGCTCTGAAACGCACTTAAAACCAAGCACCATTTGCTCATTCTTTGATATCCCATCCCCTCCCCCAGTGGTGGACTGGAAGGGAGGATGGGACTCAAAAAAGGGAAATATTATGGGTTGAGATAACAACATTTTACTGGAAACAGCAATGAGTTCAGAAAATTAACAGTAACAGCAATGACACTAATGACAGTGTACAAGAAAAGAAATGAATGATTCACATGTGATGACTCTGCTCCCCAGAAATTCCCTGATTGTTCCCTCCTCCATGGAAATTCCCTAACTGTTCCCTCTTCCACAGTACTTGACTTAGAAGGGAAGGAATTCAGCATCTCCCTGTCCCCTGAAAATTATGCAAGGTGGCATAAAATAGCCTCTGGTTCCTGGTCATTCCCCTTACTGGATACTGCAAAAATTAACCCTGTTGCAGCTTGAGCCAGGATGACTCTTTAGAGAAAACAGCAGATTTTGAGTGGCTAATATTTTTGCACATAGTTTAGGAGGGGATTCAGCAAATGATGTAAGAGAATTTAGGAAGAAGAAGGAGAAGAAGGAGAAGGAGGAGGAGAAGGAGAAGGAGAAGGAGAAGGAGAAGGAGAAGGAGAAGGAGAAGGAGAAGGAGAAGGAGAAGGAGAAGGAGAAGGAGAAGGAGAAGGAGAAGGAGAAGGAGAAGGAGAAGGAGGAGAAGGAGAAGGAGAGGGAGAAGGAGAAGGAGAAGGAGAAGGAGAAGGAGAAGGAGAAGGAGAAGGAGAAGGAGAAGGAGAAGGAGAAGGAGAAGGAGAAGGAGAAGGAGAAGGAGAAGGAGAAGGAGAAGGAGAAGGAGAAGGAGAAGGAGAAGGAGAAGGAGAAGGAGAAGGAGAAGGAGAAGGAGAAGGAGAAGGAGAAGGAGAAGGAGAAGGAGAAGGAGAAGGAGAAGGAGGAGAAGGAGAAGGAGAGGGAGGAGAAGGAGAAGGAGAAGGAGAAGGAGAAGGAGAAGGAGAAGGAGAAGGAGAAGGAGAAGGAGAAGGAGAAGGAGAAGGAGAAGGAGAAGGAGAAGGAGGAGAAGGAGGAGAAGAAGGAGGAGAAGGAGAAGAAGAAGAAGAAGAAGAAGAAGAAGAAGAAGAAGAAGAAGAAGAAGAAGAAGAATACACTTTTTTTATCACGTTTTTACTCTGTACCTTAAATGTTGCTTCCTACATCTGATATGTAAAAAGTTCATTTCTAAACTTGATAAAATAATTTACTCTGCAGTTGAGATACAATATTATTCTCACTAAAATGGAAGACAAATATGTCAGATTTTGATTTGCATACAAAGCATTAGTTAATAGAATCAGTTCAGAAATATAAACATAGCCTCAGAACCAGGCAAGAGAAATTGGGGAGGGAAAAATGTCAAGAACTGTTATAAACAAGTATCAGTTGTCATTCAGGTTTTCATATATTCATATGTAATTTCCATTAGCAGTTGACTTCAGCAAGTACTTTATGAAATTTACGAAGCAGAAATTGTTTAATTGCCAGTGCTATTGAACAAAAACTGACAAGAGAGGTATCCTATTATAATATGTACATTCTCTCAGCTACAAGATGTCCTTTATATATCTGTTTATTAGATGCACGTGACTAAGAGTAGGCTTAAAGCATGTATCTATTTGTGACCTTCATCCACTAGTTAATGCAGCTTCTCTACTGCTTGTTCCGTTTGTGCAAGTCCCTCAAGAATGTAGGAAAACTTTTTTCAAACAAACATGTTCAACTAAAATTTGCCCTTTTATTTCAAAAGCCATTATTACATTTTCATTTCGTCCATATAATTATGATTTGCTGCTGTTCATCACCCCCACCTATGGATTGTTTGGCCTCATAGTGACTGATTATTTTAAGAGTTGTCATGTGCAGTAATGGAATGATTTTCCTGTGAATAGAATTGTCCAGACAGCTGATTTGGTCAGTCAGCTTTAGAACTCTGCATAGAAGCTGTCATTTGCTGTGTCAGGATGATAGTCATAAAATGTCTTTTAATGTGATAAAAGCAGACCTTTGCATTTCAGACAGAATTTTTGTGTAGAGGCAAGAAGCTTATTACTGTAAATATTTTCTCTGTGCAGTTATTTGATTTTCAAAAAACTAAGATATAATCTGTGATTTTTAATTAAAAAACTGTTATCTTGTAAACTAAGAATAAAAATAGGACAGGAGTAATATTTCTCCTTCCATACTTTGAAGGCATAATAAATTAATGAAGTGTAATGTTCAAAATACATGAGTCTGTGTTTTAAAAGCTTTTCTTTCCTTGGTATTGCAGGAAATATTTTGGAAACCAAAAGTAATACTTAATATAAAGGAGATAATGCAACAGCTACTGTCTTGGCTAACATACTCCATGAAGAATTTTTGGAATTCAAAGTAAGAGTAGATGTATCTCAGATTCAAACCCGAATAGTTCCTTATAATGATAGTTTTTGATTGAGACTTCAAGCAAGTACAGCCATAATGGATCCTAGAACACAAAGCAGCAGTGAACTGGTATGGTTTTGTCCAATTTTTTGTGCTGCTGAGGGTCAAGGTCATGTCTGAATGGATTCTTAGTCAAAAGGATTTGAAAATTACATGCACAGCTAATTTGTATTGCTGTTTATACCTGGAGATTATTGCCACTCTTTTTTTTGTTGGTTTTTTTTTGGCCCTATGTAGCAGATGGTGTTTGCAGTTACGTGAAAGAAAACAAAAACACACAGGGTCATAGAAAGGTGCGAGAATTCGTTTTCATTCATAAAAATTCAACATTGAAAGGCAATAGAGAGACATAGTCCAAAGGAAGAGAAAAATCTATAAGGTGAATTTTTATCTCACATTGGCTATTCAATGGGTAAAACA
Organism: Setophaga petechia; assembly: GCA_024362935.1. Classification (NCBI taxonomy): domain Eukaryota; kingdom Metazoa; phylum Chordata; class Aves; order Passeriformes; family Parulidae; genus Setophaga; species Setophaga petechia. Next base: position 15,702,942 of record JANCRA010000008.1, read on the forward strand.
AGAAAGACAATTCAGTGCTCTTCTATTGCAATTCTATTACAGACAGAAGAGGAAAACAAAGTTTTCTCCAAGTGAACAGAAGACTACTCAAGGCAAGAAAGAACCACAGAATTGTTTTCCTCTGGCATTAATATTGAAACCTTTACTAATAAAATAAAACTATTGACACACAAAAGCTGTAAACGCTCTAAAGATTCAAGTGAGAAAGTGGATTTCTAAATGTGATCTCAGGGAAGAAAAAAATGAAAAGTAAAAAACTCTTTAATATTGGCATTTAGTTTGGATAGGAGTAGTAAAATTAGAGAAAATTAACTCCAGCTCAGCCAGACCCAATACACTGATGTATTCTACATCTCAGAGCAGCAGGAGTTCCCCCCTTTCCAGCTTTGGTGCTACAATTATTGGTGTCTGTCCTGCATCACCAGAGCACATCAATGAAAACAACCACATGGAATAGGTCGAAACTAATGTCTAGCACCCAATATCTGCTCTACTGTCATTCGTGTCAGTGACATTATTAATATTCATACTAATGGAAACACTGTATTTTATGACAAAGCAAGTAATTCTGCTACATAAATCACATTAATACACTTTTGCTTTCTCTAAACTGGAATAATCTTGCTTTTTAACTACCTTACTACTATGTAATTCCACTTTATCCTGTTTCTGTGAAAAAATCTTCAAATGAAAGTAGAAAAAGAAAACAAAGACTATCTTGCCTAGTTAAAAAAAAAGTGTTATCAAAAAACTGTGGGGACATTAATCTTCAATATTTAATGTTGTATTTACCTTAACAAGTACTGTGGACAACTTCAAGTTTGTACTCTATATTTAATTTGAAAACCACTTGAGACATAATCAAATTTTTAGCTGCTTTTTTGTTATCACCCTACTTTGGTAAATGCTTCTAGAAAAAAAATAAATGCAAATTACATATCCCACTGCACCACATTCTCTTCTCATTCCTTAATAATTTTATTTTCTAAACAAAGCCAATATAAAAACTCTTGGAAGGCTTTATTTTCTCTGTAACTGCTCAAAATTACTTTGAATGAGACTTACAAAGTCCCCAGATGTATTCTGTGTGTACTAAACATTAATTCAAAGACTCATTTGCTGATTACATTCCATTCTTTTAAAAATCTACAAACCTGAATAAATGAAAACCTTACCATTTTTGTTTACACTTGCAAACACAAGTGAACACATGAAATGACCCACTGTTAATATAAAATAAAGCCTGTCAATCCTTGTCAGGTTTCCTTAATCCTGCAAATTTTTCCCTTGGTAATTTCCCTCTTTTTTGGAAGACTTTTGAAGAGAAGACCACCTAATCTGTTCTGAATGCCAGATGTAAGAATGACAATGCTTTCCACGGTGAGGGATTAAACTTGAAAACACTCCCTCAGCAACTACATGCCACCTCGTGGGAATACAGGCTTAAAAAATAACACCTTTGAACAGAATTGGTATAGCACCTGGAGAGAGACCATGACCACAAAGAGTTTAGAAAGGGATTTTCACTTACTCTCATCAGTGGCCCAGTAGTGCTGACTTTTAAATTCATGGTCCAGTTTACAGACTCTAGTAGAAACATCCAAGACAAGGAACTGCTGGATATCTGATATATAAGGATTTATTCAAACATCAACATCTTCAGATATATAGATAATTATTGAATAGATAGCACACAACTTGCAGGATAGCTTTACTGTTTTATCTGTGGAAAATGTAATTGCAGAGGAAGAGTTTTCTTTCACTGTTGAAAATTAACATATGCATCAGAGGTTAAATTAAAGTTGCTCAATGTTGCAAGAGAGAATTTAACTATGAAATATGCCAGGGACCAGAAAACAGGGTATAGCATCTTAGCAAAGTGCAAGTGACCATATATACTTGTTTCTTCGAAGCTGAGTTAAGCAGTTGCATTCATATTTTTTCCAAATTTGGAAGTGTCATAAACTGTACACAGAGCAAAAGCTAATCCACTTATTCCCATAGATGAGATCTATCTTCCAATCACCTTCTCAGTCTATAATCAATATATTGCCTTTATTTATTTAGGGCAAGCTTAATATGTGAGGAGTTCCAGTTCCATAATTTTTACAAAAAAAAAAAAAAAAGATGCATTTTTTCCATGTATGATCCACAGCAGTTCTGACAGGATTACAGATCTCCATGCCATGCCCTGTTGTCAAACTACCACAGCCCATATACCATTAACTCACATGAGGTAGTCAAGAATTTTTCCAAAGATTTCCATGACCTTCTATCTGCTGATGAAGGTGAAAATATTAATAATTCTGGTCGAGGGAATCTTGTCTAACCGCTCCTGATCAACAGGTGTCATGGCAGAAACAAGTGCCTCTCCCAGAAGAGAGACACCATGCTTAAGCAGAGATCCCACTGCACCAGAGTAGAGTATACAGGGAAGAGTTTTAAGGAATTTAAGGAGTTTTAAAGAGTTTTAAGAGTTTTTATTTCTGGGAATAAACAGAGGAGTATAAGAATCATAGCTGAAATTTTGCACAGCAAGGTAGCTGCTATATCTATCTTATTTTAAACCATCTTTCTGAAATTGAGCAGTGAATATGTTTGATGCTTTGTTAGAATCCTGTGTTAATGTTGCATGCTAGGATAGAGCACCTTAAAATTATGTCTTGGATAGTGTGAATACACCAGAAGAAGAATTGTTACTATTTTTCAAATTAAATCTAGTATTATTATCTTCATTTTCTGTGCTTTCAATAATATTTATTGGCAGATACATGTGTCTGATTCTGGAACACAGTCTATGTCACCCTGATGAGCTCAGCATGGCATCGAGACTGTGTCATTTTCCACTTTGGTTTGGCAACAAACCAAATTATCTCCTTGAAAAGAACCACACAGCAAGGCTTATTTATCCCAGGGTTTTTCTCAAAAGCAGCAACAATAAACTCCACAGAACTACCAGGAGCTGCACTGGTTCCAGAGAAATTAAGGCAAAGATAGAGATATTGCAGAGTTATTAATAATACACACACACACACACACACACACACACACACACACACACACCCCTTCCAAACTTCCAAAGTTGGGAAGGGTTTTGTTAAGTGCTGTTTAAGTTTTCTCACAGAATAACCTTTAACATCTCCGATTTACCATTGTATTCTAGACACTACAGGACAGGTAAGGGTCTTGTCCTTATCAAGTGCATCAAAATATAAGGAGAAAATTATAATTAATTATTGCTGGCAACAACTAAAGAATGTAATTTTCTTCTATCAAACACTTTTCATTTAATAATTTTTTGGGGTTTATTAAAGGTTTTTCAATATTTTTTCAACAGATCTCAAAATGTTAGTAACCGCTAGCCTCCAGCCCCACCTTCCCTACCAAAAGAAGACATACTCTAGGATATCTCACAACCCCAAGCCATACTCAATATGAGAGCTCCAAGTCTCAAATATTTAATAAATAATAAATAATAGGAAATAACAATAATAATAAATAACGAGCAATCAAGAAAAAGTAAATATTAAATGGCTCAATATGACAAACATAGCTCCTGGATGACTGAAATTAATTTAATTGAAAGCTTTTTGTACAAACTGTAATGGAATTAAAAAAGTTTTTGCCTCCAAATCTGAAGAAAGAAAATCATAGGAAGTTTAATGATGCAAGTTCATTGAAATTCAGGAAAGTAAAAAGATTTTGATTGGTTGTTGAAAAGGAGAAACTTACTAGTTTGGTTTTATATTTTAGTCAATAATTTTCCAGTTCTACACAAATTTATTGTTATTAAATAACTTCAGAATTATATATCTAAATATTAAATCACAAAATAAGGAATATTAGGAAGGATTACTATATATATATGCATAATGCATTGCAAAATAAATAATAATCACACTAACATAGTTGTAATTTCAAAAGATCTAAATCTGACAATCTTTCATATGGTAGTAATGTCTCTCTGCAATCCCTAAAAGGAGTATTAGAAACCCGTAGCCATTTTTGCTAAAACTATACTATTTTAAATACAAAAGTTCTGTCTCAAGTAAAAACTTCAGCTTATTTTACATGAGCTCAGTTCAATTTTTTCTCCATTTTAAGTTCTAAAACATCATTTAACCCCAAATCCCTAAGGCAAAAATTAAATTGGTCAGCTGGAGAAATTGTTTAAATATTTAATTCAAATTTAAATGATGAGATGATCCCAATACTAGTGACAGTTTAAATTGAAAGAAATATATAAGTTCTGTTTAATAAAAAGTTAGATAAATGAAGATAAACTTTCATAGCCTGTGAGTCCCTGTGGTATAAAAACTGACTAAAGCACAATTTCCCAAATTTAATAAAATGTGACTATACCAATATACAAAGTGTTGAAAAAAGCCAAATTGTACTAAAGCACGATGGATTGCAAGCTAAAACAGGGGATATGCATTGGAGTAAACATCTCCTATATCACTGAGTGTCAGACCCCCTGGATGTTATTGCTGTGCACTCCAGCCCTGCCTGAGCCACCCCAGAGATCAGAAAGGAGGGTACTGGGTGTCCATGCACCCACTTTGTTCAGAGCTCCTTACCTTCCACACTGTCTTCCTAAAGGCTGTCAAGGTGATCCATGCTCAGGAGCACAGACAGGATGCAACAAGGTCTCAGAATCAGCAAACTGTTTCTGCAGACTTTGATTAATAGAAATTGGTTTAAAGAATGGGAAAAAAAAAGCTCTGGGGACTGCAGAATCTAACTGTAATTTAACACATATTTCCACATATCAGGTTTCTTTATCTCTGTTCTCGTTTCCAGACATATGTACAACTACAGTTGCTTTCAGTCAGGTTAAGTCTGCCTTAGGACAGGGTAAATGATTATTTAACTAAGGATAGATGCTATAACATATATTTTATCTGATTTGGGCTTTATGCAGTTTATCCATTTCTCACTGCCCTGACATTAAAAATGGGAGAGTTTACATATATTTTGCACTCATGTTAGGATGTAAGCTTTGACTGAAATACTGCATCTTTCGTATCAGTGTCTCAGGAGTGGAACCAAATGCGGGTCTTGCTTTCTATTTTCCTCCAGAAACATGTACTGAGGAATAGTACCCCAAGTTCTGACTAAATCAATCAGTAGACCAGTCTTTAAAATGTTTGAACTACTGTAATCACTTCATGTCAAGATTTTTATGCACTTGCTGCCGGACACTAAACTGTAAATCAATTTAGATTTCAGAGCATGGTTTTGGTTGCATCCATATTTTGTGGGTTTTTTTCATTGGCCAGACATACTTCAGAGTAATTTGTACTGCAATTTAACATATCTCAGGATAAAACTGATCAAGTTAGAAATTCTCTGAAGAAGAAAAAAAAATCAGTCCTCATTAAAGTGTTCATAAAGAGGGTTTTAGAATTCAACAAGAGTTGAAGCTATTCAGAGCTAAAAAATATATATTATATGGGGTGTCTAGAAAGCAGATTCACACCTTCAGTCTGTACCACCCAATACCAATCAATTCAAGACAAGCTTTTTTATGTCAGAGGACAGTATCACTCCCATAGCCGTCTGAACCACATCCCCAGGTAAATTTCAGGCAGCTACATCCTCTATGGATGTGATTTTTTTTCTATGTTTCATCTCTTTCCAAGATTTTTTTCTGTGCTATGGTGCATAACTAACACATTTTTTCAAAATAAACTGCCAAATATCAAGGTTGAATACAACTTAAAATGTCACCAAGTGGCTAAGGGATTTCCTTCATCACAACTATCCATACGCATGAGAAGGCATTAGTTGTTTGTCTTTCCAAAGCACGTTACTACATCTTACATGGGTGTTTCTGTAATTTCTGCCCATCAGAATGTAATAAAACCTCTAAATTTCTTGTAGGCAGTAATTCAAAGCCAGAACAAAAGTTCTGTAAGAAATCACATCATATTTTTTGTAGCTTTAAAAAATACCTATGCAGCATTAGCATGCCTGTATAGTTGCAGTCCTCAAAGTCAGTTCAGGAAAAGTGGATGGTGCCCATCCAAGGCTAATTTTCCTGTGGTACTTGTTCTGATTTGAGTTTTCATTAAATGTATTTATTGAAATAACTTTCTCATAAGCAGAAAAAATTGTTCTCAGAAGTATTTCCTGCAACCAGTATTTTGTGAGTTGGCTGTAACAACTCTGTCTGTGAGAAAGAAAAGAATAGATTTTTTATGGGAAAAAATTACAAGGATTAAGGAGCTATTAATACAGCTAATTTTGTTTTTCTTAACAAAATGGTAGGACTGGGGATCATACTAGTGAGTAGCAAGTCAGTACAGGTAGACTTTTACTCCAGCACTGTCCACCCTGGATCTAGAGTCAGACTTCCTCAGAATACTAACATCAAGAAATATAGACAGCTCTTAAGTCACCAGACATCACAGCCAATATAGATGGGTGGAAAGGGGAAAATGGATGTTCACATTAGGCTGAATACCATGGCTATAAATTATTTCAACAGTTAACAGACAGAAAGTTGTCAGAAGAGAGGTACTTCAGTGGCACTTAATCCACTACGATGATATTACACATAGACCTTTCTGGTGACAGCTGCTGCTTAGCAACAGCACTTCCATCTCCCCTGCTCCCAAAAGAAGAGTAGAGGTTTGCTAGGAATACAATCCAGAAAGCAATACACCTTGTCTTGCTTAGAATGAGCACATTTTCAGAAGACCACACAAGGTTTAGTTTACTGGAGTTTGTGTTTGAGCAAAACAGAATACATGCATGTAACTCTCACACACATACCCAGTATTAAGTAGCAGGAGTACTGTCATTTGGAAACCCATTTAGTTCTGCCTAAGGTAATACATGAATTCAAAAGAAACCAGAGTAAAAACTTCCTGCTTTGTAGTCTCTTTGCCCATTCTCTTAGCCCAACTTGAGGAGGGTGAGATATTTGCTTTTGACCAGGCATCACAAACTTCCCCCCATTACACGTAACATTTTGAGTAGCAGGAGCCTAACATCAAACTTGGTGAGCTCTGCCAGCACCATATTTGCTCCCTAGGTGTTGTTCAACTTGCTTGGGTACTCTGTCCTGATGCTCTAGGGAGTGTTTCATTCCCACAGCTTCTGTCAAAAGGCTCTGACCAGCCAGCCTGAGAATACAATTTTCCCATGAAAATGAAGGCAAAGAAGTCAAATAACATCTAAGCCCTTTCCATTTCCCTTGTCCCAGGGTCCCTGTCCTCATGAGCAGAGGGTATAAATTTTAGCTATATTTTGCTAAATGCACTGGGTGATATAATACCTAAGGTATCCAAGTCTGGCACTGAGTTAGGAGTCTTATTAACTCTTACTTTGGCTAAGCATCAAATGGTCCACAATAACTCATTAACTTCTTAACAAAATAAAGTACACTCTTTGATAGTGTGATAGTTTAATTTTTTTGCCAAAGTAAAGTAATGACAAAGACAGAACTGTGATATTTCTTTTGTTCACCCATCCATTCCAGCCCAGGAAAAGAACATCTTGTTATATAAAAGGAAATGGTATTTTCATGTCACACTTCAAGATTTCAGCTGCTTCTACAAAGATAAGGAAGGGTATTCCCCTTCCCATCTTCTACATTTGAAGCTGTCATGTCAACTTATTCAAAGGGGAAGATAAGAGAAATCAGTTCTCATCTTCTTGTGAAGGAAAGAGTCTTCAACACAGCTGGATAAAGGACCAGGAAATGACATGTAGGTGTTCTGATATATGAACAGGTGTGAGACATAAGACTTGTAGTAAAATCTCTCACAGTGCCCTTTCAATGAGAGCCTGATCAATAGCTTTGGGGACAGGGAAGAATTTTTCTCCAGCATAAACCTAAATCAGCCAGAGCCGTGAAGACTTTTCAGCTTTCACAGAATACGATGGTCTGAATTTGAATACACTTCAAAGATCATCTAATTCCAAACCCCTCTTCCAGCGCCCCAGTCAGGCTGTGGGCAGGGACACCTACTTCTACACCCAGTTCCTCAGAGCCCCATCCAGCTTGACCTTGAACACTTCCAGAGATGGGGATGCCACAACTTCTCTCAAAAACCATTTCCAGTGCCTCATGACCCTCACAGGAAAAAAAAAAACAAAAAACAAAAAACAAAAAACAAAAAAACAAAAAAAAAAACCCAAAAACTTCTTCCTAATCCCTAGTCTCAATCGACCCTCCTTCAGCTAAAGCCCATTTCCTCTTGTCCTATCACTACATGCCATAGTGGAAAGTCCCTATTCAGTCAATTGTAAGCCTCTTTAACTGCGAGATCATGCTGGAGCTGCTCAGTATTTTTTCTTGGGTCTGTCTCATTTAACATATTTGTTACTCTTGCTGATACTGGTGATGTCTGTCTGTCCTCTGCTTTATCTACCATCACAAGCATAAGGCTTCTGAACTGCTCTGGAACATGGAGTTTCATGCTAGCCTGGACACAAGCTTTACTTAGGTCAATGAAACACATCTCTAACTGAGTGAACTGTGATTTTCTGTCATCAGCAAGGAGACACATTCACAGCTGTCAAATACCTTTGAACTCTCCCTGGGTATGAAAGTTTCTGCACAAGAGAGAATAAACTGAAATTGTAAAAAAGTAACTGGGAGACATGCTGAGCAAGTGGAAAATGGAAGATAGAAGGATGGGTACATGTCATTGAGAGCACTATCATTTTGAAGTAGTGGCAGAGAAACATGAAATTTGGCTTATGACTCAGACATGTGTATCCAAAAACATAACAGTAAGACCAGCAGGAAATAAATATTACCTTATTTTGCCAGCAGGAAAGCAAAATTTGGAAAGTACTCAGTTCTTTGTCAAAGTTCAACTCAACACACAGTTCAAGAAAGCTGCTTCCTACTAAAAAATATCAAAATAATATAGCCCTTAAAAGGAGTTCAGCAGGAAAGAGACACTTTTTCAAAGCAATGTTTGTATCTCAATATTTTGTAAATCAAACATGGGCCACCTCTTCAACCTGAATAGTGCCTCTTCACTATCCACATTTAACTGCTGTCTCTCACCCTCCCTCAGAGCTGGTATAGTTAGCTTTGGCTAAGGCTTCACAGAGTGCAGATGAGGTTCCAAAGATCATATTGGGGTGTCTCTGGTACCTCATTGGGTAACCAAATGGAAAACCAGCATAAATGCAAAAAAAAAAAAAAAAAAGAAAAAAAAAAAGAAAAAAAAAAAGAAAATAGTAGTTAACTTGAGCCTGAAATAAACCTAAAATGAAACCCACAATGTCTTAATTCAGATCCCAATCGGTAAGAAAATGCCAATTTCTCTCCCTTCTACTGCAGTGAAATAAAATGACATAATGACATCTACCAAGGTGCATATTATATACCTCATATGTATATAGTAATACACTCTGCCTTATTTCTTCTAATGAAGTGCCCATTTACTATGAAAGGCATCACAGGAAAGAAAAACTCAAGGTTTGAAATATGAATTTGATATTCTAGTAAAGGAAATGTTCCTTTAGGGTTCTAAGACATTATGCACAGAAGAGTAGAAAAATTATTAACATGGATGGTTCCTTTCCAACACTTTTGTACCCTAAAATACTTATTCTTGAAGAACACTTCAGTAAAGTCTGGGTAAATGACATCCACAGCCTTCCTTTCATCCACTGTGTGGGAGATGTTGGTCATCCAAGGGTGACTGTGGTAGTGCTAGGTTGATGGTCAGATTAGATGATCTTGAAGGTCTCTTCCAATCTCTATTCTGTGATTCTGTGGTTGAAAAAGGTCAGGATAGTCAAGCTGCAGCTGCTTCTCATAAACCCATGCTGAGTGGGTTGTCCAGGCTAGCATGAAACTGAGCTTGTGTCCAGGCTAGCATGAAACTCCATGTCCCAGAGCAGTTCAGAAGCCTTATGCTTGTGATGATAGATAAAGCAGAGGACAGACAGACATCATCAGTATCAGCAAGAGTAACAAATATGTTAAATGAGACAGACTCAAGAAAAAATACTGAGCAGCTCCAGCATGATCTCACAGTTAAAGAGGCTTACAATTGACTGAATAGGGACTTTCCACTAGGGCATTTAGTGATAGGACAAGAGGAAATGGGCTTGATCTGCTGGCTATGCTGTATGTGCCATGTCATGCCATGGAAGATCATCTGCCACATGGCCCCCTCCAACACGAAGGTCACACTGGCAAACCTGTAGGTCCCCTTCTGTTCCAAGCCCCCTGCTGTGGCCAAGGATGTCTTTCACTACGTCAGATTGCTTACAGCTCCATCCAGACTGAGCCAGAAAACCTCCAAAGTAAGAACATCCCCAATATATCTGGACAATCTCTTCCAGTGTGTTCTTCACTCTCATAGCAAAAAACCTTCTTCATTATATTCAATTTAAATCTATTTTTGTGGATTTCCTCTGGATCCATTCCATCAGGTTGGTGTCTTTCCTGTGCTGCAGAACTAGATGCATCACTCGAGGTCGAGGTGGGGCCTCACATGAGAGCAAAGGGGGAAAATCACCTCCCTTGACCTGCTGTCAACTTTTTGAGATGCAGCCCAGGATACATTTGGCTTTGTGGGCTGCTAGTCCGCATCGCAAGCTGATGTCTAATTTTTCATCTACAAATATCCTCAAGTCTTTCTTCTGCACTCATCTTTCCTACTCAATCTCAATATAAGGTGAATTTTTATAGCTAGCAGGAAAATAAGCTCCATGAAACATAATACCTTCTAGTGCATCATTACTTGACAATTCAAAATCACTTAAACTAATTGTCTGTGCATCCTGGAGGAAGACTTATAAGAAAGGATTACCTTTGAGGCAAAGCTGAATAACATATGCCTGCAAGCCAGGAATACTGACATTTTCTTTAATGTATAACCTTTTGAGTAGAAAGAAAAGAATAATTCATGCACCAGCTTTATTGGAATTAAAAAAGATGAATAAATCAGTTTCTTGCTTATACATCACCTACCATTGAGAAAGATGACACAAAGTACATAGAGTTGGTTACATAATAAGATTATTATGTGAATCTGAATATTCACATAATTCTGTCTTTCATTCTGTATGTAAAACAGTCAGCGATAAAATTACTCTTTCCTCTCTTCTTCAAGTAACATGACTGTCATACAACATCTGGATCTGGAAAAGCTTCTTTTGAGTCACAAGACTCAACAAATGGTCATAAGACACTCAGATATTGGGATATGATCCACAAACACAAAAATGCAGTACTGATATTTATTTATTTATTCATTTTTACACTGTCAAATTAAATAAAATGACAAGTGACAAATATCTGCAATGAGACAAACCAAATACAATGAATTCTAGTTATATAGAGAATATCTATATCATATATATATATATATATATATATATATATATAGGCTTTGTTTTTACCTTTCTTAATTTGTTTTATCTCTTGTTTATTTCATAACTTAAAAACATCAATAATGAATATAAATTCTTATATGTATTCACATGTATTATACATGTATTCACATGACAAAGAATTTTTTGGCTCCATGAGATGGTATTCATAAAAGAACCTTCTGCTTCCTTGCTGTTTGAATTGCTTTATTATCTAACAAAACATACAGCAAATTAATGAAAATAATTTGCTTAAGCCCTCGCTGCTAATTTTTTTTCTCTTTACTTTTACAAAAGATGAGATGAAATATCAATTAATAAATCAAAGACAAGAAAAAAAAGATTTTACTATTAATTTTAGAATGGTATCATGCATACTTTAGGACACGTTTTACATTTTATGATCAATCTTTATTGTTGAAGAAGTTCTATTAAAAAATGTATACAGGCAGCTGCAGCTTTAACATCAAAACATGCCTAATTTAGAACAAATTTGTATCAAATACTTGAACTTACAGGAAAATATTTGAATGGAGAAATTTTTTATAGGCTCTTTTGGTGAGAATTTGTAATAAATTCAAATAGAGAAATAAAAACTTTTGCACTGACAGATGAGACAACACAAGAAGAAAAAGCAATTTATGTCCCTTAACAGTGATAAAACACAGTGGCAGTGACAATGTTCCAATGTGAGGAACAAACTAGATATGAGGCACTGTATTAATAATCCTGGTGTTAACAAGTACCTAAAGTTATGACATGAGAATAAGTTTGTGATTGCATTTTTTTTAACAAAATGAAACATAAGCACTCATGTCAATGAGATTTCTTTGTATTGGTTTGTTCACATAGTGTATAGTAACAAATAAATATGAGCATCTTAAATACCATATTTTTAGAATAATAAATTACATAATATTTTCCGTTTGATATGAAATAGCAATGGAACAATGAAACAGAAGTATGTATTTTTCTAGAGGAAAAAAAAACCTGAAAAAACATAAACCTGAATAACTCAAATTGAGAGGAGTTACATGGATAGGTTGGATGAAAAAAAGGCATAATCTGTCATATTTTTGAAAATGTGAAAATACCCCCATCTTTTCATCATTTGCAAGCCAATTTCCTCTTTTTCTGCCTGGCTAGTTACGAGAAACTGTTAGTATTGCTACTCCTGGAAGAAGTTAGTCAATATTTGACACCTTCCTGGAATAGTTTATAAAATAAGTGAGAAGGTACTAATACATGGAGATAATCTCTTTGTAAGTGGTAGTTTTGGGTATTAAGGAGGAGTGAAGTAAAGGCAGCAGACAGAAATTATTCCCTGAGTACTGACAAACACTAAACAGAAGCAGCTTTCCTACTCAGAAATCCCCAGGTTTCATGCTGCATAATCCTCCAAACTCAGAAAATTTTCTCATGGTGATGCCTATAGCTTCATATCCTGGCTTTCTGGTGGATTTTATTGCTACTAACATTAACTCTTAGGCTTTAAGTTAAAATTAACTAGTATCTATTTTACCTTTTAATGTCTTAGTATGAAGTCTGCAAATTTATGTTACAGAAAGCAAAGGCTTTGTGACAACTCAAAGTAAACTTCCAGGTTATGGAATGAAATGCATGAGAAAAATCCCACTGCCTTTTCACTCTCCACCTGCCAGGAAGAGGGCTGTGCAAGCAGCTAGAAATTGATAATGTAATAAGCCTGCAAAGTATTTATGTGATCATGCCTGTAAACTACCACAAATAAAGCTTTTATTGATGCTGAACTTTGCAGTGACAGAAAAATGTCTAATTGCTCTTCTTCCTTATAACCTGGAAATATGTGCCTGGCAATATTTCCTGTCTTTAACAAGGTACTAACATACTTTCACATCCAAGACAGGATTTTCAATATGAGCACTAAAACAAGCAAGCCGTAAGTATTCATTCTGTGGCAATCAGCCATGATTTACCACGATATTCTGAGCACTTGCTGAAGGAAGGTTGGCAGCAGAGGTTCCAGTGAAACAAGGTGTTACAGCTCAGGGCCTCTGAAGAAATTTGCAGAGGAAAATATTGGCTGTACTTTAAAGATCACAAATGCCCAGAGCCATCCTGTACCCTTGCAGTTAAGAGCCTTCCCTGTCCATCTGCCACTTCACCTACTCTTTTGATTGCAGAAGGCAGATTAATATGTGGATAAAGCAAACAAACCCTTATTACAAGATAATTTTACCTTTTCTCAGTTGGCACATGATATGGAAAACAGTCACGTAAGGATGTTGCTGTTGAAAGCAGGCATATTAAAACTCAGGATGTGCTGCATTCTCTCCAGATTTATGGTCCAGAGAGTGTTTACCGCTGCACTTAGTGCTTCAGCTGCACACAGAGCAAAACGAATTGGATGGAGCTGTGAGAGACTCAGCTGTACTTGAGCAAGGCATGCCTCATTCCAGTGTAGGTCAGTTCTCCAGAGATACATTTTGTGTGTGCTAGAGGGACTGCCAGGAACCTAATGAGTAACGTGACAGTAACGTTTCAGGGAAAATCAAAGACTGTTCATCACAAAGAATTCCCCATTTGAGAACAGAGCTTCAGCTCTGCAAATATGTAGTGGGAAATAGGGGCACAGAAGGAGTGTAGGACAGGTACACTTAGACATATTCTACAGTAGTTGCTTTTCTATGGAGCTCCTGAAATGAGCAAGGGGTAGGTGGTGAAGCCAAGATACTGTTACTAATAAGCTAGGGAATCATTTAATGTGTAATCAATACACGTTCACCAAGGAAAAATGCATTTAGGATTACAAGTACTGCAAGTACATTTTCCACACCTTTCTGAGTTGCTAATATCAGCCAGGGTTGAAAGAAATAACTGAAGTCTTAAGAGACTCCTGAAACAACATCTTAGAGCTATTTAGAACAAGAAAGAGCTACTTTATATTATGTCAGAGATTATCTTTTCTTGCAGAATGTTTAAAATAACATCCAAACCACTCCTAAATAAAATCAAAACAATGTTAAATTCTTAACCAGTAAAATGGAGGATTAAGCTTAGTTTAGCTGTTGAGCTTTTGTACTTCTAAGGAATGTCCAAATGCCTGCTCCCATTTTCTGTAGGAAAAACAACACGGATGAACAGGAACTGTAATAATTTCAAATGTACATTTGAAATTATTAGAAATTATTAGACTCTCAGAACGTAATTCATTCATCTTACACCTTGCTTCATTATATCCATTATAATATATTTCTGTAGTTTATCCTTTCAGGCTAAGGGACAAATATCAAATCTAAGCAGTCTGTGTGTGGCACACTCAAAACCAAATGTGTGAGAAAGAAGAAAAGATGGCTTGCTGAACTGAAAAGAAGTTCAGAATTCAGATTTCCAGTTTCTTGCTGCAAAAGTGATGGAAAACATAGCCACAAACTTCTGTAATATTTCTTCCATCAATCTATCACAACTACAAATCTGTTATAAAAAGCAAGGAGAAATTCACAGTTTACGGGCAGCTTCCTCTGCCAGTGAAAGGAACTAATTCCACTAGTGAAGGCTTAAGCCATTTGCTCAGGAAGCATACTGGGTTTAATGTTGTTATTCTGAGGCCTTACAGTCCATTAAGGCATGAATGATACAGCTTTTTATAGTTCTTGTGTGGTTTGTCAGGGCAGAGGTTCTGTATACTGGAAGACTAGCCACTACACAGATAATGTGAGCTCAGATTTTTAAACTCATTGCTGTTCTCACCAACTCTAAATATCTGACATGCCACCTAAAGTTATGAATCACAGTTGAGAAGGCTGAAGCACTAAGGAAGAACAATAAAATAATAGGTACCACAGCTTTTTCTGAAGAGTCAACACAATAGATCATTAGAGTATGATTTTAAGTACCAACTTGAAGAACACTTTGTTTGTTCACATCCTATAACAGCACCTTTCAGCTGCTATGCCACCTGTCCAGCTAACTGCTTTCAAGGCTGTATTTATAAAGCCTTAAATATATACAAGGCTTTATTATCACAATAGTTTGAAAACACATGAACAGACAGCAGGCACACATTAATGTGTCTGGAATACTCTCACACATGCTGTATTTGGACACACGCAGGTGACAAACAAAAACACGCATAGGCACGCATTTTATTTCTAGAAATATTTTTTCAAACCCATGCAAAAAAAAAAGTCCTATTATTTTGTACATCTGGCATATGCATTGTCCCTCATGAATAAATATGCAATTATAGAAAAATCCAAGCGTCACATCATATGTTATTAAGGTTTTTTATTTTAATGAGCAAAAATGAATAGCTATTGTTGTTGAAATGGGTTTATAATTGAAATATTGTCTGCTCATCTGTATACCAGTAAAGATGACAATGCAAATAAACAGTGTAAACACTCTTTCATTTATTTCTTTTAAATGCAGGAATTGTACAATACTTTCCACTAGATTTCAGATTTGTCAGCTGCATGGCTGAAGTGCTTCAGATATTTTATCCTCTTTTCTAATCAATTTTAATTTTCAGCACAACTACTTGGCATTCAACCAATGAAAAATGCTAATTCTATGAAAGAGAAAGAGTGAAAGTAATTAATTATGGACAGTGAAAGTTATATGTGCTGTGTCCCCAAAAGGAATTTTTAAGAAATTTTTAATTCAAGTTTGCCATTATGAGAAGTGCACAATGTGAAGAGTTCACTTTTTGTATATTTCTGTACATTAACTCAGTGACAACTAATGGAAAAAATAGTGCATTACTCTTAAAATAAATTCTAAATACAAAACAACAAAAAACCCCATAACAGTAACTCAAAAAAGTTAACAAGGAATTTCAAAAGTCTGTTAACTAATGGGATCTCATAGATGATCTTTATCACACCATTTAATTC
The DNA here is from genome assembly GCA_024362935.1 of Setophaga petechia. Classification (NCBI taxonomy): domain Eukaryota; kingdom Metazoa; phylum Chordata; class Aves; order Passeriformes; family Parulidae; genus Setophaga; species Setophaga petechia. The sequence goes on from JANCRA010000008.1 coordinate 15,719,171, forward strand.
TTTTCTCACAACTTTTATGTCATTTGTCATTGAAAATAATAACTGACACATTTTATTTTACCCTAAAACATGATGTCAGACTTCTGCAAAAGTTATTCAGAAAACCACGTTCAATGTGACAGACAAGCATAGGCTCACTATTTGTACACACAACACTTTCTAGTATCTTGTTTGCACTCCTAATAATGCATAAACCTTAACCTTCTCCTTGACAGATTTTAAATTTAAAATCTCCAACTTCACATCAAGGCTATCAGTCAGCCTTAAAATTTTTACTGCTCATCATAAACCATATGAATAGCTGTGTCCTCATTTCTTATGTCAACAGAAACCTTCCCTTGAATCTCAAGCCTTGAACCAAATCTGAGAACAACATTTATTTTGCTTCTTATTCCCACTCTCTCACAATCGTTTCTCTAGTCGATAGGCTTCTGAACAGTATTTTGGCAGTAATATCTGTAATAGAACAGCACTTCTAAAAATGCCTCCTGATTTGATCACCAGTATTAATCAAGATTACCTGCAATAAATCCTGCTATCCACATTAAAATCAAGAATTACATAGCCTTATATTCCTAAGAAAATACAACAGTATTTAAAATGTGCAAGTACAAATGCACATTTGACATACAAGAACTCATTTCAGCCCTACCTGAAATGTGATCCTGATTTTCTTCTGTACTTAATTGCATAAGCTATTTTTTGGAAGATTCTTGTACCCTTGAAAACCTTTCTTCTGGATAATGAATTCCAAGATCAATGAATTCTTTCTTCCAGTATTCTAAGGCATTAGCAAAATTTCTCCTAGTACTTCACGTACGTAAAAATCCAAGGAGGTCTGTATTAAATGTAGTCATTTGCCATTAATTTAAGAGGACTGGCCTATCTTAAATAATAAAAAATAACATAAGTTCAATGGGAAACAAATAACAAGGAAGGTGTCCATTCCCACTGGTTTCACCATGTCAAATTCTAGTCTAAATAAAATAACCAAAAATTTATACAGAAATAGAAGACAGGTGAGAAAAGACCACACTTTCAACTAATTCTTCTAGTTGCATAGTTTGATCCAGCAACTTTGCTCAGCAGAAGGAGGGGAGGTAAGATGAGATGAGCAAATGAATTGCTTTTCACTTTCTTTAGTCACCCTTATTTGATGCTGCTTGCAACATGGCAGATGGTGCTGCCACTTCCTCTCTCCATTTTCTGTCTGATGATTTGCACAGAGAATAGCACATTTCAGAAAGCTTTGATTTCATTAATCACAGTGGAAGCAGTTCTTAAACTTCTTGTGATATATCCACGTTGACTCAAGCATTTTAAAACAGAGATTCAGCTTTTCAATAGTGGAGTCAGACAATGCACCCTTCGAAAAAGATTCAGCTTTATTCAGAAGAAGGGAAATTTATTGTTAGGGGGATAGGAATATCAACTAGGAAAAAAAAGAAAGGCAAGGCAACTGTGTCCATACCCTTATGTGTATCCAATCTAGAGTATCCTCATTCTATTATTTCAGCTGTGTAAGAAACCTGAAGGTAGAGCAGGCTTAAAAAACTGAAGTAAATTTTAATCTAAAATATATCATTTTACAAAGTCCTTCTGATGCAGCTTCCAACAAAATCATCACAAAAATTTTGTCTTTACTTTCTTTTTAAACTTGATTTTAAAATGTCAAATGAAATACATCTGCTTGCTGATTTGCCAGAGGATTTGCACTTGCTCTCTACATTTTTTTTCATTTCCTTCTATGTGAGATGGAAAAAAAAAATAATAAAAGGGAAAGAAACATTACAGATATAAAAAGACAATATGCTTCACAGAGGAAATATATTATTGTTCCTGTTGTTGTGTTCCAAAACCAAGTTTTATTCTTGCTATATCTAATCTGAGCTTTGGTTTAGTGAATGACTTTTCTATTTTGTGCCTCTGACTCTCCCTTGTAAGAATAGGAATTCTTACTACAGCCAACCAACTTTCATGACAAAAAAAAAAATCCAGTAAAGTAGTACAGAGTTATAACTCACAAACTGAGTCAACCAAATTAGGTTTTTGCACTACCATACAGAGATAAATGCACTGGTATTATATTAGGAATATAAAATAAAAAAAATATATGCAAAAGTAAGACAGAGAAACTTTTCATTATCATCCACCTGGAAGAACTATATTGCATGCCAAGATCAACAAGTAGAATTATCATGTTGACTAAAACAAGAAGATTGTTAACTATTAAGAGGTCAATAAATCTGAAATCCTGCAATGTGAGGGAAACAATTATTTTTGTGTTCAATTTATTAGGGCTTCGGGGATATGAATCTGAATTATTGCTATATGTACTTTTGTAGGGCAAGAGAATTACATTTTCAGTCTATTGTGACACTCCCTAGGTCTTTTTCCTGGGAATAAAAGCCAGTGTTCTTCAGATTTCCTTATCCTGTGCATCCTGAAAGAAACATTAAAGTCTAATCACCTTAACATTTTGGAAAGTTAGCATGTGATATAAAACTACACACCTAAATCAATCTTTATCACTTACCATAAGAAAGGCAGACTGTCATGTCTTGATGATGAATCCCATATTTAATTAAAAATATTAATGTTGCAAAAATCTAAACCACAAGTTACAAATTCCAGCCGTATGCTATTGAAAAAAAATAATAAGCCGAAAAGGGAAAGTATACTACTCATAGAAAAATATGGAGTTTTTTAGCTTTCTAAAATTTAGAGTGCATTTAATTGAGAAAAAAAAAAAAGAAGTCTTCACTTTCATCCCATTTGCAGTAACTCCTAACAGGCTATTTTTTCCTCAGAACTGAAAATGGTGACAGTTGTTTTACAACTATATCAGAACTCAACAAAATTTAGGAAGCAGACACCCACTAGCTATGTCTAACCAACATTAGAGACAAGGACAATTTTTTAACTTTTTATTTACTTAAGTCTGATGATTTTATGGAGAAATCTCCATGCCATTGATTCCAATCTCTTTTTTTTAAATTTAATAATTTTATGATTTTTCTTTTTCCTGTGGCAATGATTTAATGTACATAATGAAACAGCCAGCTGAAAAGAAGATTTGATGTCTGCTTAAACATCTTGAAAGAGGTGGAGTGGATCCCACCACAGTTCACTTAGGTGTTTAAAAGTTAGACTAAGCCAGATTGTCACTGTGCTTTCTTTAATGACACCTGAGAGGAAAGCTTTCTCCACAGCATTTCTTCTTATATATCTTAGATGCTTAAAATAAGATAAGCCAGGATTAAGAACAGCTCAATTTCACACTACTGAAAACACTGAGAGGCAAAAGCAACTTGCTGACACTCAGGACAACTTACTTTAGAAACCTAAATATAGTGACCAATGTCTCATTTCTTCATTATATCAGTTTTTCTAAGTATAGAAATGAAGTTGCTAACAATTCTGTCTTGTTTCAAGGCTGTGTTCCTATTTACTGCATTTATTTTCATAAAAAATGGAAATCTATAAAGCTAATTAGAGAACAGTTATTCTGTTCTTATGCTTAAAGAAAATAGCAAGTTATGTGTCTCACAATCACCACAGTTTTAATTCACTGTGTTTGCTCTACCCCAGACAATTTTACTTTCACAGATCAATTATACTGCATAGCTTTGCTTTCCTATCTAAGTCTTTGCATCTGTGTCTTTGTTCATTTATCCTCCTTCTCCTCAAACCTGCAGTATGGCACAGGCAGTACTGTGGCTTCTCATCTCTGTTTGTGAGATACTTGAGGGAAAAAAGAAAGTAAGGACCTGAGAAACTGACTCATCAATTTAAAATGAGCCAACTTGCTTAAAAAGAAAAAAACCCGAAACAAAGAGGACTGATGATGAGACTTGTCTCTTTCTTCTTTCTTTCTGTTCTGTGCAAGATCCTCCTGAGGATAGGAGAAGAAACACTCTCCTTCTTCTTCCAGTAGTCTTGACTGATTGATTCCTCATTTGCAGGTTGCCCTAGGGAGGACATCCTTCATAATTTCTTTCTCCACTAGTAATATAAATCAGCAACCTCATTGCACTTGCTGAAAATTTAGGTTTCAAATGTAGAAACTGTGGTAACTTAACACAGTGTACTTACTCCAGTCCAGAAGAATGTTTCCCATTTTAACTGTATGACACCCATTGCAAAAAGGGAAAAAGAGTTCTCCTTCAAGAATAAAACCCAGAAAGTTACTGGACAGTGACTAAGGTGAATAAAACCTGAGATTAGAGAGAAAATTAATTTAAGCTGTCCGTTCCCTTCTCCCAACTTTTGATGTAGTGGAGGTTGTGACAGGGAAATTCTAAATACTTGTATGTGTAAAATCTATACTGAATGAAAATCCAGACATATCTTTGACACTATCACACATGAGAATACATTCAGACATTGTATCATTTTATGCATTTTGGGAGAAGAGCTGCAAGTAATGGTGAGCCATGCTTTCTACAGCATTCAGCAGGAATATTACAATTAAGCATAAAGAACAACTCTTAAGCAACTAGTTGTGAGAAATGTTCATTGACAATTTAAGCAACTTTGTCACAAACAATTATTTAAGGAAATTTCTCCCATACTTGATAACCTCTAAAATGGGTGACTTAAATATAACTAATCTGTGCTCATTCACCTGGATGAACATTATGCTGGAGAATTATTACATACAAGACTTGGAAAATTCAGCTATAATTGAGAAGTCTTTGAAAACACTTGAGATTATAAAAAAGGTTCAGTTTATATTATAGGCAGTTTATATATAGTTAGCATAGTCAAAAATCATTATAAAATTATTTGGAAACATGCCGAAAAAAGAAAAAAAGTTATGCATTCAATGCCAAGAAAACAATCTACAAACACTTAGCATGAAACCAATATTCATAAAGGACTAGGTTTCTTGAGCAGATAACAACATGAATAATATGTCACTGCAGTGGATGAGTGAAGAATGAATAGACAAAATATATTGTTAACAAGGAAGGATGAAACTATGTGTAGTGAAACCATCCAAACTGGGTTTGTTGGTGAAAAAATAATTACTATTACTAAAGCATGGCAAAATTAATCTGAACTGTGGTTTTTTTCTCATTTCATGTATTCTATTGGCTCCAGTTAAAAACATATTAATTATATCAGATGAGGGAAATTGGAACAGTAAGATATCTCCTTGCTTTGGTCACTTCACAGTACTCATATTTTTATGGTGAAAGGGATTGCATGGGGAGGACTCGTTATATCACAGTGCACAGAAATTGTTATAAAATCCTTTTTTCTAACCACTGACAGCTGACTTTCAGCATGGCTTGAGACTGGAGGGTCAGCAGTGTGCCAGTTGTATCCCTGAGAACCAGAGGGCTTGAGATCAACTTCTTGCTGAGCATCAGGATGATGTTGTCCCAGAAATGTTGCATTATGAAAGCCAAGAGCTTTTGACTTCCCAGTTCTGCTTTTCTCCAATATATCTGCAAAACATGACTATTCAGATTTAGGTGTGCTACTTATTTATCATTCAGTTACATGCTATTTCACTGTCTTTCCACCTTTCTGCTCTCAGTTTCTCCTTTTTTCATGCTGCACTAATGGCTAAGCCTCTAATAATTCAGCTTAGAAGAAAATCTCTTGGGTGGATACTGTAAAAAATCAGTGTCTTATTCCAGATGGCAACATACAGAGCAAAGCAGATGTCCTGCAAAAACTGTAAGCACTGTGTGGTTGCTGAATCAGCATGGTGCTAGGACAATACAAGCAGAAAAAAATGGCAAATAGAAGAACAGATCTGTTAATATTTTCAGAATACCACCCCTCCCTTTCAACCATCTCCCCAAAACCCACCTCACAAATACAACCCCACTCCCAAAACACTCCCAACCAAGCAAGAACAACTCAAAACCTCCCCACACCTCTTTATGTTCTGCTTTGGCCCCTTTTTATGACTCACAAGCACCAAATATTGATTCAGTAATTGGTTGCCTTTTTCCACTTTTTTGTGGTATATTTAGTTAAAGGATCTCCAAAGGTTCCTTCCAGCCTCAATCATCCCCTCTGTGTTGTTTTGGGAAAAAAGGTAGAGGAATTGGGAATGAAGAAATGAAGATCAGCATGGAAAAAAATGGAGGGTGGGGGAAAAGTTGTTTTGTACCATCTGACTCTATTTTAGTTGGCAATAAATGAAATCAATTTTGTTCAAGTAAATCAAATTTTACCAAGTTGACCCTGTTTTCCCCATGACAATTGCTAAATGATCGTCCTGTGTTCATCTTGTTTCCTGCATGTGCTCCTCTGAGGGGGAGAGTGAGGAAGTGTCCAGGTGGGCTTTAGCTGTTAGCCAGGACTGAACCACCACACCAGGAGGACCCATTCCCATGCTCAGCACACAGGAAGAGGTGAAAGAAGCTGAGTTCCATCAACATGAAAGACTTCAAAGGAAGCAGCAATGTTGGCAACCCTAATAAAGACATCAATAAGAGCTTTGGCAACTCACATGAATCTCCTGGAAATGCAATGCGCAACTCTGAAATAAAAAATAACTTTTTTCTCATTCCATACCGCAAAGCAGGTTAATAATTAAATTGAAAAATAGACCTGAATTAATCAGTTCCAATACAATCAACAAGAGCCACAACCTGTTATTTTCTTATATGGATTAGCACTCTTTCCTTGAACCTCTTTGCTTCTCCTTTTGGTGAAACTCTTCTGTGTGCGTCTTGCTTTCCACACCTATGAAGTTATAGCTTCTCTTTTTTGAAATGTGTAATCCCATATTTGAAACCTTTCAAAAAAAAATACTTTAGATACTTTTTCTCCTTTTGTTACTTCTCTATAAGTCTTCTGAATGTAGCCATTTGGGCAGCATTTGTGAAACAATTATTTACTTAAAAATAAATAATATGTATTATCATTTATTTAAAAAGCACACATAAAATCAAAACACAAAATTTAATTTTTGTAAGAGGAATTTCAAGCCTATGGTTTGATTGGAACAGACCAACGTAAATGAAAAAGTTGCTGAGAATATCTGCTGAAAACATACGTCTCACTCTAAAAGATAAAAAAGCTTAGAAAAAGGCCACCCATGAAAGGCTTTAAATGGCTGATTCCTTGTCCTTAAGAAATAGATGAATGAAAACAGGAGAGCCACATTTCCCTGGAAACAGAAGCTTGTTTGTTTCTGTCTTAGAAGAAAAGCATTGGAAACACACATGAGTCACAGATATGAAAAAATGGATGAAAAAATGTATGAAAGTGCCTAGGACACATCACTATCTAGCAGCTGAACACTCTGAAATCACACCATACTGTTTCTCATATAAATCATATGTAACAGAGGGCTATAAAAGATATAATAAATTTGAGAAAGAGGAAGAAATATGGAAAAATATACAGAGAGAAAACATCGCTGCCTCATTTAAGTTCTGAATAATTAATTATCTTTTGACTAAATATCACATTTTTTCTATTCCTCTGAAACACTGAGAGGGTTTTTAAAGAGTCACAACCAAGCATATTACATTTTGAACTAAATTACTGTTCAAATACTTAATATCATAATCAGAGAGCATTGTTTATATAGTTATTTTTTGTGTGTGCTCTACAATATTAAGTATCTTACAAAAATTCATATACTTGTGCGAATCTCTTATGAGTAGCATCTTAGGAATTTAGGGTTGATAATATATTATTATGTGATATATAAAACACATATAAAAATGTATCTAATATTAATTTATCACTACCATATTATGATTTTTACAAAACATAAAAATATTACAATAACTTTTCTATAGTGATTTGTATTATTGTATTTTACTTAATATAAAATAATTATATTAAATACATATTTTATATATATTAGTGTATGCATTAAAACATAATTATCTTGACTTTGATCTGAAAATGAATCATGGTCCTCTTTAAAGTCTTTAAAGTATTTTGACTACTTTTCAGATAATTAACTCAGAGCAATAAAAACTATTTATAAACATGACAGGGTAGTACTATACAAGGTAGTACATTTCCTCAAATGAACACCATAATAGTGATTTCTATAAGGGATAAAATCTCTGTCTGATAGAGAAAGACACTAGCAAACATGAAGAAACAGTTGTAAACAAGAAGAGAAGCAGCAGACAGGGATGACATTATTAACAGTTGATCAAAGTCAGTAACAGCCTAGTGCCTTCTCCTTCCTCTGGCATTCCTGGAAATAAAAGGCATTTTTACTTCTCATACATAAGCAGGATCACACAACAGAGTATGACAACTGTTTTTCACCCTCATAAAAGAACTGTTCAAACTGTTGGGCAAACAATATTAACAGTGGAGCTCTACTACTATACTTCTATTTTTATGCAAAATACTGAAAAAAGAACCCAGAGATGGGAATAATCTGCTTGTAACTGGTGAATTCAATTACATTTTTTACTGAGCTTGTGTTTACTTTAATTGACAGCATACTAGACTGCAACATTTTGTTCTGTGAACATTTGTATAAACTAGAAGATTACATTAGAACTGGTAATGGAATTTTAACTACAGGAATATAAAAGAGCTACAAGGGTGCATCTGTAGAATTGCAATACATTAAACATCCATTGCTTTATTTCATAAACAGGAACACAAGCACTAAAATCCAAATATGGTCATGAAAAAGAGTTTAATTAAGACACACTTCTTTAATATCCGTTAAGGATATACTGTGAGTCAATGACTATGCACATACTTGCAAAATGCCTTGTTAAAACAATTTACCTCCTTGAGATCTAGTTTTATAAAGTGCCCTCAATGGATACATATACTATAAAGGTACATTTTTCCACACATGATCTTTCAGGCTGTTTAAGTTTTCTTATTACAGTCAGCTGTCAGTTGTGTATTCATTGTTAACATACTGCTAGAAGCCGTGACTAGCTGCATGCAGGAAATCACAGCCAAATTGCATTGAAGTGATGATTTTGCATGGCCAACCCTAGAGAATAAAGGAAAAGATTCACTCACTGAGTAGCACTCAATCACTCTAGAACCTCATTTATGTTACCAGCTTGTCTTTCAGGGTCCCTAACTGCTCTTACAACCAGCTCTGCTGCCTTTCCATAAGCCACTTCACAGCCAAGAGAAACTCCTATTTTGAATACATCCAGAGTGTTTGAGCATAAGTTGATTATGCTGGCAATTTTGGCATTGCCAAATTTGTAGGATCAGGTTGTCTAAAACCTTTAGTACAGGAGTATTGTATTACTGCAAATGAGAATTATAGCTTTTGAAATCTGAAGATTTTCTTTTTCCTCAAAATTTTCTCCTGAGTGACTGGTATTTTACTGATTTGCCTACACAGATCAAAGAAAAAGTTACTATTATAGAAAATTCAGATCTTATGGGGGATATATGTTTATAGTTAACATGTACCACTGATCTTCAAACAAATACGATATTAAATGAGATAAATCTTAAAAGAAGATTTGGCATTTCCTGTTGTTGAGCACATCAGGACAGGAAAAGAGACAACAGAAATATTTAGGAAATCATGGACATTTCCATATCAACCTAGTATATATTACAGTCACAGAGACTGGGAAAATAAACAGGTTTGTATTTAAAAGATTTATTTAGGCGTCTAGAATTTTATGGATATTTCTAATTAATTGCTTAGCCACAAGAAACAGTAAAGTAAGATTAGTTTTCTTTTGTCTGTTTTTATAAGGAAACATGGAAAGAAATTTAGCTAGAATGAACCATAAAAAGAATCATGTTTTGATTATGTTGGCATTTTCAATCACTGTTGCATTTACAATATTTCTGTGATCTTTTTGTTAATGTGATAAAAAATAATGCCATAACAGGAAACAGTTTGAACCTGTAAGAACCATATTTTAATAGGTTGGATTAATTCTATTTACACCTGGCATCCCTAGGACTTTTATAAGAAAAATATAATTTTAGATTTTAAAAATTTACCATTTAAAAAATATCATATCAGTAAAATTCCATTCATCCTTTTTAATTACAGCGGGGAAGTTTTTTAGCCATATGGATCTATTTTAACAAAACCTTCTTTTTGGAGATCTTTGCAAAAATCAATGACACAGCGTATCACATTGTCAATAATAATTAAGGAAGACAACACCCTACTTTCCTAATAAAATTATTGGTATTATAATCTCACAATTGAGTGTTGTTTAAACAAGAAAAAAAAAAGCAGTAGCATATCACATCTTAGTTTATCAGCTATAGAAGTGCTGGATCAGATTCACTGAAGTAAATACTTGTGACCATAAACTGTGTGTTTCTGGTCCTTCCAGGAGTTCAGAAGTGGCAACAATGGATTTCCTGCCTCAATCCTTGAGATAGAATGAGTCCTATTTTCTCAAAGACTATTTGTGCAATGTGCTCTCTGCAGTATGAAATTTTGATGATAAAAAACTCAGCTACTGCAGATATGAGAAGTTCATGCATGCTGATTCTGGAAAACATACTTATGTGTAAAGAGATAAGCTTACAAGTGAGGCAGATTGTTTGTTTAATGTATATCACAGTGGAAGCTGGTATAAACCACACTGACAGAGTGACATTGATTGGTGTATTCCACCTGTGCCTAAAGGGATTTACCATCACAGCAAGGATGGCACAGCCATGACCAAAGCAGCACTAATCACAGACTTCAGTGTAGGAGTAAAGCGTGGCAAATTTCAAAATATCCATTACATTGCGGTAACTTGCAGATCATTTGCAAATCTTCTTTCTGAAAATCAGTAAGGCAATTGCCAGTTTATACAAGTGGAGAATAAAATTGCAAAGTGTTGGGAAGAAATGTTCCACTATCCAAAAAAGAGAAGACAGGGAATAAATCAATTTTCCTGAAACTGATTTCCTCCCCCCACTTTCCCCCAAAGAAGGCAATCAGTTTGAGTCTGAAAAGAACACTTGATTTACAGCAATAGAGATGACTGGTCATTAAGTTACAATATATATCTACGTATAGCCAATGTATACCAGGCTGTCTCCAGTAAAAAATCCTGAATGCTCTATACATTTTTTTTTTTTACTTTAAAACATCATTCAATGCATAATTGTCATCTTCTTTAGAGTTCATACCCTTTTCAGTGGCTCCACATAAAAAAAAACACCAGCAAGTGTGTGAGATTTTACTGAGTAATCAACAAATCTTCTCTCCCTTGCATATGTTTTTTACTCCCTTTTGTTATGCTCTTCTTCATAACTCATGATTTGCACTGTTTGACACACTGAGTGTTAGTAATGCTAAAGAATAACCTGCCTTTCAGATTCCATCTGATTTAATACCACCCTTCTGAGCAGAAAGAGAACATCAGTAACGGGGAGAGATAGTTTATCACATCTCAGATCATGCACAAAATTATTTTGGAGGTTGCCTAACAGTCAGTGAGATGTGCTGTCAAGGAGAAAGGCTAATAAAAGCTGTGACAAGCCAGTTTGTTCTTGTCAGTTTGTAGTGTGCAGAGTATTGCTTTACTTCAAAGACATCGTTACAAATTTTAAAAACTGTTACTTGATTTTCTACAAAAATGTACAAGTCCCAGAGATTCCCAGCTTCTGGAAACCTACCAGCACATTTGGGAAAGGAAAAGCTTTCAGCATATTTCAGTTTTCTAGGTATTATTGCAGGAATACAAGATTATGTGTCGTAGGTACCAAAATCTTATTCCTGTTTTTAAAAGAATGCTGCATTTTTCATGAGCCACCATTTTTAAGGACAGAAGTAAAGGAACTTTATCTTCAAAAGGACCAGTATAGGTCCTTTTGAGGACTACTTTAAGGACAGAAGTAAAGGAACTTTATCTTCAAAACGACCAGTATAGTATATCATTTTGATAGGGTAGAGAAATGCAAATTTTGACCAAAGTTTGCTATCTGCCTTTTACCTTACAAATTCTCACTGTGTTTTCAAAAGAAGTTTCTGTTCATCATTGATTTGCAACTTCATACTGAAAATTCTTGTAAAGTAATACCCTAGAGCTGGACATCTCCTGGTGAAGCATAATGCAGAAGACAAGTACTAAGTAGACAAGCTTAATTCAGTTTTCTTCTCTTCTGATGATATCTGAATTTTTGACAATACGTGTTCAACTCAGGACTAGTGGTCACATACTCCTCATTCCCTTATTTGTTTCTTGCCCACCTTACCTCAATCCAGATTAAATCATTTTCCAGTGCAAAAAAAAGAGCTAGGCTAGCCAGCTCCCACTTAGATTCTCTTACAACTGATACTGTCTTGGTAGGCAAAGCAAAGAGAAAATGAATGGCAGGTGCATGGGGTAGTGCTGCATCTGACTCTGCCATGCCCTTTCCAAGAAGAATGTTGACCAAGGGCATACAAATGCCACAGCATATCCTGGAGGCTTTGGCTCCAGACATCCAAGCTGTGGTCCTGATCAGAATAAGTACAGCTCTTTTACAACTTCTGAAACTGGTTCAAATTGCATAATTGCATGTGTGCTTGTGTGTGTGTGTGTGTGTGTGTGTATGTGTGTGTGTGTGTGTGTTTGTGAGGACAAGGGCAGACTGCTGAAAATTAAAAGTCCAGTTTCGCTTCAGTAAAGACTCAGGGTAAAATTCAGAATTGAAAGCAGCACCAGTGAAAATTTACGAAAACCTTTTCCTAGTGAAGAAGGACTGGACTGGTTATCCTTTCAAAGTTGCTTTTGGGTATTTTGTCTGGGGCTCTGCAATAGTAAGATTTTTACTTTCACCAATAATGATTTTAATGAAAAACACAGACTATTTGGAAATGGCAACTGCATAGTCCTAGCAGTCAAGGAAGAGTCTGAATTTACAAAGCATAGGAAAAGTACTCTGTTTTTAAGAAATGTAATAAATTAAAATGCAATCTAGGTTATAGAGAAGCATAAAGGTCTCTGATGTATGAAATTCAGAAAGCATATACATCTGAACACTTTTAAATATAACATTGTTCCTTTGGCATAATAGGAACTGGCTGATATGCTATTTATTTATTGATGAAGCCCATTCTAATGGGTTTCAAAATGACTGCTGTTAGATAAAATTTCAGAGGAGTGAATTATTTAATGTTCCTAAATGGCACACTTGACTGCCTGCCACATTTTTGCAATAAAACATCCAAAGACAAATATACTACTTAATTATACCAAAATCAGCAGATGAGAAAGAATTTCTCATTTCCCTTATTTGATTAAAAAACATTAACTCCATGATGACAGAAACTGTATGTTGAGCAGCAATATAATGAAAAAAATCATTACCTGACCATTAAAATAATGAAGTCTTAATATCAATAATGATAACAATAGAAGTATGAGTTATGGGAAGACTTTTCTTGTTGTTCAGATGTTGAGCACAGCAGGAGCTGAATGCTTCTTAGACATTATGCAGCTCAGCTACAAGATATATCAAGGTTGAGATTCATGCCCATAGAGATATGATGAGATCCCATAATCCTCACTATTATGAGGGGACGTGAATGATATTACACAGGAGGATTTAAACAATAAAGACTTTTAACAGTTCTGATTCCCTTTCAAAGCACAAGTACATAAACAGCTTGGTTACTACAGCCACTTCTTAGCAACAGGAATCAAAGAGAATAATGGCTCACAAAGACAAAGCAGCAAGCTCAGCAGTAACAGATACAGCACAAATAGGTTGTCAGCAGGGCAGATGAGATTTTTAATACGTGAGCACCTCCTGTCACATTTGGGGAGCTGGCATGTAGACATGCAGGGAAAGTGTCATAGTGTCCACAGAAATTAGTCAATATTGACCCAAAAACCAGAAAGTTTACTTTGTTCTATGTCATCAAAAATGGCCAGGTTCAAGAATACTCAGGAAACATTGAAAAATGCGAAAAATATTTAAATGCCCTCTCAAGAAATGAAGAAAATAAAGGGAAATTGAGAAGGCAAGGGAGGGGAAAGGAGGGCAGGGGGATGGCCAGTACTGAGAAGATTTGAGAATAGAATGGATGAAGAAAGTAGTACCCAGGTCTTGCCCAGTATTGCTGTCCACAACTCATGGAGACATTCAGTTTCCATGGAACTCCATAACATCATTTCCTGTATTTGTTCCTTAAGGGTTACCTTCCTCTCTTTCACCAGCTCACTGATTTTCAGTAGGTGATTTGGTGATACATTTAAAGGAAATGTTTAGAAGTGAACATGAGCTACAATTGTACAGGTGAGAAGCTGCAGACAATTGTAGTCCATTCTTGAGTTTTTAAACCATTTTATTTAACTGGCACAACTGGAAGTCCAGATGCAGCACAGACTGTAAGTATATGTATGTAGGCTGACACTGAAGTCTACATTCTTCAGCTGATTTCCATCATGCTTTACTCTTTTTAGGTTTGACCTTGATTTTATCAAAATCTAGCATTCTAACAATCTCCACTGTTTCCTTGAGCCCCAGATTTTACTTTGAAGTTTATTGTCTCTTCTCAAATGTGTTTGGTACAATGCAATCCCTAGGACATTGCCCAACAAATAAAGACTGCAAATCCTTGTAATTTTCAGATAAAACCAGCAAAGATTAAGGAATCCATAACAGGATAATTGAAAGAATAAATACAGTGGAAAGCTACTGATGCCTTCAGAGGCTATCTAGAACAGAGGCTAGACAGTGTTAAGGTAGCATTTTTTAAAAAAGGCCTTCAAAGGATACACCTTGGGAAGTACAAGAGCCTGGCCAAGGCTACACCCAGGATGGACACTGCCTCACAAGTTTTCACACTTTTATAAGTTTTGGTCCATTTACATATTGGGCTTCATTGTCCAATTACAGCTCCAGGTTTTGAAACTCCCATCCTCCCAGATTTCTTTCCTCAATTTCCTGTTATTTATGCTTTTGGGCTCAAAGCTGCAATGATGTCCTTGATTCCTGGGCTGGAAAATGATTGTTTTGTCTAACTAAACTGTGAAGAGAACTTCCTGGCACTTTATATGAAGTTCAGAGTTATGTAGTAATGCAGTGGAAAATATGAAAGCTAAAACTTATGAAAGTGCTTCACTACAATGAGGCTGCTGCTATCTTACAGGACTGTTATACGTTTTTTCTCTCCCCAGTGGGAGACTAGGAAGCATCTGGCACAGTCAGCACTAAGACAGAAGTAGGTTTGCTTTTACAGCCACAGTTCTCATAGCTTATAAGCAAAAAAGAGAGACGGGGAGAAAAGGAAGGAAGGAAGTGGCGGAAGGAAGTGGCGGAAGGAAGGAAGGAAGGAAGTGGCGGAAGGAAGTGGCGGAAGGAAGGAAGGAAGTGGCGGAAGGAAGTGGTGGAAGGAAGGAAGTGGCGGAAAGAAGGAAGGAAGTGGCGGAAGGAGGGAAGTGGCGGAAGGAAGGAAGTGGCGGAAGGAAGTGGTGGAAGGAAGTGGCGGAAGGAAGTGGCGGAAGGAAGGAAGTGGCGGAAAGAAGGAAGGAAGTGGCGGAAGGAAGGAAGTGGCGGAAGGAAAGAAGTGGCGGAAGGAAGGAAGTGGCGGAAGGAAGTGGCGGAAGGAAGTGGCGGAAGGAAGGAAGGAAGTGGCGGAAGGAAAGAAGTGGCGGAAGGAAGGAAGTGGCGGAAGGAAGTGGCGGAAGGAAGTGGCGGAAGTGGCGGAAGTGGCGGAAGTGGCGGAAGTGGCGGAAGTGGCGGAAGGAAGGAAGGAAGGAAGTGGCGGAAGGAAGTGGCGGAAGGAAGAAAGTGGTGGAAGGAAGGAAGGAAGTGGCGGAAGTGGCGGAAGTGGCGGAAGTGGCGGAAGTGGCGGAAGTGGCGGAAGGAAGGAAGGAAGGAAGGAAGGAAGGAAGGAAGGAAGGAAGGAAGGAAGGAAGGGTAAAAGAAGACTCAATAAGACAATTTCAGTCAGAGGCCATGAGAAATCCTAAGGCAACCCAACTTACAGGAATAATTTACTCCATTCTGTCAATGTGCCATTACTCCTATGCTGAAACGTAAATGGAGTGAATGTCCTAGTTCTTAGGAGAGACAATTAGTGTGGTGTTGCTTATGCATTAAAATACTCTTGCACATTAATAAGTATGGCACATAGTAGCACTGAACGATTTTATCCACTGCCACTGGATAAATCCTGCAGTTCCATCAGAAAGTAGCACAGGCATAAAGATGACTCACAGAAAGATAGTAGCAGACAAGATGTATCTGTGTCCTTTTTAATACTACACTTGTAATACTTTGTGATGGAAGGAAAAAGGATTGGTCAGCAGGTGAGATAAAAATAAACCCAGTCAGAGACTACATATTTTATATTTAGCCAGGTACTACCTTAGATCAGTAAGGGCATTTCTCTCTGCAATTCAATATGGATTCACCAATTCTGTTATTCTCTCATCTGCCTTTAAACAGGGGATTCTGGTCACAGCTACAACAGGATACTGGAAGAGATGAAGACAGTAGGCTGACACCAAGTACCTGTGATTATTAGTGTTTACCTTAAGGATACTTGAGAATACTTGCTCTGACTTTCTATTGAAAATTGACTGCCAGGTTACACAGGTAAATTCACTGCAGCTGCTTGCCTCCCACAGTGCCCTCAGTAGTGGTTTACCAGGATTAGTTAGGACACCACCAGCCAACCAATTTCATTCTTTTGCAGAAGCCTCAGAGATCAGTGAAATATTTTTTCTCCTAGTTTTCTAATTGTGGCTGCAACCAGTCACCACAAACTTCTTTAGCTTTTAAGAGAAGTGCATCCATACCCCTTCTTAAGCAGCCTTAAGTCAATAAAATTAATACGGAGAAAGAATGAATTTAGATGTGATTTTTAAGTCTGATCTCATTCTGTCTATTATAGACAATTCAGGGGTAAAAAACATACGTGTTAAAGGCAGAAATAAATTGGAATTGATGTATTTAATTGCTTTTCCAAAATATTTTGTTGAAACTGTTCTCCTCAACCAGGTAAATGTACAATGAACAGTTTCAATACATTTGCATGGAGTAAGTTTGTGCTGAGGACACTGTAAATTGAGTAAAGGGGTGCTTTACAAAATGCATGAAAGTAGATTGTAAAGGTTGTGGGAGAGGAATGTGTTGCTCAGATCCTCAAGAGCTAGAAGGTGGCAACTGGGGGAATCATAGGGCAGGACTATGTGGATAAACAATATCATAGGTCACTGCTTGGTCTGTAATAATTAAAAAGAGAGAGTAAATTGTTTGTATGTGTAAGAATTCTGCCAGGATGTATATGCAGGATTGACCAGGAAGGAACAGGAGGATTTTAGGAGTCTCTTATCAATTCTAGCTGCAATTATCATGAAAAGGTTACATTTTGGGAGGATATTCTTGTTCTGCAGTACTTATCTTGTTCTGTCTTTCATTACCAAGAAGGTAAATGAAAGCAAAGAGTTTATTTTTTTTCCTATACATACTAGAAAATCTTTAGTACTAATGAGGTTTGCCAGATTGAAAGCTTGGAAGAATAATTTCTGCACTAGTAAATCCAGAGAATGAGTATTAGATAAGAAACAATAATGCAAACCCCCTTAGACTAATCCATCCAGGTGTCAAAGTCCTGACCTGAAGGGGAATACCTCCAAAGATGGGAAAAGTTCAGTCTCATTAAGCATGCATCTCTCAGCTTTTGTGTTAGAACTGCCAATCTTAGTTATCCAAGTAACAGTGATGACATTCAGGATCACTCAGGACTGCATTATTAACAGAATTTAGATAAAGTAAGCTCCAAAACTGAGATTAAAAGCTAACTTTGTTGATTCATCTCATTTCCTGTCTCCCAATAGTTTCAATAGTATTTGCGGGATATATTTATATCTATTAAATAGGTATACAGGACAATTTCTGTGATGTTGTTCACTTCCCATATTACTGCAATAATAAAAAAGAGAGTAATTAGCTAAATAGTTTGTTTGGAAAATGAAGTTTTAGTATTCCAGAACACCTGAGTCTTTGAAATCTGCTCCAGCAAGACTGATTTATAAAATCACTTTGGGGAATTAGTTGACCTCAGGCTCAAATTTTAAGGCTATCCAGTCTTCCCAGTACTACTTTTCCTACTGGAAATATCTACCCCAGACTGTCATTGCTCTTATAGCAAGGGAATAGCAAACATTTGGGCAAAACCATTCCCAGTTTCCTCATGCATTTTTCTTTTCACATCACCATTCTTCAGGTTCATGAACAGTAGCCCTCATTTCCCTAATATATTCATAATTAGGTTTGTATGGCAGTATAGATAAGACCTGTTATCACAGCTTTTCTCACAAGATATTCTATTACTCAGAAATTATACAGAAAGAACTGATTTTTTTTCTAATCTAAACCAAAAAAGCAAAAGTAGGTTTTTTTTAAGAAATAGCCAAGTTAATGTAATGTCACTCTGAACAGAGAAACCAATCACTCAGTCACTTAGATGTAAAATGTGATATACAGGACAATTAAAGTAATAACAAAAAATACTTCATTTATCTCAAAAACGACAGCAAAAAGAAAATAATTCCGTGCACTGCTAATAAGAATCAACCTACATTGCTCAGAAGGATTTATTATATCAATGTACCCCTCTACTTCTAGAATTTAGTTATTACTATAGTGTTCTCATGACTATCACCAGTCCGACTTACAATACAGAAAACTTGACATATCTTTTTTGAAAAACAATCTGCTTTATTGTAGGGGTTTTGTTCATATTCACTACAATTTTATAAAATCACTCTCAAGACCCATGGTTCACTTTCTCTCAAGTTAATGAGTTCAAGAAAAAAGGTTCTGAACTAGAAATCAATTCTAACACAGTTTTACATGATCTTTGAAATCTCAGGAAAATTTTCCACTATTCTTTTTAGTCATCATTTCTTCCCTGATTTTATTTAGCTACAGTGTATTCATGACTCATTTTCCCCTTGCACATCAGCCTTTAGGACAAAATTTTTCTTAGAGGCTTGAGAATTGACTGTAAAGAACATAAGAGAAAGTCAAAATGTCACAGTAGTTATTCACGCCTCAATTTTCCCTGTGTTCCTAAGTTAGTTGAGAGTAACTTCCAAATTTGTGCATGTGTATCAAATTTAGAATTATTCTTCAGTTTTAACCTGTTTCTCTAAACTATCTAGACCAAACTAAAGAATGTCTGCATTACATTCACTAGCTTTTGTTAAGAGGGTGAGGCCACACCTAGAATCCTGAAAGGTTCATTTTGGGTCCCTGACTGAAAGGTGTTGATGTGCTGGAACTTTTATGGACAGAGCTGGTGAAGGATCAGGAGTACAAGTCTTATGAGGAGCAGCTGAAGGAACTGCAGTTGTTTAGCCTAGAGGAAAGAAGGACATTATTATTATTATTATTATTATTATTATTATTATTATTATTATTACTACTCTTTACAACTACCTGAAAGAACACTGTCAAAAGGTGAGGTTTGGTCTCTTCTCTCAGATAACAAGTTAGAGGATGACAGGAAATTATGTATAGCTGCTCAAGGGAAGGTTTAGATTGAGTAGTAGGAAAAAATTCCACATAGAAATGATTGCTGAGCATTGGAACAGGATGCCCAGGGAAGTGGTGGAGTCACCATTCCTGAAAGTATGAAAAAGACACACAGATGTGGCTGTTTGGATGCAGTTTAGTGGTGGACTTGGCAGTGCTGGATTAATGATTAGATCTGATAATCACAAACTTCTTTTTCTACCCAAATGACTCTGTGATTATCGGTTATTTGTGGAGCTCAAACCAGGGAAAATAAAATTAAGAGACTGGACTTCAATATGCACATGTTTTCTAAATGGGAGAATTGATTAAGTCCTCTGATAGCTAAATAAAATATGAACATGGCTGGTGATGATGTAATGAAAGAATTACTGCTGCTATTCTATACTAATCAAATTTTTTACTTTATGAAAATGTCACCTGCTTGATTTTTCCAATACATTCAGAGTGCAAATAAGGAAGCAAAGCAGAGCATGAACAAATGGAAAGAAGGAAGAAAATCCTCATGTGTCATTCACCTTGCAGTGAAATGGGTGGAGCTATATTACTTTATATGTGCTACAAAAATGGGACCAGGTTGTTGCACAGAACAATCCTAAGAACAAAGTGAGAACTGACACCAATGTGCAAACAAAGATATGATATCAGGGTACAGGTTGAAATAAAAATAGCGACCAAGGTCTGAGCTCTGATAATTCAGAAAAACTCCCATAGGTGGCTTCCTGTAATACACTTCATTTTTCCAAGTGTGTAAACTGAGCTTTTTATTTCAAACTGATTATTCATCTTGGCAGAGATGGGCAAACAATCTACCAAAAAAATGTTTTCAAGATGTATTTCACATTGGTTTGATTAGCAAATACATATTTTCAAAGAAAAAAAATTGGAAGTGTTGTGGAAAATAAGACTTTAGTGTCTCAGAAATAATTTTATATTTTTAAATGCAAATATTTCCATTCCGAATTCTCAAGGAATCAGGAAAATGAAATAAAATGCCAAAAAATCCACAGACTTTGAACTTTACTTCTTTAACTCTTAAAAAATTTATAGATGTTTTTGATAATGTGTTAATGATACAGTGTATTCACTGTCAAAAAAATGCCATGTTAATAATATGCTTTGTACCTTAACCCAAGAACAGTTTTCAGAAGAAGCAAAAGATGATGAAAAAGGAAAAAAAATAGTCCTAGTTTTCATAATATTTTTTCTGTTTGGAAAAAAAAAAAAGATATATAAATGCCTTATGTAAAATTATTTTAAACAATTTTCAAAATCCAATTTGTTCCTAAGATTTGACAAGAGCAAAATTAGTTCTACAATAAGATATACAATATTGCAGAACAATGAATTATATGGAAAAAGACAAAAATGTCTTAATGTTTTTTTTGCATGGGAGTTTAGATTTTAATCTACAGTACCCATGGGGTTTTTTTTAATATGATCTATGATGTAAGAAAAGTAGAACTAGCTGATAAAAAGAGATTTAAAAAATAATCAAAGCTAATCCAAGCTGCCTTTTTTTTTTTTTTTTTTGGTCCTACAGTTAATCTGCAAGCTAAGAAACTCAATCCAAGCTGAAAATAAATCATGGGGATTCAATGGAAAAATAAATCACCTATTTAAGCTGCCATGAACAGTTCTAGGGAAGACCAAAAGACAAGTAAAGTACAAATCCCAAAATTTTGGGATTTTCCTCCCATTAGAAGAGGACTGTAACAGAGATTCGATTAAAAGTCTTCATGAGGACAAGGCAATAAAATTAAATATCTATACCTTAAAAAACCTGACATGAGTTTATCTATTGCCTTTAGTAAGTCTTCCTCTCCACAGTGTTTCACGACAAATGGTGCTCTTGGCACAGTATATTTATTGTGTGTCTTAAATTATTGTAGCAGGCAGTTAACTAGCAAAAATGTAAGAGTTATCTATGCTCCCTTTACCTGGCAATTATGAGCAGCAACTCCTAACAGGCTATTTTAATTTTTCTGTAGTGTCTTAGCAATCTTTACTTAATAAAGCCTATGTTTTGTTAGAAAAATCCCTGCTGAATGATACAGGGAAAATGCAGGGATAAATATTTCAGCACTATTGCCTGAGAATTCAGTGAAAGTTTCAAGAGATTTTCTTCATTTTCTTTTTAAAGGATGTTTCTAAAACCATTATTTTCAACATTGCTGTGATTCAAAATAGGAGAAATGTCGCTCTTCTAGGATATTTGAGAAAGTTAAGGTACTAAATCTAAGCAAAGTAAGCAGGTGGAGCTGAATAAAATAAAACAGACTAAGATCCTGAATTAAGACCAGACACTGCAAACCTATCCTTTTTAATTTTTGAACTTCCTCTGAAGTGTATTGTCACTCTTGGTTCTGTTTGAGACATGAAAGTTATAGAGACGTGGCTGATTGAGACTTCTGCATAACAGGATCTTGTACTGCTTCTGCAGAGTAAAAACAGAGGAGAAGAAGAAATTAGAAGGGTGGCATAAGAAGAAAAAGTAGATCAGGGTAGAAAACAACAACAACAAAAAATAATGATTCATGTCTTTGGACAAATAAAATCTTCATGGAAACAAGCACATTGGCAAGGCGCTAGAGACAGCTGTCACTCTTACACTTAAAGAACGCAATGAATTGTCTCAAATAGTGATGAAGGAAGTTCCCACAAGAAAAGTTACTTCAACAGTCTCAGATAGCAAACAGGAAAGTGCTAATTTCAGGCCATTATGGAGGTGAAATGTTTGGAATTAGAACACTGGATAAGATTCCACTGTGCAGACTGTAGGAAAATCTCAGACACAGGCAGAGGAAGCTGCCAGGCCTGATGAGGCAGATCTGGCAGATAAATTCATACAAAAATTCCCACCATGGCAAACTGCAGGAAAGGAAGCAACTGCTTGCACACATGGCACACCAAGTTGTGAGAACTTCATGTAGGGCTCTGGACACCTGAGATGTGAAACTCACATGCTGGTGACTATAATCTCTATCTCTTTCTATCTCCCTCTCTCACATACTGGTGAATAAAATTACGATTGACTTCGGCATAAGGACTTGTTTACACCCTCATTCAGAAAAAGCATCTCTTAATAATCAGACTCTAATACTTTCAGGAGTGGGATCCTAACATTATTCCAGTAGATCATGAAAACTGCAAACTCATTAAATATTATTCAGCTGTGACAAATATTATATTGCTTCAGAGTTAAAAAGTTGAACCTTATTTCTATCACTGACGTCCTGTAAGTGATATTTTTGTATCCTAGGGAAAGAGAAGCTATCTCCTAGCATATTCAGCCTACCTTCCAAACTTGTCTCTTCAGCACTAAACCCAAGGCAAATGAGTTTTAATTGTCCGAGAGCATTGAAATTCTTGATCTTTTCACTGGATTGAATAGTTTCCCTTATTTCAGGTCTCCTTGTGCCTATCCTATCTGAACACCAGAAGAGGACTTCATGGTTTGACATCCACCAGGAATACAGATATTATTTGTTGTTCATAGTTTCTAAACTGATTAAAAATAATTTTTAATTAATTGCAATTTTTTTTTAATCATAAAAATGTTTAAATCACTTTAGATAGAAATCCTCTTTGTGTCCTGATTTTTTCTATATATATAGTTGATCTATAGCCACTGCTGTTGAACATTCTGGAACATTGTTGAAATAGAAAACATTGACTGACTTCCATTATGACAGTGTCATCTAGTTTTCTCAAAATCAAAATCTATTGAAAAATCTTTCCCTTTTTTGATTGTATTGTTCAACGCAGTCAAGAAATGAATCTACAGCAATATTAGTATTCTTTCAAACTTTATTATCAACTTGATAAAAAGCTAACAGAATTAAGAAATACCTAACAGAAAATTTAAAAACAATAGATACTATTATAACTTGTCCCTCTTTATTGTTCTGATCCTTTTATAACTGTTCCCCTGCTCTTCTCAATAATGCTGGTTATTTCTCAATTTCTGCTTTTCCTTTGCCTTCAAATTCTTCAGATTTTTGGGGGTTGAATGCACAAGGGAGTGTATAATCACTCTTATTGTCATACCTCAGAATGTAGATTTTTGACACTTACTAGGAAAATATTCTTTTAAAAGGTATCATTATTCCAGACAGCTTCAGATTCTAGATGGTTACCCATAATTATTTCCAGTTCTGCAAAATTAGAACTTAAAAGAATCCAGCCTGTGTAGCATTAATTGGGTTGTATTTGTTTCTCTATTCTTATATAGAATTACGATCAGAATTGAAAGAAACAGTTTAAAAAAAAATTCCTGGTCTATAAACATTTGTCTTACTAAAATGAAAAACAAGCAATAGAATAGAGTATTCAAAAATTTAATAGAGCTGATCCATCTTTAACTTACAAGGAATAAGGATGGAGGGAACAATGTTTCGATCAAGTCAGACTCATAAAGGACAAATGGACAGAGAAGCGTAGACAATTAGTAGTACTGAAAATTAAAAACAAATAAAAATCTAAATGCATACAGTTTTGTTTAATTTCTTCTCCTTGGGGCAAAAGGACGTGGATTGCACATATGAGGGAGTCTCTGATTTTGATACAGATTTAGCAAAGCATTAAAGCATAGACTTGCCAATTTTCTATGTGGTTCTTAAATGTACAGATAGGAAATTCTTGGAAAAGATTGTATAGTTTTACCATCTTCTAATCAAAACCAGAAAATCCTCCTGAAAAAAGTCTAGCAATAAGGATTTCCCTCAGGGCAAGAATATTTAATATTTTCCTGTTAATTTTTATTCTTAATATGGCTGTACTCAGGCTCAGTCATACATATTTTTTGAGAATACATTCCTCTTTTTTCTGTTTTATCATAGTGTGTAAAAAGTATTCTTACTTACTTAGAATTATATGAGTCATGCAGAAATGATGTCTTAATGTCTGA
The DNA here is from genome assembly GCA_024362935.1 of Setophaga petechia. NCBI lineage: Eukaryota > Metazoa > Chordata > Aves > Passeriformes > Parulidae > Setophaga > Setophaga petechia. The sequence continues at coordinate 15,743,511 of JANCRA010000008.1, forward strand.
GACCTTGAGACTTTAAATGGAACACTGTAGCTCACTGAATGTTGAAATGTACCTTTCATTTTCAACAATTTGAGAAAAATTTGGGACAATGAAGGTGGTAATTCATTATGGAAACCCTAGAAGATGACACAAAATAAAACAGATTCTGTTCTATCTTGATGTAGCTATAAGCTGCCCTTTACATTTATGTTTTGATTTGATGTACTCTGGAAATTTGGTTGGTCTATCATTAGTCTGGAAAGCACAAGAACACATGAATGCATCTATGTGTCTATGCATCTCTAAATGTTTGGAAAAATTTTGCTTTTAGGAGGTCAGAGTTTGTGACTTCCCATTCAGATGAGAAAATTCAAGTTTTGAAGGTAATCAATCAGTTGAGGAGGATTCCATGAAATGTAGGACAGAGGTGAGCCAAAGACTAGGCACGAATGCCAGCAAATCCTCACTTCGGAAGTGTAAAAATAAGACCTCCATGGGGTTTATTGCTTCTTACCATCTCTTTCACATGCAGAGGTCGATGGCAGCATTCATCACTAGAGTGAGGACAAAGTGCAGGAAGTCAAAAGGAGAGCAAGAGATTAAACAGAATAGATTGTGATCTGTAGTAAGGCAGAGAAATGCCAGGAAGGTCATAAGTTGTATTTCTACCACAAAGACAAAATTATGTCTGAGGACACACTCAGCAATGTATTATCACAAAGACATCCCCCAGCAGTGGTTGGGAGTATGTAGGTGATGGAAGCAAAATGACCATGACCATGCCTTCCAGCTCCTGAGGTTAGAAGTAGAAACTCATTCAAAATGAGGCAGCGTAATTGTCATGCAGCACTACATAGCCCAGCGTTAATATGTGCCAGGTGAACCCTTGAAAACAGATCAGCTCACACAGAGCTGTCTTAAGTATAATTTTGTTCTTCATATTACTATTGCCCACAATTTTTGATGTGTGGAAATATTTAGCTTAACTCAGTATCTAAAGACTAATCCAGCAATTTTAACATGGAAAAAAGCTTTAAAGTCCCTCCCTTCAGCTTTCTTCTAACTTCAAGGATAGTTACTTTTGTAAGAACACATGATTCACATCTAATGCATGTTTTTATTCTTACTCTCTTCCTGAGGTTTTTAAAAATTGTTTGGGTTTTTCCATTCATGCTGTGATGAAGAAAAAATAATGTTAAAGCAGTGCTGTAGTATCACAGTGGTTGCACACACAGCAGAGCACCAAATTAATTCACAGCATCTGTAATGTTTGATCACCCAAGGGGAGAGATGCACAAAGAAAATCAGTACCATCTAAAAGCAATTTCTGAAGCAATTTCTTCTGTAGAGATTGTCATGTAAGAGACAATGAATTTGATAAACATCAACACATTATCATCGGACCATTCAGGGTATGAGTATGAATAAAGTTTTAAATTAGAGGAGGACGAGAAGAGAACACTATAAATGTGTGTATAGAAAAATATGAAAGATGTCTGGCACAGATACTGGACAGAAACAAGTGTTCTAGGTTCTGCAACATCAGCTATTTCTATGAAATTGTTGGTGCAAGACAAGTAAAAGTCCACCTCAAGAACACATCATGACACTTTTGTCCCTCTATGAAAAAACGAATAGAATGGCACTTTTCTTTTAGATAAATTTTGTTTTCTAAACAGCAAAAGCAATGTATTAAAATTCAGAACTATCAAATTTATTATATTGTGTAAAACAAAAAATGTCATAATTACTATTTGCATTATATTCTAGTAATAAACAAATATGTGCAAAGAATCTGGGCATTTGTATGCTGCATTCATTTGCTAAATGAGCAAGCAAAGCACAATAAGTTAGGTTTTCAAAAATACAACAGGAAATTGGAGGCTAAACTTGAATTTAATTGATGATGATAGGAAAAATTTTCAACAGACATTAATAGGGAGTTTAGACAAAGTCTAAAGGGAAAACAAACAAACAAGCAAACACAGAATCCCCTCTTGGAAACTTAGGTGCTCTAGAAACCATTGCTGCCTCTATTTGTGTCAATTATGTAATCAAGTAAAGCTTCGCTACAGGATATATCCAAAACAATGTTACTTTGGCTGTTCTGAGCATATTAGGCAGAAGTAAAATCATTCAAAATGCACAAAACAAGCCTCCACTTAGATAAGTCCCCCACAGGGCCCTATTTAGAAAATGTATTCAGAGCAAAATTAGTGTATAAAGACAACACAGATTATGGTATCATGCATAAGAAAAGCGGCCCCAGTCAATTCAAAGCACAGCAAGGAAAGAGAAGCAAAAAGCAGAGAACCTGACTCTGTGGCACACTGATGACAGGATCTCTGTCAGAAATAGAAAAATTTGTTTGCTTCAGGGAGTGCTTATGCATCTTGTTCTTATCAGCACTGGAACCGAATGCTGTAATCTAGGGCTTTTGCTGGCTAAATGCTCTGAAAAAACATCACTCAATCACAAATTTTATTTTGGGTCCATCAGTCTGATAGTCTTAATAGCACAGCTTCATCAACAAAATAAGCCTATTTTCACCAAAAACGTAAATCCACCTTTGCTTCAAGACTTGGTCTTAGGTGATAGGTGCTGCTGGAGAAAAAGGTGAGGGTTTTCTATGACAAGGAATGCTTGTTTTCCAATTCTCTGCAATAAGTGTGATGAGTGCATTGTTATATCATAAAGACAGTAGAAGCAATAATCATCACAAAACCCATTTTTTCCTTCTTTACTAAGCCCACAGACTGTTCATCTGAACAAACGTCCTGCTTAAAGACATAAGGGCTAGTGTGTTAAACTATATGTCTAAACAGAGTCTAGAAATACATTGAATATTTGATTGTTGCATTTTAAAACAGAGATTAAAATTAAGTTTGGTGAGCAGACTAACAACTCAACAAGCAAGTTAGAATCCACATGAATGAAAATTCTGAGCTTAAATGGGAAAGGTACAATACTGACTCTTCTTTACTGCCCAAGAGTAAAGGGCAACAGTTTCTACTGTAGGCAGATCAAAGAGACTTCAATTATAAAGACAAAAACTTAACTGTATAAAAGAACCTTAATCATCCTATTTGAACTGAACAATTGTAATAAACATAGTGAGAAGATCAGAGTATTAGAAAATAGCAATGACATTTTTTGGAAATATTTAGGTTAAAGAGATGAAATGAAGCACTACATGAGAGACATGTAACAACCGGCTTGACATCTTTTAGAGGTGCTATGAAAATGGCCATAAAGGAAACATCATGACTTTCAGACCTACTAGAATTCTCTGAGGGGGTCCAACAGATACAGGAACAGAGATCATCCATTTCATGCCATCTACCTGTTTTTTCAAAAATGCCTTTACAAAAGGTTTTGAAAGGAATGAAACAGCCCTCTCATAAAAGCAATGTCACTGCACTGATAAATAATTGATTAGGAGGTAGGGAAGTAAAGTGCTGGAGTGGAGAAGGGCCACTGGGCAATTTTCACTTTGGTTTGTTGTGCTTAACATTTGGAAAAACAGAGTGAGGAACAGAAGAAGTGTTCTACTAATTTATTTTTTTTTTTCAGAACAGAATGGACAAGAACAAATGAGAACAGCTTAAGGTGAGAAACTTATGAAGTGAATGACTGCACAATAAAACTTCAAGTAAAACTCATCATATATGAAGAAATTCCATCTGGGGAAAAAAGTATTTACTTCATGAAGAAAAAGCCAGCTCTGAGACCACCTTGGAAATGTGATTATAAAATAAGAGCTCTATCAGAAATGTCAATTTACTTTTAACATCAATCAAAACAGCCAAATCAAATCCTATGAAGTATTTCAAAAGACAGAGGGAAAAAAAGAATGCAATTATGCTTTATAATAAATCCCTCATTTACCTGCCTCCTTAAAACTTTCTGTAGCTTTGTTCCATCTGAAAACTTGTGCAAAAGCTCAGAGAGGTAAATTCAGGGCAAGAAGAACGATCAAATTTATGGAATATTTTCTCATTGGGAATGGCTAAGTGGACTGTACTTTTCTACCTGTAAAAGAGCTGAATCCTAAATAAACAATAGACTGAGGAGAATTGGTTTTCTGTCTCTCATCTAATAGTAGAATTTATTGTATTAAGCCAGTAAGATCCAAACTGAAGGGAAATAAAAGGAAACTATTCTGCAGGCAACATGTGGATGAAGCAGAATTCCCCAGCACAGACTTCTTGAGCGTCATCTGTTTGGGTTTGCAAACAATCTGGATCTGTTTCTGCATGCAGTGAGAGTTACTCCATGAATACCTAACTCGGAAATGCAGATGTGGGTTTAACATATGTGAGTGCATTTGCATATATAGGATATATATGTCAGGGGAAGGGTTGAGAGGAAGCAAGTGGAAGAGGGAAGCTTAGATATATATGTTTTGGAATGAGCTACAATTTACAAAAAGCTCACATACATAGAAGCAGCAAGATGTAATTAGCTCCTAAAAGAATATGCCTCATTCATCCCATGTTAATATCTCTGAAGGAATGCATTTCCATTCTTCCTTTAACTTTATCAATTTTGTAAGTTGCAAATTCACCAAATGAAACAAAAATCCTGTCAATCAGAGTCAGCCCACATACCATTCTAAATTTTGAACAAGCAGTAGAACTTTATCTCTCCAAATTCCACCTTCTTTAAAATTCTTACTCTTTTCATTTTCTCAAATCAGAAAAGGAAATAATTTCCTTTCTGAGGAAGTCACCTGTTTTGCTCCTCAAAAAAAAAGGCTGAGCACAAGGGAATGGACAATACCGCTTTCTAAAAAATCAGTGGTGGGGAAGGAAGTTTATCATCTTTGGCTTTCACTTACTCTAGACTGATTGATTATTATTTTATATTGATCTCTGTATAAAATATTTACATATTTTAAATGTGCGAGGATTCTTCTCCTGTTTTTTTATCTGACAGTTAAAATCTGTTTGGTGTGGGGAAGAAAAAAGACAGATATTTGGCAATCAAGGGTGAGGCACACAATAAGGGTTTACTGAACTGAACATAAAAATAATTTAAAGTGCCAAATAGAACAAAGCTTAATTCCCTATTGAGGAGCCAGTTTTTATAAGCTTATCAAGCACATCCTCTATGCTTAGGTTCTTTCATTTGTCCAGTGACTTTTTTGTGGTGCACAGTACAATACTCACACCTCTCTAAATCCGTGGCTTAAGGCCAAATTAGGCAACCTCAAGAACAGGAGTTGTTTGCTTCTGCTTCACAGAAAAATGTCTGTTCTCAAGGTATGATGTTTTCATCTTGTAACTTCGGCCCACATAGAAATTTTGGTGTGCAGTAGATATGAAGTGTTAACCAACTCTATCCCAGATTATTTTTTTGATTCAAAGGAAAAATTAAGTCAGTTTTCAAATACTGAGTTTCCATTAACTGAAAACATATTATTAATTTATTGCAGGTCCTGCCAGAATGCATGGAGGAATGATAGAAAACAAATAGAAACAACTGAACTTAAAGGTTAACCTTTTAAAAGAACACTTTTTTTTTAGAGTTTACTTTAAAGTACCTAGAATGGTCCTATTTTGCATCAGATTTCCATAATAATTAAACTCAAATATTACAGAAAAACAGCCTGGCCACATTTCATTATAATAAAACCAGAGAGTTAAGTTAAGGTCAAAATTAAAACTGCTATAAAGACATGAAGAAAACGGTCTTTTGATCAATTTTTTCATTATAGTTCTGAGTTACTCAAGTTGCATAATAAAGGCCAAATACCAAAGCATCCCAATTAACACTGTAACATTTTTCTTATTGCAACTAGGTATTCTAGTTCTGTAATAGAAGGTGTGTACTTCTTTCATTTTTCATTTTCTTCCAACATGATCAGTCTGAGGCTATGGCAGCAAACCTATTGTAAATTGTCTGCATGTAGCAGTGCTGTCCTGAAAAGAGAGTAGGAAAATAATTGTCTCTGAAATGTATTTCTCTGATTTCCTTTTGCTCTGGGCAGGTAGTAAGTTTGCTGTGACCTCTAGTGGCACAAATGATGATGTTAGTTTAGCTGCGCTGGTTTTGTGATTTGAGTCAGAGGGGCATTGTGTCTCAACTCCATTTTCTCTGCCTCTCCTGCTGACTGCAGTGCATGGATAGCAGCCACTCTTTTATGCACCCTGTTCACGAGCTGTAAAGAATTCAGCCTCTACCCAGGTTACTTTAAGGGCATGTAAAATAAATGACAGAAGACGTGCTAAGAATTGCGTTGCAGCTAATGAGACAGTGTGCATATTCACAACACTGACACACCAATGTCTGCTTTTACTGACACTGTCAGAGCAATGCACTTTTCAGTAGGGGTGAAGACAAAAAGTATTAGTTACAATGAAGACATGAAAGTAATAAAAGTGCAGTAGGACTCTTCAGCATTGCCTGAAAGATTATAAAATATTACTTCAAGGACTAAATCCAAATATATCATAGCTATGACCGGGTTAGCTATGACAAGCCATCGGAACACATGAGAAAAATTGGAACATTTTCCTGACATGTAAATAAAAAGGGTTCCTGCAGAAATACCTTCTGAACCCTGCAAAGTAATACCAGTTCTTTACTAATGAAAAATGTACTTATTTAGATATAATTTGCAAGATATGAACAACATTTTAAGAGACAATTCTTTTTGTTTAGGGAAGGAAGCTTGAAAACATCAATTCACTGCTTGACTGAAGAATCAGCAGTTTTTGTTGAATATTGACTACTTGCAGGATGAGGAATTGGTTGGATGGTCTCATCCAGGGAATGGTGGTCAATGTTGCAATGTCCCAATGTGACAAGTGGTGTCTGTACAGGGACTCGAACAGATGATGCCTTCATCAGTGGCATTGGCAGTGGGACAGAGCACAGCCTCAGCAGGTTTGCAGGTGACACCAAGCTGCGTGCTGCAGGTAACAAGCCTGAAGGATGGAATGGCATCCAGAAGGACCTGGACAAGCTTGAGAAGTGGGCACATGGGAATCTCTTGAGGTTCATCAAGGTGCTGCTCCTGGGCGGGGGTAATCCCTAGTATCAATAGGGGCTGGGGAATGAAGAGATGAAGAGCAGCCCTGCCAAGAAGAACTTGAGGATGAAAATGGAGGAGAGACTGGTCATGACTTGGCAATGTGCACTCGCAGCCCAGAAAGCCAAAAGTGTTCTGGACTGCATCCAAAGCAGTGTGGCCAGAGAGGCCAGGTAGGGGATTCTGTCCCTCTGCTCTGCTCTGCTCTGGTGAGACCCCACCTGCAGTTCTGCGCCCAGCTCTGGGGGCCCCAGCAGTGGAAGGACACAGATCTGTAGGAGCAAGTCCGGAGGAGGGCTGTAAAACAATCAGGAGGCTGAAGCACCTCCCCTACAAGGAAATGTTAAGAGAATTGGGATTGCTCAGCCTTGAGAAGGCTTCAGTGTAACGTAATTGCATCCTTTCAGTACTCAAAGGGGCCTACAAGAAAAAGGGGCACAGACATTTTAGCAGGGCCTGTTGTGACAGCACTAGAAGTAATGGTTTTGAAGATAGTTAGATATAAGGAAGTTGTTTTGATTTTTTTTTTTTTTTATGGAGAGGTTGTTAAAACACCAGAACACTTTGCACAGAGAAATAGTGGATGACCTGTCTCTGCTCATTGCAGGGCAGTTGGACTGGATGAACTTTTAAGGTTCTCTTTCTGCCCAGACTATTCTAAGATTCTAGGATTTTTAGAACTATTCATGAATATAACTCAGAATTTTAAAAGACCATTCAAATTTACTGATTTATATTAGTGACCTTTCCTTCTTTTTCTTGCTATATCAAACACTTTGAAGTGTCTATGACATCCATAATGCCATTGTTTATTGCATTTTTACCTATTTCTTTTAATCAAGAGTTTCATGTTACTCAATTTTATGCACCTTACTGAACCACCCAGACTTTGCAGGCTCCCCACACAGACAGTAAAAAAAGATTAGTCTTATCTATAAAATTATGTGGAGCAAAACTCTGGGACTGCTCTTCTGAGTAACTTCTCTTAGCTGTCTGCTGTGGTAAATATTTCAGATTGAGGTTTTTCTACATGTATTTATTCTTCTAGCAAGTATTTACAATCAAGCAGATTTTGTGGGACAAAATAATATGGTTACAATTATTACCTTTTTTGGTAGGAGTAAGGTCCTATTTTTATCAGCTTCAGAAGCTCAGTTTAATAAGGATTGACAGCTTTTAAAGTTTCTTGTGATGCCATCATTCCAGGAAATTTTTTGTTTAAAATTTGAGTTTAAGAAAGTTTTATCTGAGAATATGGTATTCTTCTGAAGAATTTTTTTCACATCCAGTATCAGAATTAGTTCCAGAGGAGACAAGGATTTTTACTATGTTTAAAAAATAAAACATGATGTTTTTAAAAGATGTACAACTAAAATACTTGGATGAACTTCAGTACCATAATAGAAAGCAATAGATGTATCTTACACAAAACCTCTACTGATTATAGTTAGTTATACTAGAAAAATGAATGAAATTAATAAACCCATTTCCACTGTTGACAACTACAGAAAACCAGTGTATTCCGATAGCACTTAATATACAATTATCAAGAAACTGAGTATCTTTCGATTTTTAGAAAAACAGATGCAATTAATAATAATAAGTTCATCTGAATCAGATATTGGTCTTGAGACACAGATAGACTTTTCAAAATGCCCTATTCTGATACCTGTGATAACTGCAATCTCTCTTCCAACAAATTCTTCCTGGGGTAGTTTGTTTCTTGTTGTTGTTGTTTATTTTTAATAAATGATCACTGAATTTTGGAGCAAGCTTTTGCAAAGCTGCTAGATACCAGGATCTGTGAAGCCTGTATTGTGAGGCAGCTGGCTGTCACTGCTGGGATGGGAAAAGCTCTCTGCAGCTGAGGAGCAAAGCTCGCCAAGAGCCGCCAGCGGCGTGGCCAGGCTGCCTCGCCCGCGGTTCAGAGCCTGCCCACCAAACAAGCGCTCACCCCCTGCCCTTTCCTTCAGCACTTGCTTTCAGGGACAGTGACAGATGCAGTGTGGCTTCTCACACGTTTACTGGATGATCTATATATCCTGTTAACACTTCATCTGGGTCACCAAAGGAGTGAGGATGCTAAGATGAAGGTCCAGCAACATAACAAACACATTTTTCTCACTGCTACATCATGTTGTAGGCTGTCAGTTGTTGAAGTATTTGAACTTTTCCAGTACTCTGCTCTCTCATCAACTTCCTTTAACTTTTAGCAGCAATCAAAAACTGTTCAGCTCTAGGCTGAACAGAAATATTAACCATTGCTGCATTTTTTCCCATCTCTATATGATTTTATAGGTTAATAATTGCTTTGTTTCTCATGTCATTTCCTTGAGTCTAATATAATCTGATAGTAATGGAAAAACATGCACATTTCTTCCACTTTTATAGGTGCTGATAGCTCAATTTTATTACCCGCTACCTGGTTTCCACATTACTACCAACATATTTTGGTTTTTTCCTGTTCAGTTTCTTTATTTCAGACTTCATTCATGGTGAAACAAAAAAATTGTCTCTAACTACAAAACACAGATTAAAAAAAGCCCACACAGTTCTTAGCCAAAGAAAATGGTAAGGAAGGAAGCTTAGAAAACCTAAAGAAGACTAAGAAACTTCTCTGACTTCACTGAAATTTGTAACAGATACCCACTGGCATAATAGAAAAGTCTGAAAATTCCTTCTCCATGACTTCTTTTGGGTAAAGTCTAATATTTTCTAGTCTACTATTAAAAGTGGAAATAAAAATCATTTCCTTAGTCACAACTTTTAATGTCCATTATCATATCACACCTGACTTTTACTACTTGCTTGCAGCTCTTTAAACTCTATGTAACTTTGTAACATATGCAAAAATTTGACCAAAAAATTTGTTTGGAGTCTGCCCTTTGAGTGACTCAATGAATATTAATGAATAATTGGGGAAAATTTTCAAAAGGCAGCACAATACATTAAATGCATCACTGTCTTTTAATGTCTGTAGAAGCATTACTGAAATATCCCAAGTAATGCTAGATTCAGTAATATAGTAAAATTCAGAAAATCTCATGACATGATCAGAAAAAATCAGAAAATTTCATGCTGAGTAGTGGAGATGCAAAGTAATTCATCCTAATAGCAAGGATATTAGTAACTATCAAAGATTACCAACCTAAAACATACCCAGTTGTGTTAGTACAATGTCTTCTAGACCAAAAAGAAATCAAGCTTTAATACATTGCAAATATAATCAGCATTTCATGTCCTGTACCAATTTGAGTCCTCAAGAAAATTTTTAAGTCTGAGAAGGTGATAATTTGAAGTCATTCACCAAAGCAATTACAAAACATTTGCCTAAACTATTCCCTCAGTACTTTTTTACTCTGCCTTCTCCATGTCATTTTTAAAAGGAAGGACAGAAGAGTCAGGTTGCCCATTTAAACATTGATCAATATAGTCCATTGTAAAAAAACTGTAGATAACCAAAACTTCAACTTTAAAAACTGTCAGATTCTTGTAACCTGGGGAAAATTATGAAAAAAGAAAACAAAACCTAAAAACCTCATAATATTGTTGTATCAACCTTAAGGTAGTTTTTCAATTCTAAGCAAAAAAAAAAGTATAATTCAAAGTGCCTGAGATGTCCTGGCTTTCTCCTTTGGTCTTGGCTATTTTAGACTGTCTCACCCTTTTATGCCTCTCTGGATTAGCATGAGAATTGAATCTTTCTGGTTTTCCCTCATATCTTTCTCTCCACCTCAGCTGAAAATACTCAGCTAATGAGTGGGAAATTACTTTAAGAATGAAATAGAAAGCACAAGGAAGGTAAAAGATGGAAGAAAGAACGGAAGTAATAATTACAAGTTGATTTTACGTAAACCAGAACGGACACTATAGTTTTAAAGCACAGGCATAGATGTTGATAGTTACCACTGCAGGAAGGAGGTGCAGAACCAGAACCAAAGCTCTTGGAAGAGGAGGAATTGTTCAATTGCTGAAGGAGGTGAACCAACTTACCTTTTAGAATTAACTTTTAGGAGCTTACAGCATGACAGCTGCCTTTGGCAATCGGTTAAGAGGGAGAATTACTAAATAGTTTACAGTGGCAAAATGCCAAGGGAAAAGTCATTATAGGCAATGCTATGTAAATGCTGCTAATGCACACAAGACAACTTTAAATAGACAGCAGTTTACAAGGGGTTTGATAATTTAAAACAAGTATGCTTCTTCATGCCAAAGCTGAGCAGTTGCTTATCTTACAGTAGACAACATGCAATGTTACCACTCTGTACTACAAATCAGAAGTTAGAGAATTTCCGTGAAAAATGGAAATATTTCTGTGCGCAGAGAGTTTCTCATTTATATGAAAAATAACCTCTCTGTGTCAGCTTGCATGAATCGACTGCCAAAATGAAACTCAGTGTTTCCTGAGTATTTCATCTAGATACCTTCAGCTGAGATTACACAGACAGCTATGTTCAAATTACATTTTTCAACAAGGAAAGAAATAAAAAGAGACTTTAAACAAGACAGTTTTTTCTTCCTTTCCCCTGAGTTCAGATGTGCATTGGATTGGTGCTTCTCATATTCACTAACAAAAAAGCTACAGTCAAAAGAAGCACCAAAGTTGTTACCTTTTCCTATGTGTCAAGAAGAAAAGCCAATACATTTTGTTTTCATATAAATGCAGTCTACATCACAATAGGAAATAATAATGTTTAATACTACATGCCCAGGTTCAATATGACTGACTGATTACCTGTTTAGTATATGAGCTTCCTAAAAGCTTTTTTGCCTCTTTAAAATATTCTGAAAGGTCTCTTGCTTCAGTCAAGATTCTAAAGCTGCAAAGGTAAATACAATGAAAGAAAGTGCGTCCAAACACATTTATATATGCATCAGTAGGCATTTGTGAAAAAGAGAAAAGTATAGATTCAACAGCAGCAGAGAATATATGGATACAGCTAAGAATGAGGGTTTGATTTTTAACAATCTTTTGCTTATATGAAAGAGTGCTATTTTCTCCTTTTAGGATTTATGTTTATGCTATAGTCTCATGGATTATTTTAATGGGGAGGCAAAAAAACCCTGTAATGAAAATTTCAGACTTCCTGTCCTTAAATTCCCTTCATAAGGTCCCAGAAAATGTAAGTTCCCTGAACTCACTGTGAAGCCTTATGAGTGCATATGGAGCTAACAATTGAGAATTGTCAGTTCCTGACTGTAGTACAAGGAAAAAGTAGTAGAACAACTAATTAGAACAGTATTGCTTCACTACAATTTTTCTCTTGGGAAAACAGCTACTGCAGAAGAGCAGTGGAGTCACAGACTATGCATCACCTTGTTTACACTTTTTCTTTTTTGCAATCTCTGCAAGTACTGTGGATTCAGCTTGCTTCTACATCTTCAGTAGTGCAAGCTTTGCTTCTCAATTTTTTAGTTATTAAAGTGCCTAAATAAAAAGGACACAGAATCTCTAAATCTCAGCAAAAAAACCCACAGACCCAAAAATCTATTCTCTTGATTCAAGGATATGTTGCCGCTTTTGTTTTTAAGGATTTGACTGTTTAATATTTTTGCCCATCACCACTATTTTCTGGTAAAGAAACCATATAATCAAAACATTCAAATTTTTGAAGTACTAATAGAATATTGGCAATTTATTCAAAATTGTGCCATAAATATTCAAATCTGGAGGGGAAAGCACTCCTAGGAGACATTTGCTTTTCCTCTAAAATTCATAAATTTCAATTTTCCTTGAAGTCCTTTATATAAGTCAAATCAAATTATTCTGAGAATCAGGCACTATGTAGGAAAAAAAATAGCCAAATCAGGCTTCCATTACATGGTTACTTCTATCCCAAAATACCTATTACACGTCTAAGGAGAAAATGCAAAACCAATAAAAACCACTTATATGGAGAGAATAAAAGTGTGGAAATGAATAGAAAGTTTAAATTCAGAAGTTTAAAAACTTTCTGAGAGGAATAGGATGACAGCTTTACAGAACAAAGATATTGCAGGCTACGATGATACACAATACACCTTGCATGTGGAACAAATCCTATTTTTGTTAGACATCACCTGGATCAAATTGAGATTAAGGATGACACATATAGTCATGAAATATTTCTTTTTTCAGAGGAAGACTGTCAGATTAAAACTCTGTTGTTAAGCAGATGATAAGTTTCCTGCCTGTAAACTCCTGTTCACACATTTTAATTTTTTCACAGATACTCTGATTAACAAATGTAAGAGGCACGGTCTTGTGTGAAATTTCAAGAGTACTTTGTCTTTTGAAAGAATCAAATATATAGGCATTATATGAACCCTCAATATAGGTGTTACCCATGAGTTTCCAAACCATGAAACATTATAGAAATGTATATTTAATCTTTTTTTTTTATTTTTTAGAAAAAGATAGAAGCAGACAACATGAGTCTGACTGTAATTTCAGGGATTCAACATTTTCTTCCCAATTTCAAAGACATTAGTGAACTCTCTGGAGTTCACTAAATCCAAAAGAATTATGAAGAGTCATATCAGGCAATAAAAGGTGGAAAGGCCACAAGCAATAATGCCTGAGTATTAAGGCTGGAATAGTTAATAGAATGATGTTGGGAACCATTTCCAAGCAAAAGTTTTGAACTAGATGCAAAATATTCTTTGAAGTATTTAAGAGCAATGTGTAATTTATTTGTAATAATATAAATTAAAAAAAAAAGTGTAATTTATTTCTATTACTTTTTCAATAGATTGGACTTTCTCTCTGGATTTTCAGTCCCAAAGTATAAAACACTCAGAGAACAAAAAGGCACAAATAAACCAAATAGCCCTGTGAGGCTTTCCCAAAACCTGCTGGAAATGTAACAACAATAAACTTCACAGGATGACTGAAAGAGGATGGAATTAGGTTGAATATTAGAAAGAAATTCTTTGCTGTTAGGGATTTCAGACACTGGAACAAGTTGCTCAAATGAGCTGTGGATGTCCTGTCCCCAGAAGAGTTCAAAATCAGGTTGGATGGGAGGTTGAGCAACCTAGTGAAAATGCCCCTTCATGTGGCAGAAAATTTGGAACTAAAACATGTTTAATACCCTTTTCAACCCAAAGCACTCTATGATTCCATGTTCCTCAAGATGAACAAAATTTAAATGACATGTCAGTGACAGTTTCCATTAAAAGGCATTTATTCAACATCCTTTTATGAACAGTTCAAATATTTTTCTGTTAATTTGAATATTACATCCAACAACATACAATACCTTCACAATTGCATTTTGCCTCCTGATGTAAACCATCACATTTTTTAAAATTATGAGTTTTCCACTGAGTTTCTGATAGTTCAGAAAGACTGTTTGATGCTTGTAGCACGTATATTACAAGCATTTTCCTCAATATTGAGATCACGGTAGTGGAGTAAGAACACAAAGAAGATAACACAATCCAATCTGTAGATAGCAAGGGTCCTATATTGGGTCCCTATTTAAAACTGAGCCTTGCATGTCTACTAAACTTTCCCCAATCCTATAATAATGCATGCAAATTCACACCAGCCTTCTGATATAATTTCAGATACATGCCAATTATTTGCAAAAATGTAATACATACCTAAACACTCTGAGTCAGAAATCTCCATTAAGAAACATATATTATTAAAAATATCTATGTCTTCTGTGCAAATTGAATTTACTGATTCTGAGGAAAATGGAGTAAATCCTGAATTTGTTGTCTGATACATTCAATATATTGAACAAATTTCAAACTGTCCTGATCTCTAAATCAGATCAGCTCAACAGCTGACAGATACAGTTTTTGTTAAAGAGATACCAGTTAGAAATTTTTCTTATTATGGTACTTTTAAAATTGTTATAAACAGTACTGAAACTGTAGTAAAACTGTAATATAATTGTAATATAATTTTTTTAAGGAAATAAATTAACATAGTACCCCTATGGACAGATTAAGAATGAAGTTTATATCCAATGATTTTCTTTACCTTAAAGGCATTACCTTATAAAGAAACTGCAAATAAATTCAACTGAGTGAGACTGAAAATATACCTAAAAATATACTGAAATATACCTAAGTAATTCCATCTAGAATTCCACAGGGAAGCTATTTTAAGAGGGGAAAGCATTACTTTTGGCAGTAGTTAAGAAACAAAACCTAACAGATTTCGGCTTTGCACAGAGGTTTCTGCTCCACAGAAAAATAGAATTTAGAAACAGTCAGAATGCAAATGAACCAAGCAAGTATAAGATCGTATAAAAAGTTCTAGTAATATATTTGTTAATGTCATTTTCAGCAGTAAACTGTATTAAATTAAAAAAACCCCAAATATGTAAAGAAAATTCCTTGAAAACACAACACTTTTACTAACTATAAAGGTATGATTCTGAAAAACTCACCTCCCTGATTTAAAAGAAATGATGTGAAACTTTGCTAGCTGTTACAGTGCATACTTTTTGATGTTTATTCATTAAAAGAGGGAGAAAAGCACTACTGACAAACTATTATACAAAGCCTGACGTTTTAATAAAAACATTATTATACATACTTCAATAAAAATATGTTTATCTACTATATATCCTAGGATGTTTTCCTGATTTGACATCAATGGCATCCATTTCTTCCACTATTATATCTCATCCAATAATACGAGTTTCAATTCTTGTTTGTTTGTTTCCATTAAAAGGCATTTATTCAACATCCTTTTATGAACAGTTCAAATATTTTTCTGTTAATTTGAATATTACATCCAAGATTTAAAATCTTACCAAATACACCAAATGTTATCTTTACTCCTTAGGCTTATACATAATGCAAGAATGTGTTGTACGGAATTGTATTTGAGAATAAAGTATACCTAAAAATTACAGTTAAAAACAACTAATAATTTTAGGGTTCTTAGTATCCTCTATTTGTTTCCTTTTGTAGATGGAATATGAAAGACCATTTAAGATCTCAGTTTAGGACCTAGGAAGCATAGAATTTTGCATTCATTCAGAATATATAGGTTTTTTAAAAGATTAGTAACCTTTTACATGGTTATTAGTTTCCATGTACATTAGTTACTTTTTACATGCTCATGTCATAAAAAACAAAGCATTAGCATATGGTGCCCATTTTCTAAACTCTCTTATATCATTTTGCATTTTACATTTAGTAATAGCTGGAGAAAACAAATATGAGCAATGAGCTATCAGGAGAAGCATGTGACAAATCTGTGCTGTTGCAATTAAAACTGATGGTTAACTTCATCCTGTTTCATCATTGAATAACACATCCCACTGCAAAACCAGTGAAATGCTGGGTGAACATTTGGAAAAACAGCAGTAGAAAGTGCATACTTTGAGATTAAAATAATCCAGACTGAACATGTCTCCCTCATTATTTAGGGTATTTCTGTAGATATTCCAGATGAGAATACTTCTGAAGAGAGAGATGAGGAAAAGAAGCCATACTTTTCTGGATTATTCTTGTAGATAATTATGGACATAAATGTTTTTAAAGTATATATATTGTGATGTTATCTTTAGAAATACACAACCACTGCCTCTTCAACAATGGTAGCACCAATTCTGTTTCTTTAAGAGAAGAATAATAGATTTTGATAACATATAATAATTAGGATTACTATTTCATCTAAAAGCCTGTGTCTGTGGGAAAGAGATAATAAGTACACTGGGTAACAAGAAACAGTAGAGAAAGCTAAGAACAATACCAGCAAAATGGGGGGATGTTATTAAAGCACATAATCAGTTACAATGCAGCTAAAGGACTGAATGATCAATCTTTAAAAATCAGTTTGAAAAGGAATTTCTCCATACAATCTTTTAGAGTTATAGGTAACGGGAAATAAATCCCTCTTGGATTTTATCCCCAGTCTTTAGATTTAAACCAGCTATAATTTCATTTATTAAACATGCTTCTTTTTTTATTTTAATTTTTAGCTTTACCAAACCTTATTGGTCATCTTTGAAATTTGTGCATTTTCATAGGAGAATGGAAAAAATTCCAAGCTGTGTGGAAAACTTCAGTATATTTAATTTTTAATTAATTCATACTCCCAAGTGTCAGTTTTAAAAGTGAACCACTTACAGTGCCTTGGAATTTAAAGCTAGAAACCACTTTAATTATGCATTGAAAAATTCAGATAACATTCTGACACACTGATTTCACTGTTTGCCAAAACCAATCATGAACAGTTTCCAAATGACAACACAAGCTAAGTTGTTTTTTTCTTTTTTTTTTTTTCCTTTCCTTATTTAAATTTCATCCAGATGACCGGACAGCATTATGCATGATGCAAAATTGTTACTAGAAACAGAAGAAAAACAGGAATGCCCTAAGCACCTAAGTACTGATGGGCTAAACATGTCCTTTCACAGCTTGGGATAAACCAAAACATGTCACAGTCAGCTAACCTGATTATAATAGTATGATTCCTCACACAAATCTTCCACAGAGGTTAATATTGTTGACAGGATTCAGAGTTCTCCAGGCTTCTTACTTAGCATTTACTGTGTATAACATATCTGAAAAAGCCTTGAAAGATCTCTGAGTACATTTTGAAGAAGGCAGTTTCAACTTATCTAGAGCACTGTAACTCCTGGCATTCCTTCCCATTACCCAATTTGCTATATTTATCTATATGTCTTTCTGCAGAATTTTAGTGTAACCTTAAAGGAACATCACCACAATATGCATACCAACAACACTGGAGTCCAAAGGCTGAATCACCTAAATCACCTAAAACATTTTCTCTACTGTTCACTCATGAAATAATAATTAGCTACTAGAAGCACAAACCACACTGTTGGTCTTTAAAAACCCACAGCAAAATTCTGGCAGTGAGTATCACCATAGCAAGTTAAAAACATAGAAAAGCAAATTTCTGGATACATGTTTTACTAGAGAAGCAACACTCCTATTTTACAGAGGAGATAGAACCATGGAAGCAAAAATTATCCAACACACATATCTCTTTGTAGTAGTTCCAAAGGACCTGATTAGACTGGAAGAAATTCAAGCAGACTTTCAAAAAGTTGACCTTATATAAAAAAGCTTATTATGCTTTCCTGAGTGAAGAAAACTACATCAGTATTTAATCAGTCTAACATTCTCTAAATCAAGATAATTATTTCATGTATATTACTGTCTCTAATGTAAAAGGTTCTTTATTGTAGTGTATTCATACCTAAATTCTTCTATAATTTTTCTCAGATACTAACTATGGATATTGCTCAGTAGGAGTGGGGCAAGAGAAAGGGAAAAAAAAAAGAGGAAACACAGCTACTATTAATACCAGTAGTAGTAGACTACTTAAATAGGAGATGTATTTTGAGGGAGGAATATCCTATATATCTATATAGTATCTATTTGCAACTTTCTTCGTTGCAATACCACGTAAGACATTAAAATACCAGGGGGATACATAAGTACAAAAACAAATTGAGAAGTAAAAGCATGGAAGTAGAAATGTATGTGAAGGCAAAAAAAAGCTTTCTTTCTTACTGAAATTATGTAGGAGGAATTCTTGTCCTGTTTCTAAATCTGTGGATGATTTTGAGCATATTCATTTCATTACTGAGAGCAAGTTTCCTCTGTTTCAACATCCAGAGTAGTTGTGACCTGGGAGAGATGGGACAAAGTCAGCACAGCATCCTGGGCACATCAGCAGTCCCTGGTTGTCCTCAGCACAGAGAATGAGCTCCAGGAGCACCATAAAGCAAGTGCAGACAAATCAGGGTGCTGGTGCCCCTCTAAACAGATGTTGATTAGGTAAGTTCATGGTAACTTGTATTAAAAAGCATTAGAGCTGCACAAGCAGAGCACAGAAAAATGCGTATGCTGCAAAATGCGCAATTCAAGAACTGAAGAGTTGGAAGAAGCAAGAAAGACATCCAGCAAAAGCAAAAAAAGGCCTGGAACAGGTGGATTTGCCTCTATTCTTTTGAGGATGCAAGATGTACAAAAAACTCAACCAACCAAAGAAACCCAACAAAAAACCAAAAGGAAAAGAAACAAAAATACACTCCCAAAAAAACAACCAAAAAAAAGAAAAACCCAACCAAATAAGAACCTTACACTGATTGAGGGAAGGAAATTAAGGAAAATTATGTGCATTTTGTTTGCAGCTCTCAGGCCTGATGACTTCAACCTTCATGGCTAAGACCAATGAGGACCAAAGGTAAGTCAGCATTGAGAGCCAGCATCAATCCTGGAGAGCTTTACTTAGTACTGATCAAAGCAAGATAGTTAAGGACTGCTTCTCTGAGAATCTGACTGATGATCATGAAAAACAAACCACTGCTCATGTGTACCCTTCATGAACATCAATCCAGTAAAGCACTGCTTTAACATTTTTAACTGGTTTGATTTGTCAGTCTTCCAGGCACCACATCAAGGCAATCCCACAATCTCTGATGTATATATACATACACACACAAATATATATATATATATATATATATATATATATATATATATATATATATATAAATACAAACACACACATATTCAGTTACAGTGTGCACACCTCATTTTTAAGTCCTGAAAGGATCCAACATTTCTGTCACAGTGTTGTTACTTATTCAAAAGCCTTCCAAGCATAAAGTTACAGATATACTCATGCTTGTTTTGTTTCCTGCTGAGATGCTGGTTTATGATGTGCAGACGACCATTTATTCAGAATGAACTGAAATAGAAATATCCTCTAGTTGTCAATTGTGCAGTTGTTAAATATGGCTGGCCATGACTTGACATTTAGGCATTTTATATTGAAATTAAATTTTAAATCAGATGAAATAAAGATGTTATAAGTTGTTACAGAAGATTTAAAGAGAATCTTAATTGAAAGAAAAAACTTATGGACATACTCATAATTTCTTTTTTCTCCTCCACTAGTTTCTAAATAGTCAAGGGATAAGAGATTTTACCCCATCTTTGATAAGCCTTATTTCTAAATTAACTTATTTAATATATCTAGTGATGATACACATGAGTACCTTAATAAAATGTGGAACTGAGTTTTAGAATGTCATAATTCAGGAATGTCAGGAGGAGACCACTGATGTTGGTTACTGAAGAATGTTTCAATTAAAAATGAAGAAAACATTAATTAACCAAGTTTTCACTTTGTATCCTTTGCATAGAATACATGTTTCAGGAGCAAACACTGACAAAATAATCTGGAAAGAATACGACTTGTCGCCAAACTTAATTTTTTTGGAGAAGAAATATTAAGGGCAGTAGGAGAAAATTGAAGACAATAAATATTTTCAAATATTCTGAAAACAATAATATACAAATATTTAGAAAACAACTAAGGCTTTACATATAACGTGCTAAATTAATCTGTTAGAGCTTTGAATTAAGCATTGGTTGAAAAAAACCAAATCTTTATCAGCAAACCATGGTAGGTCTAGAGCATAAAAGCCTCAGTGGTCAAAGCTGCCCAGCAGCCTGAACTTGGAGAATTAATGCCCGTTTCTGAAAATACTTTTTTTGTCAGCACCAGAGAAACTCTTCTATATTATTTACTCAATTCATATCCAAAGAAGAACTCAGGGTCCAGACTTGAGCATTGTTGGACCATTTCATTCTACATATATATTTATATAAAGATATAGGATATTATAAGAGCATTTTTCAGTTTGTACATTTTCATCTCTAATCAGATATAGTTGTTTTGTTTATTGGTCTATCACAGCAGCATTAAATGTAAAACTCTATATTACTTCACTAGTAACAATTAAATGTATTTAGACTTTGTGTTGAACATTCCTGTCTTTGCTTGGGGAAAATGTCAAGCCACAAAATTTCTTGTATCTCCTTCTGTTGGGGTCTGTAATAATAATAAAGAAAAACTTACTACAATAAATTTAAACTCACTTACCTGGTTGACACAAAACCCTTAAGTTATGAAGTTCTAGAGTTGAAAATTACAGAAAAGCACTGAACATAGTACATGGCATAGGATGACTGTAAATTAGCGTTCTGGTGCAGTTGCAAAGACAAATATAATCCTAATATTAGGATAAATATTTTCATCAGAGAGCAAGAATTACTAAGTGCAGGAGGTCTTAGAAAGCTTTGTTTGGAATATCAGGTCCAACTGTGGGTATGTATGTTCATCAAAGAGAAATATGGAAAATGGAAATCTTACCCTGCAAGTGAAGACCAGAAGAACAGAACTGTTTTCCCCTGGAGAAACAAAAGGTGACAGGAAAGAATTACTACACAGAAATATGGCAGAAATAGGTCTAAGCCAGAAGGAATATACACAACCACTAACCTAGAAAGGCAGGAGTAAATGACATGCAGAAAGCTGACTGCTCCTTGGAATTTGCTACGTTTAAGAAGTGGGCTAAAAGACATATTGCTGGAAAACTAGAATCAAAAGATATCTTCCACTTTATATGCACTAATAATCCCTATTCTGAACTGCCAGAGAGATAGAGTAGAATGATAATTTTTAAAGAAATAAAAATCATAAGCTGTCTTCTGTAAGTGGCATGCAAAGGCTTAGAAAGACTGACTAATTTAGGATTATAGAGGAATTAAATCTATTTTGATCACAAAAGACTACATATTAAATATTTACTTAATATACCATGAACGAGAACTTTCCTGACCTTTACATCAAAATGTCTGCTAAGCAGTCCCAGTGGTACCAAAAAACCACAGAATTCTGCAGAACAGCTTCTCAGTCATTTCTTGCAGGTCAGGGGTAAGAAAATTTATCATATATCTTTCACTCAGTATAACAATACCCATGTGTTGATTTCAGACATATATCCTTAAAAGAAAAAAAAAAGAGAAATCAGGACCTGAAAAACCTCAAATATTTTTCTGCATCTTTTTTTTTTTTTCACATGCCTTGATGTCAAAGCACAATAAATTAGCATAGATCTATATGTGGCTACATAAGAAAAATCTAAGAAAGTCTAAAACATTCAAATTCTTTACAATTCTTTTAAATATTTTCTCTGATCGTCATCTGAATACATATTCTGAATTAATTATGCCTGGACTTCAGACCCCAAATTACTTATTAAAAATATTTTTTTGCTATAGTACCAAAGAATATAGTTTTTTCCCACCTGTTTTTATGGTATTCTTTCTATTGCTAGATTATTACATTTTCTGTACTAATTTCTTACAATTAAAATGCATATTCAACTATTCTTTTCCTACTGTGCCCCTCTAACTACTAAAGGTTTAAATACGTGCTACAAATGCTTCTCAAGATATGAGAAGTAGATTTATACCTTAAAGGATTTATTATTTATCAGAAAAATGACACATCTTGTCTAAGTGAACCTTACGATTTCTATTATTCATACTAATAAATTAAAAGTGTGCTAAATCACTGTCATTCTTTAAAAATATACAATTTTTTTCTTCTGATATTTCTGACAGAAATGTGTGCACTTCTCTGCTGATGTATTTGAAAGAATTAATTAAATGCAAGTATGCTTGCAACATTTTGATACTCATTGCACTCTACCGTAAAAATCTAAAGTCCCCTGATTAAAATCTACTAAAAATGTCTAAATCTACTTAAAATGTCTAAAATCTAGTGACTATACTAAAACTAAAAATATTTTCAAACATCTCCGGGTGTAATTCTTTTTAATTCCATGTAAACAAAACTTCACATAAGTTGTTTGGTACCATTTGTCTAGAAATTTTAATTAGGCAAGAGCAAATGGTTCATTTGATGTTCAAACCTGATTTCCAGCATTAATGGATAGATGAATAGCTATTCAAGCATTATCAAAAATAGAAAAATTGTATGAGGTATTAACTAAAAATAATGAGTCATTTTGATGCCTTCTTTTGCAATTACAGGTGGAGATCAAAATAGCCTGCTTTTAATCAGAGGTCAAATAGAAAAAATAAAGGAAAAACAAACTCTGTTTTCCAAGACATAGAGACAGTAAGGAGCTTCAGGCACAAACTTAAGTAAAGGGAGAGATGTTTCCAACAAAAGGACAAAAGGATCTAACAAATGAATCAAGATATAGCAAAGGCAGATTTAAATAGTTATGTTAACGTCTTCTCATAAAATCCTGAATCTAGCAGTGACTGCTACAAATTTTTCTACTGCTGCAGACTTCTGAAATAAGTTTTGAAATGTAAACGTTTCAAAATGTTCAGCTTCAAACAGGAATTAGTATTTCACATTTTTATATCATGCACTATGTGGGAGGTAAAACCAGATCACTGATATTGTTCTTTCTGACTTCAAAAGCTCCAAATGCCTTGCCTGGGCACAGAAAGTATCCTGGGCAAGAGAACATTCTTCATTTTACGGAGATATTCTGCCATCTCTGATTGATTCCTAATCCATGACAGTTCTCCATTTGTATTTAAGGCACTTTCACTGTCAAGATTTTGATTTTTGCTAATTAGTCTTGTGATTAGGAGACCACAATTCAATACTATCATCAAAGAGTATTTTCAGTTAATGGTTTTCCTAATTTTTCTCAGTAGTCTTCATTGTCCTCTTCATGCACCCTGACAAGCAGCATGTATCACACAGTAATGGCACTGCACAGCCCACTTTTACCAGCAACAGGGAATTTTCAGCCCATTTTGCAAGATTGTTGTTTACTGAATAGTTCCAACATTACACTTTGTCACCACATCACATATCTGGGGGTGTATCATGACTATAAATCCTCAAAAAAAATTTTGTTGTCGAGGACACCAACATGTACCAGGGAATGTAGATTTCAAGTGGCAGCTGAGAAAGGCCACATTACCTTTCACTGCTTCAAGTCCAAGTTTTCCTGGTGAAGAATTGGTATTAAGCAAGACCAAAAATCTTCGGCATGGCTGCCTTCCATGCACGCATTTGCTTATGTAAAATCATTAGACTCTAACTAGTTGTGTGACTTATTAAAAGATTGCAGACAAATATACTTCACAGAATGTCTGCTTTAAGGAAATATATGTATTGAATAATCTTAAAGAATGTTGGTAGGTTATTAGCAACTCTTTGGAAGAGTATTATCTGCTATAATAGTCACAATCAATGTTCATAAACTCTTGATCCAGTTTTAAAGTAAAATCCACGCTGAATTGCTCAGTTTTAATAGATTTCTACTAAATTAGTAATGCAAAATAAAATTTTAACTTCAGAAACCTAAGATCCCTCTAGTGGCTAATCTATTTTTGCTATGTTGCTGTAATGAAAATAAAATTTTAAAAATTCCTCTGGCACAAATATCTGAAAAGCATTTTTTTTTCAAAATTAATTTCTACTTGAGGAATTGGGATCTGTTTCTGCTTTACCAGACATCAATGTCACAGTGCAACTGTCTCAATGCAGTATTTTCCTTCAAGTCAGCTGTTAGTCTGACAGATATATAAGGATATATAACAGACTAAATATTGTTCTCTTTATTCCTCTCATCTTTAAATTTTTGTATTCTATATTGATGTGAAATGTTAACTAGCATTAGCTTCATTACTGGTTCTTTAATGTTCTTTCCTGGTAGAATGGGAAGCCCTTAAATTATTTTTTTTCCTCCATGTAAATACAGACTATCATCAGATAATCCACTAATCATAGTAAACATATCTACTTAAATTTAAAGACTGAATTATAAGACAGATTTTCTAAATCTTCAGCTGTTTTCATGAAGTATCCATAACGAATTTATTTTTCAGCCATCCTTCTGAGACAGAAAAATTAAATTAATCCCAAATGCAAAAAGTTGGTATTCTCTCCATTTCATGCATTGAATAAGCTAGGACTGTTTTTTCTGTAAAAATACACATTTTACAACTGATGACTTCTCCACCAAAAATGCTGTCCATATTCAATGACAAAATTCCTACTTTTCAGTAATGGAAAAGCAAATACTCTGTTCTACAAGTGCTACAAAAACTAAACAAGAAAAAGCTTAAACAGTAATTTTTCCAGCAGTAGCTTAAAAACTTGAGTCTTGTTTTGGTTTTTATTTATTGTCTGGCCATGGTTTGGTATTTAGTGGTTTTCTTTTTTTTTTTTTTTGGTTTTGGGGTATTTTTTCC
Organism: Setophaga petechia; assembly: GCA_024362935.1. Taxonomy (NCBI): domain Eukaryota; kingdom Metazoa; phylum Chordata; class Aves; order Passeriformes; family Parulidae; genus Setophaga; species Setophaga petechia. The sequence continues at coordinate 15,768,556 of JANCRA010000008.1, forward strand.
CATAAAATTTAATATATGACACCCTCTTCCCCTGGGATTCCAGCCTCACTGAAGCCAATGTAATTTCCTTGATGTATTTGTATTGAGAGAAAGCCACCTCTGAAAGCATTGAGTACCCTTTCTTCAGCACAGAAAAATGTTCTGCTTTCTTCCCAGGTGAAGGTTACCATTCAATTGTTTCTTAAAAAACTGCTTCATTTGAAAAGAATTCATTAATTCATCATTAGTCATAATCATCCCACAAGAGAGACAGTAAGGCAAATTATTCAATTGACATAATAAGCAATAAATGTGTTATCTTTAACTTTTACCAGTGCAATGTGCAGCAGAAAAGCATTACAGAATGGAATATTGACACTGGGAGCCTGTAGCCTTGAAAGAGAGAGTTGGATACAGCTGCTGCTGAAATGGTCATCAAACACCCCAAGATGTTATTTTGACATTTCATTTAATGTTTCTTCTGCCCCTTATTTGTCTTTATTCTCCCTTCCTCAGAAAACATGTATTTCTAAGGGTCTTTGCCTTACTTTTATATTACTTTAACTTTTAGGTTACTTTGCTGTTTGCAACAGAACTCTGTGCAGATAGCTTCCCAACAGCCAGCAGCACATCGTGAATAGCACTGTGTGTTCAGAATTTCCCCAACGAGCTGCCAGCCGCAGCTTTACCGGGGCACGCTCGGTCCCGGGGGCCGCAGGGCCAGGCCAGCCCGGCCGGGCTCTCTCCCAGGCCGCAGGGCCATCCCTGCCGGCTCTCTCCTGCCCCCGGCCCTGCTCCCGCTGTCCCCTCGGGGCTCGCAGGGCTGTTTCTCGCTCGCTTCCCCTGGCTCAGCCCTGGCTGCCGGGCAGCGTTTTGCCCTCCCTTGCCCAGGCTTTCCCCGGGGCTCAGGGGCTCAGCCGTGCCCTGCGCTGGGGCCGCTGCAGCCGCTGGCATCGCCTGGGGCTGGCCCGGGCAGCCCCGGCGGAACCCAACCTGCTGCCGAAACTTGCAGCTAATATACGGAAAAATGCCGACTTCCGAAGATTTTATGATTACTTAAGTACACTGCTACTCTGCCTGCAACTAACAAGAAATATCAAAGTGCCTGTGATTTTGACTGCGTTTGTTCTTTGCTTTACTTCATCTCAAACAATTTTTACATGGTTTTAAAGTGAAGTTTGAACTTTTCCAAGATATGTCAATGATTAGGTAAACTCAAGAATTAGGTAAAATTCAGTTAAGGATTGAGACTGTAAAGAAATACCCTTAAATAAAAATCTATTATGTATGTGACAGTAAATGTCTTCTAAGGCTCTTTTAAAAAGAAAGGTCTGTTGGTCCTGAACTAAAAGCCAAACCAACATCCTGTCCGTCTTAAATATGTTAACAGCCTGCCATAAAGAAATGAAAATCACTTCTAGAAGCACACATACATTCGTGGGTTTGTGCCTTCACCACAATTTCTTGAAGCAAATGAGTTCACTTTACCAACAGGATACTCAAGGGAAGCACTCAGGAAGTATACACAAAGTATTCCCCTGGATACCAAAGGTACTCTTCCCTGCTTCCTAGCCCAGGGAAAGGATCACTGATGTGTTCTTTTCTTTCATTTCACATCTCTTCCACTACCTTGCAGAAAACAAGAGTTTGCCCACAAGAGTCTGTCTAAAGAACAGGAATGGCAAATGGAGAGAATGTTAGAACTTGACTTCAAATATTTTAGTTTAATACTTCCTGATCTTTATTTTTAAACAAATCACCATCAGCTGAGTTCTGATGTTAATATGATGAGAATACAGATAAGATATTTTTCCACATCAGAGAATTCTAAATTTCATATTTTAATCTACTTCACTCCTACACATAAATTGTCATACATTTCATATACACTTAACACCTACCAGTTTATCATTATAGACACCTACTCAGCTAATCAAGGAGTTCAAAAATTTCCCATTGCTTGAGGGAAAAATGAAGCATATCACCATTATCTAAAGACAAACTACAGAAACCACTCAAATTTGCTCTGCTTACTATGGTAACAAATCAAATTCCCTAGTTCAATTGGAATTTAAATTATTTAAGTTTAGAGCCCTTGCCTAATATTTATGGCCAAAATGGTTTAAATTGTAAATGACAAGATTTCAAATTTTTATTCTTCTGATTTGAATTTTGAACATCTCTCAGGAGAAGCATTCATTATCACTGTAACAAAAGTATCATGATTGCAAAAGAAGAAAATGTTTCCTGCCATGCCATTAGAACTTGACAGTACTCAAAGCTTTTAATTCAATACTTCAGTTTGTGTAAGGGCAGAGAGCGCACATAAACCATCAATTGCATAGCAAAGTGCATTTCAGACACTACAACAGAAGAAAAAAAAAAAACATCCAGCATCAGTTATGACCAAGGTTGGTAAAAAAAAAAAAAGTCTGTAAACCTGAAAGAATTAAAATCTCAATTTTTTCACTCTTTTCATTATAAACTTTTATTTTACTTCAATTTTATCGTAGTTCCCTTACCTTGTTCCTTTTACTTTCAAAACCAGCACAACATTAAAGAAAAACTACCATTCATCATTACTAATCCACTTAGCCTTCCTTCTTAGAGGCACTTTTCTCCCTTCCTCCTCTTAAAAAACCCCGCAAATCCAGATTTGGTGGAAAGGCACATTAAAATGCAAACTGTCCATGGTGATTTATTGAGGTGAAAAAACAGAAGGGAAAAATAATTTTAAAGCCTCAATTGATTAAATAAATCTTAAATAAATATTTGAAGCTAACTTTCAGGTTTCTTGAAGGCAGAAAATAACACTAGGATCTATACTTCCATAGGTATGGAATAAAAATAAACTACATGCATAAAAATGCGAGACTGAAAGCTTTTGCCCAAAACTATAATATTGTTTACAGTATTTGAAATAAAATATCAAACATGAATTCTCCATGATTTAGGTCAAAATCATATTATATTTTAGATTTCCAGTTAAAACATAATACAAAATTTGATTAATAATGGATTTGCTGTAAGCTCTCTCAGACTTCTCATTTTCAGGAAATATATTCTCTTGGTAAGACATTCAATTGTATTTCCTCTTCTTAATTAATTCTGAAACTGAGTGCCTATAACAGGAATCAGACAAACAACACAATGCGCTTACTGTAGTAAGAAATGTAATCTCACTTTCTGCCACAGAAATACACAATGGTTGAGGTTGTAAGGGATTTCTGGAGATCATCCAGTCCAGTCCTGCTACTGAGAAGATGATCATCCAGAGCTGGTTGACCCGCACCATGTTCACTCAGACTATGAATATGTCCAAGGATGAAGATCCCAAAACCTTCTTGAGAAAGCTGTACCAGTATTTGACCAGGGTTGTTTGGGGGTTTTTTTCTTCTTATGCTTTAATAGGATTTCCTGCAAGATGACAAAGCTTCTGTTAGTTAATAATTTCACCTCTGTTAGTTTTCTATTTTTTTTAAACTTAAACTATTTTTCCTTATGCAGACATACTCCAAGTCATGCACACAAAGAATGATTTATTTACATTGTTAAACACATATAAAATATAATCAAAAGAGCTTCAATAAAAACACTATTTGAAGCTATTATTTTTTCTTGCTATTATTATTACTTCTGCTGATTTTGATATTTTTATTGTTGAACTGTTCTTATGTCAACCTATGTGTTTTACCTTTTTCTGAGTCTCTTCCCCATCCCAGCACAGGTGAGGATGGGGGAAGTGAACAAGCAGCTGAGGGGTACTTAGCTTCCAGCTAGAGTTCAACCACAACACATGCAAAAGAAACTTCTCAGACCTGTATATAGAATCTTATTTTTGTACCTTAAATCAGTAAGATTAAAGTAACTATGGAGAGTGGAGAGATTAGAGTTGTGTATTGGTCATGGTTCTTACACATTCCTGGAATAAAATGTCAGAGGCTGTTTAAAGGTTCTTTGAATTCTGGGCAAGTTTACACATTTTCCAGTTGCCAGGTGGGACAAAAAATTATTAATAACTAGGGAAATGTACCAAATAACCTGGAAGAGTAGTAAAAAGTCCCAATATAAAAGCTGATGTGTAAGAAGAAAATACACACCAGAAATGTACTTTCTGTATTTGTTCTTGTTGAGCTTTTCCTTATGCGCAGGGGCAGAATAGAAGATGAAGTGATGGCAGGAGAGGCTGTGGAAGAAATCAATAAAAGGAAACAAACTGCCAAGGCCAGGTGGTAATCACCTCGGGATCTTAAAAATGAAATAGCTTAACAGCTAACCTCTTCCCTTTCTGAGCACAGAACTGGAAAATAGTCAGAGAGACTCAAGAAACCCTAGGTTTCTAAGCCTGACATTCTCAGTGGGAAAATCCTAATAGAAGGCATAAATGAAAAGACCAGAAGTCTGGTCACCTGACGAAAAATTATATTTTGGGATGAGAACATGATTTTTTGTAAAAAAGGATAATAATAATAATAATTTGTCACAGAATCACTGGATTCCTCTGCAAATTTCAGCAAGTCTAGGAATAATGAAGATCTAAATTATTAGAGGCAGACTGAATTTATGAGACTGCACTTGAAAGCTTTCATTGAATGTTCTTTAGGAAGTAAAGGGTCTCAGGCCTCTGAAGAAAGGATCCTGCATGGATACATAATTGGTTAAAAGACAGGTGGTAAGCGTGAACTGTCTGTTTCACCATAGAGAGGTTCACCAGTAGAGTTACAAATTCCTGCTGGCTAGGATCAGTGCTGTCATGTACACTGTAAAAAAGCTGAGAAAGAGGAAGAGTAAGATCACGACTGCTGATAAAGTAGTTCAAAAGAGGGACAATACAATTCATCCCTGAAGAACTGCAAAGAACTTCTGGAGGATTCAGTAGAACACAAAAACCTAAATGGGAAAGAAACATGCACACCCCAAAACACCAAGTCATGTTACCCTTAAATAAGATTATGATCTCTTAGGTAGCCCTTGATATTCATGGAAATATCAACTCCAGATCCTGCAGTGGTTTAAGAAGCAAATCAGGTTTTGGGGACAATTAGGAAGGAACTTTGTGAGAGATAAAACATCTTTATGGGCTTGCTTAAGTTTCCAGTGGCTGCAATCTCTAAACTGTGAATAGTCTCTTCCCAACCTTCAAAAGGATGCAGTAGAGTGGATAAATCTTAGAGAAGGGTGGAAAAGGATAGTCAAAGTTGGAAGAGATTCTGTTCATGCCTAAAGATTTCTGCTTTTATATGGTTTTCATATATTTTTAGCTTTGTAGATTATTAATATGGGGCTACATAGCTGCTGGTATTTTTCCTATCCTTTCTCTTAGATTTTAGAGTAATAAGTTAACCTTCTAACACATTCCTGAAATGCTGTTTAGTCTTATTTTCAAGAAGACAATCAACAAGGAGAACATGCTGTTTCCTAGTCAGAGTCTAAGACACAAGAAATGGGAGTAAGAAGCCCTGGATCAACTCCAGTGGGGCAGGCAAATTACATAACCAAGTGCTGTTCTAATTGCATAATATTTGTAAAATATACCAATTTGTTAAACTTATGAAGATTGTAGAAATCCAGTGCCATGTGTGCCCACAAATATAAGTTGGGTGGAACCTGCATGCTTCCAATAAATAACTGCTTTTTTATCTTACCTTTTTAATACTGTTGCAAGAGTTTTTGTCTTTTGATATCAGGCAACACTGTACATTCAAAAATAAAATCATCAAAGCTTCTTCAGCCCAGAAAAAGACAGCTGACTGAGGAGATAGGACAGATATTCACATTCAGGCACCATAATTTAATTGCTTCATACATTGTTTATTCAACAGTATCCTAATGTCACAGTCAAATATTTAAATGTGACTCTTGTTAGAAGATGAGTGGAAGATATATTTCCAAATAATAGTTGTGTGGAAAAGCATTCCCTTGTTACCTGTCATCACCACCAAATATAAAAGGTTTGTTTTTGAACATGCAATTGTCAAACACATCAATGAACAGCTCAAAACAGACTTCTGCCTTAAAACCAGGTTGGTTGGCTGGTCAGTTTCTAGTCTAAATTGTGTATTACAGATTTCCAAATTCAGTGATTCTCAGTTTAATTTAAAATAAAAATAAAAAAAACAAAATTGAAAACACCTAGAATTATGTGGAATCATCAAAATATCCTGTTATATTCCATTCAACATAATTGTAAATAAATAATAAAGGAATGAATAAATAAATAAAAAGAACTTCGCAGCAATTTTCATTCCAGAAATAAGTATCATGAAATGCACTGTTCCCCTCAGTTCCCTCAGTTTATAAAACCTCACTTAGGAGCAGGTGTTTGCAGTTTAAGAGAAAGACTAGAAACGTGGGGACAATAAAAGCTGTTTCTCACTTCATGTGCACTAAATAGGAATCAGCACCAGTTGAAACTGTGGAAGAAATGTGTCTTAGATCTATCTGAAGAAGTCTTTAATGTTTCTAAATACTACAGACATCAGTACAACAAAAAACCTTATGGCCACTGTGGTTCTCACAAATGGAATCAGCCTGGTAATTGTACACATCAAGCAGACAAGCAGTTAATTAGATTTATAAAGGCAGTATACTAAGTTGATTCCACCCCCAGATACTAGAAAACCAGCTTCTAAATAAGCATAACAAAAGATAGACTTCCCTACAACATGAAAGTTTTTAAGTGCACAGGACTCAAATAAAATAAAATGAAAAAGCCCCCAAAATAAATATAAAGAAAACATTGCTAATGTTGGAAACATCAGTTCCAGTACTGAAAAGTGACATACAGCATCAGGGCTATAATAGGCAGAATTACTTCTTATCAGTTTAAAAATTAGTCTCTAACTATCTTCAAGCTTCTTTATTTTCCTGAGACAAAAATAATTTAAGAGCAGTCAATTCTAGAAAGTATGGAAAACATGCAGATAATAAACACAATTATTCAGAAAAAAAAACAACTATCCAGTAAAAAAAACCATGATACATTTAACAGGCTGTACAGTCAATGTCATAAGCAATACATCTCCCTTTGTCTGCAACTTACTTTTAAAAAGCCAGCGCTCATCCCGGCTTTCTGAGCATCTACAGACTGGCCTTTACACACCTTGAAACAGAAGCAGTTTCCCACTATTATGGCTATGGAATATTTAGGAAAAAAAATCTTCTACAAAGAGCAAAAGAGAAGCTGTCAAATGGTGGAAATCTGAAATGACTTAGTCAAATGCCACTGATTTCATAATTAAGTGTGAATGCATGTGAATGTAAAGCCTCTCAGAAGAACTGCAAAAAATGGGATGATTAACAAATAGCATTTTATAGAGAGATTTGAGTAAAACACAATATTGTTTTTGGTTTATTTTTTTAAATTTGTTTTTTAGGGGTTTTTTCACTTTTTTTCTTAATTATTTCCCATAGCCTGGGCTTTATTTTCAGTTTGTTCCAAGTAGTATGATGCAAAATCAAGGTCATGAAAATTCTTCAGTCTTTGATGCAAATTACTGCCTTAATGCTCAGCTTGTCATCTCTTAATGGTCTTATACAGTAATTTAAACTGTAGCACAGAAATACCAGCGTTTGCTGTAAACCAGATGGCTTGAAAGAGACAAGTAGTTTATCCATGGCTGTCTGAACATACCTCCTGGGCAATTTAACCACAGATTTTGTGCACAGAATGCAGCTTCTCATTCTTGAGTTGTCTTCTTAGAAATTAAGGGAGGTACCTCCAACACTGCACTGCCAGCAGTTGCATGGAGCATTTCATAATGCCAGAAAGGGCCTGGCACACATTGGTTCCACGTAGTTCAGATTGGCATAAATTATTTAACACTGGCAGGTGTGCTCCCAGAGTTCCCTGCAGTGTTCAGAGACCAAAACACCGATGGCACCTTGCACTGGAAAATTTCCTCTGCCTTCATTTAGACTGCACAAGTAATCTACAGTCTCAGTAACCTGATCACTTAATATTACTATGTTGAAGGCCAATATTGAAGTGGTTTGATTAGAGTGCTGTTCTAGTTTTAATTTATTCTGTGACCCAACAATGTTGGGGCATTCAAAATATGTACTGCCAAAACATTAATTACTACAGACTATTTAGTATATAATTTAATTATACTAGAAAAGATTTAGCCATTAAGTAGTGTGGCTAAAACACACAATAAGATAAAAAAGATAGGTTTATTTCCCGGTAGATAGGTTTCCTGTCAGTCAATAGCAAATTATATTCAGTTAGGGAACAAAATAACATTTTTTTTTCCTATGTGAAACTCAAAACTTTTAGGTAGAAAAATAAAGCATCAGTTTTCAAGTGGTTTTGTATCTCTTGTGGTGAAAAAAATTTACCTGCTGCTCATTGTCCAGTTATTCATCCTGTCTTTTGATAACGCTACAATTTTTGAGCACACCCAAAATAACACCAAGTGCATAAGTGGGTAGAGAGGACTGTGGGAAGCTAAGGGAAATAATTAGCAAAAAAGATAATTCAGGTCTGAAAACATACCAGCAATAGGAGTTAAATGGACTTCACAATCCTTCTTACAAATATTAGACTAGATACTTCCTTATTTTTCCTAGCATGACAAATAAACACTTTGGGACAGCGAACATGAAATGAAAACTCGATGCTGTAGAGTATCTAGTCCTTTCACTTTAACAACCTAGGAAAAAAATATTTATAATACTCTCCCACATGGCACTTTTTCCTTGAAAGCTGACATATATCAGAGACAAAATATGTCTCTGATACAATTCTTACTGGGTTTACTACAAAGGTGTGCACTTATTTTCCTGTTAGAGTAACATAATATTGTAGTAACAAATTATAACTTGGAATTCTGATGGAACTTTTGTCTTTATTTTTCTCAATAAATTCTTACTTTTGCATTTGTGCCATTTTTTGACCATTTAAAATCTTAAGCAGTTATTCCTCTGGAACAATAATTTTACTTTTAGTAATATGTGTAAACAGCCATTCCCACAAAGAGAAGGAGGAACTTTTAAAATAATTTTAAAACATTGAAAGAGAGAGGCAGTAAACAACACTCAATTATGGAATGATCACTTTTGGGCTGAATTTAGTAGTCCACAACACATTTTCAAAGTCATGCAAAAGGTGTGTTGGAAAGAATTTTTTTTTTATAGGGAAAAATGACAGTTTATAAGGATGGGTAAGTTGATTAGGAAGTTCAACAATCACTCCATTAAGTCCATAGCCCCTTCCATGAAGTATCAGATTTTCTTCATCTTAATGAAGTATAATGTTCCAGGCATCTTAATGAGTTTTTACTAGTCAGCTGAAATTTAATGATTAAAATAAACGTGTTTTATTTTGTGTTGGTGAAGACCATATAAAACAGCTCAGCTATTGTGTGTAAGCCAAAGCAAATAAATGGTGTCACATAAATATCACTCCATGTTTGAAAGACTTAGGAAATACTTTGGAATGACTGTGATTATTTTTCTCATTTCTAATACACATATATGCATATAATACATCTGGAATATAGACAAGATTATACTTCAACCCTTCCACTTGAGTAGGAAAAACGTCAGATATGAGCCTAGTTCATTTTATCTTCCAGAGTTTATACTGCTGTCCTAGGGTGACGTTATGATGCTTTATCCCCATTCATGTGTTCTGTTAATGTTGGATATTATGTTCTGTACTTTTAAGAGTGGCCCTGAAGAGTGAAAGTTTTGTGTTGGTTTTCTTATCAGCCTGGCTGGGACACAGAGGTTTTTGCTTTTGCTACTTTTGCTTCTGTCTCTCTCTCTCGCTCACTTGCTCTCTCTCGCTTGCTCTTGTTTGCTTCGCTCCTGCTTGCTTTTGCTCCTAGCTAGTTCAGCTAAACAGCCCAAATTGCTTCCCGGACTGTTTCTCCTCTCTTTTCTTCGACCATCCCGAACCTGCTCCGGACTGGGACCTGGGAACACCGAGAGTTCACACCTTGTGGCTGCAGCAGCTGCCCCAGCGCCGGAGGGACTGAGGACAGAGCGACCACCCCACCCCCGAGAGAGACTGTCTGAATTTGTCATCTTTTTCAGAGCGGTGTCATCCCGTATTGTTGTGCCTGTCAAGTAAACAGGTTCTTTCCACTTCTCTCCGAGGAATTCTTCCCAAACTGGTTGGGGGGAGAGACCGTGTGGGTTTGTTTTCTGGAGAGGCCCTCCTTTGGAAATCCTCTACCAAATCTGCCCTAAACCAGTACAAATAGCAGACAAATTGCTGTAGAGACCACTCAAGTAAAAGCAATTTCAAATTTCTATTCCACAAGGTAGAGTAAAATGACAGGTATATAAAAGCACTTCCTATATATGGAATTTGAATGCAAAATTAAACAATTCTTCCTATTGTTCTTATTGACCCAGACCCACCAGCTGCTGCAGCATCCTTACTCTAAACAGTGCAAGTGACTGAAAATTTCAGTCAAGCCACACATTTCCATTTTATTCTTCCATTCACTGCATGTCTGAGAACATTGACAGCTATACCTGGAAGGCCTATAAACATTCTTATAAAAGTTAGGAAAAAGAGAATTAGGTTGAATGATATCTGAAACTTAATGTGCTAAGAATATGAGACACTTCATCATGTACAGGTTAACACTGGGAACAGAGCTTCTGGATGATAGTCAACTTTCTTCAGTGACACAGGCAGTCCTTTGTAAATTAACTGCTCAATGTACATTCTAAACTAATTCATCTGTGCTGGCAGGTAAGATATGACTCCTTAAATGTCACTTTGCTTAAAATATTATAGCAAAAGATGAATAAGACAAAGTGAATTTATGAGATCGTTTAGCATAAAGTCTGTCTTTTTTATAAGAACAAAAAAAAAAACCAAAAACTCAGTTACATCTCAAAATAGATAAAGTTCTCTCTTTGTCATTTTGATGTCAGTTTTGTCAATTGAACTTGAAAGACCTGCAGTTAAATGCAATGAAAGCTACAACCATCACTCTGAAGCAGGTAACAGAGAAAGTTTGTTTCCTTGAAGTAAACTTTAATGATAGCTGCGTTGAGCATAAGTCTCAGTTTTTTCTTCTGATAATGTATTCTACTCAAACAAGGAAAGACAGTTCATAATTGCTACTTGCAACTCAATAAGGACATATTCATTCCTTAGCCTCTTCAGATAATATTTCAATCACAGTAAGTAGGATCAGTATGACAGATTTTTCTTAGGAAGTAGTATAAGATGACTGTCTGTGACCACAAAAGTGCTTACATTCTGAGGCAAGAGGCTTGGTGTTTTGAAATACATAACTTGTTGGCATAAATTTTTTTTTAAAGTAATGAACTGACAGAACTGGACATACAATTATACACGCTTACTCCTGTGGGAAAAAAAAAGATAAAAAGAAGTCATAACAGAATGGTGAAGAATGTGATGTGGCTATAAGACAGCAGTTCAAATATAGATTTTCAAATAGATTTCCAAAAGCAGGAGAGAAAAAAAAAATAAGCTAGACCATGTTTTAGTATTGTGTAATGTTTTTCATTACAGGGTTTTATTTGTGTTTGGTAATGACTTTGACATGTTTTGGCCCTTCTGTTTGTATTGACTAAGCTAAATTGGGGCAGCCAGGGGGAGAGGGGTCAGGTGTAAGTCTATGAAGGAAAGAGGGGCACTCATCTTCATTCATTTGTTAGAGTTCAGGTTTTTAAGAACAAGGTTGAGTTGGGGGGGGAACAAGAAGGAAGATTGATAAATACTTGAAGACCTCCATTAGAATAAATCTGGCTTTTGGTATAGGGACTGCAGTTTAGCCTTTGAACTTGAGTTTGTGTCATCTGAAATTCCCATGTTCATTACAAATGCATACATTCAGAAACCATTAAGACATGCTTAAGTTGAGAAACAAAGAATTGCTGAAAACTTTCTCTTCCTGAGCCTGTGCTGCTTTATCAGGTGGCAGTACACACCAGTGGTTTATGGACTGGCTATGTAACTCCATACATTTCAGCCCCAGAGAGCAGGAAGAATTGAGTGTTGCAGACCTGTAGAGTTGAAACTGAGACCCAAGGTGCAGAATTGTCTTTGCCTTAATGTCCATTAATTATAACTCAGGCTGATTTAGATGGAACTGTTTTACAATAGAAGTGCTTTGAGCATTCTGATAGTGTAGATAAATAATAAAACACTGTATGAGAAATTAAATGGTGACATTCCCAAGCAAAGAACTCCCAGAACAGAACAGAACTTAATAATTCCAGAGAAGACCTACAACATTAAATAGTACAACTGCCTAACACTTCAGGGTTGACCAGCATACATTACTTAGGGGTGCCTCTTCAACAAGTGCCTCTTCAACGGGCTTCCTGGAGAGGTGACTGACAGTCTTGGGGTATCAGTCACCTCTCCAGGAAGCCTGTTTCAGTGCTTGACCACCCCCTAGGTAAAGAAATGTTTCCTACGCTCTAATCTGAACCTTTGATCTCAACCTCCCCTTTTTGAGCCATTTCCCTGGATACCAGAGAGGAGAGCTAAGCACCTCCACATCTCCCTTTCCCCTCGTCTGGAAGCTACACACAGCAAAGTGCTCCCCTCAGCCTCCTTCTCCTCACCCTAGACAAGCTCAGAGTCATCAACTGCTCCTCATAGGATATTTTTTACAGCCCTTTCATCAGCTGTGTTGCCCTCCTCTGTATGAAATTTTTCAGGCATAATTGGTAGAAATTTTGGGAATGTTATGCTGGGTTAAGCAAGCACTTTACTTGCAAGACATTAAATACAATATTATGGGCAGGATTGTACTGATTTTGGCTGGGATAGAGTTAGTTTTCTTCATACAGCTGATGTAGTAGTGGTTTGGCTTTGCTAGCCATTTTGTTGCCACATTGATATTTTAGCTGTTACTGAGCTGTGTTTACAGACCATCAACATCTTTTTTGGTTTTTCATGTTACCCATCATAGAATAGGCTGGGGGATGCAAGAAGTTAGAAGAGTACACAACTGGGACAGGCAGTCCTTTGTTCCATCTGCCTGTGCAGCTGGGCACACATTGCAGCTTAGCTGGTACAGGGAAGCCCAGCAGGGACCTGGGCCAAGGACTCTGACTGAGCCTGTGCAGTGATGCTGGGGCTTAAGGAGTTCATCTCCACGGAGCCTCTGTGTTGGTCCTGAGCCCTTCATCCTCCCTGAGGCTCAATACCTGCTCCTGCAGCCCCATGCCCTGGTGAGCCAGCCCACACCTCCTGCGAGCAAGGACACTGTCACACTCTGCCCCACCCTGAGGGACATGCTCAACACTCAGTGTCCGCTTTGTACCTCAGATGCCCACCTGGCTCCACCTGTTTGCTGAGGAGGCTACAAATGTCACCTTTCTTTCCCTTGGGAGAATTACATTGTTTTAGGATCGTGCTTCAGTACTTCCATTTATGCAGACAGGCTTTATTCCAGGGATATCACACACCAAATGGCATCTTGCTCAGCAATAAAAGCTGGAAAAAGAAGGGAGGTATATTAAGAGTTACGACGTTTGCCTCCTTAATTAACTCTTAATAAAGCCCTGCTATTTTGGGGTTATATGATGATGTGAAGTAGTGAATAAATGCCTTATTTTGCTTTGATGCACACACAGCTTTTGCTTTCCTTATTAAATACTCTCAAATCCTCAAAATTCTCCCATTTATCCTTCCCATTCTCTCCCACATCCTACAGCAGGAGTGAGCAAGCAGCTGGGTGGGTTTTAACTGCCCGAGGGATTAACCCACAACACATATTAACATTTCAAAAATACTATTGCTACTTTCTGTAGTCCAGTCCCCAAATGACCTCGAATGACCCCAAATGACCCCTGAATGACCTCGAATGACCCCTGGATGACCTCGAATGACCTCAAATGACCTCGAATGACAAATCTGGAATGGAGTGGATTTCAGCAGCCCCAGCACAAGCTGAGGAAATGGAATGAATTTCAGACATTTCTGGAATTTCAGCTGCTCCATCAAGCAGCTGTGGCCTGCCACAGGTGCTCAGGGCTGAGGGCTGGCAGGAAGGAAGCTGAGAGCTCAGCACAGGGAGAACACAGCTGGAAAGGCCAAGGGCAGGCTGGTCCCAGCCCAGTGCCAGCTGCAGCCTCCTGCCCATCTTACTGCCACCCTGCCAGCACCTCCAGGTCCTGCTGAAACCCTGCAGGGGACCAAGTAGGAAGAGACAATCTTTGTCCCTGGCTGGTAACACAGGATCTCTCAGAGACCTCCCCATAGCCAAGCTTTAAATTCTGCACTTGGGGCCATCTGAGCCCAAGGCAGGTGTTGGCTGAGACCCCCTGGCCGACTGTCCTGGGGCTGCAGCACCTGTGTGTGACAGCAGGCACGGAACCTTGCTGGCCCATCACAGGAGATATTTCTCTAAGGGGTGGAACAGGCAAAAAGAATTTAGATCAGTCCTCTTTGGGATTTTCAGTGGTGTAATAAAAGTCCCTGTGTCCTGGATGCCAGGGAGGTCTGGGGGAGGGGGAAGAGACGGTGAAAGTGAATTAAATGGGCCTTTCAGAAGCACAGAGAGCATTTAAATCTGCTCTAGCCCATTGAGTGCAGATGCTGCTGAAGCCTCCCCGCCATGACAGCCTGCAGAGCTCGCCCATATTGTCTTTTGACAGTCCCAGGGGAGGGCTGAGCTGGCAGAGAGGAGCAGGGCAGCAGGGCAAAGGTGTGTGCTGGCTGCAGAAACAGGCACCAGTTTATCCATGCAGGACGAAACCAGGAGCACTGGGACAGCATGTTCCTCACCTTGGGATGAAACACAGTTTACTTCAGCTTCACCCTCCTGTGAGAGGCATTAGCTACGAGGTGGGGTGCTGGGGAGAGCATGAAGCTGTGAATTGAAAGCATCTGAAAGTCACCCTCACATGTGCTCACCAATGATGCCAGAAGGGAACCAACACCTGGAAGGTGGGGCAGGGTACAACTGGGAGAAACAGGGAGATATTCTGTCCCATGTTCACTTAAAACAGCACTTAAGGCAGCTCCAGCTTCCTACAGGACAGAGGACACAGGTGGGCAGAGCATCCCTCACCCTGAGCCCTCATCTCATCCCAGCACCAGGGTTCTGTAGGAACAGCCTCATCAGTGCCCCTTTCCTTTTGTGTGAGGATTTAGGTGACAGGGGAGGGAAGAGAATTTTTGTCAGGCTGTTGATGTACAGCAGAACCTGTAGAGCCAGGGAACGTTGTCCTGAAGGAGATGAGGAGGGCAATAGGAATAACTAAAAATAAAAACCTTTGGATTCTAAGAACTTAAAAGAAAGGTAGTTTTTAAACACTTAATAGCTGCAGCTGGGGGTCAGTAATGCTGCCTACCTGAGGCTGTGTGAACTAAGAACATTCATTGAGCCTCCTGGGTATGTAAGCCTCTTATCTACTTACACACAGTGCTTTATCTGGCTGGGAAAAAAAATGAGATTATTAGCTACTTTTAATGAACAGCAGTAGGTTGTGCGTGCACACTCTCTTTGCTGGAAGATCCTTTCCTCTCTCTCTCTCTGTTTTTCTTTATAACTATTAGCTTTTTAGCATATGAGCCAGGACTTCAAAAGGGGAGTCCCTGTTTGGCAAGGCAGCCTTTGGAGCTGCTGGCACCTCCTGGTGCCCGTGCTCTGTCTGGGGTGCACAGGCAGTGGGGATGAGCCAGGGCTTCTGGCAGGCACAGGGACCTCGGGGATGGCAGTGGAAGGTGAAGGTTACACTTGGGCTGATTTCAATGCCACTCAGAGGCTGTGGAAGGGTCTCTGTGAAAGCCAAGTTTTTGTGTTGGGGGATAGCAGACGCTGCTCTGGGTTGTGCTCACGGCTTTGGGGTTAGGCTTGGCTGCAGGGGCTGGCTGGGAGAGTTACCCACAGTTCTGCTCTGTTTTTAGGAGCTTGGGAGACAAATCGGCGTGAGATCAACACTGTGCTGATGCCACCCCACCGCTGCCCCTTGCCACCAACAGAGTGAGGGCCATCCAGGCTGGCTCACAGGTCCAGGGGCCTTGGAGAAGGAAACTGATATGGGAGAGCCGATCTCTATATCAGAGAGATATGAGGGCACACTCCTGCACACCCGGGCACACTCAGGCACACCCGGGCACACTCAGGCACGCACACCCAGGCATGCTTGGGTACAACCAGGCACACTCGTGCACACTCTTGCACATCTGGGCACACTCTTGCACACTGGACACACCCGGGAACACTCAGGCACTCGGTCAGCTCCTCGTTTCCCAAGGAGACTTTAGATACTTCCTTCTGCTGCAAGGGCCACACATAGAGATGGAACAATCTCCTGGAGGATGCTCTGTACCCAGTCCCATCCTGGATCTGGGCAGAGAACGAGACACCAGCTCCTGACTGGAATTTGTGCTTCCAACTCCGTCTGCCACTGCTGACCTGCAAATCAGAGCCTGCCTGGTGTGTAAAGGTCCAGTCCAAGCTGCCCGACCCATTTCTCAATGTTAAATTTCAGTGCACAGGGCTGAAAATTCATGCCTACACAGAAATGACCATCATGTGGAGAAACAGCTCTAAGCATCAGCTGCTCTTTCAGAGTCACAGACTGCATGGGCTGGGCTGGCTTAGAGTCATCCTTATCTCTCAGGTACAAGTGCTTTGGGAGCTTTTTTAGGTACAGATGTTCATGCCAAGGTCCAGTTTCATCTGAATAAGGTGTCAGCAAGAAGGAAACATTGTTTAGTGTCTGTCTTGGACAATGTATAATTCTCAAGAGCTGTCTTCACAATTTTCCTCCAACACTGTCTTTGACCAAGAGTCTTTAAAAAAAGAACGGTCAGACCCTAGAGAGATATTAGAAAAGTTAGAGCAAATGAATGGTAACTGGCTCCATATCAGGAATCCAAACTGTGAACAAAACTCAACGTCTGGTTGCCATTCAAGCACACATAGGACAAGAAAGCAGAAATCTGCAGCACCAACCTGCTGCCCTGATCCACATACCCTCGGGGCCCTGCCAGCTCCAGGCACCGCAGCCCCAGGATAATGCAAGAGAAAGCGATCACAGACACCACTGAGGAAAACAATTCACTCAGCAGAGCAGAGCAGGCTGAGCTTGGTGCAAACATGGGCACACCCGCGCACACCCAGGCACGCCCAAGCACACTCTTCCACACCCAGCACACCCAGACACACCCAAATACACTCGCTCACACTCTTGCAGACTCAGACACACCCGGGCACACTCCTGCACACACGGGCACACCTTTGCACACCCGGGCACACTTGGACACACCCTCACACACTCTCACACACCCGCACACCCTTTCCTCTCCCCGCCCATCCCTCTGCACCGTCCCGGTCGCTGCTGGTTCCCGTGGCGGCCCCGCCTCCCTCCCGCACCGCTCGGCCCCGCTGCCCGCCCGTCCCGGCGGGGCCCGGAGCCCGCTGTGCTGTGGTCCAAACCCTCTGGCCCTGCCCACAGTGCAGCTGAGAGGGAGAGGAGCTGGGGGAGTGTCGGGCTGTGCCAAGCAGCTCTGATTCTCCTGGGTGCTTTGGGATTCTCCAGAGCAGGAATCACAGGGTGGCACTCAGAAACCGCTCAGTGGGAGCCAAACACATTCCAAAAAAATTGTAGCTGCCTTCAAGGCCTTCCCTGCAGAAGGGGGATGGAAGAATTCAGGCCTCTCTGGGAAGCAGCTCCCACTGAGCCTGGGCTTCCCACAGCCCCAGTTCTGCTCTGCCCCTGCTCCCTGCAGAGCCAGTTCCTGTTTGTCAGGATCTGTTCCCAGCACAGGGTCCTTCCCTACTCTTGCTTTTATGCAGCACTGCTGGAGCCTGATTCCCCCGCAGCCATGGACATGAAAGGCTGTCCCGAGGCTGCCACAAGCTGCACAGGGCAGACACTTGTTGGGACTCAGGACGTCCCTCTGGCTGTCCTGAGCAGCCAAGACCCTTGCCAGGGGTGTCAGTGACCCTGGCACAGAGCCCAAAATGCACCTGTGAGTTTGATTATGGCCCGTGGAGCAAATTACCAACTTCTGTGAACACCAGGAAGCCACAACAGTTGAAGTAGAATATTAGTGAAGTTATCACAGGGTGAAATATGCATTTTGGGATTTTGGTACAGGGGGGTTATGGAGGCAAGATGGAGGGAACTGAGTGTGTCCAGCCTTTCTCCTTCTTCTTCTTGGCCTCCATCTTCTGCTGTGATGTTGGCACTTAGAGATTGGTTTAGAGTAGAAGCTCACTGTCTAACACAGGTGATGGGCATTGGGGAGTAATTGTAAACATTGCACACGTAGTTTGTAGTATAAAGACATAACACCACCCCGGGGGCAGGCAGAGTGCCTGTGGCTGCCCTGCTGAGCAGATCTCTGCTGGGCAGAAAGAAAATTTTATAGATAAGAATTAATAAACAACCTTGAGACCGAGAGATGAAGAGCTCTGACTCCTTCTTTAAGCGCCGGGCTGGGAAAACAGACTTTGGAACTTTTCTCGGGGTCACTATGACAAACTAATGATCTCGACAAACAACTACACAGATACTATAACAACTGTTTAAACTATTAACAACTTTTTAAACTAAGTGGCAGACGATATTTTTCAACATTATTGAAGACAGCTTAGCTATTATGGTCTAACTTCTTGTAAATTTAAGACCTAGCCACAAAGAGTAGCAACGTTGAGAACTCCGCAACATGAAAACAGAAATAAGACAAAATATTATTAAAAAAATTTATTAGAAGTCTGATGAAACAATAAGTCAGTTAACAAAATCCCACAAGCACTATGTGTATGGAAAGACTGATTAGACAAGAAAAAGCAGAGTTGTGAAATTCTGTTTCTTTTATGAAGAGTCAAAGAAGAATGATTTTCTCCACTTCTCCCTGAAGCTTTTCCCCAAGCTAAAGATGATGCTACCCTTTCTTCTACACTTCTAAAGTGCATACTGCTGTCTGTGACAGACACTGAACAATTCTTTAATATGTTTGCAAACAGAAACATAAAGAAAAATATTCCTTTTGTTTTTTTGAGATATTTATTAACTTGCTCCAAGCCATTCTGGATGATTTGACTAACAGACCTAGCAATACAGACTCACAGCTTCAGGGCCTGAGCAGCAATTGTCTGAGTCTTTCTTTTAAAACTTCCAGGACACTCCACAAGAAGTGGGATTTAGAGGGTGAGATAATTTTCAAAGATAATGGATTTTCAACGCAAGTAATTAAACAGCTAAGACTGAGACTACCAAAACCTAATGAGAGTGAAAAAGACCGAATGGAAAACCTGAAAATCAAGTCTACCTTTCAATGACTGTGTAGAAAAACAGTCGGTTTTTTACCCAGTCCCCCTTACTTGCAGCACACTACCTCTGGTTACCACAGATAATATGTTACTTACTACAAAACCATTTTTTTCACTCCTTCTGCAGGCTCCAAATTAGTCTGTTTGTCCATCTGAGATAAGCTTGCTCAGTTACTCTCAGAGAAAGGCACAAACACCTTTTCCAAAAGTTTTTTCTATGATGAAACATGTCTGACACTGACTTTTTTTTGTCTTTTCCACCACTTTGCATAATTTAAGAGGGATGACACTTCAAACAGTCAACCAGAGCTAAATGATGTTTTTCATACTCTCCATCCTCATTTCTTTTCAACATGAATAGATCTAAACATCAATAAGATTTTTGCAGTCTTCAAGGAAATGTTTGTGTTCAGTTCTAGATTTAAAATCTGTTACTCGGAGCTTCAGAAATGTGTCCTTTACTGCATAAAATTTTTGATGCAGTAAAATATTTAAGGAAGAGCAGCACTGTCAATTTAGGTTGCACTTTGCTAGGTACCATTAGTTTTGTGATATTTCTGATGCCATTCTGCAACTGAGAGGCTGGTTAGTCTAAAACTTCCACATAAACACATAAATGTTCATAAAGATTTCTCCCAAGAGATGTACTCCTACTCACTTTAATTGTCTATTCTATAGGCTTACATGAATAGGATTTAATTCCCACAGACACTTTGAGTATCCACATTGAAATCTGAAACCCATCTAGACTGTATTTTTACATTATTTGTCATTTACTCTCTTAAAGTATTTCCTTCAGCCATTTACTTAAAAAATAAAAATATGCTAGCTCAAAATAAATTCTTTTATAGTGATGGTTTCCAATTTGGCAGTAACCTACACATCGAAAAGTAATATTTCTGCATTATCCATAAAACCTTTCGCACTGGTAATATTCATAACAGATATAAAATCATGTTTTTCTCTTTTATCCACACAAATTCCTTTTTCTCTCTACTTATTAACACAGTTTTGGTTTTTTCCAACTTAAAACCTCAAAACCAACAATATCTTCCACAAATATTTATTTTCTGTGCAAACACATTACTGCATGATCAAATTTTTCTGTATTAAGTAAACTAACAACCCCAGAAGTGTTTTTGTTGAGCTTCTCTTGTCAATGATGATAAGCAGGAGGAAAAGCTAGCCACCATCTACCTCCCTCTTTACACAGCTTTCATAAAAACTGGGGAGTAAAACAGGTAGCACAAATATGAAACATCTGTCTGGAGACCACATCCTGCACTTCAGATTGAATATAGCGACATGTGCATTATTCCCATGTCATCTCCTGTACAACATATGGTAACAACATGCCAGACAGTTTGACACCTGTTCTTTCTTCTGGAAGAGTGTGAGATCCTAGATGTTCCCTTTTCCAGAAGGACCATGACAAGCTTGAGAGGTAAACCCATATGAACCTCATGAAGTTCAGCCAGACCAAGTGTGAGGTGCTGCACTTGGATCAGGCCAATCCAGGCATAAATCCAGGCTGGGCATGACCAGCAGGGTGAAGGAGCTGTTTTTCCCAACTCTGCTCCTATCTCCTGAGACCCCACCTGGAGTAATGTGTCCAGCTCTGGGAACCACAACATAGGTATGATGTGGGCTGGTTGGAGTGAGTCCAGAGGAGTGTGACAAAGATGATCAAACTGCTGGAGCACTTCTCCTATGAATACAGGCTGTCAGAGCTGGGGTTATTCAGCTTATTATACGGAGAAGAGAAGGCTCTGGGGAGACTTTATTGTGGTCTCCCTGTTGTCGCCTTCTGTGTTGGAAGGCGGGCGACCTGGTTCCGAGAACAGCACGGTGACCCTAAATCCTCCTTGGGTCACTCGGACCAGTGACGACACTGACACCAACGTGGTGGACGGTCCAAAGGCCTTTATTAACTGATCTCTAGGGGTTTTATAGTTTGGGGGGTTTCCTATGTCAGAAAAGGGGCTTGGTTGTGCTCTGGGGTTAGTACAGGGGTGGAAAGTTACTGGCATCTCTATGTTAGGGGGGTTTCAAGTCTGGCTGCATTCCAGGGTGATCTTTATCTCTGGGGAAGAGGGGGGAGAGGGTTTCTGTAACTCTCCATGACATCCCGGGATCTTCCGAAACGCCTGTCCCTGCCTGTTACACCCTGTACCTAAAGGGGGCCTGCAGGAAGGCTAGAGATAGAATTTTCACAAGGATACATAGTAATAGGGCAAGGTTGGTGGCTTAAAATTGAACGAGGGCAGGTTTAGATTGGGTACTAGAAAGAAATTCTTCACTGTAAGGATGGTCAGGCAGTGGAACAGGTGCTTGGAGAGGCTGTAAATGCCCCATCACTGTAAATGTTCCAGGTCAGGTTAAAAGTTTTGAGTGACGTTGTCTAGTGTATGCTGTTGTTGTCCAAAGTAGGGGATTGGAGCTAGATGGTCTTTAAGGTCTATTTCAACCCAAGTAATTTTAAAATTCTATGATCAATTTGGTTTAATTTTCTTGAAAACTTCATTGCAAGTATGCATAAGAATCAGTGAAAACCTCAATAGCTGTTCATACTTACTTCCAAGAGCATGCCTACTTTCAGATAATTAAATTTACTACTTTTGTAAATTCAATTTTAACTCTGCAATGACTTTTTTCATTATTTTTTAATCTTTGAAAGCAGCATAAAGAAGTTATTTGAGAGTAAAAAATAGTTTCACGGCTGGTAGAATTAAACATTGTCTTTAGCAAATAATCAGACATCTAAACATTACGTTCCACACATTTAAATATTATGATGAGGAGGAATACCTCAGCTTCTGCATTCTTTTTCACCATAACTTTAGGGTTTATGGCAATATCTACAAATCTAGAAGCACACTTTTTTTTTCCTTGAATACATGTAAAGAAAGTATGGCCACAGAGGGATTTTTCATCACTATTTTTAGTTATATCTCTGAATTAGAATTCATTAATGCACAGCAGTCTCAGAAGACTTGGTTTTTTAATCAGAACCAGGGAAATGGAGAGGTGGGGTACTAGTCATCACTTATAACTAGGGTATAGACCTTATTGTTCACAAATACTGCATACTAACTCTAAAGCAACGAAAAAACATCCACAGAGGTTTTCCTCTAAAAACCTCTTTTTTCTCTAATATGCAAACAGCTTTGTTCTTGAGTAGAGTTTGTTAAAAATTAGTAAGAGCCATTCCTGAGCCTTATGCCCACGAATCAATAAACTTTCAGTCTTCTCAGCTAAATTAGTATTTTACAAGAGTAAAAAGTAAAGTAAAGTTCTCAAGAGCACAATAAGGAAGTCTGTCTGAGCATTTTCATATGCTATTCTAAACTGAATATGATGTTAGTCTACTACCTCTCTCACTCTAAAGCTTCATTAAAATATAAAAAGGAGATTAGATTAGCATAGTCAGTATTTTGTCGATCACAAAATAGAAAAATATTTCAAAGGTAGTAGTCATTCAATATGCTAATCAAAGAGGATAGGAGTAGAGTAATATTCAAAATTATTTCTAAACATATTTAATGTAGTCCTTTTATCTATGGAAGAGAACTTCTGGCTGCTCCTATAAAAGGATTGCATACATGTTCAAAAAAAGAAAACTTACAAATGCTTACTGTGTTCCTTGACATTTTAAATCAAATGTGCAGCAACCGAATGCTTATGAGATGCAATTAATCAGCAGTGAATGTTCTCACATTTATGGATGGGTTAAGCACAGTAAGATCTAATTAGCTGATGCTTAAACAACATGAAATTATAAATAGTTGTCACGTTTCTTAATTTACCTCTCCTACCATTTTCATTCTACTTTCAGAAAAAAATTTAACATTATTACATATTAGTTAGGATAAACACAACAGAATGTTACATAGGGAATGAAATTTGAATACATTTGCCAAATGTACCATGCAAACTTATTTCAGCAAAAACATTGGTATGTCTCCAGCTTTTAAATAGCATTTCATCTGTGTAGAAAGCAAATGAAATGGGAGAGAAAAAGGATGCAGCCTTTCATGTTGAAGACAACGGAAACACAAAGTACCTTTCTTTTCTCCCTCTGTTTTCACATTTAAAGAAAAGCATAGAAACAAATATCTTTCAGCACTCCATCTCTCCAGATGTATCATTTCACTATCAGCTAAAGAGGCTGAAAGGACAATAATGTGAGAGATTCCCTAAACCCATGAGAAAGTATTTGATGAAGTGCATTTTTTTCCTTTGACAGGGATAATTATACTATAGTCACTGAGACATTTTCCCTTGTTTAAAACTCTTTAATAGTATATAAAAAAACCCTAACATATATAACAATAAGATCTAAAGAGAAAACACTGTTCACTTCCTGTGCTTTGCTTTCTCACGTCTAAAAACAGCAATATTCACAAGACAAGAGAAAATACTCTGCTTTGCAAATAACTGCGAAAGATAAGAAAAGTATTTTTTCAGTGCCTTAGTCTTAAGTGGAAAGGGTTAAGGAATGTTGACTAGTTTGTCCAGTAACAGTTCATTTCAATTTTTAGTTTCCTTTAAAGAAAAATTCTATTGACACCTTTTATGCCTCATCTGACATTTCTGTTGTTTGTGGAGGCAATTACCAATTGCAAAGCAGCCATCCAATGAGATAATATTCACTGATACAAGCTTCGGGAACCTTCAAATGGGAAGTGATGTTTGATTTCAAAAATATGCAACTGGTCTCTGAGATTACTTTGGTAGATACTGCGCTCCTCTGAAAGATGGGTAAACTACTTACAGTTGATTTTCAAAAGTTCTGACACATGCACTTCTCAGGGACTTTAAACCAGGAACAGTAGTTGAACAAAACATAGCAGAGGAGGCAGGGGAAATAGTCTTGTGAATTAAGTAGTAAATGAGCTGGAGATGTAATAGAAGAAGGATCTATGTCCTTATTTTCTCTCTGGTATAACTAGTTTCCACAGCTAAATCAGAATGAATAAAATGGAGGACACAGCTGAAATTTGGAAAGCTCCATTGGTAACTGATTAGATCTCAGGAAGCAGTTTGCTTAAACTCTTTTACTCCTTAAAGTTCACAGAGAAGACAGCCAGCTTCTACAGATAACAAATGTTGAATCCAGTGATGGATGATTCCAATTTGCATTCGGATAATTCTCAACTCACTGCTATAAAATATTTACAAAACCACTGATTTTCTAAGCTGAAGACAAAATAATTTAGTATAGCTACAGATAACAGAAAGCATACAGATAGCATTAGAGGGATATTTTCATGTTCTAATGTTATAAAGCCTTACACTGTACAGAAAAGTGATAAGAAACACCTCACAATTGAGGCTCAACAACTACAGCAAAATTTTTTCATTAACCCATGGGAGCAAGGTACATGTGAGACATTAGAAGCAAAGTAAGAGGATTCTGACATAGCAGAGGTTGTCTTGATAATGTATTCATTAGCAGTGACCCTCATTTTTCCCTTCCCAGGTGGAAGATTAAACTTGCCTAACTTAAGAGGAAAACTGCAAAACACCAGCCCACCATAGCCATTGCTTTCTTGAAGAGTATTTAATTGGATGATGGAAATGGAAAATGAAAATCAGGAACTTGGAAAACTCAGAAAATTCAACATCTAAGTATTAGAATGAAAACACATAGATCTTCATCAATGGAAGTATATTTGTATTCCAACCTAACAGTTAGCACATGATCCATAGCTGGCAGTCCTACAGTTCTTCCCTGAGAACCATTCTTCCACTCTCCACTCCTGAGAAATTTTGAAAACAAGAATAAAAACCACTGTCACTGGTAATGATGACCTTCTGACACCACAGTTTAGTTTTGACATATCTCATTCCTACACACACTTTCTCATCCTATTTGGCAGTGGCAAACAGCATATAAAAATTGGGAACTTCTATTATACACTGGTTGCTTATTCTAGTCCCCTTGCCTCCATGATGTGAAAACAATTTAAAATTACCTCATTTATTACCTTTGCCCATACCAAGGCAAAACACAGCAGCCTGTACATAAAGGGAATTCTTCACATTCAGTTCCATGAAAACTCTCCTAAACATCAAGTTGACCTTTTCTGGATCATCTGCGCCAACTTTAAGGAGGGATATAGATAAAAAAGTGATATTAATGGATATCCTGGTTGTTGTGGAGAAAAGAGTTAGGGGTCTGCCCACCCTGCCTAGCTACCCTCTGGATACAAGGAAAGCAGGTGGCATTATCCTAGCAAATATGCATAAACCATCAGGAAATACCTTGGAGGGAAAAGTGCTGCCCATGGATGAATAACTTAGCATCTGTTCAAAAAGGATTCACCATGGAGTAGGGCAATTGGCACAGAATATTTTCACATAGGCTATTCTCAGAGAAGGATTTAGTTATGTTGGTCCAGAAAGGCAGAAGTGCACTCAGAGCAAGCTGAGATAGATGTGCAAGAGTATTTTGCCATGAAATAAATATTCTTTTTTGCTCCAGGAGTTGCTTGTGGGGGACATTAGGACTAAAACCAGTGCAATTCCTTTACACTAGATAAATGCTCTCCTACAATAAGCAAACATTTAGTTGAACCACTAGATAGGTGTGTACAGTAGCAGAATGGGGCACTGACCACTTTTAACAAAATGCAGAAAATGTAGGCCAATATATCTACAAAATTACTGCAGCATGACATCTTATATTGTTAAGGACTCTTTCATGGTTCAAAGATCTGTTCTTTTTCTCTGTTGAGCACTGGAATTCCTTAGAAAACTTGGCTTACCTGGCTGTTCACCCCTGTCCTATTAATGTAAAATGTGGTATGTCCCTTTACTTCTCTGTCAGTCAGAACCTCCCTTGTAAAATGAGAATAGTTTTGGTTTATTTCCAGACTTTTAAAGGAGTAACTCTTATCAGGAATGCTCAGATGTTTTGGTACCATAAAAGAACTTATTTCAGCTGGTTATTTCACATGAATTTGTAATAAATTCTGCAATTAAATAGCAAAAGTTGTCTAGAGTACATTTTTGTAGGAAAATAATGATATACAAGTTCTTTAAACCACAACAGTAATCCTCAATAAATAACAGAGAATCTGTTACAGCTTAGTATAAGCTAACACTGCAGAAAGAAACTTAACTTTGCCCTCAATTTGTCTACATTGCTGGGAGGTGTTGAACTGATTCAAGTGGCCATGAAGCTGGTTTAGTTACATACTATTCTCTGATCCCATTATATTCATTATAATGAATAATTTCCCAAACCTTTCTATTCTGATAATTTTATGGTTTTAATTTTGTATAACAGGAAAGCCAATGACTCATAATGAACATCTCAACCCTTGCAGGGCAGGTGGGAACCAGGTGATCTTGAAGTCCATTCCAGCCTCTTAGCATTCTATGATCTGTGACTCACTGTTTTATGTAGGAGATTGTTTCCTGCTTTGACACATTAATAAAATTGGAGTGAGGGATGAACCAGACCCATTTATGAGTTCTATTTAACAGTGCTTATCTTTTTTAATGGCTTCCTCATGTATCATTAACAATGTCAAGCATGCTTTACCTGCCACACAAAGCAATTTATTTGAGAGCTGGGTCACACAACCTCAAGGAGACATGATTTAAGGACGATACAGGACTGTAGAAACCAGAGACCCCCTGCACTGAAACAGCGTATGCATACAGTTCTGAGCCTTACCACTTCATTCTTGAAAAGCTGGAGAAAGATGAAAAATTTACATCAGCTACAAGAAATATTCATCTGGTATCCTCCATCAATTAAAAAAACCCTAACAACCCCCCCCCCCCAAAAAAAAACCCAAAAAAGAAAAAAATCACAAGCCAAATTAATAATAATAAACCCACAAGTGTACTTCTTGATTCCAGTCACCTTGTCATTTTTTTCTTTTTTCTACAAATGAAAAACGTCCCCCAAAAATAAGGTAATATTAAGCTGTGCAGAAGATACTCTTCAGTGTATTCCTTCTGTTATGAGTACAAATTTTAAAGCACAAAGGTCATCAACTATGATGAGCTCCAGTTTAAAGTTGAATAATGATTCTGTGAGGATGCAGCAATCTATGGCAGCCTTGGCCATAGTGAGCATGAAGAATTGATATGAAGATCCCAAGGGCAAAGAAGAAATAAACCAGCAGATCCCAGACCTCAGGCAGCAAGGAAACAGCCTGAGGCTTGTTCAGGAAGCAGGCAGGTGGAATCAAACAGGAGCAGCACTGAAGAGTAAAGAAGACAAGGGAACACGGAAGGTCTTAAGTGCAGTATTCCCCAAAAGTTCCAAAATAGCCAGTCCAGTCTTAGGGAAATATATCCAATCTGTTTTTTCTGCCCAGTCTGAACCTACTACTTTAAATTTACTAATGTAGTCTCACATTTTTTGTTGAAAATGCACCATAGTAGAAAGCTTAGATTGTTTTTCAATATATGCCTCTGTAGCCATCTCTTCATAAAGTTGAACAGTGCTTTTGTGCCCCACAAAATTGCAGGTTACTCCAATTTATAAACATATTTCTTCTTTTGGGGTGCCTGAAACATTCCAGAAACACTCTAAAAAGTGCTAAAAAAGTGCATTAAATCTTCCTCCAACATACTATCTGTGTTATTGTCATACAGTTCAGATGTAAGGTTTTGTGTTTTGGGGGGTTTGTTTATGTCACAAGTGAATTATTGCCTTACACACTGTCTGTGAAATAATGCATTCCATCTTTCAGGGAGTGTTTATTATGATTGCTAGAAATAGCAGCACCAGAGGACTGTAATAATATCAAAGGACTATTAGAATTCAGAATTATCTAAACCTTGAAATAGAGTATGCAAAATTAAATGGAATTGATTTTTTGGGGGGAGGAAAATGAGATTTCTGTCACATTCTAGAAGCAGTATCAATCACAAGAAAAAAAAACAGATCTTTCAGGGCTGCTGAAACCTATGAATCAGCAGGGCATAGTGCCTCCTAATTAAAACTAGCTCACACATTAAGTCATAAACATGAGGCTCCTACACCCTCCTGAGTTAAACAAAAAAGCCACTTTCAGCACTGAGCAAACAACATTAGGATAACAAGGTGGGAGTATTGCAAATGAAACTGAGAGAAGTTAATACACTTAGAACAGTCAAGTTTGCTCATAGAGAGCAAGGAAGAGAAAAAGAATGCTAGGGTATTCTAGGGGGTCGCCACCTTCACCTAATGGTGAAAAAAAAAAAAGCAAATATGATACAGGTTATATAACAGGAATATGGATACAAGATGTTGAACATTGCAGTGTTCTCACTGAGACTAGAACATTGTAGAATAATTAGCTGCAAATATTCTGAAATTTCTGCTGTTGGTGAGAAGGCCCAACAAACATCTGTTAGAAACAAGGACTAATGAAGTGAAAAAAAGAAAAAAAACCCCTGAAATGTGAAAAAAAACAGAAAGAAAAACCAAAACAACCAGATGAGCTTTTGAACCCCAAAACTCCTTTCATTCCTTTCCTTCTTATGAAAGGAATAAAAGATATATTAGTTAATTTCTTGAACAAGAAAAGGCTGCATTGACACTCTATCTTCATCCCTATGTAATGTCTCCTTGATCTAGGCTTGATTTTCTGGTTTGACCTTTGGCCTACCTCATTGGTACGGACTTGTTGTGTCCTTGTTTTCAACAGATATTATATGGTTTAGCCTATTCTCCATCAAAATTCTGCCATATCTTCCATCCACATACTACTTTGTTAAGTCTCTAAAGACCACTATCACCACATCTCCCACAAAATAATTATGGAAAAGCAAAGGCAATTTGAAGATCAATTTCTTTCTTTTTTTTTTAAGAACCTTGTACTCTCCCCTTTTAACAGCAGACCTGTACCTACCCAGGAATTCTAGGATTTACCCACACAGAAATTTAGGAACAGGTGAATAGAGTGTTAATTAGTTTGCTGTTGCTCCTAAGAACCCACTGCACATACTTGTGGTGTGCAAAGATGATGTCTCCTCATGCCTATAACGATACACTTCCCAGCATGCTGCTCACAGATCACTGTTTTCCCCTGCCCATGAAACAGCACAATCTGCTTTTCTTATTCAGGCTCCAATGTTTCCTGTAATTAAGCCAGCTCATTCCAAGCTAGATTGAGTATCCCTGCATTACATTGCAGCCTGAGTTGTAAATATGGTCCTAGTGAGTTCAGTTATCTATGAAAAGTTTGTGTACAATTTTGCCAGTAAGAAATGGTTAAGAGCACACAGGGAAATGGCACATGGTAGCCAGGACACAGTACATTTGTACCATCCTTGTAGGGTAGGCAGAACACAGAACATTTGTACCATCCTTGTAGGGTAGGCAGAACACAGTACATTTGTACCATCCTTGTAGGGTAGGCAGAACACAGAACATTTGCACCATCCTTGTAGGGTAGGCAGAACACAGTACATTTGTACCATCCTTGTAGGGTAGGCAGAACACAGTACATTTGTACCATCCTTGTAGGGTAGCCAGAACACAGAACACAGTACATTTGTACCATCCTTGTAGGGTCCCAAGTGTACCCTGACTTCTTACTCTGGATGAGTCCTTAATAAGGATAACAGCATTGACCTTGGGGTTTCTGCTGGCCATTGTGCCTATTTACATCCTCCCTGCTGTGTTACTGCCTAAAGCAATTTCATTAGCCTCAGAATAAAACTAAATTTACTGCATTTTACCCCATCCATTCAATGGATTTTTTTTCTCCTAACATGACCTATAATATTGGACCAAGGTTTTGGAGCCTATCCTTGAATTTTCTTTAGAAATCTTACTGTATAAGGGGAGAATATTACCATTCAGCCCATTAAACAATTCTACTTGAGGGCCCAAG
Organism: Setophaga petechia; assembly: GCA_024362935.1. Lineage (NCBI taxonomy): Eukaryota > Metazoa > Chordata > Aves > Passeriformes > Parulidae > Setophaga > Setophaga petechia. The sequence continues at coordinate 15,798,620 of JANCRA010000008.1, forward strand.
TTAACTATTTTGGTAGCATATTTAACAGAAACAGACTTAAAATTAGTAAAAGATTGAATTTCTAATAATCCATTATGCATTTTCTTTGTCTTATTTTTATGTGATTGTGTTTGTGCTACTCAAATAGTTCTGAAGATTACTTATTTGAGCTCATTACCAGAGATCAAACAAAACAACTGTTATATTGGACTGAAAGTAATTTATTAATAAAAGCTCAATTGTATCATTTTGTGCAATAGAACTGTTCTTAGCTCTCGGATGTTAACATTAAATGGAAAAGTTGTCCAGCATATGCAAACTCCATCCTTCATTACCCCCCAAAAATTCAGAGCCATTTGACTTACAAATGTGTTAACTAAATGAATTAATATATTATGACTAAGCAAATACATTTTTGCACTTGTAAGAGCTAAATTCATAAGACACAAAAAGATATCTTCCCTTGTCAAACATTATGCATTAAATAAATTATATTGAATGTTCCCAGAATCAAAATTATTTATATTGCATTATGACATAAGATTCCATAATCATGAGTTATTGAATTCAATATTGTGCTCCAATTTATATAAGAAATAATTATCCTCCTTGTATAAGTCAGGAATTGTCATTCTTTAGCTACAGAAGATCAAACACAATGAAAATAACTTTATCCTTTTGGTGTCTACTTCTATAAATCTATGAATAAATTTTCAAGCTAATCTAAGTGTCTGATTTTTAAATGTTTGCTTTCAGTTTAGCCACAGTGCATATAATTTTAGAAATTTTCCATCTGCTATTGCACTTCTTATCAGATCACAGAATGGCCTAAAGGGACCCACAAGGATCATCAAGTCCAACTCTTCAGTGAATGGCCCGTACAGGATTGAACCCACAACCTTGATGTCATTAGCACCATGCTCTGACCAACTGAGCTGATCTCAGGGTCTAATGTCAGCTTCCAAACCTTTATATTCTGCTCTGAATTTGTAGGAGATTTAAGTTTATGGTTTTTTTATTTTTTTGGGGGGGGGGGGGGCGGTTATTTGTTGTTTTTGTTGTTGGGACTTTTTGGCTGGTTGTTGATTTCTTTTTAAGAGTTCTAAATGAAAATTTCTGAGAATAGTGTTTCATATTTTATCACTGAATTCCAAGACAGTCAGAAAATGAAGCACTGTCTTCAAGCATGCAAAGTACATTTTCAAAGTGTTTTCTAAGAATGAACCTATACACCTGGTAAGAGCTGCTGAGCTGGTCTATATGAGTTGACCCTGGCTGGATGCCAGGTGTCCACTAATCCCCTCTATCACTCCCGTTCTGAGGAAGACAGGAGACAGAAACAAAGATGAAAAGCCTTCATTGTTTAGACTCAAGAAGTGAAGCAAATAAAGGTAAGAAAAGGGTCTAAAGAAATTTCCTTTAGACAAACAGACTACACTGAAGAACTGCTAATTCTTTGTCTTTATCAGCTAATTCATCTCACAGTTGATGTATAATACTGAAGTAGCTCTGAAGTGTGGAAGCTGACTTTTATTTTACTGCAGATTTTCAGTAACCTGCACCATTATACAGTGATTGTGTAGCCTGACACTACTTGTCACTCTGTTTCTAACAACTGGTTCTTTAATTCTACTGGGGTCATAAATGTAATACTAAAGACAAAGCAGGAAGGAATGAGGAAAATGGATTTCACAGTTGTCATTGGCTCAAATTCCTTTCTGGAGGCCCAAGTAGACTATCCTAGGTTTAGTCAGATATTGTGAAATTTTGTCCTCTTGCTTTCTAAAATAAAGGTCTTGGCTGGATATTTAATATAACAATAATTCTGATTTAATGTATCACTCCATTTTGGTTAATCCCTAGCATGGTATGATAAAACCAAAAAATATGGCTTAATTGATAGTGCTCTAATTTTTGGCCAAATAAGAATTTTGACCATCTTGTGTGAGAAACACAACAGGAACTGCACTGTAAGAGTCGTGTCTGTCCCTTCCCTTAGGGAGGAAGAGGTCTCAGGCAAGAGATATTCTGGGTAGGAAGACTAAACTTGAATGAGGAATAGCTCATTTGATTTCCAGAGTATCAAGGAGTTGATAGAAATTTAACAGTAGTTGACATAATGACATCCCACACTAAATATCTTTTGTATTCATTAACAGGGCATGAGCATTTGAAAGCAATGTAACTTTACTGCAGTTACAATAGATCATCCTGTATTTGTGTGTGTTGTGAAAGTAAGATTTATTATCTTCTGCTAAGCAAGGATATTTTGAAAATCTATGTCTTGCTTCCATAAGTTAAAAATTTTACATAGCTTAAAATTTTCCATTCCTATACCTTTTAGTTATTTAAAACAATATATATAATCAAGGTATCAGACTTCCCTCTTTTCTGTATGTGAATATTATAATCATGAGGGGTTTCCCTTTCCACTCAGTTAACTTTGGATTACTCTCTGCAGAATTTGGCCAAGAATTTTTACCCATGTATTTCTGTTCTAGAACAAAGTATCTACTCTGCTTCATTAAAAGACAGGCGGTGTTTTGACCTGCTTTAGATTTGGATTAAATTGCTAGTGTAAAGTTTTTCTGTATTATGAAACAGGAGATATAGAGGTTTAAGAGCAGCTAATTTTCATTCTTGCTGCTTCCATGGTTTGTAAGTGGGAAGAAGGGGTTGCCTTTGAAAGATGAAGATGATGTCTAATTCTAGGAGGAAGCAATGTGGAAGAGACCCACAGCAGTGAATGAGCATCTTTTCTGTCCTCAGGACTGGATGCTCCCCTCTTCAGCATTTCTTTTTTCAATGCAGTGAGTTTCCTTAGATACTTGATACCTCTGCCTTATTGACAAAGATCTTTGAGGAAAACTCTTGGCTGCAAAGTTCAGTTTGAGATCAAGTGGCAGTAAAGTTCAGTGCCGTAAGCATCAACTTTATTTTACCATGTCCCTATTAATAAATTAAACTTTGCCAGAATAGGCACAATTTTTTTTTTTTTTTGTTACTTTCATGTGCACGTGTATGTTTGGAGTGTTTCAAGAGTCCCTGTCATGATTTCATCCTAAACAAGCTAGCACTCTCTCAAACCATTTCTGGTTGTGCCTCAAGAGCTGTCACAGGTAGGACCATTCCCAGCAGAGAGCTTGGCAGCATGGCTGACAGCCATTCACATCAGATGCCAGCAGCACTGGATAACAATCCTGAGAATGGTCAGTTTAGCATTATAGACCTAGAGACACTGATTTGATCCCTGGCCAATGAAACAGTTTAATCCAAATGGGAAAAGAAGAAGAGCAATTTTTATGGGAATGGCTAAAATCAAAATAACAGCTGGTGTGGATGAAAATGACTAGAGATGCTTTTGTTTTGTGTGAAAGGAATCAAGAGTTTTGTAATAACACATCTCTTTTTTTCTTTCAAAAATAAATAGCTTTCTCCTGATGTTTTCCAGCTTAATGAATCAGTCTGTTAATAAAAATGACTTGTTGAAGCAAGTCCTGTTCAACATTAAAACATGTAAAATATCCACCAATGCAGAAAGAATAAAACACTGCCAGTCACCTGAACTTTGCAGGGAAGGTTCATGGAAACTACACACACACACACACACACACACACACACACACACATATATATATATATATATATATATATATATATATATTCACCAATGACTATTAGGATGACCCGTTTCACTCATACACTGGGCAATTTAAAGAATTTTTGGACTTTTCTGGACTTACTGTCTAGAAATTTTGTAATATTTTACTGGGCACCTTAAAATGTGAAATACTAGGGCAGTTTAAGGCTCTTTAGTATATCACATTTTTATCAAGTCTAACAGTATTCTGATTGCTACAGGAAAACAATGTCATGAAAATGTGAACTGCTTAACCCACCTCCTATGAATTTTAATGATAATGGAGGTAGTCATCTCTGTACTTTTACATTCACAGCTGTTGGTATCATAACTGGAATCAGTCCTCCTTCAAATTAAATTAGTAATATGCAGTTTGTAATGAATGCAACATTTAGCACATATACTTGAGTTCAAAGAATATTGTAAGTCAGATCTCAACAGCGTCTGTGATAATAAGGATGTAGTATGGATGAATTTCAGCTTTTATTATAATCAAACTCTTTCAGTTCCTGCTTCATCCTCATGCAAAAACTTTCCAGGTGATATGTTTCAGATCTGATCTCAGTCCAAAAACATTTAAAAGGGCAATCAAAATCAATGCAAATGTTGCTGAGAGTTTAAAGTGCATGGAAGAAATGGATGGTGCTTTTCCACAGATATTTTTGACAAATACTACGAAATTGTTACCCCTTCTCATAAGCTTCCTGAAGAACACTTACATATATGGATATGTTTTTAATACCACACATTCCCAAGGAAATAAACTGACATAACCTGAAATGGAGTGATAATTTTAACCATATTTTAATTTTATACAATATTATAGGCTAATGGCTTTTCAGAAAGTAGTTAAAGTCCCTAAAATAAATACTCCATCTTTGTAATAAAACTAAGTACATTCAGCAGTGATTTGATTTTTACATATTTTACCACAATACTTATGTTACTAACAACAAGCTCAGAAAACTAGGAAATTAGGATGAAAAGTAAAAAATGTTGAAAAAAATCAGCATAAAATTTTATGCCAAAATTGAAAATTAGGATCACAAATTTCTTTCTAAAAATAAATTAATAGCTATACAAAACTGACCTCTTCTTATGATCAAAGAGCTCATAACCGTGACTTCAAAAAATTACAGACTTCAGGAAATAATTTGATAAGAAGATGTTAACCCTTCACACACTACTGACAATATGGCCACAAAAATTCTACAGAGCAAATGTCATCATGAAGGCTTCTTAAACATTAATTGTAAGATGTCCTGTTTTGGAAGCATTCTTAATTTGCAGCTATATTTAATTAAACATTCTTGTATATTTCTCTAATATTTGCCTTTTTCTAGTTGCTTCTAGGCAAGATGCATTAAAAGCCTTGTAAAATGTGTGGAAAATGTGCTTCTATGCGTTTACAAAATTTCAGACATTATTGATGGGACAAACTGTAGAGGCATTATAAATTACATATATCTTATCCTTCTGGCTTGCTAAAAAACTTCATTATTTCTATAGCATGTCAAAACACTGACTTGTTTCAGTATTAAATATTCCAAAAGTTTTAAATTTCCAGGAGAAAACCTCTACCTGAGAAAAATTTTACTATTAAACATAAAACTATTTTTTCTTTTCAAAAAATCTTTCTGACTCCTGAGCAGGGTTTTCTTCAGAGCCATGTGATCACATAGTATTCCACCAAGAAAATAGAGAAAAGCATATCATTCTATAGTCCCACTGTATAAAATGCATTTGTACTTGAATATTACAAATATATTCTGTTTAATACATCTTTTCCCAATACAGCTATGTAAAATCCTATTCATTAAAATGGCCAGGTGTTTTAATTTTCAAACGTTCCTACTGTATACACTAATTTCCACTTTGCTACATTTTCTCATACATAATGTATTAAACTGCATCTTTTTGAGGGCAGGTTCTCTCACATGCAGTGCAGAACTGGAGAGAAGCAGAATCCCAGGCCTTGTCTGCTTGAATTTTAAGTACCTTTGAAGCAATTACAAGAAAAAAATGCTTCAGAAAGGAAAAAGTGTTTTAGAAGACAGTCACATCTACTAAAACTTTTTCTGAATAACCATGATGGTTCTTGGAAAGGTCAGCCTTTCTGGAAATTGTGCTTTCATCAGAATTTCTCATTTATTTAATGTCTCATCTTTTGGACACGTTCAAGATGGATGGATGTAAGAATCAGAATGCTGCTGAAGAACATGGAAAGAAATTAAGCATTCCTGAGAACAGACATAGAAAGCTAGGACAGGGATGCAGTATAAAGAAAAATTGTAACAGGAATGCTGATGAATAAAACCAACTTCACAGTGACTGTGTCAGGCCAGTGGCACAGCCCAGCAGCTGGTATGAGCTGCCATGGCATCCATTCTAGTGGTCTGATCATTCCAGCATCAGAATCATCCTTTACAGCTCTCACTAAGTGCTGTAAAGCTACCCAAGTAAATTGTATAATGATTCAATAACCACAATGCCAAGTGCTGAAATACTATGTCAGGAAAGACGCTAGAAAATGTCATGCATTGAGTAAAATTCAATTTTTACCTGCAAGGAAATTCCTCATAATGTTGCATTGTGCATAATCTGTGAAAACTAAAATGAGATACTTGCCAATTTTAAATTTCAGTTCAGATTTCATGATAGTTTTTATGCTGCAAGACATTATGTTTTCTTTGAAAATAATATATTCAAAGTAGTATGCCTTGGGCAGATTGTGCATGCAACACAATATTATCATCAGACAACAAAGAAATTACACTTCTCACTTTATTTCTTGCTTTCTCTTCAAAATATGTATGGTTTGCTTCTGCATTACAAAACTGGAGTAACACCCAATATTAAAGCCCTGACATCATTATGATACTGAGTTTGATATGAAAGAAAATATAAACAGGAAGACAGTGATTGGTGAGATTCTATGGAGACAAATTTCCCAGTTCTGCCTCAACCCAAAATTTCAGGTAAATTCCGTTTCTTCGTGCCTCTTTTTTTTAAGTAACGATACATACAAGTATTTATCCCTGTATTTAGTCTTTTAGATCAGGGCATAATATTTTACATAATGTGCCCACAACAATGACTTTTGCATGCAAAGGATATAAAAGTTAAAAATTTAAACTTAGCAGTAACTGTTTTGGAAGGGATAGCAATAATCAGCATGAGGAAGAAAAATACTGATTAAGGGAGTTTTCACCTTTCCCATTCTTTCTACTTAGAAAAAAAAAATAAAAACAAAATTAAAAAAAAATTAGAAAACCATCCTAAAACCTGCAGGAAAATAATGTATGCTTTATTTCCTTGTCATGTGTTACTATTTACCTGCTAATAACATATGAATTGGTTTTAAGTTAAACTTTAGTTATTAAGGTTATCACGTGGTTCAACTTATTAAATAATCTTAAAGGAATCAAGTATGCATAAGCCTCCTGCAAAATAGGCAATCATGTCAAAATAGCAAAAGTGTTCAATTGGGAGAAATAATCTGTAAAAAGAAAGGAACCAGTCTTAGGAATAAGTAGCCTTTTCTTTCAGTGGATGAAGTCACTATTGGCCTTCCCAGAGACATGTGGTGTATCATATGAAGTAATTTCTAGATAACCTGAAAAAAATGAGTCACTAGCAATGTCAAAAAATTGATGAATGAATTATGCAGGATATGAAGAATGAAAACCAGGCATGAAAAATTGCAGGAAGGGCCTAAAAGATGTATTATTCAGAAGCAAAGAGGCAGATGAAATTCAAAAGGGTTGCAGACTGATGCACATAATTTAAAAAAATTAAAATCTTAATTTCATAGAATTATAGAATGGCTTAGGTTGGAAAGCACTTTAAATAACCTCAGGTTACATGGGCAGGGACACCTTCACTATAACAGCTTTTTGAAAGCCTCATCCAACATGACCATGAACACTTCTGGGGATAGGACATCCACTACTTCTCCAGACAACCTGTTCCACTCTCACCACTCTTGCAGGAAAGAATTTCTTTCATATATCTAATTTAAACCTACCCTCTTTCAAGTTTAAATATCCTCCCTAGTTGTGTCACTACATGTCCTTCTAAAAGGTCCCTTTCCAGCTTCCCTGTAGGCCCTTTTAGGTACTGGAAGGCTGAAAAGAGGCCTCACCAGGGCCTTGTCTTCTGCAAGCTGAACAACTTCAGTTTTTCAGGCTGTCCTCATAGAAGCAGGGCTCCAGCCCTCTGATCATCTTTTTGGCCCCCCCACTGCACTCACTCCAACAGGTCCAAGTCCTTACAGTGGGAGTCCCAGAGCTGAACACAGACTCCACATGGGTTCTCCTGAGAATGGAGCAGAAGGATAGAATCACTTCCCTGACATTTGGTCATGGTTCTTTTGATGCAGCTCAGAATACATTTGGCTTTCTGGACTGCAAGTGCACATTGCTGGGTCACATCAATCTTCTCCTCAGACCTGCTCTCAGTCCATTCTCTCCACAGCCTGTATTTGTGCTTGGGACTGTTCCAGACCAGCTGCAGGACCTCACACTTCATGAGGTTCCCATGGGACCACCTCTCAAGCTTGTGAAGATCCATATATAATGTACTATTAACAAGCCACTACCATTTAGGATACTCAGGGAGTTTAACAGCTTAGGTTCAATGAAAATACCAGTTTCATCTTCCATAGGTATTCAAAAACAAATTATATATCAAGTGTCGGGACTCAGGACATCCCTCTGGCTGTCCTGAGCAGCCAAGGCCCCTGCCAGGGGTCTCAGAGACTCTGGCACAGAGCCCAAAATGCCTCTGTGAGTTTGATTATGGCCCATGGAGCAAATTACCAACCTTATATGAACACCAGCAAGCCACAACAATTTAAGTAGAATATTAGTGAAGTTATCACAGGGTGAAATATGCATTTTGGGATTTTGGTACAGGGGGGTTATGGAGGCAAGATGGAGGGAACTGGGTGTGTCCAGCCTTTCTCCTTCTTCTTCTTGGCCTCCATCTTCTGCTGTGAGGTCGGCACTTACAGATTGGTTTAGAGTAGAAGCTCACTGTCTAACATAGGTGATGGGTATTGGGGAGTAATTGTAAACATTGTACACGTAGTTTGTAGTATAAAGACATAACACCACCCCGGGGGCAGGCAGAGTGCCTGTGGCTGCCCTGCTGAGCAGACCTCGGCAGGGCAGGAGAAAATTTTTTATAGATAAGATAAAATAAACAACGTTGAGACCGAGAAATGAAGAGCTCTGACTCCTTCTTTAAGCACCAGGCTGGGAAAGCAGACTTTAGAACTTTTCTCAGGGTCACTGACAAACTAATGATCCTGACAATCAAGCTTTCGCAGTGAATTGACCTTGACTGGCTGCTAGATGCCCACCCAGCCATTCTCTCACTCCCTCTCCTTTCCAGGATGGAGGAAGGTGAGAGAAATCCACTGGAAAAGTTTGTGGATTCAAATAAACAGAGGGAGATCTCTCATTAATTATTGTCATGAGCAAAATAGACTAGACACTTTTCAGGGAAAACGGTAAGGCTATGTTATTTTCTGTTGTCCTCCATTTATTCAGTTTTCATCTCAGTATCAGGGAAGAAATGGGAATAAAGTTGCTTCCCTTGGGTAGTGCAGAAGTGCTGAAAATTTGCTGCTCCTGTAATTCCTCTGAGAAGATTAATTGAGAACTAATCAGTAATTAAATAATAAGTATGGTTGCAAACACTGTAAACAATCATATATGCAGTCAAATTTCATCTTTAGAGGTCAAAACATCAAGATCTACACTCTACAGAAACAAAGACCTAGCTTAAAAAAAAGCTATTTAATGAGTAACTTCTGGTTGTGCAACTGTGACTATAATGCATAAAAGATAATGCAAACCCAGCAACAAGGCCTGTGGGAGAAAATTATATTCGTTCACATTAATATATATACTTCATGTTGTTCTTATGCTGAGTTTTGATTTACTCTAGATGATAAATCAGCAGCAGTCTGACCTTCTTCCTGAGCACAGCCTCATTCTAATTACATAATTTTTATTTTCTTTTAGTATCATAAGGTAGATGGTAATTATCAGTTTCATTTTGATGACCCAGCCACTTGTTTTTTGTGATAGACATCATAATTTTTAAACGTACTAGTTTCTGCTTTTTTTCTTAATGTGAGTGTACACCTGTATCTTACATCATGTTAGTCAAGCTTGGCTTATAACTTGTAGTTTTTGCTGGAAAAATTATTCCAAACATTACTTACATTCCTCTTTTTACCTATACACATCAGTGAACTCTACAGTCCAGTGTCTGATACCCAGCTAACAAAGATTAATGGATTCATTTGCCACATTGTTAGAATGTTATTAAAATGCAAATGATTGGTTTCTGTTAATTGTTCAATATCACATACAATTAATATTGGGCCTTGTACACTTTCTTGTGATTTTGGGACAGTTCATCTGAAAAGCTTGAGGAACAGAAGAAAAATATGGGCTTTTTATCCCAAATAGATTAATAATAGCATTTAAAAGGTAGCAATTGTGAGCTGGAAATGAATTGGAGAATTGTGATGTTTAGACCCACTAGATGCATTAATATATATACAAGATGAAGAGAATAATTATTAGATAGAATTGTTAAGAGAAGGATATTTCTGTAAATGGAAGAGAAAAAGAAATTAACAATTTCTAATTAATAACAGCTTGTTATCAAAATTTTTATTTTGAATGTGTGAAACTCAGCGTGAACACATTAATCTTTTGCCTGAACCTTTTGCAGAGTCTGGCAAGACTTTGGAAGACTAAGCCCCAGATAATCTGCTAGGTTGCTGCAGCTGTGAGCTCTGGAGCCAAAGGCCAGAGGGTTTGTTGTATCTAGCAGCTATTGAGCTGTACTCTGAATGTATCTTATTTCCCTTCCACACTTCTATTTTTATACCTGAACTACTTCAGACTCCTCTCTTCCCCCTCCTGAAGGCACAAGGAGAACCCTGCCACTAAAACTCTGATGGCAGAATACATAGGAGTTTGTAAATTTGATGAATACAATGTATAATATTACCATCATTTGTACCCTTGCTAAGAGAGAATGAAGTAGGAATATTTGCCCTTTTCCATGAATATGTTCTCACTCTATGTAAAAGTCTACTAGTGTAAGATCAACAGTGTACTCGTTCTGTCTCTTGTAAGACTGCAGGTGATAAGGAGTTCTGATGCTTTTTAATTTGAAATGCCTTTGAATCAAATTCCAAATCTGCACATTGTAATTTATCTAAAGACAACAACATTTCAAACATCATCACCTCCACTGAAAAATAATAATTTATGTTTTGTCACTCTCATTTTTAAAACCTATATTTAGCATTACTTTTAAAAAATACCATCTTTTTTAACGTGATTATATATTTGTTAAGTATACTCTTCTAAATATGATAATGTAAATTCAAAATGTATTTACAGTTTTATAAAATATCATTTTTTTTAGACATCCCATTTTATTTTTCAGGTACTTTGTACAGACAAAAATCCTTCTATCTAGGCTTTTAGTGGTTAGGTTTTCTTTACTATTATTACCATGGTTTATTTCAGAGAGGAGTATGTGGATTAAAAATGTTTTTCTCTTCTGTGTGCCTTTCACTTCTTGAAACTGCAGGCAACTCAATAAAGCTTCTTTCACCTGTTTAATTACCCATGTCTTCTTCTTCTCTGCATAGCAGTCTTATCAACAAAAGCCAATTATGAAACCCAAGTTTGACTGTCAGGTGAATATTAAGAATTATGAAACAGTGCTGCTGGATGACTGTTTTATTGTGACTTCCTGATTTTTTTTCTAGTGGTTTAAGTACACTTCCCCCACTTCACATGTGATATTTGTAAAGGTTAAACTCCCATGGGAATATGAACACAGTGGAAGAGAGGTTCAAAAATGATTCTACTGTTTCAACTGAAGTAATTTCAACATTAAAATGACTCAGATTTAAAATAAAAATGTATTTAGTATAATCTGTGGATTAATTCAAACAGAAAGTGACAGTTTCATTACAGCCTCCACTAAGAATTTAAGTCCGAGAATTTTTGAAAGTAAAGCTGTGTAAACCCAGAGTTAAGAGACCTGCATGACAAAACATGATGGCAGCAAAGATTACATTGACAGTGAGTTCCTTGCTGCTTTATAGCTGTTAAACTAATGGTGTGAAATGGAAATATACCACTTTTGTAGAATTACTCCTAAGTGACGGCCACATGTCCTATATCTCCTACATACCACTATTTCTTAATGAATACATCCTACCTACTAATTTTAGGTAGGTTTAATATTTAATGGCTTTTTGCTTCTCTTACTTACAAAAATTACTTCAATCCCTTATAACACAGTTCAAAATTATCCTTAAACTTCAACCCACTCACTGCACAAGAAGGTGCATACTCATACTCTGGCTGATGCTACCAGCAAATCTATCTGTATGGTTTTAAGGAGCTGTGATCAACAACTAGATCACTCCTACTTAGCCACAAGCCCAGTCCTTCATATCCCCTCCATTAAAATCTTTATATCAGCATCAGAAAGAGTCTGGAATATACTATTATTGATTAAATCTAATATTATTTTCTGTCACAGTAGATCCACTTTGTCAATTTTCAAATACTTGTTTTGACATTTCTTTGATCTGCCTCCTCCTTCACATGACATCAAAAAGAAAGAGAGACAAAGAGTCTCAAAGATCAAAGAAGTAGGTAAGCAGAACACTGGAAAGGAAGAAGAATATTTTCTCTCAAGACCTCACCAATAAGCTTTGTCAACAGAGTATGCATGACACAGCAAGTTCACTAAATCAGAGGATTGCCTTAGAAATAAAAGCTAAGGAGCTCATGTCATCAAGGTTCATAATTTCTTATACCGATCTGAGCCACTGAAAGAAATAACCAAACACATGCAGAATGAACTTCTAAGTAATTAATTGTATCTGTCCTACCTTCAGAGGGAAATATTTTGTCTTAGAAAAGTGGGAAGAAGGAAGGAAGCAAACAAGCTGACTTTCCTTTAATCTTGCATCCATTAATGAATATCAGTAGGACACAAAATTCTATTTTTAATGTGGCCCCATACAAAATCGTTTTTATTATTAAAAAAAAGAGGGTTGACTATAATTTTAGCTGTCAGCTAGATGCTAAATAACTGATCATCTGGAAGCAGAAGAGCTGGATTCATATTTTTAAAAGTGCTAACACAGGAAGATAAATTAAAAGGAATATTGAATTACACAAAAAGAAAATATTACTCTTAATATTTCTGTCATCCTAATTTAATAATTTATTACCAAGCACAGAAAAGAAAGAAATATACAGGAATTTCCATCAGAGATGAAGATTCTAGTGAAAGGAATCTTTATTATACATATATCATTAAAATGAAACTCAATAGAGCCAAATAGTGATAGCAAACTTGAATTAAATAAACAAGCTGCAGTAGTCAGAGAGGTGTCAGCTAGAACTACTTTTACAATTTTTCTTCAGTCCTGTATACTTCAAATGTGCTTGGAAAAGAAAGTTTTATTCTCAAAGTTATTCAGAGTTGTGCTCTTGGAGTATAGTGCATCAGGAAAATAATGGATTATGCCTTACCCTAGACAAGGAGAATTCTTACTATGTCACATTTTTGGCACTCTATGTAAACTTAGCAAATGAGATATCTAAAACACATGTAAGATATATTGTCATCTTATCTTCTATGTCTTTCAGAATATATAGCAATTTAAATGCAAGTCATAATATTTTGGTGAAAGTCATTTTCCTCATTTTTTATCTTATCTTCAACTTCTTTCTCTACATGAATTAGTTGATTGTTACTGGTTTTTTCTTTCTTTCCAAGGAGCATCATATTCACAGAAATGTAGGTATCAATTATCTTGCATCTTTGCTTATTGCACTATAAATAGCTAATAAAGACAAAATAAAATTGTGACAGATACCAAAATTAAAAAGGGAAAAGAGGTTTAGAAAAATGTACTGTCAGATTAAAGAAAGAGTTAAACAGGCAAAAAAAGAAAGACTTTTAGGATATAGAATGTTTTAGTTAAATTACAGGTTTGTTCTAAAAAACTAGTACTTCAAAGTTCAGATTTTATTCAAATGTGTTTGGGTTGTTTTTTTCCTTTTTCATTATTTTTTTCCAACTGATTTTAAATTAATTTTCTCTGTGTTATCCTGTGGTGAGAATGATAGGAACAAGACAATTTTACAGCTCAGACTTTCTTAATCCCTTCTTCCCAGTGCTACAGCAGTCACATTTTAAAAGTTTTTACAGCAAAGGCCCCCAGGGATGGATTTTATTCAGATAGTTCCATTTCTCATCTCTTTTCTCCATGGTTGAGGGGCACAGGATATACTATGGAAGGTGCCAATATGGAATAGATGACCAGGCGTGAGTAGAAAAAAGGATGGACACAATAAAATATCTGTGGGAATTCTTAAATTTTAGATCTCTTTCTGTCTGTATGAGGTGAACACCTACTGCTTGACAAAAACCCATTTCTGTTACTTGGATTTTGATCAAGTATCAATATTGAGTGTCAGTTAATGTGAAGTAAGATTTTACAAGAGACAAGAAGATGGAATAGTCCCTATAAGCAGATTTACTTGTGGTTGCATACTCTATCATCTGCATTTACAAATTCCAACATGCAACATAAAACAATTTAAGAAAACTTGTTTATGTCTCTTTTTGTCCAGATTGGAACTTGTGAACATTTCTGCCTGAGTCCAACAACAATTCCTCTCTTTGGCTCAGGCCTGTATCTCATTTATTCCAATGTCTGAGTCAGATTTTGGAAATAGAGGGACACATCTTGAGTTTTTATTGATGGCCAATAAAAACTAAACAGAAAAAAAAAAAAAAGAAACAGAAAAACTAGCTATGTATATAGCTTCTGTTCACTGGACTTTCTCTTTATTTTCTCCTAAATATATAACTAACTCTAGTATTTTGCTGGGCAAAGCCACCATATTCAGTGGAAAAAAAACCCCAAGCTTTGAAATAGGCATTAAAAATGTTGGCAGGGAAAGTTAAAGATGGGACTGACAAATTAGGAATAACAGTAAATGTGGAGTTAAACCTTCACCTGTATTTTGTGGCAAGCTGTGCTTTTGAAAGAAATGACACAAATGTACACAGAAGGGCACTTAATATCAGTGATCACAATGGTGTTTCAGAATTGGTTTTAGCTTTTTTTCCTGCCAGTGTTCACCATAATGCTGGGACATTACATGGAACAGCCACATGGAGGTAAAAAAGGTTATTTGAAAAATATATATTAGAATCTACTAATATAGGACTGTACAAAATCAAGTTTACTTACAAAACTGTGTTTGCCTTGCTTTTTGTTTCAAATACAAATCCTACTTCTAAAAGAAATTGGATCTTAAGAATTTTTCACTTGAATGATTAAGGAAAAATACATTTGTGATTAGTTTCTCCTAATGCATTTAAATTACAGACTCATTCTATCCAAAACCTCACCAGTTCTATTAATTTTACAATTGTTTAAAAATGTTTTCAATTTTGCTGAAAATATGATTTGCCTACTTTATGCCTTAATATCTGAAGACTGCATCAGATATGAAAGAAGTTAGCATATCTTCTTTTTAAATACCATATTATAATAGAAAAAATAGACTTTTTTCTTTGTTCACACTGATCAGAGATATTCAAACTGCATATTTCCTAACCACCTAATAAAATCAATGTTCTTTCCCATTTTACACCCTGAGTATTTCCCACTAACAATATTAACTCCTCTTGTTTCTTTCTATGAACAAAGCAGCCAAATTTGTATCTGCAGGACAATTCCTCATCATTCATCAGCTACACACAAAGTTGATGATTATGACTTAGCTGAATTTTGGCTTTGTTTTTTGACAACCCAACCTCACTTCATCAATTTACATCCTGCAGAAGAATCTTTCAGTAAAAATTTTCAAAAGCATTTTCTTGGTAAATTACTGCATCATTAGTAGCAAAAATGAAGTGACAAGCACTTCAATCTGGTATGGAAGCTTGATAGCCTTTTTAATGTGGAGTTACCATTTTTTAATGTTTTTCAGGTGTCTTTTAATCCCTGTTTGACTGGCTGCAGATCAAAAACTGTAGTTTTGATTATGTGGGACATATAATTAGATTTTTACTTCCTTATTAAAGTTGTGTTTTCATGCTGTTGAATTACTGTTCAACAGCCTATGTTCTCAGCCTATATTATAGATAAAGTAGTCAGGGTACCATAGTGAATAACAATAAATATATTTGTAATTATGCAGGCACTTCATGAAGCCAGCAGTCTGATTTTCAACTTGAAATTAAATCAGCTTAAGGGTAATGGGTTACCATTGAATTAATTCACTTAATACTTTCCCAACCCACAAGAACATTCTGAAAAAGATCATTAACAAGAAAGAAGAAACACCTTTATCACATAATACTGCTCATCCTCTAGCCTAAGAATTCCTTAAAATCACTCAGTCTATTAAAAAGACATCCCAACATAAAAATACAAAATAAAGCCTTCTTTTAGGAAAAAAAAAATCACAAACTTAGTTTAGCCATGCAGTCTTCCATACAGCAACTAACTAAAACAAGATTTTGAGGCTATCATAAAGAACTTTGTCTGCTAAATATAACCTGTTACTTATTTATGAAAAATTATTCCATACTATCTTTATTAATCCGTGGTGATAGATCTCCCTAACAGAATTTGAAGAAGACAAGTAGCCTATTAATGAAATTCAGTCCTTGGTGTCTTAATTCATTAGGAGAAAAATTGATTCACAGTAGGTCCTGTCAGACATTACTGGAATTTAACCTGGCTCAATATTTACTTTTGTGTAATTCAGGATAACATTTTAACTTGAAATCTAACTATTTAATGAGAATCCACTGAGTTTATGATCTCCCACACTATCTAAAGTACTTCTAGCTCTAGCACCAGCTGGGAATTGCCTCCAAGCACAAATGGATGTAATTCCCAGCTGCTAGTAGTGCTAGATATAAATCATTCAAAGTTTATGTTGACAAAAGTGGCCAAGTTATATACAATGCACAGCTTCATGCCTTTAATTATCATACAGTGCCAATTTGCAGAGCCAGTGTTTCAAATATCTCTGAGATCAGGAATGACTAGGTGATTTTCATATAATTTATGCAAAAGTCACTTTTCAAATTATCACAAGATAGAAAGGGTTTCAGAGTATAATTTTTAGAAGAAGAAATATGGATAAATTATCTTTTTTGAATACATCAGAAACTCAGTAGTAAATAGATTTAAAGGGAAAAACACATGCAGATCAAAATTAACTCATTTGAAGGCTGAAAAGAAATAGGAATGCTTTTAGGAGCAAATGGTATAAGGAGCCAGTTATTCAGATTAAATAGAAGGCTGAAAAAATCCAGAGGAATGCTAAGAAAAGTTTCATCTTGCTCTGTTCTTCTTACAATGTTTATGGCTTGCCAAGAATAGAACAAGAATTCTAATACGCTTATGAATCATCAAGTAAAATTTTCTCACTAAAGAGATATTGAAGCTTCTTTATAATGTGAACAAATTTTGGGTTGATTATTTTCTTCAAACAAAATATTCTATTTCTCTTATCCTTGGAAGGATTTTTCTCATGTGCTGTTAATCTGAAAATGTATTTAATTCAAAGAAGATTATGCAACCAGGTAGAGTATAAAACTATCAATTTACCAATCTTCTGTCCTTTCATACTTTTCAAGCTTTCCTTTTTCATTAACAATCATTATGGTTCAAAGTACACAGATCTCTGTTTCTGTAATACAGACGTGATAAATTAATTTTTGTTTTGTGTCCAGTACAATAAAATGTACACATTCTTTATATATGTAGGTCAGTCTCCATCTGAATATTTGCTTCCTAGCTAGTGACATGTTTGCAAGAAATGTCTTTAAGGAGCTGTGCATACCAGCTTCATTTCATGTTTTGAAATGAGAAAGGTAAGGTTTAGTTAAAAAAAAAAAAAAAAAAAAAAAAAGTGTTGTTATAGTCAGTTGTTGGCCTCCTTCCTCCTCCGAAGGGCTTTTACTTGCCCAGGTGTTGCTGTGGGGCTGTGCCGGGGCTGTGCCGGGGCTGCCCGGGCCGGCCCCAGGCGGTGCCAGCGGCTGCAGCGGCCCCAGCGCAGGGCACGGCTGAGCCCCTGAGCCCCGGGGAAAGCCTGGGCAAGGGAGGGCAAAACGCTGCCCGGCAGCCAGGGCTGAGCCAGGGGAAGCGAGCGAGAAACAGCCCTGCGAGCCCCGAGGGGACAGCGGGAGCAGGGCCGGGGGCAGGAGAGACACGGCAGGGATGGCCCTGCGGGCTGCGAGAGAGCCCGGCCGGGCTGGGCTGGCCCTGCGGCCCCAGCAGGGAGCTCATTGCGGGAGGGGTTTCGCTGCAGCCCCTGGAATGGGCTCACGCCGGAAGAAAATGCATCAGGAGGAAGGATCGGGGGAGATGAGCTGTTACAGAGTGAACTCAAACCCTCGTTCTCTGACCCTTGTGCCCTTCACGGGAGAGAAGGTAGAGAAGTCAGGACTGAAGGGTGAAGCTGAGCCTCGGAATGGGATGAAGAAATATGGTTTTATATGTCAGATGTTTAATATCTGTCTTTTGTTTACCACTACATGTACATATTTATTTTAATTGGTAATAAATTCATTTTCCTCAAGTTGAGTCCATTAGTCGCAGTAAGGAATCCTGTCCTTATCTTGACCCAGGAGCTTTCTTGATCCACTTCAAAGTATTTCATCCCCTCTACCTGCTGAGGGCAGAGAAGGGAGTGAGCAGCCAGGTAGGAGCTCAGCTTTTAGCCAAGCTTAACCCACCATACTTTCCTTCTTTGAATTAGCTGTAGTTCCTTTCAGACACCACAGATTTGCCATTAATATTACTACTAAAAATGATTTATACTGTAATAATTAAGCTGGTTCAGTATGAATTCTGTTGGAAATGTGAGTCAACTACCAACATGAAATGAAAGATGAGGGTCATAAATAGTTAATTATTTTTTAGCTTTGCAGATCACATAGCTTTCTTTTCCACTTATGACTTATTAACAGTTGTCCAGGTAAAATAAAAGGTGATTTGTACACTGGAATATAAAATCTCCATTATGAGCTTTGATTTAGTTAGGACTGAGAGCACTTGAGTTTAAAATAGGTGTTTTGCAATGGTTTACAGTAATATATTTTATTGTCTATTGTGGGAACAAGAAAGATGTTTAAAGTCATAGTGAATCATGTCCAAAACAACTAAGAGAATAGTTTTTGCGTGATCACAGCTTTTGAAGCAAAAAGTTCAAATGTCAGAAGAAATTAAAGATTACATTTGATTGAAGAAGGACAAGGAGAGGGGCTGGAGCTTAAAATTTCTGCAAGGTCGAGGAAAGTGGAATCTGACATCTGAATAGAAAAAAAAATTGTTCCCAATGGATGCTCTGCTATCCTCAAAGAACTGGCAAACCAGTATCTGAGAATGGGCAAGTCTTTCTGGAGTGTTCAAGAGAGCAAAGCAGTTTCTATGATTTCTGTAATCCCAGACCTTTACTGTTTAAAACATAGAACAAGTTGAGCATGCATGAGAAAGGAAAAAAGTGGTTAATTTGATTAATTCAATTTGCCTCTGTATATGAAACCATCTTGTAGCTCAACATTATTTAAATAAATGGAACAGCATTTGGTGCTCTGGAAATGCAATTCAGTCTTATTGGAACTTACACTGACAACAGACAAGTACAATGTACTATCAATCTTATTTTCTCCTTTGTCTCATTATATTATAACTGGCAAAAAGATTTATGAGTTCACACAATACAAAAGAATGTGATATTCTATCAGTTGGTATCACAAAACTTTTCTTAAATAGGTAGAGAGTAAATAAAGAATAGCAGCCAGAAGCAATTATGTAAAACTCTGAGCAGTATTCTCTAGAGAGAAAGATATGTACATTTTCCTGTCTAGTTCCATTACGTGCATTCATTTCAAAACTAGACACTTCCCAATACAAACAGAGCAAATTCAATT
Organism: Setophaga petechia; assembly: GCA_024362935.1. Taxonomy (NCBI): domain Eukaryota; kingdom Metazoa; phylum Chordata; class Aves; order Passeriformes; family Parulidae; genus Setophaga; species Setophaga petechia. The sequence goes on from JANCRA010000008.1 coordinate 15,818,274, forward strand.
TTGCTCAAACAACATTCCCTTCTAACACTTCATGTGCCAAGTGAGAAACACAACACAACACTTGAACAAATAAAACATCTATTTTAAGAACAATGTAAATGCTACTAATTTACTTTCAGTAATGGGAGTTTTTCTGATTCATTGCATGACTGCATTTGGGTGTTGCAAAGAATAAGCTGTTTGCTTCAACCTTAAATCTTGTTTGTGTACAAAAAGATTTTGTCAAACTCATGAATGTCAAATAATACATTGTAAATACAGCCTTTGTTAAGTGTTTTCACAAAGATTTATGCAGGCTTCAATAAAAAGGGAAAAGATAGGACTAAGTGAATCCATCATATGTGCCTTTGCTGAGATGGAGTGATATGGCCATTTTATTGATCTTATGGAATCAACTGGACAAATGTCCTAACAAAAATCTGCAAGGTACACATATACAAATACACATACACTTTTCACCTGTTTCACACCAGTGGGGTTGCATCCCTGCTTGATAGAAAATGAGCTACATGATGTAATTACTGACCACTGTAAATAGGGCATTGAATGAATGAATGAAGGAAGACTTAAATAAAGCATTAGAATTTTTATATGCATATATTTGGAAGTTTATGATTTGATAAAGAGGAAAAACCTTGGAGGAATTATCAATGAGAAGGTGAACTTGCAAGGAACGGGGGAAAAAGCGTGACAAGATGATGGTAGAGACAAAGGTGTCAGGTTATTCACTTAGAGCTTGCTATTGAGCTTGTCTGTTATAAATTAGGATTTTCCACTGCAATCCAAGGAAGGGAAAGACTAGGAGTGTCAAGTAAACAAAATGGGTGAATATGAGTCATGGATACAATATGGAACTGAAAATTTTTATTGATCCTGATCCTGAAGTATGTCAAGTATACAGACATCTACAGGGGTGTTAATGTGAAAAAATTACAAGGTGTTGCTATGACCCTTAAATGGACATCGAACAACTTTGATAAACTGTGTTCAAGAAGATGAATTTAAACAGGAGGGGAGGAAGAGAAAATAGTTCTCAGCATGATGAGAATAGAGGATTTTGTCCATGGAATGAAATTTATCTTGGCACAATAAAATTAAGAGGGAATACACCTCTGCCTAAAAACCAAAGAATGTAGCTACTGGAAAGGACAGAAAATATTCAAATCTAAGAACCTACTTTCATGGAAAGAACAGTCATAGAGCAGTCTGCCTGTATGAGTGTCAGATGTAGCAGAGCAGTCTAGCTCAATCATGGATATGGTTTTCTTTAGAACAAAAGAAAGGACAAAATCTGATTCTAGTTTCAAATGCTTCCAAAATTCCTGTAATTCATGTTAAGAATAAACTAATTAGTATTGTGCTGAAGTCTGTATCAATTAAAAATATGTAAAGGAACTGACAGGGTATTTGACCTGATGGTTCACAAAGAAAGGGGGAATATTTCTTTTGTTATCTCTATCCTCTAATGGGCAAGAGAATAAACAGAGACACCCTGTGAAAGTAAGATATTAATCCTAGAGGCAATAAGGCTGCAGGGACAAATCAGTCAAACAAACAAAAGAACCTAACAGCATCTGCAGAGAGTCAGGCCAAGACTGCAATTAACAGCCTAAGTCTGTGGAGTGCAAGAACACTTACATGAGAATAAGGACACTTCCCTTGCATTTATATTGCATTCATATGTACACTGTTATAACCTTCAGGCATTTGTTCCAGACTAAGCACTGAGTAACTTTGAATAGATTTTTTTTTTGTTCATAAATTTATTCAGGATCCTTCTTTTAAACTCCATGAAGATTACCAATATTGATAGCATCCTATGTCTATTATTTTCATGACAGACTTAAAATTTTTGGTAAAGACTACTTCTTTTCCCTTGTTCCAAATTTGCTACTTTATAAATTCCTTACATTCTCCCTAATTCTTCTATTAAAGAGGGAAAAAGCAATTAAATCCTGTACAGTTTTATCCCTTTTGTCAATATATACATAGATGCTTCCAATATTCCTTTCATTAATTTCTTTTCCAGGCTGAAGTGTTTTTTCCTTAATTGTCTCTTGCATAGAAGTCTCTTGCCCTGATCATTAATCAATGTGCTTCCTCTGATCCCAGGGAAACTGTGTCACACATAGATCCTACACTGGAGTTCAGAGATACAGTCCATAAGATATTTTGAACATGACTCTAAAGCAAAATAGAAGAATCATATTTTGAAGCTCAATGACAATGCAAATTTTTGAGGAGTTTGTAGTTTGCAGACTACAATAAAATCTCTTAAGTACAGAGCAAGGATTTAGGGACATAGTGCAGAATCAACATTTCAGAAAATAATGAGTGCTTTGTAAGGACCTTTCTCTTCCATGCTGGTTCTCTTCCTTACTGGAAAGGAAGGATACTCAGACCCTTAACATAAAAACAGAAGTTTTCTTTACTGACTCTAGGTATTTGGCCCTGTTAAGTCCCAATACATCATAATGACACACCTAGAACACACATCTACCAATATTTTGTTACGTCAAGACCATCAATTCTTAACCCTGATAGCACCTGTTGCACTAAATTAAACATCCGGGGAAGCCCTGGGCACCATCAAAACCAGAAGTGAAATGCAATGTGACACTAATAACCACAAACACATAATCCATTAAATTATCCCATGATCCTTCTTTCAAGAAATGCTGGAATACTTAGAAGATGCAGTACTTTAACAACTAACCCAAAGAATATCTATAAGTGCCAAAATATTTAATAGACGGCTTTAGCTTTGTTCAGTTTGTAATAGTGTTTGGCAAGTATAAGCAATAAAACAATAAATTAGATCCCTGTCTTTACTATTCATCTGCTGCTGATTAAGCAGGAAATTCATAAATATATCTGGTGTAGTTGCATCCAAATCCCTATCTGAGATAGTGTGCTATTTTAGCAGATCTTTTAGACAAATAGACACTGAATAAGTGTTAATCTCCAGCAAAAACAGCTGATCTGAGTGACTGAAAGCTAGAAGTGAAGTGTTGTGTGTTACTGTAGAGTGACGAGCATAGTGGGATTTGAAATACCTCAGTATGCTGTTGGTTATGAACATGCATTATTATTTCAGCAAAGTATAAGCTGCATCCCATGAGAAAATATCAAAAGAAGCCTCAATGATGTGGATAGAGGAAAGCTCGCTCTATTGATATACATAAATTTAGGGAATTTTTTGGCACTTCTCAAGAGCATGGTTAAAGCTATAGGCTTGAATTTCTCCATCTCACCAAACATCTCTCTGAACTGAAGTAATTTGTTCACCAGCAGTATTGATATTCTGGGGTTTTTTTACAATTAAGGTCTTCCCTCCAGGCTCAAGCAAAAGCAGTTGATTTAACACCTCTCTATGAGCATGACAAGAGACACAGACAGAACTACAGCATGTTCCCATGCATCACATGAGCTTTCTCTTATTCTAGTCAGTTTGTGTCTGGACTAGAAGGGTATCTCCTTAAAACAGCACATCTCTTTGGTCACTGCATGACACAAATGTGTTTCTGAGCTTCTAAAACAAAGTGATTTAAATAGCAAGTTAGCAGAAGGGACTTCAGCAAGGCAGCACCCACCTCCTTCCCTGAGCACTTTGATGAAAGGTATGTATTTTTTAAAGAAGATAAAATTAAAAGGGGTTTTATATCCATTAAAAGCTACTAAATGCAGTAGCCCAGTAGGTGGGAGGCTGCCAGTTCCCTGTTCCCAGGTCCTTACAAACATGCATTCCCAGACACACCCTCACAGCCACAACCACCCATGTCACATGTACCTATGCATATACATATACATATACTTATACATATACTTATACATATACATGCATGGAGATCAGCACTGACACAAAACACAGCACTCACTCAACCACAAACAGCACAAATGACCTCATCCTGTTCTGCTCTCAGGCTGGTCAAAATGAAGCCTCTTAGTGGAAATTATACACATGTATAGGATAAAGGTCCCTCCAGTAGTTGCTCTTTGCAATAACTGCATCCTCTGATGGCATTTGGGTATGCAAACTCTAGAGCCCACACCCCAGTCCAGCTCCTGGGACTCAGACCTCCTCTCTGACAAGGTTATTAGAACATGAAACTTCCTTTGCGTATGTGTGGATGGACCTTTTGTAACAACCCATCAATACTTTGTTCTTGGCATTTTTTTTCCTGTCTGCCCTGAGCATCCTGCAGCTTTATCAGCCCTGCTACCAGCCCTGGGTAGCATTGCAGAGCTGTGTGGTTGCCTCTTAACTAAATAAATTGATGATGAGTGTCTTCCCAGCTCTAGGATCTTCATGGGTTTAGACTGATCCTAGGGTCAGTCCTGTAATGAATAAATCTAGACAGTCTAGCTGAAGGCAAAAAGTAAATGCACCAGCTATTAGTTCTTTACACTGCCTCTGTAAGGCTTAATAACCCTCTCATTATTTCCTTTTTTTAGCTTTTCTTGAACAAACTCCTTTGATTTAATACTAATCAGCCAAGTAGTACAATGTTGCACAGTTTAAAGCAAGGCACATAAAGCATCTCCAAGCTCATTATTGCCCTCTTTCTCCGATAAACATTGCCTTCTTGAAGTCAGATTGTGAAAGAATAAAAGAGCATTCTGGTTTCTAAATACAGAATACCTTGGTTTTTGGGTTGGTTTTGGTTTTTTGTTGGGTTTTTTGTGTGTTTTTATTGTTGTTGTTGGTTTTGGGTGGGGTTTTCTTGTTGTGACTTTTTTTTTTGTTATTGTTTGTTTTGTTTTGGAGTTTTTTTAATTATTGTCTTATTTTTAAGAAACTAGGAAATTCAAGAGGAACTGTACTTTATTCATATCCAAGCCAAGTGAGTTGTCCCTTTGCCAATGATGATGTTTTAATCATCTAATTAGGTCAACTTTCCTGTACGGAATAATCTTTATACCTGCTGTAAGGATAACCAGAGTTCATATAAAATTTATAAGAAAGGTCCATGTCTCTCTCCTTTACATTTTCTAAGAGGCATTAGCCACTGAAGTTTATTTATCTTTTTCTGCTTCAGCTTTTTTTTCTTGAAGAGTTCCTCAGAGAAAATCTGCCAGTGGAGGACCAAACACTTATTTGGAAAATAGCAACAGGATAGAATTGCACAAGTCTCCACAGCGTGTCTTAGAGTTCCAGCCCAAGACTGACCTGATGTATATGAAAGAAGACATGCCTTGAGGGAAGGAGTAGTAGCAGGAACACCACCGGACTTCTCCTCCTTATGTTAAGCGAGTCCACAAGGTAACAGTAGTCATATACTCCAATTATCAGATGCAGTCTCACAGTACCCTCACTTAACCTGCAGACAGTATCATTACTGCTAATAGAATGCGTGTTTACAGAATCCACACCAATGGTTTTTTCCCATTATTTAAGGCACAAACATGAAGATGACCAAATCAGCTTTGTGAAAATCTTGGGGGAAAAGATAATAAATTCTTCCTTACTTGAAACTTTATGTGCATGATTCTGGAATCATAGGAGGATTTGGATTGGAGGGGACTGGTGGAGTTCATCTGATTCAAACCTCGATCAAGTCAGGGCCAAGTTTTTATTTACTATGTTGAAGGGTATTTGAAAACATATCATTTTCCTTCTGGAGGGATAATTTGATTTCCTACCTTATTACTTACATAATGCCATTTATGCCTAGCAATGAAATCTATGTTTTGCTATTAAATACTTTAGTGAGGAATACTGTATAATCTCTCAATATCAGAAGGGAATTGTTTTCAGCAGGTGAAGAGGGATTTTATTCCATGGTAAGAGTCTGGACTTTTGGAAAGCAAACTTTCAGATCTTTAAAGAGTTACTCAGAGAACTCTCTGGGAAACTATTCTTAGGGACAAGGGAGCAGAAGAGAGCTGGCAGATCTTTAAGGACTCTTTCCATAAAACACAACAGCTAGGGATGCCCAGGCACAAGAAATGGGGCAAAGACAAGACACTGGCATGGGTGGATGAGGCCTGCTGGTCAAACTAAGGGGCAAGAAGTAAAAGAATGGGCAGTGAAAGTAAGAATAGGTATTTGGGGACGAGTGTAGGGCTGCAGTCTGTTCGTGTGGGGATGAAGTGAGGAAGGCCAAGGCACAACCTTGGCAAAGGTAGGGAAACAAAACAAGAAGGGCTTCTAAAGTAATGTTGGGCAAAAAAGGAAGGTCAAGGGTATATTCCCTATGATAAAGTAGGCTGGCAAATTGGTAGCTACAGATGAGAAGGCTCAGACTTCTGAGTTGAGTACTCAAGTTTTTTCCTCATTCTTTAAGAGCAACCTCTCTTCCCACACCTCTTGAGTGAGTGGACTGCAAGATGACGATTGGGAGAGCAAAGTGCTTCGCTGCTGCAGCACTAAAGCAGACAGGACTCAGTTTCTTCATGCAGGAAAGCCATTTGTTTATTCACAAAGCTCATATTTATAGGAAAAATCAGAAGTCACTGTGTTAGACCTAACTGGCTAACAGTACACTGACATTTAGTTTATCGGCTGGTAAATGACGAGGGTGCACATCTGTCAAATCTCTCTATTTTTCTGAACATATTTTGTTCACTGATTTCATGGGACAGACTTCCCAGAATAGTTTCTTGTACTAACTTTTTTCATTCCTATGATTTTTCACAGGGGAAGTCACAAGCTGACTGCTACATTAGCTAGAGTAGCAGAGCCGAAACCATATTTTATAACATTTTATTTTGTAATATCTCTACTTGTATGCAACACTTAACTCTGAAGGAGAATCACAGAATTATTTAGGTTGCAAAAGACCTCTGAGATCACGTATTTTAATCCTTGGACTCATCACCACCTTCTTGGACTGATCACCACCTGACACCACCTTCTCAACTTGATGATGTCATTAATTACCATGTCCTGTCATTTCTTGAACACTTCCAGTGTTCCACTCCAGCAATCTAGGCAGTTCATTCCAGTGTTTAACAATCTTTTCCATGAAGAAATTCCTCCTATTGTCCAACCTGAATCTCCTCTAATGCAACTTGAAGCTATGTCCTCTTCTTCTGTCACTAATTGACCGACCCCCACCTTGCTTCACCCTTCTGTCAAGTAGTTGTAGAGATTACCCCTGAGCCTGTTTTTTTACAAACTGAGCAACCCCAGCTCCCTCAATCATTCCTTGTAGGCCTTACCTTTTAGACCCTTGCCTAGCTTTGGTGCCCTTCTCTGGATTCTCCAGCATTTCAATGTCTTTCTTGTAGTGAGGGGTCCAAAAACAGATGTTGGATTTGAGGTGTGACTTCAACAGTGCCAAGTACAGGGGGCAAATCACGGCCCTGATCCTGTGGCCTGATGCTGGCCACGCTATTTCTGATACAGACCAGGATGCCCTTGGCCTTCTTGGCTACCTGGGCACACACTGGCTCATGTTCAACTGGCTGTTGACCAATACCCCCAGGTCCTTTTTAACTGGCTGCCTTTCCAGCCACTCTGCCCCATAGCACTGCATGGGATTGTTGTGACCCAAAGGTAGGGCCTGGCATTTTGTTTTGTGGCACCTCATACAACTGGCCTCATCCCAGTAATCCAGCCTGTCCTTATCCCTCTGTAGAGCCTTCCTACTTTCTGGCAGATCCACACCCCTGCCCAGCATCATGTTGTCTGCAAATGTACTGAGGGTCCACTCAGTCTTCCCATCCAGATCATCAATAAAGAGACTTAACAAGGCTGGCCCCAGTGCTGAGCCCTGGGAACCCCACTAGTGATCAGCTACCAGCTGGATTCTAGTCCATTCACCACCCTGTCTGTGCCTGGCCACCCAGCCAGTATTTACCCCAGTGAACAACAGTGCATCTGTCCAAGACGTGGCCTGACAGCTTTTCCAGAGAATCCTGTGAGAGAAAATGTCAAGGGCTTTGCTGAAGTCACCTGGGACCTCCCTCTTCAGCCAGGACCAACAATAAATTGCAACAAAACTAATATGTAAAGTAAACTAAAGACAAGCCTTTCTCAGTTCACAGAACCTCAATATCTAAAAAATTTCCTGTTCAGGGGGACAGAAATTACGATCCAGAATATTTATCCATCAGAAACATTTAAAATTTTTAATTTAAACCTTGAAATAGAATTATATGAATTAGGGTTTGTAGTTAAATGAAGTTAAGTAATTAAATAATAAGCATACAATAGTGCTGCAGTGACATCTTGACAAAAATATCCCTGAGCAAGTTCTAAGTCATATTGACATACTCCTCTGTGAACCGACAGATCTGTCCACAGGCTGTCTGGGTTGGCTACTTAAAAGTCAGCTCCAAACACTAAATCAATGTAGGGTTATAAACTGAAGCCCACCTCTTGTGCTTCAGTTACAGACACAGTGACAGTGTGCTGTCTGAAAAGTTAAATGACTGTGAGACTCACATAGAGGTGTTGTACAGATGTTGCTTATTTTTCTAAAGATTCATACATTATCTGAGAAGTTGTCCCAAATGCTAAGAGTGAGAAGAGTTAATATAAATTATCTCATCGCAACCCAGGAATATCTGTTTCTGCTGAAACCTTCTTAAAATTAAAGATTTTTTTTTAATTACTAAAAAGAACATTTGCAAGCGATTTCAGGTTGCAAACAAAACTGTATATCTATATGAAAGTACTATCAATTTCATAGTTCAGTATGAAATATGTCTCCCTGAGGTCTTAATAGGATTAAATTAGGATACTTGATTAAAGATGTCTAAGTTTCTACAAATAACCATAATTATTTGAACTCCACATATTCTGGAATAAGCAGAAAATTTTATAAAAATCTTAAGATAAAATAATCACTTTTTCAATGTTATGGAAATATCAAAATCTTCAAGTAGCACTGATTATTTGGATGGCATACATGTAAACCAAAGCTAAAAGAAAAAAATTTAATTTTTTTTTCCTCGTTGTTTTTTTTCTGGTGCTTTGGCAGCACTCTCCTCCATCATACCAAAGATATTGAACAAGAATAAATCCTGTATTGAGTCCTGTGGTATACTGCTATTTCTTGACCTTCAACTAGACTTTGTACACTGATCACCACCTTGTGAACCCAGCTGTTAAACAGTTCACAATCCACCTCATTCTTTGTCTGCTCATGCTGCCCATACTTCATCATTCTTCTTTATTAAGGTCTTATGGGAGACAGTGTCCAAAGTCTTACTTAAGTTCAGGTTAAAAATACTCACTTCTCTCCCATTATCTACCAAAGCAGTGTTTTCATCCTAGAAATCTACCAATTTGATTGAGCATGGCTTCTCCTTGATGAATCTATGCTGCCTACTCCCAGGAAATTTATTGTCCTTCATATGCCCAGAAATGTTTTTTAGGATTAGCTTCTTCATCCTATCCTCAGAAATTAAGGTTATTTTATCTACTTAGTTAATTTAGGTTTTTCTAAAGGTATGTTTATTTTATGTAGAAATGGCGTGTAATTTTTTGAATACTTTGTTATTATTTAAATATCATTATCATATATATTCTTCACAAATAGCCATGTAATTAATAAAAACATGTATCATTTTTATACATTATATATGTGAAAGGAACCCCACTCCTCTCACAGAGTTTTCTTTATGTACAACTGCTGAAAAAAACCCCAATCGTTGGAGAATCATTTATGGTACAAAGTAAAAAGAATAAGTGGCTGCATATCAGACTTGGCTAAAACAGAATGCATGTGAAAGTGAATATATATAAGATCCTTATCTTTCTTGATGTATCTTGGAGGGAGAATGTGAAAAGTTTTGAAATTGCAGGGATTTGTCTGACAGGGTTTATTGTCTGCAGCTCTAATGTGCGAGACAGAAAATGCAAACAGGAAGCCCTTCACTGTCCAGCCAGTCCCTGAGACACTATGCACAGCATCCATCACGTCCTTTGCTGGCAACTTGAATTAATCTTATCTGCTGCTTCCTCACACCTCTGCTGTGGCCAGTGTCAAAACCAGCACCTGCAGTAAGTGTCTCCAGTTGTCATCTCTGCACAAAATCATCATGGTAAGGGCAGAGGGGAAGGCTGCAGGCTGCATGAATTTTTCAGCCCCTCTAAAACACTTAAGCACTTGCAATTGTGTCAGTTCAGGAATAGGTCATACCTGTGTGTCCCTGAACTGTTGCCACAGGCACTGCTGCAAGTAATACTATGACAGGTGGATAATCAGACCTTGAACCTTGTCCACGGGCTCACTCTAGATGGAGTGTAGAGGGAGTCCTTGTTCTGTCTTTGGCCTGGCCCTCGGGGATTAGTGACTCAAAGGAATCTGCTTTAAGAACTGCAGCTCATGAGGGTGGAAAGTCATCCCAGGTTTACATTTTTATAAAGTTACCTTTGTAACTTACCTCTTTGAAAGAGTGTGAAAGTCTGGGCTAAATACAATTGGAGACCAGTCCTTAAGGCCAGAAAAGGAAAAAAAATCAGCAAATCAATCATGAATCATTCCGTACTGTAAAGCTTCTTTTCAAAAAGGCTATGACCAGGAAACATGAGAAGATAAGAAAGAACTTCATGGTATTAATATGCTGCGTCTCAGGATACAGCTGTAATCAGTTACAAATCAATTCCTTAGGAAAAAACATAATTCACTAACAACTCAAGCTAATAAACTAGGAAGGCTGTCACTATACCTTTAAGAAATATTAAATATAGTTTTCAGGAGATTTTCCAGTACTGAATCTAAACGTATGCATAAGGACTTTCACCCACAGAGATTAAAAAAAAAAAACAAGATTACTTAATTATACTGTGTAGTAAAAATGAGTGAAGTCTTGTATTTATTCTAACCTCAGACAGAGTTGATTGGCATAAAAGTTTCTGGCTGCAATACAGGAAAGTTCTCACCCCCTGTAAGAGAAATGGGGCGAGAAATCATGTTTCAAATTCACTGATGCAAAGACAGGTTCAGATAAAACTTAGCACCCATAAAAGCAACCAGGACAAAGACTAAACATGATCTTTTAAATCCATGTTCATGCAGACATGGTAAATGTGTGTTATGAAACAGTTCCTTTCCTAAATGCAACAAACTTTCTTTGAACATATAAATTGTATTGATGTTTCACTACTCATCTGGTCTAGTCATAACTCTGTGCTATTACAGCGCTGTTTTTGAAAAAAAAAAAAATGTGTGGCCTTGCATCTGGTAAATAAAGCAGAAATTAATGGAATATAAGTATTGGGATGTCTTTGAGCCCATTAGAAGCACAACAGTTGCCATAGTCCTACTTTGCTACTAGAATCTGTGTCGTTCTCTACTTGAATCAAATACTCTGTGAAATCTGTATTTTCATAAGTCTCAAAAACTGTTGTACTCAAAGTATCTCCATCTCCTTTTTTGATATTTTTGGCTCATGAACATAGGATCATAGAGCAGAATCCCAGAATCCCACTATGGATAGAATCTTGCTTGGGTTGCAAGAGAATGGTTACCAAAGTGCCCTTCTTCAAGACAATAAAAATTTCTTACCCCAAAGCATGCAAACCCACTTAGTAGTGGTTAGGCTGACAATGCAATATATTTGGTTTTTATCAGGCAGACTAATGTTGTCTCTTTGGACTCATGTGTCAGTGTTTATTCAGGGTTCATCCATTTTCCCCTACAAAGTAAGGTGTAGTCTCACTGGCCTTTGAAACAATGATTTTCTGATTCATAAGAATAAAACCTGATGAATTATCTTTAATATCCACCTGCCTGTCAGTTGCTAGTTACACTTTTCAGCAAAAGGAAGAGAAAGCAGATGCAAAACAAGTTCATTGTTCTGGAGAAATCAACCAATATTTTGGTAGTTCAGTGACTCTGGCATATGCAAACCTCTCAGTATTTGTACTATAACTTGCTAATCTGTTGCTGGCAGTCTGTTTGAAACAGACAGATTCTTCACTAAAATTATCTGTGGATTTCCAGCTCTTGAGTAATTTTTAAAGTCTATGCTAGCATGCTAATATGCAGGAAAATAAGAAGTTATAGAAGAAACTGGTCTGTGTATGTTGCCTTAGTGACAGTTTCCTGGCAATTGTTCTGATTGAGAACCAGAATATTGTATCAATTCATAAGCACATAGCAACAGAGTTTCTGAAATTAAAAATTCAACCTATTTTTCTCTTTTCTTACTTGCCTTTAGCATTTTGTGACAGAAACATATAAACATGGCGTATAACCTGATATTTATCCCATGTAAACAAAAGGTTTCTAAAATTTCCAGTGACAGGGTAAATCCCTTCGAAATATAAGTTTTCACACAACTTCATGCTGGTATCAAACATTCTTAAAACAGTCATGCAATTACTGTTTTCTTAAAACAGTCATGCAATTACTGTTTTCTTAAAGCAGTCATGCAATTACTGTTTTCCTCATGCTGGTGTCAAACATTCTCAAAACAGTCCTGCAATTACCGTTTTCTGTCATGTAGTGGCAAAAACCCCAAATCTTTTTACATCAATCTAGTGGGATTTATCTTTGCTTTGAAATAATTGTAAGGCAATGTTATAAATGATCAAATCGAGAGACAAACTCATAAGAAAATTTAGCAAAGATTTATTAATTTGTCTGCGAGACCGAAGTTCGGTCGTCAAAACCACCACAGCCAAAGACTTCAGTGTGGAGCCCAGGATCGACGCAGGGTGAACATTCTGGATCTGACCTCCAGCATGTCAGTCTCCACCTCGGGTCACAAATGCTGCCTGCCGCAGCGAGTTTTTATACAGTTTATTCTGCCCGAGGCAGAGATGACTGAATGTTCTTTGTGTTTCTTCACATGCAGATCCCTGGCTTTACACGTGGAGAGGTAGAAAAAGACTCAGTCCAGGTGTCTCGATGTTGTCAGTCGACTCCGGGGAAGTCAGTATTCACATTTATCAGGGTGGTGCCGTTGATTATCTTGGTAGATGTAATCGTCGAGGCGATAATCACTCTTGGGTGGACCCGGCGACCCGGGGAAGCCGACGTTATCGACCTGGAGGCTTCTATTCTTACTTTAAAAACCCCAACGAAGTCCGGGAAATAGATGTATATGAGTAAGACACTGCTCCCGACCAGGATAGTCAAATGACATAGTTTGGTTCTTACAATATTTTATACATTAATAGTATGAATTATCTCTACCATATACTACAGCAATATAAGCTTTTATTTCACTTCTGACTAAAGTGTATATGAAATATTTTAGATTTATTTCACTGTATCAGGAAAGAGTAAGTACATACTTTACTAAGTCCATCAGTAATTCGTTTACTTACATCTGTCTAATTACTAAGAATATTTGGACATCATTACTCTCTCACTGATCCCTTTGTATTGTACATTATAACAAAGTTGCTAATATCTAATGTACTGAGTGCACACAAGTAGCTACAATCAGATGAACTCTGATAATGCACTGCCATCCATTGTCCAGTGAAACATTTTCGACTAAAACCACACAAAACTCCTGAGAATTATTATCAAGCCACAACTCAATATCTGCTATGGTGGTCCCAAATCCCTTGATTCTAATATATATGGTGTGACTACTTTAAAAGCTCACAGAAAGGAGGATTCAGTGGAAAAAAAAAGACTAGACTGAAAATAGTGAGACATGAACTCTTAAGTCCTTTTGCTGACCTCTTGTTTAAATCTGACAAGTCACTTGATAGATTTAACATCCCTTTGTGAAGCAGTGAAAAGATCCTTTCTTTTGAAGGCTTATGGTAACCATCCATAAAGAAACTAAGTGAGGTGCTTGCATAATCAGATGGTTTAAACTGTGTGATTCTGGAGAATAATGGGACAACAGTTTCAGAGGGGGGAAAAAAGGTCAGTGTAGTAGTTATTTGTAGCACACAAAAGTACCTGTTAAAGTCACTGATGACAACACAGGTCAGAGTGATTAAACAAAGGAAGATTTGCAACCTGACTGGCATTCAGCTGTCTTTCCTTGCCTAATTTCTCTTTTTCTCATGGAGCATACTGCATTTCTCCTTCCAGGAGATCAATGCAAGCTCACACAGATCATTAGCCCAGATGAAAAATAGTTTGACAAGCAATGAAATACTTCCAGTGATATGACAGTGGCCTACTTGTGCGTGCTGAGCCTGAAAATATACAGGCAGGACAGAAGTGGGAAGGAAAATGATTCAGCCGGTGATGCTCACAGCTTGCAGAAAGTTGTCAACTTGATCCATATAGCATGTCTGAGCTCTGTGAGTAAGCATCATGCAAGCAATGATAATCCTTCACTTAACAGTTGGATGACTCACAGAGGAGAATTTTTCAATAGATTCTTCTCTGACAGTTACTAATTTGCTTGCTGCACTTCTCTGGCACAAAGGTTTTAAGTCAACTCTGCAGCACTTAAAGGGCACATTAAATGAACAAGAGCAGACAACTCTGCATCTATTGGCAGTGCCAGTATCACAGCATGGAATGAGTAGTTTTTGTAGTATAGCTTTGAGACAAACATATTTCCAAACTGTAATGGGTATGGAGGACATATATAATGGTAGACATCGACTTTCAGGAGCAGACCCTAAACTACTGAAAAGCACAATTAGAGAATATGGTTAGACATGCCCACACAACACAGAATACTTCTGTTCTCTTGGACTTGTGAATTCAGAAGAAAAGTTTTATTTTTTTCCAGCAAAGAAAGTTGATTCTGAGATTGAAAGATTGAAAGGAACTCAGTTCTGCGTTGCTTTATAGAAATATTCTATTCTAATTAAAGAGAGTGTGCTTCTATCATCCCTGATTAACTTTTAATTTTTTTTTCTCACTGAGCATTCAGAAAATAAACAGTAAAAGTCAAAAAACAAGCAATGACCATTTCAGGAACTCATGATGTTTTTCATTCTGTTTTTACTGCCTAAGTTAGAAGGACTCTCCCTAGTCATTAAAGAATGCATGAGTTCAGTTTCAAGATAAAATGTTGAGGAACTCTACTAGTAAGTCCTTTCTTTTCAACATTTTTTCCTTTTTTCAGTCCATGTGAGAATTTTTACAGTTCTTGTTCTATTTTCCATCTTTTAATTTTTAGATTTATTATTTAACATGTAGTACCAAATGAAATGTTTTACTCAGGCCTTTACACTGTCCTGTAGCATGTCTGTGAGTAATCTTCTTCTTGGGACTGGGATAGCACCTGAGGAGAGAGACTTCCTGGGATGAAGTTCCCTCACCCCACCCCTACAGCTCTCTGGGTGTTTTACTGCTGGGCATCCATTGGCTCTAAGGGTGAACCCATCTCCTGAGTACCCATGGGTGAGAATCTCGTGTGTGTTTGTGCAGTCTGTCATCATTCTGGTCCGTGCAGTTACAATATCCCCCCAGTGGGTACACCAAACCTATCACCTGTCAGAAGTCTCTGGCATGTCATCGTCACCCTTATCGTTGGTTAGTTTTGGTTTTGTTTGCAAATTGAAGTTTGTCTGAGGTTTTGGTCTGGTTCCACGTGCCTCACTGCCAGCTTACCGTGGGATCACAGCCTCCCTCAGGCACATCCACTTGTTTTGGCATGAAGTCCCTCCTGGGCTGCAGGTGAGTCACTGTTCCCCATGGCCCTCCACAGATGGAAGGGGCCCAGCTGCCTCACCTTGGTCCGCTCCATGGAGCTGCCTCCACTCTTGCACCAGGGGGATCTTCTCCCCTCCTTCTTCACTGATCTGGGTGTGTGCAGGGATGTTTCTTTCACATATTCTCATTCGAGCAGCTGTGTGGAGATGGGGTGGGGTTTATTACCACTTCTTAAATTCATTATCCCAAAGGTACCATCACTGTTGCTGGGCTTGGCCTCTGACAGTGGTGGGTCTGCTTGGAGCAAGCTGGCATTAGCTCTGTGAGACATGGGGGAAGCTTCAGACAGCTGCTCACTGAAGCCAACCCTGTATCTCCCCAACTACCATGAGGGAATTTTCATGTCAGACCAGTACAAACTGAAATTTCTGCAATTTATTTTTCAGGGGGCACAGCACAGAAATTTACTTTTCCTTTTGCTTAATGTGGTTGTTCTTTTAAAACTGAGCACTGATTACTACTTTCAGTTTCTTAAGCTTTATTTAATCCTTCTTAATCATTTTGCTCACTATAGAATGATAAAGTCATTCAGTGTATGAAAAGAAATAAATACTGAGGCTCATTATAGGAATAATATATTTATCATCCAAATGACAGCAAGTGCTATATTTTTTCTCTCTTGTATTATTCAGCCTGGCTCATTGCTACTTCATATGAAAATGTATTGCAGATAATACTACAGCATACAATCAGATACAGGGCTCCAGACAGCTATATCTGCTTAGAAATTAACTCAGATTAATGTGGCGATAATTGCAGGAGCTCAGTTACATGGTTTTGCTAATTAAGGATTGAGGGAAATGCTGCAGAAGAGACAGTGCATTTGTTAACAAGAATACACTAGTTACTTGGCTGCTCCCATTGACCTCTGAAAAGGTTAAAATGCTAGAACTTTTGGTGGTAAACATGTCAAAAGGGTTATTCTTTATCTTTATTCTAAAAGAAAGCAACTACATTTCATCTCACTTAAAATATGAGGAAAAAAGTAATTGATTATTCCATATATTTCCCAAAATCAATCATAATTTTTATGCATGGTAATCCTTGTTCTTACATTTTGTTATCTAGTTTAAGAAACTAAAAAACATGAACTCATTTTCTTGTGTGATTCTACCTTATGAGTCTCTTCATAATTTTTGAGCCCTTCTAAAACAATATATACAAATTTAACAGAGAAGGAGCAGTCCTGAGCCTACATTCAATATTGTGTCAGGTATATAATTTGCATATATCAATTACAACTTCTGCACATAATGAGTTGATGATCTCTATCAAAGATAAATGCAAATGTAATATAAACACAAAATACATAATAAATTAAAATTTATTCTTTTAAAATTTGAATTAAGGTCATAATTTGCCTAAAATTCATTTAAGTAGCATATCCTTGAACTCCATCTCTTATCTTGTCCACATGATCAAGTTACCATCTTTCCTTCTTAAAGCTCAATTAAATCTCATTACATTTAGCTAACACAAGACTCCAAGTCACTGATTATTCTGAACAGAGTAAGCTTTAAAGTAAAGATTATTTTACTCTGACAGTAGCTTGGTGGTTTAGAGCATGGTACTAATAATATCAATGTGGCTGGTTAAATTCCAGTAGAGGCCAGTCACTTCAGAGTTGGGCTTGATGATGCTTGTGGGTCCCTTTTAACTCTGAATGTTCTGTGATTCTGACTAGCGTGACCTTGATCTGCCTACTATGACTATTTCATCTGGCCAGTCTTTAGAATGGATATTTTGGTGAAATTTCTAGAACCATGTTCTGGCTGTGTAATGTCCCTACTGGTCTTGTGATCAAACATTATCTTTTACTGAAGAGTTTTGCAGGTTTTTTTTGGTCTATTAAAATCAATAGATTTGGCTCCACATCATTATTTTAATAAATAATTATGAAAGAATCATAAAGTCTGTGAGCCATTCTGTCTATCAAATAAATTTTTTCATGTTTGCACACCTCTTTAATAATGACCATGGCCTTTCAGAAGTATTATACTGGAAAAAAGGAAACACTATCCATATGACTTCCTAAGTACTCATCCCCCTATAAAAATGTTGGAAATTTGACTTGGAAGAATGCGAGACGTGAATGAATGCCATATTTGCATAGTCATTCTGAAGTGGAAAGATGGTAAAATTAGGATAGTAAAGCAGAGAATCAGAAGATACCATTCTTTTGCACAGATTACCAGCCATACAAGTAATGGGACTATTTGGACCTACTTTTCCAGTATATAAAATAGGGATTTCAGTTTCATTCAAAAGGTTATTTAAAATATCAACTCTCTGTGAACTTTAAAGCATTTTCTTGATGAATGTAACATAAGTTTACAGAAGACATTATCTAAAAATTAAGATAGTTCTGACATTTCAGAATATGTGTTTGCATTCAGAAGCAAATGTTAGGTTATCTCTGAAGAAAAAAAAACATTTTAGAGCAAAACAAAAAATAAGCCAGTGTGGGCAAAAGAAGATCTAAATTTCCAAGGTAAGAACCGCAGCAAGATAGCAGAAAAAGTAAATTCTGCAAGAAAAAAGGAACTACACTTTTTATTATGAAGATGATTTCACTGCTAGTACAGCAAATTTCACTCTACTGAAATGAGTCTCATTTTACTTCAGAGTTTGATTTGTTTTAAAGTAGAACAGTCCACACTTTGGTAAAAAAATACCAGTTAAAATACATCTTCTTGCCATGACTGTCTACAGTGCATGCTATCCATTTTGTCAAAGCCAGCAGAAAAACTGTATCCTTATCCTGTATAATAGAAAACAATTTTTAAAAGAGCACTGAACTTTCTTGTTATATGTGACTTGCTCCTAGCAAACCAGTAATTCAGTCCTAGGCTCCACAGAACTCTAATCTTATGTTCTGGCCTCTGTCTTGTATTGTAATTCCTCTTAGAAACATTGAGAAAACTTCTACAGTACACATTTAACTAAATGAATTGTTTACAATTGAAGTTTACAATTGAAGACCATCTTCAATGATTTTTTCATAGTGCCATAATGTTACTACTGCTTAAATATGGTGAAATTTATATATTTACCAAATATAAATTTCTGACTATATTGTCAACACTTCAAAAGTTTTCCAGGAGTAATTTTCTTAACCTTCTTTTATCAGAAAAATAAGATCTTTTCACCTGTTCAGATGAAAAGACCACATGCTGTTTAGAGAAGAAATAACATAACTTTTCTTCTGTCTGCAGAAAAGACCCAAGGAACAATCTCTGGCTTGTAAATAATAGAGATTATGAAAAAGACTGGATATGTTTACCTTAAACTAAAATTTTATTTCTAATGAATGCCCTTTATCTAAATTTCAGGCATACAGAGATTGAAAAGAAGCTGTTCTGAATATTCCCCCTTATGGATCTGTTTCTAGATATCCTTTTTTAGGTACTAAAATCCTCCGTTTGAGTAAACTCAAAAAACATACTGCACCAGCAGACCACAGATAAATTTAAAACATTCTTCATAGCCCTTAACTATGAATTCCATAGCTTAAAGAAGAAAGAGCCCATAGTTCTTAGTACTCAAAATAATTTCTTTGTGTTCAGAGTATACAGTTCAGCTTGTCATTATATCATTAACTTCTAGAAGACAAGACAGACAAGGAAAAGGTCTTTCATGAACACAGTATTATCTCATCTGATTCTCTTCAAGTATTGAGTACATCAACAGTAAACAAGTTAAACTCACAGCCATTGGTCCTCCAGGCCTATAAGAAGTGTGCTTTCATATACTTGGCATTTTACAAAAGGAAATATTTGTATTCCTAATCATTCTCAGAAATGCAGTATTTCAGTCATGAAGTTATAATTTCTTGTTGATGCATGTTAATTATGTAAATATTGTGTAATCTGATGTATAACTGCAAATTAAATAATTGCTTCAGAACTGGTTGCCACAATAGATGCACTGAAGCAAAGATCTTGAAATTATAAATTAAATTATTAGATATCTGTGAAGTAGCTTTAAAAACCTTATTTGTTTATGGAAAATGATAAGAAATTATGCTCAAGCAGCAGGAGAGAAAATGAAACAAAATGAAAGGAAGGCAAGAACACCAATCAGCAATAGAGTTTCTTTTACTATCAGGCTTACATTTTGTATTCTGCAGCTACTAAACAACTACCATGGTCTAGTGAGATCCAATTAAAATTTAATAATTGGAAATATGTTCAATTACTTATATTTACTTTTGCCTGGGTCTGCATGATATTTGGGAGCAAAACCTAGAAGGTAATATTGTACAGGTTAAAAACACTGCACTGTGTGATAACTTGCCTTTTTAAATTCTGAGTTTGGTAAGGGACTTTTAAAAAAAGCTCAGAATTTCTCAGAATGTGTCATGATGTTTCATAGC
The DNA here is from genome assembly GCA_024362935.1 of Setophaga petechia. Classification (NCBI taxonomy): domain Eukaryota; kingdom Metazoa; phylum Chordata; class Aves; order Passeriformes; family Parulidae; genus Setophaga; species Setophaga petechia. The sequence continues at coordinate 15,838,191 of JANCRA010000008.1, forward strand.
CTTTTTTCTTATTTTTGCTGATATTTTGATCTCTTGCTTACATCAAGATCCTGGCTAATATCAGGATCTGCTTGCAAAAAGTAAATCCAGGGGATAATGTCAGGGAAAAACTATTCAGGATAATTAATTTCTTACCAGGTAACTTACTAAGCACAATACCAGAACATATGCTGTACATAATTTTTACTTTTCATTAAATAGGAATGCTCAAATATGTGGACTGCCAAGGGGCAAATTACTAGGTAAAATCATGTGTCTTCCACTATAACTTTAGTCTAATCCTCATGTATTTTTTCAGTCTTTCACTAGATTGCCATATATTCTTCAGTATATGTAATAAATCTCAGAAAGGAAACAAATTTACAGGCTGAGGTATCCACAGAGACATATTTTTTAAAAAATTGTGCATTTTGATTGAGGTATAGAGATTGCTTATTTCTATAGAATTATTTTCATTATGTAGCTCAAGCTGTTATTTTCCCAGCTTTTGTATATTCTAAACAAAATTTTTCCTCACAGCATTTAGTTTTCTTGATACAATATGAAGGGAAGTAATTTGTCCAATTCTACTTTCCTTGACTAAGCAGCCCTACCTGTTTTTACTGATGTATAACAGAATAGTTCACAATCTGAAAGTCTCATCTGTTCAAGAGGACAGAAAATAAGTTTTTCACTGCCCATTTTTCTACAGTTGTCATTTGTATTTAATTTTCTTCTGTCCTCTGTAAATTTGTTCCTTTGGTCAATTTTTCATCCTACTTTTCCTTTTAGCTTTTGTTATGTTGCTTCCCTTTGTAAATTCCTACTGATGTTTTTCTTTTGCTATGGTATTATTTAACTTGACATAAAAGCATGATCATGTGGATTTGGTGCTTCCAGTCCTTCAAATCTTGAGCTGTTGTCCTGAATCTTTTGTTATATAAGTGAAACGTGGTTTAAGCTTTTTTTTTAAACTCAGCAAGATTTTGGTTCCTCTGTGTGTCACTCTCTAAGAAAAACAGCATCTGAATGAACTAAAATTTTCATCCTGCAATGTGTGATGAGTGTGTCCCTGTTTGCTTCCCTGTATCCTTTTAGTATACAATTTAGCAATCATTGACGGTGGTTTTCTAGCTGTTTGATCACTTTTTATTATTATCCTAATTATTTTGTCCACCAGAGAATGATATCTTGAGATAGCTGATTAGGAATTTGACTGGGATTTAATTGAAGAATTCCTTGAGTAACATTTCCTCAGCATCTGCTCTGCTGACTCTTTGGTATTTGCCCCTGTGGCCTGAGCAGAGCTTATTATCCTCCCTGAAATTCATCGAGTGTGCACCCACCTCAGAACACCAGAGTCTGGTCTCACCAAGATCTTGAATTCAGGAGTAGCTGCTTCTCTTGCTATCTGAGACCACTTTGTTCAAAATGTCAACTTCGTATCATTAACTGTACTTTGGAGGATTCAGATATTGACCTTCATTTTTTCATTCTTAACATTACTTTGAGTGGAAAGGAGGTAGAATCAATCACTTAGAAATGACAATGTCAGTTGCATGAAAATTTGAAAGAAGCAGCTGATCATATATTTAATATCCTGATCATATATTTAATATCTTATTCACATTTATCTGTTCAATTTAACTGTGATATAAAAAAGAAAAGGTCACAACAGGTTAAGATGTAAATATATACTACATTTAGAGAAATTCAGACATGGTACTATCAATAATTATACTTACGTTTTCCTTCACCATATATCTTACATTTCAATAAAGATTTTGTCCTAAATTCTCACATTTTCTTTATAAGAATTGTCCATTCAAAGTTGCATATTTCCCCAGTTATATTTAATCTCTATTCTTGGAGATTAAGTACCTTTTTTTTGTTATTCTGATGGTAACAGTTCTTTGATGTTAAAACGGTTTGGTTGTCTCTTTGTTTTGAACATTAAGTTATTAAATTTAATTCCATGATCAAAATTTTGTCTGTTACTGCTCATAGAAAACAAGTGCTAAAATTTGCAAATATTCACAAAGAATTCTGTGGCATGCCTAATGATCTAAGTAAGGTCACTATAGGTAAATTTTAATTACTATATTCTTTGGAAATGTCAAAATGAGGTCATAATCAATTCTTTAATTAATTCAGACTTTTAACGTCTTTTTTACTCTTATCAAAATTTTATCAAGCAATTAGATTTGGTATATGTTTTAGAAAATTTGTCTGAAGAAAGATTGAGAAGAAAATGAAAGACTAGAAAATTTCGTTCTATTCACTCCCTTTTCCCCAGGTGATAGTAGGGACTTGAAACCAATGCTTCAATAAACACTGTCTCCAATGTGGAGAGCAATATAAGAACTTATATCTTGTATTAATCAAGCTAGTTAAAATTTATGCTGTTTATAGCTTTTGTTTATGCATTTTTATAGCCTTTCTGTTCAAATTTATTGGATGCTACAGACAAAAACCCAAACCTCTCTTGAGAAATTGTGACAGCAGAAATACATTTCTGTCATATCACTCTTTTAGCAACTAATTTTCTTTAAAGAAATATTTCTAAAGGGCATAGAACTCTCAAGAAGAAGTATACACTCTACGCCCAGATGAAACTCAGTCTCAATAAATATAATTTAGCATCACAGGCAACCCAATGTTTGTTAATTGTTGTAGAACTGCCAGCCTGAGAATGAGTGCATGCTGTGGTATGTGCTGTACTGACACTGAAGAATTATTCAGTGAGATGGGAGGAAATACTTCAGATACAGTTTGTTTGCATCTGTCAGATTCACATTATTATAATAAATTAATTTACTAGTTCAACAGACCTTTCTGTTATTTCTCAGGGACAGGCTTTAACAGTCATGTAAAAATTCTACCTCTTATGAGTGCTTTCTGTAAATTCTTTATTAGTAATTGGCATATTAAGCCATCTTTTATTTCTTCAGTATATGAATATAAATGTTCATCTCATCATAATAAATAATTCAAGCTGAACAGCACTTACAAATTATGCACATTTAAAATACAATTTAGCAAGCACTACTGAAGAGTTTAATCTAGAAATCTCATTTGTTTTACAAGCTCCACAACCACAATCCACACAGGATTATAGTTATTTTAAAGAATATTTGGAATTGCACTGGCATTTTCAGAAGAAATTTTGCAGGCAGGAGAAGCTCAGAAGACTTTTTTTATTCTAAGAGGAAGTTTTTTAAAAATTAGTTGTCTGTGTAAAGTGTTCACACAGTACATAATATTATAAATGAAGCGGTTTGAAAACAGAAAAACCCAAGGATGAATTATGTTTTTATCCTGAAATTACAAGCTCTGTGCCTGGATTAGTTACAGTACATGTAACCTACAGATAGAGTAACTCAGAGCTTATTACCACTAATATTCATTTGCCTTCTAATTCCTGTCACAGAATCTTAACAGGATAATTATGTTCTTCTTCACTCGTTCCTCAAAGCTGAATAATATCTTTAAGGAGAAGAAATTGTGGTTTTCATTCCACCCGAGAAAGCACTATACTGTCACAATATTGGAATAAAATATATGGGTTGTCTGATTAAGAAGCAATTAATTTGGTGCCATGGAGCAGCACAATTCAAAGAACAGAGAACTACAGCATTTCCTTCCCCTTCCTCCTCCCCTACAAGCAATTAAAAGACTGAAAAAGAAGGTATAATGTAGAAATCATAATGGCTGTATTTGCTATGATTTTGAAGTGAGGGCAGATCATGTTCCTTCAGAGTAATGCAATGGCCAGGAAAAGATAAGATTCCTCCCTATTCATCAGTGACTTCATTAGCATCTGTGGGGCATAGGAGCTGCAATACCAGTACTGGTACTACACAGCAAAGTCCTAAACTGAGCTGAGTCATACTCTCAGTTCAAATGTAACATAGTCACCTGAGAGGTGCCTAAAGGAAGGTAACCGATTGTTCTGTGTCTAGGTTTCATCTTTTGTGTATCACTGCACTGCTCTTGTCTGTGTTTTACACTGCTCACCATCAACAGCCAGGGAAATTGAGCCTCCCACCCACTCCTCTATCTACTTCACTTTAGCTGCATGTGAGTATAAGGAAAGAAAGAGAGTAGCTCTCCAAAGTGAAGTTATTACTAACAAAAGTAGTACTCTACTTGTAAGGTCATGAGAGATTAATAATTTTTTGAGCATAACTCTGTGGTAAAACAGAAAAGTAGTCTTGTTTTTTTTCTTTTTGTTCTTCAAATTTATCACTTCTTGGTTCATATGCCTTGATGCTCAATTCCTCCTTTCCTTCCCCCCTACTCTGTCCCCATCCATTTTACTTTACAGTACTTCAAAATTTTATTTTTTGCACAACAGAGTGCAACTTGAGCTTGCTATTGGCTCTTGGTGCACATTTCACTTGATACTAAATCTTAGCTGCACAGCTGACTAAACTGTATGCTTTTGCAATCAATGCAAAGCTGCATGACAGATTACACTCCTAAACTGAATAATGCCTATAATTATTTTTATTAAGAATCTACTGAATAAAATGGACTAGAGAAAGAACACAGCGAACAACATCAAAGTGCAATAAATCTCTTTTTTTTTTTTTTAATTTAAAGAAAACAACTGAAACAGTTGCTGCTCCTAACAACTGCAGTGTACCTGTGGCGCTGCTTAGTCATGGATTGCATTAGAAGCCGCTTCTCCTAAACAGCCTGAAGTTGTGAAGTTTTAGGAGCAATAGGAAGCCTTTGAAAAGGCAAGAGAAATCTTCCCCTTAGGAAGAGCAGGTAGCAGAATGGATCAGAGAAGCACAAAACAAATTTCATGCCAAGGACTGGATTTGAAAGCCTTCAGCTCAATTAAAGTGCAGCAAGGTGCATCAGCCTTGTGAAGTCTTTGTAGTGAAATGGAAAGGATTCTGCCATTGTGCAACCCACCAACCTCTGCTTCGTTATCCATATAGTACTCCTTTTTGTATAAGGCTTTATAATCGAGGGTCATGGTTTGACACTGGCAAAACACCAGGTACCCACAAAAGCTGCTCGCTCACCTTCCTCTGCCACAGCTGGGCAGAGGGGAGAAAAATTTAATGAAGGGTTCATGAGCTGAGATAACGAGCAGGAGAAAACACTTCAAGGGCAAAACAGGCTCAGCTTAGAAATGCTTAACACTTAAAGTGAATTTATTAGTAACAAAATCAGAGCAGAACAATGAGAAGTAAAATACACCCTTAAAAACACCTTTTTACTCCCAAACCTCCCTCCTTCCCATCAACAGCACAGGGAGACAGGGTGTGGGGACTTTGGTCAGTTCATCACCCAAGGTTTTCTTTCACTGCCCAGGGAGAGGAGTCCTTCCCCTGCTGCACCATGCAGTCTCTCCCATGGGAGACAGCTCTCTGTCAACTTCTCCGATGTGGTTCCAATTGCACAAACAGCAGTCCGACCAAAACTGCTGCAACATGAGTGCCTCCCACAGGCACAGAGTCCTCCCAAAACTGCTGTTGTGTGTGTCACTCTTCCACAGGGTGCAGTCCTCCAAGGCCAGGCTGCTCCAGCATGGAAGCAGGGGCCCTCTCTCTCCCCTGGGTCTCCCATTGGATCACAGCCTCCTCCAGGCATCCTCCCACTCCAGCACGGGCACCTCCCCCATGGGCTGTGTGTGGATCTCTACATCTTCCATGGATCCCCAAGGGCTGCAGGGGCACAGCTGCTTCACCATGGTCTCACCACAGCCTGCAGAGGAACCTCAGCTCTGGCACCTGGAGCGCCTCCTCCCCCTCCTTCTGCACTGACCTTGGTGTCTCCATGTGGTTTCCCTCACATGTTCTCACCTCCTTCACTTTCCTGGCTAGGGACATATGCTTTATAAGTACCTCTTGTTATCACAGAGGCATTATCATCATCTCTAATTGGCCCAGCCTTGTCCAGCAGCATGTCCATCTTCAGAGCCATCAGGGATTGGGTCTGCCACACATGCTGGAAACTTCCAGTAGCTTCTCACAGAAGTCACCTCCTTGGCCCCCTACTACCAAAAACCAGCCTGTGCAAAACCAACACACCAAGTCTGATTGATAAGTAGATATGCTGTGCAGCTCATGAGAAACTGTTTTTGTTTATCTACAAAACATACTTTATCTACATATGTTTATGTACAAAACATATTAGCTATATCTCAATTGCAACAGAAGGGTTCCACTGAACTTTTATAAGATGGCATGTTAACACCCCTTATTACAACAGAAACAAAATATTTTTGAATCATTGAAATGTCTCCCTTTCCATCCCTGGACTCCCTAGATCCAACCAGGCCAGAGTAAAACATAAACTAGGCAACCAAGTATTTCTCACACACAAAAATGAAGCAAAGCTCTGAGTGGCAATAATCCAAGACAGGATAAAAATTATCTTGTAAAAATAACTCCACTCGAAATCAGGTGAGGAATAGTGGCATCTCTTTTGAGAATTGCTATTCACATGTAGACTTTGGGAACTGTTTGGCCTTGGGTCCTAATGAGATAATACACACTGGCAGCATTTCAGCATCCTTCCCTCAAGTTCATTCTTACTTTTTATCTGTTAATACAACTGTAGTCCCTAAATATAATAGTGGGTAGCATACATGATTACCTTAAGAAATGTTAATTTGTTGAGTTTTAGAACTTTTATGGAAATTAAATTTAACTGACTACTGAAAATGGAAGTGAAAAAGAAGAATTACACAAAGACAAAAAAAAAAGGAAAAACAAATTGAAACAGAGGACATTTTATTTTATTTTCGTATAAAAACACTTAACTAAGGCATGGTTTGCTAAGATCATTTTTGGTTTGCTGATCTATTATATGCAGACTGCCACAACTTAAGTCTATGATGAAAGTAATGCTTTTATTGCCAAATAGGTGTACTATTGGACAGCTCTACAAAGAACGAGGTAAGAAAGAAATTTACAGTTTTTTGTGGTCCCTTTTCCCCAAAACTTTAAATTTTGCTTAGTTGGTTGGTTTGTTTTGTTTGGTGGGCTTTTTTTGGTTTATTTTACAAAATCTGTTCTGGCAGAAGTCAAATGTAATGTGGAGTGTAGAACAATGAAAATTCAGGAGGCAACCATGAGTTTACTTAATTATCAATGCAGGGCAACCCCCAGCCAGGGAATACCATGCAATGACTCCATGATTCAGAAGGCTGCACAAATGCCTTATCACCAATGTCCAATTAACAAATCACTCTTCAGTAAACAATCTCCATAACACATTCCATGTGCCAAACAACAGGAGCAGCAAATACAGATAAGAATTGTTTTCTCTTCTCTCTCTGAGCTTTTTCACTGCCTTCCCCCGGAAAAATCCTGGGAGAGAGAATTATGTCTCTCTCTGTTCAAAGAGTATGTGAATACCACACTTAAATATCTTTTCAATGTCTCAAATATGAAAATGAGCATATTCAAAAAGGGGAACATATCTGCAGAATGAGCAGTTTTGTCTTCCTCTGAATTTTTAACAGTGCATGCAAAAACCAATAAATGAACCTACAGCTTAGATAAACAAAAAATAATCATTAATTTGCAATAGTCATTTTATATCTGCCTTTAAGAAAAGACTATTCATGTTCACTGGCACTTAATTACAGCTTATCTGACTACATGAACTGATATTTATGACATACAGAATGGAAATTATTTTAGTACAGTTATGCTATTTGCATTGTTGACAAAATTTCATGCCCATTACAAGTTTCTCTCAAGCCATATAAATATTTTGGCAACACAATGAATTTTCTAGGGTCTAATAAAGCAATTAGTTTATGAACATTCCTAAATTAATAAACAACAGTAATTTATTATTAATAGAAAACAAACCCCAAACTATTCCTTAATTTTTAATAGAACAGAAAATCTATTTACACACTACAATTGCTCTGCTGATTGAAAAGCTATAAATTGAAAGTCTGTGTAAATGTCTTCTTTCTCAGTTAGTCAACAGAAAATATTCTCTCTTTTCCCACAAGAATGGATGCATTTCTTTTAGATATTGCAGCTTGAAAATATGCAGGTTTTGTTTGTAAGTTTTTCTTACAATAATAAACAATATTTGACTTTTAGATATTCTTACTGTTTTATAGTATTTTTGGTAGACATCTAAATTTAGTGTTACAGAAAATTATCACAGGCATTTAATTTATTACTTTGTTCAATATCAGTAATTTTTCTCATAAAGAAGTGTGAATAGAAGTTACTTACCAAAGGTCTTCTCCCTGAGATATTTCAAAGAAAGAAATGACACACAGAAACAGATTTGTGAAGTTGGGAATTTCAGTTTACCATCATCTTCTATTCCTATTTTTCCAAGGTATTTTTTCTGTAGAAACACAAACTTGGGGTTTTATTCATAGGAAGAACTCACTCATTATTAATTTTTGATTGTTTTTTTTTGTGGTCTTAACCACAGTTTTTAATGCAATTTTCAGGATAATGAAGTTTGTTGTGAATCACTGGACACAAAATTAATGCCTGAAAAAAGATTAAATTTATTCGATATTTGTTACAGATAAGAGAGAAAACAATAATTGGAAGTCTTTTCTCTTAATCCATTTTAAAAAGGGAAAGGTGATCTATGCCAGAACAGAACCTAACCATAAATATTATTGTTTTTCACTAATTTAGGAAAAAATACATAGTATTTTAGAGATAATCAGTAATTTCCTGGTGTTTCAGCAATATCTTTACAATTTTTTTAAGACAGGAGTTATCACTCCAAAATATCGAGCAAAAAGAACCTAGTTAGATTATTTACTTTTCAGCTTTGAGATCTGTGAAAAATTTAGGTTTTAAGAGCTTTGATTTTGATAGGTAGCAACGGTCTTTAACATATTTCCTTATAGAAAATTGTTTGATAAAAATGAACCTTCAGAAAAATAATTATATTTAAGCATGAATCATTAATTGGCCCAATAACAGGAAACTTCATGAAGTCAAATACAGAGACATTCTCATTTAACGTCATGCAGTGTAATGAAGGAAGGTATTCCTGCATCCTTTAATACAACCTTAGGAAAAACTGCAGTAAAATGGCCTTGATGGCAGCAATGGTAACTGCCAGAATGGCACTAACATCACTAACACTGGTAACAAAGCTACCCAAAGCACAGATGTACATGAAAAATAGTCTGCTATCAGAGGTGCTGTTAAACAAAATGAGGAAAAATAAAACACAGAACAGATTATCTCACATCTGTCAGTCCTGGGGTAGCTTTTGGCTTGGGACAGTGGTTACTAGTCCCTCCAGAACCTTACAGACATGCATACAATTGGACCTAAAAATTGCATGCTAATTTTTTGGAGCATTTAATTTAACTGGGAATGCAAAAAGAAGAACACACCTTGGGTTTTTATACAGTTGAGTCAGTGTCCTGGTTTGGGACAAATATGGGAGGAAACTTCTGACGTGGTGTCCTCTAGAAAGAAAATTCAAGTGGCCCCCTCCCCCAGCTGGTTCGGGAAAGATTTCCTTGGAGAAAAGTAGAAAAAAATGTTTATTTAACAGGCAAAGTACTCACAAACATGACAAAAAAAAAATGAATAATATTAAACAACAAAACCTCTCACTGCTCTGAAGAGATGACAAATTCAGAAAGTCCTTTTATGGGCAAGGCTCAGTCTCTCATGCTCTATGGGGCTTGGGCCCAGTGTGCCAGGCCCAGAGTGCAGCTTGCGAGTCCCCAGGAGATTCTCCTGAAGTCCTGGCCCAGAAAAAGAAGGTACAAAAACCCTTCTTGCCGAAGCTAATGAGGAAAACCAGTGAAAAAAGAAAAAAAAACCCTCCCTCTCTCTCTCTCTCTCTCTCTGCAAAAAACCAAGAATTCCGAGAGAGCAGCGAGAGCCTTGTCTCTGTCCCGCTGTCTGAGTGGGCAGCACAGGCCATGGGAAGGAACGCAAGGCAGCAAGTGCAGGTTCTACAGACAAACTGCACGCTTCCTCTCTTCCCCTTGGCTCTTGGAACCAGGCTTAAAATCACAGAACTCAATATCCTGCATAAGCAGAACAGATGACTGGGGATACAAGCATCATAAAGTCACCCTGGGACAGATAGGAAGCAGTCAGAAAAATCAAGAAGTTTTCTGACAATGCTTTTCTTGAATCATTGCCTTGGCCATTCTACAAAGGAAGTGATATTTCCTTCCTTTTTTTTTTTTGTTAAACATAAAGCTTAATGCACTGGATGATGTTTTATTAATGTAACCAGTAAGAGAGAAGGCATGTGGAATGTGACTGAGATGGTTTTCCGAGAGAACTGTATTATGGTTTCCTGAGTTGCCTCAGTTTTCAGTATTAATATTTTATCAGTGAGAAAAACACTTGTGCTCTCATTATACCTTTGAAATATGTGGTGGGATATAAATCTGGCATATTTGCTTTAAACTACATAAGCAATATTTTATAATAGCTAGTACTGGTCCCTGAGAGTTACAAGCATGGGTTCTGGTGCTGGATTTGCCATAGATTGCCCCACTGATATTGGAGACAGTAATCATGGTGCATAAGATTTCTTGTCTTTAAGATATGAAGGATAATATCCTCCATTCCTCATTTTTACTAATTTTTAATAAACAGATAGAAATATGATATAGGATTGAACATGTTTGAAGTACATTTGAGATTATAAACTATTTGAGATCCAGGTAAATGGAAGAAATTTAAAACCAGGCAAACAGAATTCATCTGTGACTGCCTTGTAGTCCTTTTTTTCAGGCAATATCTGCAGTAAATTATTGGATTACATTAGGTAGGATGTGGTTCAATGGTGAAAGACCATTAATGTCTCATCAACTGTAAATTGTGATGAAACAATTTTCTTGTGCTGACAGCACACAAGGTACTTGGACACGTGCAGTCATTCTTACTACCTAATTATAGTTTGACTTTGACCATAGAAATCTTACTTGCTTGGCCAAAAAAATCTAAGTTCTATCACAGCAATCTGTTCTATAGCCTGAAAATTTATCAGGAATTTAAGATACAAGCTACCAGTAGAAAATACAAAAAACCCACCAATGACAAATTATTTCAATTATTTTATCACAGAAGATGCAGTTAATGGTGGAGCAAAGAAACATGATGTAATACTTTATAACATATTTAGAGGAAAATAAGCTGACATCATGGAAGAAAATTGTTTTGAGAGAAGACTCCACGAATACAAAAATAGGAGGAATAAAGTGGTTGGGTTTTTCAGCAGAATATAATCAATATTGGTATCACTTAAATGTCAACAAAACAAAATGTCAACACAGAACAAAATTTGCTGATATTACAAAGATTACTTGACATCCAAAGAAAAAGCAATTGTGAAGAATTGGTGGCTTCTATCAGCACCATTCAGGTATTAAATATATCGGTGGCAAAAAAATGTAAAATAGAGAAGAGGAAGAAATTCATCTCCTTCTCCTTGAAGAATATTGTGAAGTATAGCTCTCTAAACTGAAAAAATATCAGATTTCTTCTGAGACCTTTTGAAACTGGCCTATTCAAACCTGTTTTCAGAATCTTTGGCAAACATTGTTAAGGAGCACAGTAATTTTCTGAAAGAATTTCCATGATCTATAAATTCGAAAGCCTTTGCATACCTTCCAGAATTTTGGTGTTAACAGTGAAATAAGTGGATTAGCCCTAATGAGGACAGGTGGAAGGATCTGCTAAGACACTGAAAGCAATCACAGCACCACAAAGGGCACAATGGAAGCCACTTGGCAATAAAACTGACAGTGAAATTTAGTGCCAAGAAGTGCAGTTATTTAGCTGACTGCAGAGAGTTATATAGCAAAAACTGAAAGCCTGGAGAAATACCTCAGGTCCAATCAGCTGTAAATTTTGTGATTTGAACTCTACTCTCATCTTCAATCCATGTATCTTTCCTTTTTACCTGATAAGCAGAATGAAACATCAGACAAATCAATTTCTATTACTCCATTGATCAAGATAATTTATCTTTGTCATACTTCAAGCCATTCAATCTCAGTAACATAGTTTAGTTCTAATTTTTAGTTTTCTCTACAGCAAGTGCTTTTGTTTTGAAATGATGTCCAAAATCCCCATGTTTAATCAAATATACATTACAGTTCTAACAATTAGAAAAGAATAGTATGATTCACAACCAATAAAATAGTGATTCCCTTACATTCACTCTATTGTTTACCGTGGGATTGATATTTGCTTTGTATAAATGGTTTCTGCAATATTGACTCAATTTATGTCAATCTACATTATTTCACATCCTTGAACTGCTTCCTTTTTTTTTCCTGAACTCTAAAAGTGCTGTCAGTCTTATTTACTTTCAATTGAAAGCACCATCTCTCTATAATAAAATTCAGAAATTATAAAATAAAAGCTTATTTAAAATGCTTCCCTGAACATAACCAAATAATACATATTTGAAATTTCAAATATCTCTCATTTAAAATATATTGCTATTTCTTTCCTAGGTAACTGAAAGTGAGGAGTTGCTTCTAAGAGTGCAGGTACACACAGCCTGTTGAAAGCAATATTGACCTGTTGATTAATTTTTTTTATCATAAGAAAATGAAGAGTTAAACATTTTGTCCTTCCATTTAAAAATCCCACTGTCCACAGCTTAGTGGGGAAGAGCAAAAACCTTACAGATGTCTCTAGTCATCCCTCAAAGGATATCCAACAGCAAAGAGCAGTGGTAGTTCTGAAGACTGGTGGTAAATTTATCTTGATGAGAGATCAAGGAGGGATGAAAATCCTGCCCTTTACTCAAGAGCAGCATTACTTTTGATGTTTTGGCACATATCCCAAATTAATATATTCATGCTGGGAACTGCAGATGCTTCCTTTAGTAGAAAAATCAGAACAGGAGAAGTACTGAAAACAGAAAAATATTCCTGCCTACACACAGTTTGGGACAACTTTTCTTTCATTTCTGAGACAGGAAAATGTGAAATTGAACACTACTAAATTGCCTTCCAAATTTGAACATTCCCAAAGATTCTTGTCTTCAATCTTCACGACAAACAGAGCAGCATCCAACACAGCACAAGTTAAGGCCACCTATTAATGAGTTTTATTTATTAAGTACAAATTACCCCAAATGTAGACATGTGTGCTCTGATTTACACAGTCAGAGAATGAACATCTAATACAGGAAGTTATTAAAAATTTTAGTGCAAATCTTTTTGAATACAAAACAGAGATACAGGATCCTTAATTAGTCCAGAAAGCCATCTAGTCATACTGAAAAATTAAAACTTATTTCCATATAGTTTTAAATGACTGTTTTTATCCTTCAAAATGCCTTTCTTGTCTATTCTAGGTAGACTCTATAAATTACACCTCTATATGTGTAAAACATTTTTAAGAATATATTTTCAGTGCATGTATTACAGAAAACTATATTCTGTCTGTATGTAGTTGATACTCACTCTTAGCAATGACAAATCAAATATCAAAGATGTTTTTCTAAATTATCAGATACATTGATTTGTACTCTTATATATTTATAAGAGACTTCAAGCACACCTTTGGCATCAAAATAAATTGCCTTAGAGTATTTTCAGGGGAAAAACAGGCTTGGCAGGGAGTAATACTAATTATTTTAAGATAAACCTGCCTTTCATGTTTCTCAGATTACTCCAATCAATGTCCTCAGGTTCCTTTTCAACAAAGGAGCTACAAGAGACATGCCGAGGATGGAGGCAACATGCCAAGCCTGAGGCAGCTCCTTCCCTACCCTGGGCTCTCAAGCTGCAGTCATTCATTCAAAAGGCTGAAGGAGAAACAGGAAACTTCACCCTTTTTTTCTCATAAATGCATAAATTTATGAGAAAACTAGAAATTTATGATCTGTTAAATAACTGGCAGCAATAATTCCAACCAAAATATAACAAACTATTATCCCAAATTAAATTCAGAAACAGTTTACATGTTAGATATTTGATAGATATGTTTTTTCTTATGTTCTACAGGCTTTCATCCATAGTACAAGATATGACTTGAGATATGCCTTTCAGTGAAAGAATAGGAGGGCATGGACTACTTTTCAGGCAAGAATAAAGTGTCTTTTCTCTTTTTGTTCAGTCAGTAAATACTGAGCAGGATCTCTAGCCAGGGCATTAAAATCTCCAGCTAAATGTTCTCTTCTGACAAAGTTTGAAGTCACAGTGCTAACTCCTAGAAAAATGCACTACCTGCCAGGGTATCATTAAACCTTCATATTGATATATTCAATCAGGAAATATTACTTGGAACAAGATCTGGAACTCAGGCATATCATGTACCTGCTGAGAGTTTTAACTATCCAGAAAATAGATTTTAGGAGATTAAAATGTCATCCTAAAACAACCTGTTTCTAGAGAAAGGTTTGGCAGGACACACTCATTTAATCTGACTTAATTCACCCATGGTTCTGGCATAGGGATTTTCCTCCAAACCCTTCACCATCATTTTGATGGATTTATTTTGGTTTAAATGAAACTGGTTTTTCTTCCTCTGTTCTACATTTTCATTGCAGAAACCACTTGGAACAAGATTCTTATCAGCTTTTGGTTTCATCATGGATTGATCCCAAAAGAAAAATTTTTTTTTTTTAATTTTTTTTTACAGTGAGAATGATCACTCACTTGAGCAACCTCTCCAGGAACTTGATAGAGTCCCTGTCACTGAAATTTTTCAGAGTTGAATTGCTGGATAATCTCATCCAGGCTGTCATTCTCATCAAAGTTTGGACTGGATGATCTTTAGGCTTACATTCCAGCCTGGATTGCTGCATGTGTTTCTATGATTGCAAGTTCAGAAGTGCTGCTCCTGGATGGGAGGATGGGATCTGACCCAGGCTCTACCAGATTTTATGTGACTGCTGTGTTAGGCCTCAAACCATGCTTCTCTATAGTTTGTAATTCCAAGTCAGCTCTTAACAGAGCTCCCATTCTCAGAATTTTGCATCATGGGAGCCATTATACTGAGTATGTGCATTAGGTAGATTAGGAACACACAGATGTCTTCATATTCTGGATTCTTGCCTTAAACATTAATTAATATATGCATCATGGAATTTCTTTAATAATATTGTAAGTACTTTCTTTAAAAAGTGAAATAAATTTGAGTTGCACTGAGAAAGATGAATAAAAAGTCCTAATGATTTTTTTTTTTAATTTTTGTTTACAGTGAGAATGATCACTCACTTGAGCAACCTCTCCAGGAACTTGATAGAGTCCCTGTCACTGAAATTTTTCAGAGTTGAATTGCTGTCATTCTCATCAAAGTTTGGACTGGATGATCTTTAGGCTTTCATTCCAGCCTGGATTGTTGCATGTGTTTCTATGATTGCAAGTTCAGAAGTGCTGCTCCTGGATGGGAGGATGGGATCTGACCCAGGCTCTACCAGATTTTATGTGACTGCTGTGTTAGGCCTCAAACCATGCTTCTCTATAGTTTGTAATTCCAAGTCAGCTCTAAACAGAGCTCCCATTCTCAGAATTTTGCATCATGGGAGCCATTATACTGAGTATGTGCATTAGGTAGATTAGGAACATGCAGATGTCTTCATATTCTGGATTCTTGCCTTAAACATTAATTAATATAAGCATCATGGAATTTCTTTAATAATATTGTAAGTACTTTCTTTAAAAAGTGAAATAAATTTGAGTTGCACTGAGAAAGATGAATAAAAAGTCCTAATGATTAGCCACACGAATTTTTTTTAATACACTGCAGTATATAAATTATGGTGTAATTTATTTACTTCTGTTTTTGCAACCTAACCCTGAAGGACTTTTTTTTCCCCAGTAGACATTCCATTATACAGGAACAGTAGTATACAATTGCTTTATTCATGTCTTTTTCGAGCTCTCATATGAAGCATAAGTACCAGTTTATCACATTCATGTGCATTTATAAAAAAAAAAATTAGAAGATGCAGGTGTCAATGCAAATCTTGATACATGGACTTCTACTGTAATAAATCTATCCAGACAAAACACTGAAATAACACATGGTCTAAGAAAATCACTGAAAAATAGGTCTGACTTGTAAAACTTTGCAATTATTTTACCTGAGGTCATATGTTATGAATCATTTTATATTTAAAAGACTGTAAAGAAAATAAAAAATAAATTTAAAAAAAACACTAGAATATTTCATTATAGTTCAGCTGCTTGTCTTAATTTTAAAAAAAGCAGCCAAGGCCTCTTCATTGTGTCCACAGTCAGTCAAAAAAAAAAGATTGGAATTATTCTGGACTTGCATACCTGTAAGATAAATAACATTCACACCAAAATGACTAATTATTGCAAAATGTAGCAAACTGTCAAAAAATAAATGTGCAGAAATAATTTATCAATCCCTTGAATATAAAAAATCATCTATTTTCATTAAATACTTCATCAAGAAGACAGTGTAAATTTTCAAACTAATTCAAGTTTCTAAAATTAGTTTTCAGTTTTAAAAGAAATTCTTAGACTGTTTTTTCTGAGTAAGATGCTTTTTTTCTACTAGTGATCTGTAATACATGTATTTGCTCAGACTTCTGAGACCAGCAAATAGTTCAGATAATGTTACATTCACCTAATGAGGATAATCTTGGCAAATGAGACAAGGCATTCTTCAATGCCTCACAGGGTAGTTCTAAAACTGTCTTTGTGGCAGAGTAATTTTCCCGTTTTTCTTCAGCAGACTTGTATCAAGAAGTGAAGGCTGTTTGGAGGAGCCAGTGACAGAAGTATTCTCCACATCCATTCCATCTTTCTCGAGCCTTGTTTGATCATTATTCTCAGCCACATCTGGTATGTGATACCATTCCAGCACCATTTTATCTGCTCATCTCCTGATTGCTTTCCTGACACTTTGCCCTCCAGTAACACTAGCTTTGATTGTTATCCAATCTTTTGCTAAAATAGAAAAAGAGTTTCAGTGTTGTATCTCAGATGTGTATATTGAATGTCAATTACACACCAACTGTTCAAGTATCTACCCACTAGCAGCTCCAAACATTGGTGTCATGGTTTGACACTGACACAATGCCAGTGCCCCCATGAGAATTCCCTCTCCCTGGCATCTGCTGTGAGGTGGAACCCAGGAATAAGCAAAACAGGCTCCTGCTTAGGGAATAAAGGAAAAAAAAAAAAACTTTATTAACTAAAACTACAAAAACTAAACCATAAAGGAAAGAAAAATAAACACAAGGAAAATGAAAACTATACAGAAACACTCCACCACTTCCTCCTCCCACCAAATCCCCAATACATTTACATTTCTCACAAATATACACACTCGGTCTGACACCACCCTTTAGACAATCGAATCTTCAGCTCATCAAGAAGTAGACGGAGTCCCTTTCCCGTACCAGGAACCTTTTGTCACAATCAGCAGCCGCCCGGGAAAAAAAAAAAGTCCTTCACTGCTATCATGTGATTCCTTCCCTCCTTCCATGCAAAGAGATGCTCTCACCATCCCTTGCATGGGACAGAAGTTATGCTTCAGGGTAGATCTTTGGATCTTTTAAGGATGCCTCGTCTCATTCCAAGCAGAGCACAGTCTCATCTCTCATCTCTTGGGACCTCTTGTCCCCCCCATATTTATTAGCCCCCTGGGGCCGGGGGGCCTCCAAAATCCACAAACTGAACTCTCTTAGCTCTGAGTCTTCGCTTTCCCCCCTGAAATGCAGTCTCTGTATCACCAGGAGTCAGTTCATGGTTTTTATAGCAAGAAAAGGTTCAAGGAAAAACCCACTCCATCTTTCCTCCATTCCTTCAACATCTTTCTCTTTGCCAGACCTCTCACTGGTCTATTTCTTCCTTTATCCTCCATTCTTATCCTCCTCTAGGAAAGGGAAATGTTCTTGTAAAGTTTTCATTGTCCACCAAAGGGTTAAAAGTCCTCTCAAGCGAGCGGCGGGACTGCCCGCTCGCTGCCCCCCCCTCTTCTCCTCCCAGCCGTGCTAGCCGCTGCCTGGACATGATATCAGGTTTCAAGGTAACTCAGTCCGGCACAGCAGCCCTGCGTTTCTCTCCGTCTCCAAAAGATGATGGGGGGGGAAATGGGGGAAAGGTACACAGGTCTCTCGGTGCCCCCCACCCTTCCACCTGGGTCCGGCCTACCGATAGAAATGGGCCGCGTGGCTTCTCCCCTCCCCCAGCTCAGCCGAAGCTGAGCCGGGGGAGAAGCAGCTCTGTCCCGCCGGAAATTCGAAAGGGCCGAGCCAGCAACTTCCCTGCTCTTTTAACCCCTTGGATTTTTATTTTTTTTGTGGTCTCAGAGGCGTATCCGAATGTCTCACTGGCTAGAACAGATGCCCATCTTAAAATCCGGACAGCCACTGGCCACCAAAACACAAAACAACACATCCCAGATGTTCCACTTCCGGTCAAACCACGACAATTGGCTATTACAGATGAACAGGTATTAGAAGGAAAATACATAAAGATTATTATTTGAGCTTAGTCTGTTTATAAAGCATAAGAAATGTACATGAAATAGTTCTACAATTTTGATAGAGTTTTTTAATATGGATTCTCTATCAAGGGCTTTCAAAAGCAAGATGAAAACAAAGAAAGAAATCTGAAGTTTGCATATATTCTAAGTGAGGAAAAAGAATTCTCTTAATAACAATGGTATCTAGTGACAATTTAAATCAGTTATCTGCCTAGCCCGCTGAGGAAGAAAACACTCAGAAACTCACAGAGATGAGGGATTGCTCTAAAAGTGTGAATAAGTTTGAATAAACCAGAAGATCCTCAATGTGGAACAGATTCAACTCACTGCCTGTGGCAGGGTAGATATGAGCACTGCGCAGACAGTGCTGGCTACAATTTTGACACTCTGTTTCCCACACAGGAACTGTGTGTTGCTGGGCTGAAATCACTGTCAGAATGTGCAGCTGGATGAATTTCCCTTATCTATTGACACATGTGGAGCTATACTGTCTCTTGGGTTGGATTTCTTGTTGAAATGCTCAATAAGTACTTGAAAAGAAAGATCCATGCTACCTGTCCAACACTGCTTTACCCTGTTATGAAGATAAACAGAATGCTCAAAACATGGATTTTAATTTCAATGAAAAAACAAATCCCCCCCAAAAAAACCCGAAACCAGAACCAAAACAGCAAATTGCCTTTTCCCTCATAAATGTGAAATGCTGACATCATCAACTCTGACTGCCCATAGATTTATTTGCCCATAGAACAAGGCTGCCCATAGATTTATTTTTTTCTTTGAAGTTTCAGACAGAAATTGAAATTTTAGTGCAATGTCATGAAGACAAGGAAAAGTTTACTGAGAGCAGCTTTATGAAATAATAAGGTCAAAAATGAGAGATGGAGCTTTATAAGTCATCATATTTCAGGAAAATGCAAATTATAAATGCTATCAAGACAATTAAGATCTTGCAGAAATTAATGCAACAATTAATTTTTCTGGAATGTTTGATCATTCTTGTGAAAATCTACTACCTGTCCAAATGGGAAAATCTAATTTCTTTTTTTCTTCTGGCCTTCTCAGAACAACAGGATGACAGAATGCTTGTTTCCAAATTGAAAACAAAATCACTGGCCTTTATGCTAAAAATCTCTATATTAATAAATTAAACACTATCCAAAGCACTGCCTTTGATGTAATTTGTAATTAGAGGCCTTTTATGTTTATTATTGCAAAATATGTTGTTTCAGAACAATGTCTGAGTAAGGCAATCTGTGATAATTAGAACAAGTTAACAGCTTTCCCACAATATTTGTATGGAAAATGCTGCTTCTACTAGGTCTGTTTCTACTTAGAAAATATTTAATAAGATTTCTGTATTTTAATTTACCCAAAATTAACATTTTATTTCAGGCCATAGTGTTCATTAAGGACACTAATTAATACTTATTTCCTTTTGTAGTTCAGTTCAGGTCCTGATGACTCACTTTCCCCAGAGGGATTCCTATGATGTGCCTCAGAAATTTTGTTCAAACAGGGATTTCTAGCAGATAAAGAGAACAGGGATATATGACACCTTGAATGGTATTTCTTAAAGCAAACAAGCAGTACAAGAGAGATAAAGTTAACCTGAATGCCATATTGTCTTCATAACAACCTCTTCCCTTCTACAGTGGGGAAAGAATTAGGAGTAAAAAGCAAATAAAATATTTTAGCAGTCTAAAATTAGATTCAATGTAATCTATTTTATAAAAGGTTTTTTTTTTTCTTTAGAGATAATACAGAAAAAAATCATTGCTTATCTTCTGTTGATTCTAATTTTGTATGAACATTTACTTTCAGAAACAGAAATACAAGGGACTGTTATATATGAAAGTAAAACTTCAAAATTTTTATTTCACTCAGGGGTAGAAAACTGAAATATAAAACTACTCCATAAAGACTACTGGAAAGATTACTCCAGATAAGAGATCACACCTTTTCCATCAAGGCCAAAGAAATACCATTTTATCCTTTATTAAATTTCTTTTACATAATCCATGGAAACACTATATATTGGGTTTGCATGGCCAAGTTTTGATAGGAGGCTGTCCTCCTGCAGCTCAGCAATGACCGTGGGGATGCAGAGATCCACCTGCAGCCCATGGAGTGAAGCTGGGCAGGCCGATGTTGAACGCCCGGCAAGCTTGCCAGCCCGCTTGCAGTCGTGGGGGCACTCTCCCGACAAGTGTCAGGTGCAGCGCCTAAGGCCAGCACCTCGCACTATGGCGATAACGCTGCCTTCACTAGAGACGTGGCCACAGTTCAGCCTCAGTCCGTGGGAGAATGAAGGAGGGACTCCTCAGTGGTTGGCACAGTCAGGTTTATTCCCAAGGGATCCAGGGACTCCTCAGTGGTTGGCACAGTCAGGTTTATTCCCAAGGGATCCAAGAACCGAAGAGCCCCGAGGGAGGGACTACAGCATATTTTAAAGGGAGTGGGAGGTAGGGGGCGGAGATGCTTGGGAACTAATGGGAGTCCGGGGAAGGGTGATACAAAAATGATAGACATGAAAGGAAAACCAATAGGGAAGAACTTAGGGAGGGGCCCCGGCCCCCTAACCAATCACTCGACGCCCTAGTGAGAAGTTTCTGGAAAAGGGGCAGGAGGGCCGAGTGACTGGCAGGCAACCGGGGGTGGGGAATGGAAAGGATGCATTTGTAGTTGGGGAAAACCAAGGAGGGGTCTGGTGATTGACACTTAACTGGAGAAAACTTGGGCAGAACCATAGCCAAAAACAACTGAGGGGGAGCGGAACATACCAAACCACAACAATGGAGGAAACCCACTCGGTAGCAGGTGGATGCTGGAGAGGAAGACTGTGACCCTCTGGAGGCCCAGGTTGGAGGAGGCTCCTGGCAGGACCTGCAGACCCAGGCATAGAGGAACCCAGGCTGGACCAGGTTTCCTGGCAGGACTTGGGACCCTCTGGGGCACTCATGGTGCCCCAGGTTGTCCTTGAAGGACTGTACTCTATGGAAGAATGAACCACATTGCAGCAGTCCATGGAGAACTGTTGCCCATGGGATGGACTCACACTGGAGTTGTTCATGGACAACCATCTCCTGTGGGAGAGATCCCACACTGAAGAAGGAGGAAGACCCTTCTCCCTGAGCAGCAGCAGGAACAATTACCATAACCCCCACCCATCCCCTGTCTCCCTGGGCCACTGCAGGGGAAGAGGAAGTGTTGAGAAGAGGGTAAGGGGAGGAGGAAGTTTTGAATATTTATTTCACTTTTCATTATCCTGCTCTGCTTTTGACACAAAATGTGTGAATTTCTTCAGCCTAATTTTAAAGTATCCCTGTGGAACAATGTATCTTCTCTGGTCATTTGTTAAATTATCTGTAGTCTTTTAAAAGAATGGAGATGAAACAGGTCTCAATCTTGTAGTACATGATTTTAAGATACCTTCATGAATATCCAATGTAATGTCTTCAATTCAAAGTTTATTATAACAGGAGGAGAACATTACCAGTATTGCAATTTAACCCCAGGTGGAAACTAAGCGCCACACAGCCAATCACATACCTTTCCCCATTGGGGTGTGAGAGAAAATCAGAAAAGTGAGCAAACCGATGGGTTGAGATACAGATCGTTTAATAGGCAAAGCAAAAGCCATGTACACAAGCAAAGAAGAAAAAATAATTAATTCACTACTTCCCATGTCCAGTGATCCCCAGGAAAGCAGGGCTCCATCCCACATAACAGCAGCTTTGGAAGACAAATGCCATCACTCAAAATGTCCCTTTCTTTCTTCCTCCCTCACAGTTTTTTGTGCTGAGCGTGACATCACATGGTATTGAACGTCCCTTTGGTCAGCTGGGGTCAGCTGTCCCAGCTGTGTCCCCTCCCAACAGATGGTGTACTCTCAGCCTTCTCACTGTCAGGGCAGTATGAGGAGCAGAAAAGCCTTGACTCCATAAGCCCTGCTCAACAAAAATGTGTTATCACAAAAATGTGTTAGCACTGTTGCTAGCACAAATACAAAACATGGCCTCATACTACCTACTGTGAAGGCAGTTACTACAGCCAAACACACAACAACTGGAAACACAGATATCAGCAAAAAAGGATTATTCCATCTTGGGTCTGTAGAGAGTGTAAAGTCATGAATGCAAGCTCATGCTGAGGATACTAGAGATTTACTAGTCATCAACTGCTTGTAGTGGAAATGTTTCCTTCATCTTTTATAATTGGCTGTCATTTCAGTTGTTTGATTCAGCCATGTCTTGAATTTGACTTTCACAAATTTAGCAGAATTAAACATTTAAAAGCTTCATAAACAGAGTTTTTGTTAAACTGAGAAACAGATGGAAGCCAGCAAGCAGTAAGTGTCAATACATCAACAAATTATAGGCTGTCTCTTGAGACAATCCCACTGGGCTCAAATTCGTTACCTTTACTTAAACTGAATAATTATACAGATTTAATTTCACCAAAGGCTACATACAAAGTAGGATATTAAATGCCACTAATGAATGTAGAATCAGAACCACTGACAGAAACAGGAGAGCAATCACTGCTCTATGTTAGATTTGCTGAAACAAGCCAAATACTACTGTTTTAAACATACAGTCTCGGGTCATATATTTGAACCTCATTTGCAACCATTTTCGAAATCTCACTTGCATCCTGACTATTCAGCTCATTGACTTTGTGAATTATGCGTGTTGCTTAAATCCACTTAAAACTGTGAAATCTTTGTGACATGATGAAGTAAAGGGGAACATATGTGAGCATAATGTTTATAATAGATTTTTCACATCTGTCTTTTATTGACAAAGCACAAATATCATTATAGTGCAAAGCCTACATGATTAGATGACTCATTTAAGAGATCCTTGGCTTTGATTCATCAACAATAATCAATAATAATATCATCCATTTGCAATATTTTGTAATAGAAGTTTTCTTGAGGTGAGTATAAAATATATTTGAGTGTTTTACAAATAATAGATTCTTGGGATAGCTGCACACAAATTAACATGTCCAGGCTCTACCAAGAATACAGAAACATCAAACATCACCCTGGCATGAAGAGAAAGAATAACAAACAGCAAAGCTTAACTGCAGTTGAATTTGGCAGTGGAAGGGAAGGATGGGGAGGGCCTTTATTATAATTTTGCCAGTCAAAGACAGACTGAAATAGTATGTTCCTGCACTTAGAGAACTTTATTTGACAACAGACACAGAAATGGAAAAGATTCTTGCTAGCTTCCTTGTCTCTGGTGATAAATCTGCCCTCAAGCCTTCCAGATCTCAGCCTCAAGGCAGTGTGGCATAGAGGGAACAACCCACAGCAGGAAAATTAATTAAGGGCCACTTAAGCTAACTGGAGTTCTACAAGTCCATGAAATCAGCTCGATGGTGAGAAGGAGCCCAGGATGGTTAGAAATGCTGGATGATATCATTGTGAGGTCTTGGTTAAAAGCAGAGCTCCCTTAGGGCTGGAAAATATTAATTATGTCTACATTCAAGAAAATCAAGAAGGATCTGAGCAACTACTGGTAGTTGTCCTGACCTTATTATTAGAGAAAATAGTACATCAACTTTTCTTGAAAACAATGCACAAGGATAAGCAGGACAAGAAGGTGATAGAGAACAGTCAGTGTGGGCCCTTGCCCAAAAGAGAAGTCAAAGTCCCAAATGCAAGACCTGCTCTACCCTAATTCAAGCCCCACACTTCTTCCCTCTTGTTTTTGAGTATTGTTTTGTCGTAATAAATATCCTTTTTTTCTTTCCTCTAAAAGCTAGGATGTGCTAAATTTATAAGCTAATGCTGCTATCTCTAAAGTCTACATAGTCCAGTTTATACCATTGTAATTTTGGGTTTTTATGGTGATAGATCTTTGTTTACAGTCCAAAAGGGAAAATATAGTTTGATTTTCAGGGCTTGAAATTATTTATACAGCATTTTCTGGCTGCTGTAATCAAAATTGAAGAACTTATATTATACTCTATGCCCAGTGATGTAAGATTCCATTTATAAGCTTAATATAACATATAATAAAATACTGAACTATCAATCAAGAAATTGAGACACTTATGACTAAATTATACAAGATGTGAAAGATTTATGACCCAACTGCTGAGGTTGAAATTTCAGGGTACTGTAAATATCAGAGATTTCAGCCTGCATTGATGCAAGTTCATAAATTCAGTTTACAAACATGGAGTCATGCAGAAAGGAGAAATATAAATACCAAGTGTAAAACATTTCTCCTCTCAGAAACATGATTTTCCTATTCCATATTTTAACCAAGAATGCATTCCAGGAATACTGAAGAAGACAGCACACAACAAAAAAATATATTTGAAACATAATCAGAAATGCTGAAATAGACAGCACACAACTAAAAAATATAGTTGAATAGAGGAGATATTATCCATTGGCACTAATAAATTAAAAAATACCCCTAACATGACACACTCTGAACATCAGCTTTGCCTTCTGGTACATTATGGACAAATCAGAAGCCAAATCATACCTGACACGCATTTCTTAAAAACTGTACTTCACAGAAATTCTGACTAATAGACCTAACTTGTCTTTAATTAATTTATAAGCATTGCTAACAGCTATTGCTTTCCATGGACTGAAATATTAAAAATAGTTCTATATGGAGCAGAACAATGAGGAATACTGCACTATTTCAGTGCATAATAATATTACTTCATGGTCACTTATTCTTCATTTTTTTATACCTTTTCTCTGAAAGTTTGATCTATAGGGCAAGTGCTGTTTCTTCCTGTGTTTTGGCACAGAGAAACTTGGCACTGAAGCAGAACTTCTACGTCGTTCTGTAAGACAGTGAATGATTAAGGGTTACTGAACCTAACAGAAAATACAACTGAACCATAAAACACTCGTGTGAAATCTTTACTGGAAGTTCTGTTATGGGGCTGAGTGAGATTTAGGGCCTGGCATTGACATTCAGTGGAGTCATCATATTAACTTGCCTACAAATTTAACTTGACTTCTGCCATGCAGAAAACTATGAGAATGGATATCACCCTACTTCTACGCCCATCTGATCATGGGCAATCCCTTTGTAATGGAAAAATATTAATTAGGTAAGTCTCAGACTCTTTTGGTTAATTCTTTCTTTAATGTGTCAACCACAAATTCTCAAATTGCAAAACATCAGAAAAATGTTAAATAAGCATAAGAGAATTGTCCCTTTAAATGATAGATTGCCTTCTGTGTTAGATCTGCCTTAAGGTAATTTGCTTCAGTGACATTGTGCTTGATCTGTTTTGACATTAACAACTTTCAGCAGTGGAAGTGGAGGCTGAGGCTTTGAGCAGCACAGAGCCATATGGTACCATCATTTTTTTTAAGCAGGACTCTGCACTGAGCTACATAAGCTGCTCTGTGTAAAACCTTGACACACTTTGTATACAGCATGAGCTGAATATATTTTCCAGCATGTTATCAGTGGTTCTCAGCACAAATCAATAAGGACACGTTGAAAACAGTTTATGAAATAATTTTGATTACCATATTTGGTATCACTGTTACGCTTTTTGGTATTTGGTCCTTTATTACCTCATTTTTCTAAGAAAATTAAGATTAGGAATCTATCAGGGTTTAAGTTTGTTTTCTCTGAATTAAGAATATATTAACAGGTATATTCTTAAGTGAAAAGGAAATGTTACGCTCCTGTAAAGTAACGCAGAATCAGAATAAAGGAATAAATCCTTATTCTTTTACTGCAGATTTTTATTTGACTGTTCTCCAATGACAAAGAGTTCCTACCTGACCTGTTATACCATGCACTCCTATTATAAAAGGAAAATAAGGAACTGCAACCCCGAGGTTAAATGAAAGCAATTTCTAATACAATATCATATTTATTTGATTTATTTTATAAAGTGATGATTATAACCCTATCCCGAATAATATTAATATTTTTTGATGTCTACTAGAAAATGAAAAGTTCTGCAGTATTTGTGAGAATTTCTTTATACATTTAATGTATAAAAATGTTTTTCAATTTAAATTACTCATGTACAATGCTTGAGTAGACTAAGTTGCGTCACCACTAATAAATGTGCAACATGATTTAATGACAAAATTTTAATATTGTTACAAAAATTAATTGGATTATGAAACTTGCCAGTCACTGCTGGCAAATGTCTGCTTGTTCAGAAAGCACACAAATATAATACTAATACAATTAGTATTATATTAATAATATAAAACTAATATATTACTTTTGCTTTTTTAATTGGAAAATATTTAGTAATTTCTGATGGCATTACTCTGAAAGTAAAAGACCCTGCAGCTGTTCCCTCTTAAGCTAAATACCAAATATTTACATTCCTTGATTTTCTCAAACCTTTACTTTCACACACTAACGTAATCATTTAGTTTCAAGACATAGACAGAATGAAAGATATTAAACTTGTTGAATCAATAATACCTGCCAGCTTTTCATAGGGGAATCCAGGTGCTCTTCTGATAACAAAGCAAGATTTAGGATATATTTCAGATTGGCTGCTCTTCCAGGACTATCATACATTGTGTTACATTTCTAGAAAATTGCCCTGCCTACATTTATGACAAAATGTGCTACTGAATGACAAATAAAAATATGTTTTCTGTAGTATATTTGGCACACATGAAAGCATAATGCAAAGCCATGCTACAATTTCACCTCCAATTTGTGAAAATAAATAAAACCCAAGCCAATTAATTATTTTACCGGGATGTCCAATCATGATGGAAAATTTCCTGGTTGCTAATTAGTGGAAAAGAATTTTTCCCTTGGAGTTTATTGATTCAATACATTATATTGGTTTTTCAATATAAATCTTACACATGCAAAGTTATGTAGTACAGTGGCATTTCTCACTTACACATACAGTGAGACAGTCATACTCATCAGGTATGCTATGGAACAAGCTCTTTTCGTTCCTCTTTCAGCTTGATAGGAACAACATTATAATCAGCTGCATAAACATAGAGTTTTGTTCCATTATCTGCAATTTTCTTGTAGGAACCTTCTTACATCGCTTTGTTAACATGATAAAATATCTGTGTTAAACCACAGCTAGAGAGAAAAAAATACCACTTTAACTATAACCTGAGTTTTGCTTTAAACATGCTCTTTTTTTCTTACCAGGAAAGACAATCAAATATTTTTGGAGGTGATTTTATCTTAGGTTTTAACTTAATCAAATACTTGGGTTAAATAAAATAATATCTGCATGATTTCTTCAATAGATGCTGAGGAATTCTGAGGGTCTTTCACTGACTACAGGTCAAAGATAGTGATGGCATTCCTGAGATATAAAACTAAGACTGCAAGACACAGGAAGAAGTAGGAGAAACTAATAATCAATGTTTTCAGAAATCCTTAAAAACTTAAAAACTCCCGTGATGAATTAACTTTTAACACAGGTCAAATATTTACCCATGGAAGGAAAATAGAGGATTAAAGATGTAGCATACTGCAAAAAATATATGTGGAATATGAAAGGTAACAGCACCAACCCTGAATATAATGTCAGTTTTAAGATTTAACAATCTGACTCAAAAGCAGTGAATGACTGTGAGATTTATACTTTCCAAATTATTAACTGTTTAAACAAAAACACTGGCATTTCATTTTTTTATAGAATCCCTAAGAATAATTGTGAACATAAAAGTTATTGTCCAAAAATTCCATGTCATTTCCTTAAAGAAAGGAATGCCTTAAAATCAAAATCTTTCTGAATAAACAAGAAATCCCTGTGTAGAAGATGGTGAAGGGCCTTGAGGGGAAGCTGTATGAGGTCACTTGGTCTGTTCAGCCTGCAGAAGGGAAGGCTGAGGGGAGCCCTCATTGCAGTTACCACTGCAAAGGGAAAGAGGAGAGACAGACACCAATGTCTTCCCTGTGGTCACCAGTGACAGGACCCAAGAGAATGGCCTGAAGTTGTGCCAGGGAGGTGTAGGTTAGTGTCGGGACTCAGGACATCCCTCTGGCTGTCCTGAGCAGCCAAGACCCTTGCCAGTGACCCTGGCACAGAGCCCAAAATGCCTCTGTGAGTTTGGTTATGGCCCATGGAGCAAATTACCAACCTTCTATGAATACCAGCAAGCCACAACAGTTTAAGTAGAATATTAGTGAAGTTATCACAGGGTGAATTATGCATTTTGGGATTTTGGTACAGGGGGGTTATGGAGACAAGATGGAGGGAACTGGGTGTGTCCAGCCTTTCTCCTTCTTCTTCTTGGCCTCCATCTTCTGTGGTGATGTTGGCACTTAGAGATTGGTTTAGAGTAGAAGCTCACTGTCTAACATAGGTGATGGGTATTGGAAAGTAATTGTAAACACTGCACACATAGTTTGTACTATAAAGACATAACACCACCCTGGGGGCAGGCGGAGTGCCTGTGGCTGCCCTGCTGAGCAGATCTCTGCTGGGCAGAAAGAAAATTTTTTAGATAAGAATTAATAAATAACCTTGAGACCGAGAGATGAAGAGCTCTGACTCCTTCTTTAAGCGCCGGGCTGGGAAAACAGACCCTGGAACTTTTCTTGGGGTCACTCTGACCAGCTAATGATCCCGACAGGTTAGGTATTGGAAAAAGGTTCTTTTTCCCAGGTGGTGGTTGGGAATTGGAACGGGCTCTCCAGGGACATGGTTACGACACCAGCCTGTCAGAGTTCAAGACGTGTTTGGGCATTGCTCTTGGGCACATGGTGTGGCTTTTGGGGATGATCCTGTGAAGGGCCAGGGGTTGGATTTGATGACCCTTTGTGAGTTCTTGCCAACTCAACATATTCTATGAATCTGTGATATTTGAAGGCTGCACTGTGAAGTTAATTTTTTTTAAACCTTGGTAAGGCTCACTTATTTATTTATCTAAACTGTGGAGAAAAATTTCAGATATGCCATTTCAGCAAAAAAGACTAGTTACCAGGGGTTTAAAGAAAGACCACTTTTTCCAGTCACATTAAACTCCATGTCTGAAAACCATTTAAGAGCATGTACATACCTCCCTACCAATACATGGGTCTACTGAAGGTGCAACCAGTGAAGCACTCAAAACAAAAGGTTCAAATAAACCTCATAGAAAGAATTGCAAGTAAAAAAAAAAAAAAAAAAAAAAGTGGTTTAGGATAAATGTCTTTTAACCATAGCCAGACCCTAAGGAAATATGTTTTAGATTATACACATTCATATCCTCATATTTCCGTGTACTTTTTTTCCAAAGAGCACTCTGCTGCAATATAAGGAATTCTCAAAGTGAGATTCATCTTCTGTTCCCTGAACATGTGAACTGTACTTTTATTTATCTCTCTTCAAACATAATTTTGAACTATCCCACAGGGTTTCTAATACATATCTACATAAACAATGGTTAGAGCTGTGAAAATAGCAAAGCTCAAAATAGATTTTACATTTTCCAGCTAGCTGAAGTTTTATTAGCCATTTAAAACTAGCTTCCAAAATTCCTTTTACAGCCAAGAAAAAGACATCATTTCTCAAAGACATTTGATGTCCAGGATAAGTAGAAAAATTCTCTGCCTGAAGTTGACATTTCTTCTCACCTAAGTAAGGACTCAAACATTTCCATAACTAGTGACTAAATTTTAGAATTTCTGCCAAAATTTTAGGTGAGATGAATGGTAGGCTTCGAAGGTGATGCCAGAGGCTTGATTTTTGTTTAATAACTAGAAAGAAATTAATCCTGAATTCCTCTTCCCTCTGCTTCATAACAGAATCTATCTGTGCAATAGTCATAGTTCACACATATTAATTTTTAAAATTCATTATGGTTATACCTAATGCTCTGCATGTGACTCTTAAACTGGCAAAAGAAACACATCTTCCACACTTCTGCATTGCAGAATAGTGTCTGTTAAGGCGTTAACTCACTTGAAGAGAGTGATCCTAGTAAAACTTTGTGGACCTAAAATTAGAATATTACATTCTAGCATAATATATTCCAACTAAAAGCTATATTTTAAATATCTTCACTTGTTTGGTTCCCAAACAATGGAGTTCAGACTGAAATACAACACTAGAAGAACATGCTACAACATATGACAACTGCTGGCAGTGGTATGGTATTACATTATTTTATAAAATTTTGTAGTCTGTCAATTTATTTCTGAATGAACAAGGCATTAATCAACCAGGTTTGAGTCACTAATTTCATATTCTTAGAGATCCATAGCAAATTTCAACACATATCTCATAGCATCAAATTGCACCAATATTGCAGTTTGCATTCTAAAGAACAAGTATAGATTTTTCTTGTCTTTCTGTTTTTGACCTGGATAACATATTTGGGTAACACATAGTGAAACACATACTGAAATGTGTGTTATGTTTTGTTTAACATTTTAACTTAAATACAAGTCTCACAAAAAGGCCACGGTAATTATTTACGTCTTCATTAGTAATGACATACATTCAAACATTTTTCTCATGAACCATGTTTTTCATTAACTATATTTTTTGCATAAGAAGACCAACATCTGTTCTTTTCTCCTACAATTTACATAGTTGCATGGCAACAGAGACATGACTGTCCCTCAGTGATTATGCTTTGTAAACTATTCAAAAATTATCTCATGCCAAAAATTGACTGAAACATTAACCTTCTGTCACATACAACTGCTATGAAACTACACACACAGTTACAACACCTAACAGTGATCTATCGAAAATTCTTCCTTTTAAGACATCTCCTTTTCTAGGAGCAGCCAGGCCAGTACTCTAAATCTCTGACTGACAAAAAAAGTGTTAATTCTGTCTCTTTTTTTTAAGAAATAATGCATTAAGAGGTCCTTACTTTTTCTGCCATAGAAAATATTTTCCTATATAGCTGAAAACAGAGGGCCCTGCAACTAGTTACTTGATCATGACCAGTGCATCAGTGGAATGGCATGTAGTCAAAACAGATTTTTGTTTTTTGAAACAGAAGCTGATCCCTATGTTCTGTTAGGTTTTGGAGCCCGGCCGAGTCAGGAGTTGTGACATGGCTTACTCCATTCTACAGAGTGTGAATATTTACTTGCTTACAGTACATTTATGTCATAAAGACCTATGTAGGCAGTTACAGGATGAAGAATGGATGAATAATTAATCAAAACATTGGAAAATGGGACAGGAAGGGGTTTTTTTCAGTAAAGGGACTTAACAGTTGCATCTCAGATCACCGAGGGAATCTGTGCAATTCAACATAATTTCAAAAGGAGTGAATCACATGACAAATTTTGTTATTGATGCTGAGCTACTAAAGGTAAATTTTAAATAAATGTCAGATGCTGTCCGTTGGATATGTTACATATAAAAAGGTGGTCATTTGACTGACAGCTCAGATGAAAACTTAGAACTATAATAGATATTGGCTCACTATTCAAAAGCTATCAAAAATAATCATTTCAAAGCCAGAAGCTGTTGAGAAAGAAGAAGGAAACAAGGGGATTTATGACACACTATGAATCCATGGTTCAGTAGCATTCTGATTACAGTGCTGTTATGGGTACTGATCCCCTACCTCTGAAAAAGGATTCAAAAGAATTTTTGAAGATGTACAGAGAAGGGATTACAAGAGTGACTTGAAATGGCTTCTGTGCACTGAACAGTGGAAATGGGAGAACAGATGACTAAAGGAGATATAAAAGAGGTCTTCATGGTCATGAGGGGCAGTGAAAAAGTAGAAATCCATTTTTCACTGTCAGTTCCAAAAAAAGAATAAGGTGATATCAGATGAAACTAATGGATGGCAGTTACAAACAAAAGTCTTCACATGATGGATTAGTATTCTGGAAAAGAGCCAAAGGGACTGAAGGCAATAAATTCTTGTAAGGGTTGCAAAGCAATTTGATTTTTTTTTCTTTTGTTTTCAAGAATTTGTTCACTGAGGGCTACTGAGTACAACGATGCATACTCCGGTGTGTTTGGAACACTTATTGTGGTGAGCAAAACAGAATAAACTTGGGGAACATTATTTTAATTTATCACCAATTAGAAATTGAGTTGGGTAGTCAGAAGCAAAGACAAAGCTCTCCCCTTCCTCCCAGGCTTGACTTTATCCCTGTACTCCTGACTCCTCTACCTTCTTTTCCAGCAGAAAAGCAGGGTGATCGAGTATGTGGACTGTGGTCTCTCTGTAAGAGTTCCTCTCTGTCATTCCTTCCTCCTCACAGTTTTCTCTGCTCCAGCATGGAACCTTCTCACAGGCTACAATTCTTCCTGATCCTCTGAAGCCCAGGCTACAGTTCTTTAGTAAAAGACTGGTCCAGCTGAGTCCAAATGGGCTGCAGTTCCTTCAATTTTCAAAATGTTTCAAGTGTATCTTTCAAGTGTTAAACTGGAAAGGACTATACTCTTTTCTCCAACAGAGAAGTATACAGGTTGTATTCTCTGTTTTATGAGGCCAACTGCTTAGTCAGCCAACCTAGATAGTAAGGCTACCCTAAATTATTCATAAAATACTTCAACCAGGATCTAGAACACAAGTCAGAAAAATTCTGAAAGTTTTTCTTACAAAACCATAAACCATGAGGGATTTTTCCACCCCTCCATTTTGGTTCCTGAATGGTTACAGTTTTTACTTTCTTCCATGTTAATGAAAACTTGCGTCTTGTTTCTCTACATAGAAATGTCTATAAACTCAATTAAAAAGACTGAAAATTACATGACATTCAATGATAATATTGAAACAGTATTAGTACATATTTTTCAGTTTGAGGATGGAGAGCCTTAAATATCTTCTTTTAGGTTGTGGCTTTTGCAGAACCACAGGGATAGAAACAGAAATACTTTGTAATCTTTGGTAAGGTTAGGAGAAATAAAGAAATGCCTGTATGAACGGAAAACCCACCAATATAAATTATGAAGCATTTTTAAAAAGTTTGACCTAATTCCCAGTACAAATGCAAAGCTGAAAGGCCCATAGAGATTTTGAGTTCTTTCAGTAGCCTTCCCAAGTTACCTTTTCACTAATAGTACATAGAATAGAATAGAGGGGTACACTAATAGAATGGAGGGGTAGGAAACAAAAATGTGCTTACTGAAAAGTGCATCTTGCCATTGAGATGATGGTTTCAACAGGCTGGCAGGGCAACTGTAGTCCCAAGCACTACAGAATTCTATTTCAAAGCCTTTAAGTGAGAATCATCTTTTCTTCTTTATTGATCTTTGCGTCTGCACACAATCACGTTCACAAACAGTGCCCATGGCTTTCTCTTCACTTTCTCAGTTCCTATCTACCACACACAAAATATTTGGAGAAGAAGGAAGGGAGAAACACAGCTGACACAGCATAATGTTTCCTCCTTTGTAACCCCACCATAGCCATGGACCATGCCAGTGTGAAGCACAACTTCCATTACCGATCCTACATTTTTAGTAAGATCAGCTTAGACATGAGGTGCATGTTCCCATGCTGAAGAATTCTATCATTTTTTAAGTACATGAGAATTAATCTCGTCATTTGCTCATTCAGGATTTGATTGAACAGCTACATACTTTTTCATCAGTGGAAGGAAGAGTCCTTTGGCTGGGTTTTGACCTGAAATCTGAGGCAAATCTCTTTGTTCACTTATCTGAAGTTGATTAATTTCATTATTGATTGCTGCAGTTTGTTTATCACAGCAACAATGTCATAGGTTAATTCTACTTGCTGTAGTCTTGATGCAATATCTCCTAAATTATTGACTTTTGTGCATGCTACTCTTTCATTTAGTCTATTTACAGTAATAAATCTTCAACTTGGTTTAAAAATAACAAAGCACTGCTTAGGTGATTTAAATGTCACTCCAAGGGAAAACACTTACAAACTGCAACAAACCTTTCCCTCAAAGTAATGTTACTTTCTAGTATGCTTAGTACCCCATTTTCTTCAGAATTTATAGTCTGGTTTATGAAAAAAAATTTCTTGATATTTATATGACTTGTAATAGAAAAGACTAGTTAAGTTCTCCGAAGTTCTCCCAAAGACCTCCAACTTGATCATACTCTGCTTTGTCTGAGTATTTCTTGAAATTCATGAGGATCCCATGGCTGGAATCTTTCTGCTCTCTATGTGTCCTGTCAAAAGCTTGTTCTACTCAAAACCCATGTTGTGGGGGCAGGGAAATATGGCAGTTGGAGCTGATGTTACTAAGCTGAGACAATCCTGCACTAAAGAATGCTGGATTCTGAACTCCTGTAATTTACTACTTTTATTTTTATTAAAATGGCAATGAGTGAGTATTTAATCACCCAGTGCTTGATGTAAAGATTATGGATTTTCGTTGGGCCACAAAACTAACTATTCCTTACTTTTTAAATTGTTCTTGAAGCAAAAAATGTTCACAGTAAAGGAAAGCTAAGCTGCTTATTGTGTTTGTAGATAATAGAATAATGCATATATGTCCTGAATATCATTGCTTTTAAATGCCATTCTGATTTCTTTACATTCAGAAAAGTCATATCTCTACACATAGCTTAGGAGGAAAATTATGTAAAGATTTCCAAGGATTTAAATTGTCATATCAGTTAAAAAGTCACCACAAAGAGCAGTTAAACATCATCTTTCACGGGTCTACAATGTATATGTACAAATGCCTACTTTCAGAAAGAATCATCCTAATGTAGAATTATCATTACACAGTATAACAAGCTGCAAAGTTGCAAAAATTTATATATAGATACTTTAACGAACACATTGATTTCACAAACTGTCTGTAAAGGTCTCTGCTGGAGGTATATTTAAAGTCATATTGTAAAACACTTTAACACAGACTGTCACTTTTAAAAGTTTGAGAAACTTCATAGGACTTTTTTTTTTCATGAAATGTAAACATGTTAGTAAAAGATTTCACATGCAATTGAATCAAAAACATAGATTTCATTTTCAGATTTGTCTACTTGGCCTAAAAGGGTCAAGGATCAGACAAAATAAAAGATCCAGTAGAAACATTTAAGAATAATTAACTAGACATGTGCTTTTCATGGTAGCAAGCTGCTCCAGCAGCAGACCCAAGGGCCCAGAGCTGGGCTGGATCACAGATGGTCTGGAGCACAGGCAGTCAAACCAAGGATCCTCAGCAATGTCTTTGCAGTCCTGGCCAAGGAGGAGCAAATATGTTTTCAGTAAAGAGTTTCTTGTGCAGCCTCTTCATGCTGGGACCAACAGTTTTCTGTTTGGCTACAGCTTTTCCCCCAGAGTTCCCACTGGAAAAGCTGGACACGAAAGCAATTATTTTCAAAATGCATGGAATTTTTGAAGAGGTACTGGAAAAAATAAGGGCTGGGATTCATCCTATGGAATATGAGGAATTTTTTTAAGGATTTGTGTAATTATTGAAAAATCTGATCACACTTAGAAAGGGACTGAGAAGAAATGAGTTAATGTGACTGTAAAGAGAATGACCACTATAGAAGGAAAAAAAGAAAACCTATCCGACCGTGCAAGTTGTATGAGATAAATAATTAAAGACACTGATTTTCTTTGAGAAGTATTCTGAAAGAAGTTAAGTCATATTTATCAGGTGTTCTGACTTAGAGCAGAAAGTCATTGAAATCATATAGCAATTGTATTGACACTCTTCAGGGCATTGGCAGACCAGATAAACAAGGATGAATGTTCTCTTCAGGCTGCTATTTTACTTGCCCCATTAAAAATTAATACAGATTGTCTAAGATTAATAATCCACATAAATGTTTCCTGTATTTGTGTACTCAAATGGGAGAGTACCTTCACTCATTTCTAAGCATATCTATTTTGTACGTTCCAAAGGCCTATTTTGTCTCTAGAAAAGTCATCCATTTGGCTATACCAAAGCTAAAACTTAAATTCTACCATGTTAATCCAAAACTAGGGTGACTTTTTCAGATATATCAACATGTAAGTGTACACTAGTTTAAAAAATGCTGTTCTAATATTTATCATACTGTTATGAGTCTATTTGTCAAACAATTTTACTTAAGAAAATATAATGTCACCTGCCTTCCCGACCTCTCATTTCCTTCAGTTTAAGTAGAGGCTTCAAATTGTTTTTTGTGGTTTTTTTAGACCTCTAAACTTGCTATGAACTCTTCTCAAATGCCTTAAAATCCATTTAACAGCAGATTTGACCCTCTTGGCAGATTTCAGAAAGAAATTTTAGGTATTGGAATGAGAAAGTGTGGGTTGGGGAACACTGCACACATAACACCCAAGGTCTTCTGCAGGGATAAAAGTCTCTGAATATTATTCTTTCCTAAACAAAATTTTAGAGGAACAGAATAAAAGCAAATGCATCCTAAAGTTAATTGATGGCTTTTTAAGTAACTGACACATGGCAGGGTAACATCTGAAAGGCTGATATCCAGCCAGCCTAACATTGCCTAAATGGCATTCAACTTCAGACACCTCACATGGGAGTCATCTTAAAGTACCTGTCTAAATGCACACATGGTTAAAAAATTCTGGATTTATTAGGGATTAAAACAAAATAAAATTTTTAAACTATCTATCTGGCTTTTAGAAGACTTCTGAATGCAATAAAATTAGCATTCACCAGAACTGTATCTCCTGAAAAATACTTGAGATATCAGTCAGGTAAGGTACTGCAAAACTGTTGTTTATTCCACTATCCATAATTCATAATTCAATGCAAGAATTTTACTGCAATTCCTGTCTGTTCAAGCTAACATATAAGAACATAAATTTTTCAAGAGTAAACAATTAAAATTTTCAGCACCTTCCTCGTCCACTTGACAAATTATTTTGGTGAGAGAAGCCTGCAAAATTTGGTCAGCCCTAGAGTGACACCTACAGCTCAGAAATATGTGCAAGAGAAGCAAAATTTACATCCACTCATCCAGCTTTAACTAGGAAACAGGTGTGTACTAATGATGACTGATTTATGAATTTGAGATATGAAAAAAGAATACATTTTACCATAAAGTCTCCTGATGGCCAGGCATCCACAGAAATACCTCAACCCACCTGTCAATTCAACTCTTTTACCTATAATAGCTTCCCAACTCTAACATTTCCTAACAACTCTAGGAAGTTTTAGTCTTGGAATAGGAACAGAATATTGATTAAGTGTAGCTGTGAAATGATCAGATCTGGAGAACAGAGTCATCTGACGAGTAATCTTTTTGACAGCAAGAATAATAGAAAGGATAGACTGAGCAGGAATGCAAAAGATTCATTGCAGTTATTGTAAGACAAAAAATCTTAACATCATCCTTGTAGATAAAATTCCATCACATGGTGCTTGTACAGTTCACAATACTTGCTTCAATGATAATTAGCAGATCAAAGAATTTTAAAGCCAGAAAACAAAGTATTATTTTTTTTCTTCTAAATATATTACGCTACTTAAAAGCTATTTTATGGGATAGATGTGTTTTCAACTCATCAAAATAAGCAAACACTAAGAAACTAGGAAAGAGGTTAGCAGATATTTTTAAAAGAGGAAAGCATCTATTATTGGCTCTAATACAAAAAGTAAACAAAATAATTCCACCCTGTTGTTAAGGTCAATATTATCATTGACTAATTTGATCTGATGGTGTTTCTGTATATATGACATTTTAACCCTGAAAATTTCATCAATGGAATAAAATTTAGTCATATGAAATGGATTAGTATGCTGAAAGTAAGAAGAGCTGTAAAGTTCATTAGAAGATAAGAGGTGCTGGTTGTAAGACAATTAATTATCTCTTTAGGCACAATAATCAGTGATAATTGATTTGGAAATCTGAGACTGTTGTAGGTCAACTAGCTTTGAAATATGATTCTCAAATCAGATTTCTTGCTAGTATCAGGTTGGGAACAGTCAGTGCAGTAATTTACTTACAGAAGATTGATAATTCCTTTGCATGTTGTTAAAAAGCTGTAGAAAAATATTACCATGGCCTATTAAAACACTTCTGTAAAAAAAAAAAATCCACAAATTTTGCTTTGGAAGTTCCTTTGCCTTCTTTTTTATGCTTTCACTTTTGTTAGTCTTTCATTATCTAGAAAAGTAAAATTCTGACTTTTGTTTACCAATGATATTTTCCATGTGTGAGGATCTGAAGAAGGATATAGGTAGGTAGAATTAGTTTTAAAGGTGACAGAAAAGACAGGAGGAAGAACAAGAGAAGTACCACAATAAATAAAACATTTGCAATAGACTTACTCACCTTGTCAAAGAAGAACAGATGGTTTTAAAAGATTTAAATATCGTGGACATGACAAGTCTATTCTTACAGAACATAAGCCAGAGACAAGCCAGAGTGAGCGAAGGTGAGATGAAAACACTAATTCATGATGACTACTTTGTGTCATTTTAACAACTTAGCCTTAAATGTGTATGTGTCTCTTATAATTCAGAATAGATATAGAGCTCACCCATGTAGATGCACTCTAGTTGAAATCAGGTAGGCTGCTGCATCTGTCATCTTTAAAATCAACCAAAAAATCTGAATGGAAGACAATATTTCTATTTTTTCAGTGTTGATGCAGGCAATGGGTACAAATTGAAATGTAGAAAATTCTATTTAAACATCAGAAAAATAATTTTAACTGTGAGGGTGATGAAACACCAGCCCACTGAGGCTATGGAGTCTTTGCCCTTGGAGATAAAAAGAACCCAACCAGACACAGTCCTGCACAACTTGCTCTAGCTGATCTGGTTTTCAGCAGAGGTCCCTTCCAACATGACTCTATGCCTCTGTGATATAAAGCACTTTTATTGGACAGCGTAACATTTTTGTCAGATTAACATTTCCAGAAATTGTTATCTATATTTATTTACTATTCAGGTTTAGGAAGGTTGCATTAAAAATAGTCCTTCCAATAACCAAGCCAACTAGACATGTCTTCCAGCAACTGCATTTTTTAAACGATGTTAATTTAGATGTTTTTCTGGATACATAGATGTATGAAATTACTTTGCAAACTATTATTTTTAATCCAATTGGTGTTCATGCTCTCAGAAGAGTGGTGTGAACATGTACCTGATTTATTTTAATAGGATCTGTTTAGCACAGATGAAAAAAGATATTTTTGATGTATTGCTCAGTACTATTCCTGCAAGACACAAAGTCTCCGGGGTAAATGAGAGGTACTCCAGAGAAGCTGAAATCCACTTTACATAGCTAAATGTTTGGAAATTGTACCTTCCTACAAAAAGCGCACACAGTCATGCATTTCTGATAACCCAAGATGTTTCCTATGTCTCTGTAGAGGAAACTGAATTAAATAGATACTACAGAATTTAACATGAAATCATACGGGACTAGGGCAGCACTACATTTCAGTGGAGAAATTTATCTACTTTAAAAATCTACAGAGAAGATACACAGGAAAACTTCTAATGAAAGTTGTGCAGAGAAAATGCTTTTATTTTCTTTCGATTATCCTAGTTGGTTTTGTTGTGGGTTTTTTGATTTATTTTTAGCTTAACCTTTATTTTTAAAAAGATTGCAATCATGATTTGTCTTGAAATCTATGAAAATAAAAACTCATTGCAAACAAGAATATCTTTCAGATAGAATGAAACTACAAAACCACGTAGTTAACAATTTATTTGATTTATAGACAACATATTTTACTTAGATAATTTTTTTAATAGTTGTAGTGAGGTAACCATCCGAAATCTCAGATTATGCTGTGTCATGAGCAAGTAATGTCGGTTTTGCAGCAATTATAATCGGTCTGTCAATTTTTCATGTGACAATTCATTCCTACAAATATCACTTGCCTTGGAGAACTAATGTTGATTAAAACTGGAATTATATATTTCATTAAAAATAATAATTTATGTTTCAGTGACACTGATTAGCATCTATTGTCTTCCCTTGTATTATATATAAAGTACTTTTCAAGCATTAAAAAAAAGGTTTCTTGTTTGTCTGTTTCTGGTAATATATGTTTCCTTATTCTTTTTAGGTCATAGTGAAAAAATGAAATATATAGTAAGCATAGATACTTTTTGAATCAGTCCTATCAAAGACTAAACAGCAATAAAATCTTTGGGCAAAAAAAGATACACACTCACACTCAAGACTGCAGTTCTCTTCATTAATAAGACATCAAACTGGTGGTTAAAACTTTTCAGGACATTCACCCATATTACTTTGGCTCAGTAGAAGGAAAACAACAAGAAAAGGTAAACAGCAATCAAAAGTTGAATCGTTCATGTTCCTACAAGAATCTGGATCAAGTATAAGAGCTTTATACCAGCTTTGATTGTCTTGTGTACTATAAAGTGAGACTTAAAAACCTGTTACTATACCTTGTCTTTTCAGCTTGATAACTCTCTACTATGAAATGACTCATTCAATGGGATGAAAGCAGTGGAAATAAGTTTTATGGATTTTAATAAAAATGTTGACACCATCTTCAGTAGCTATTGGAAGATACTTATAGCCTATGGCAACTATTTTCAAGGCACCTTGATTTCAGGGAGGAGTCCCACTCTGGTTCCATTACTCACTAATCTCACCATACTGCTCATCAGGCTCAAGCCATCAGTATGGGCAAAGACAATTCCAAGACTTGCCAGACCATGGCAGGGGGACTAAGCCCAGTTTAGCACCCACCACACAACCAAGGCTATTAGCAAGCTGTAGCAAATGCCCAAAAGGCCCTGGTGAGCTGGTAGATAGAACATGGATTTTGTGGGGAAATGTTGGACAACTGACTTGAGTCGCTCTGGAGAAGAAAGGTCGATGAGGCTGCATCCTGCTCTTTTCAGCTGTCCTTCAACATCCTCCAGAGGACATAGCCAGGCTCTTCTCACAGCTTCACCCTAAAGTCACAAGAAGCCAGAAAAGATTCTCAGGTGGCATCTGCAACCAAGGAACAGCTGGGGCTCCTGGTGACTTCATAGAAAAAGACAGGGAAAAGCCCAAGGGCCACAAAGGTTTCTTTCTCCTCAGCTGTTTCTGGAAAGACCTGCTCTTGGAATGCCCAGGTGCATGCATCTGGCAGCAGTGTGGGAGTGAGCAAAGAAGCCTGAAATCTTTCCTCTCTTGAAAGGAGATTCAACTCAGAGATCACTAGATGCTGTTACAGTAGGACAAGACCCTTGTTGATAAGATTAAAAATTTTGCATCTCTCATGAGCTATTAACTAGAAGTAAGCCTTGCTAGTATAAATTTGCAAAGACATTAAGTAGTAAAGCATGTCAACTGTAAACATATAATTTGTAAGATTGTAGTCAATGTCATCTAGTAAAGCAGCAGCTTTTTCCATTGCCCTGAAAAGGATAATTCTAAGCATTTTTATGGGTATGATCAAACCAGTTTTGCCCCATTTTTCATAAATAACATGAGATTATGATCTCATTTGTACTAAGGCAGATCTCTCAAACACAGTACAGATGAAATACTGTAGACAGAAGTTTCACTTTAAATGAAAGTTACATTCCAATACCACATTAAATGCACCTAAATCCACTTCCACAAAGTAGTAAACAATTTAAGTCAGCCACTTCAGATAGCCATAGCAGTCCATTCCAAACAAATGTCAGCATTTATGAGGACAATCAGCTGAGTATTTGCCCTGTTTCTTATTTGTATCAAACAGTATTGTTGCCAGAGAAAGAAGCAGCGTCCTGTTATCCCATGTGTGTCAAACAGAGAGACTAGCACAGTTGTGTTGATGTGTTAGTCTCTTTTAACACGACACGTCTTCAGCAGCACTGATTTATACAAAGCATTTGTGTTGTGCTTTTGAATATTATTCTGCATCTGTTATGGCAGCCACACAAAAAGTCAAATAAGTCTTTGTTTGATTCAAAACAACTTCTATTGAAAGATATATAAGCTTTGTCTACACAAAGACTGACACTGTTAGAAACAAACAGGAGCACAAGAGAATGTTATTTCTATTTTTATGCAAAATCTGTGCCTTCAGCCAGTCATTGTACACAAAAGCCACAAGGTGGTAGTCTTGTCTTGAAATGTGTGCTGACTCGTTTTTCTATATAAGGTTGTCCCTTTTGTGGCATCAGAGATTTTGAGTTCCTATCCTATTTTTGAAATAACTTCTCATGTACAAGTAAAACTAAAGAAAATAAGGTCTAAATCTCAGCTCAGTTTTCAACATGAATGCACAATATATTTTTAGGAAAATTAAGAAAGTTCCTATATGAGTATTAACTTTGGGAAATTCAGAAAATTAGTACAGCTAAAAAATAACAGTTGTATTTTGGTGGGGTAATGCTCTTATAGGAAATTAATTATTGTAATTTTGGCCTAGGACTAAATGTTTATTGTGGTAAAAATAACTCTGATGGATTATCTGTAATAATAAACTACTTCAGCTTCCATTGTACAAAAAATATACTGAGCATCAGCAATTTTAAAAATCTGGGAGATATTTACAAAGGCTTGATACAATCAAGCATTTAATTAGAGGATTCTAATACCAGTTTTCAAGATCCATAACTAATTCTAGAAGTTACTAGTTCTAACTAGATAGAGCAGCTAATTTCTTCTTCACATGCTTGACCACTAGGTGATACAGTTTTATATAAGGAAAGGTGGAATTTAATATACATTGTTTGAAATAAGTATACAAAGTCAATTCTTACATCTGTATTCTGAACTAGCTCCCTAAAGGTGCATGTGCTTTGAGGGGGGAAACAGACAAGTAAACATTAATGAGAGTTTGGTTTCT
Source organism: Setophaga petechia (assembly GCA_024362935.1). Lineage (NCBI taxonomy): Eukaryota > Metazoa > Chordata > Aves > Passeriformes > Parulidae > Setophaga > Setophaga petechia. The sequence goes on from JANCRA010000008.1 coordinate 15,881,226, forward strand.
GTTCTGGCTCCTAATGCCACAAATCTGAGGTAGCTTTTTGAGCTGGAAGAAAAGTTTAGTTTCTTTGCCAAAAGTGGTAGTACACTCCATGGTGAACAGTGATTTCAAGCATATGGAGAAAGAAGAAATGGAGTTTTCTCCCAGAAACCCTGTGACACACTAATCATTGTGGTGTGTTGTTACAGTGGTGCAGACAGATGAACCATCAGATGCACAGCTTTTATTGACAAACTTGTTTTGCAACTAATGAGGACTTCAGCAATCATTCTGTACATACTTTGCTCTCATCTCCTTATATCTTATTCTACTTTCGGTCTTAACATTGATGGTCTTGTTTCAAAAAGAGTATATTTCAATTTCCTTAAGTCAAAATTTTTCGTGTCTTCAGGTTTTGATAACAATCATCACGATGACTATTGGATGACAATTGCCAGATTTTTTTTTTTAAACAGCACATTTCAGGCATTTATAAAGGTTTTAAATGCTTTCAAGTAATGCTGAAAAATGCATGGTTTAGGATTCAGATGAAAATAAGAGATCTGCTGGTGGTCTACAACTAATCTATGACATCAGAAATGTTAGCTATGTCACAATGAGATGATATGGCTAGAAAGGATTTACAATTCAGCAGTGTCCAAGAGTTAACACTCTACCACTTCTTTTCTCAGTTCTCCTAGCTGGGAATGACTGAAAGGCTCAGAAAGCTAGCACATCTCAGGGAATTAGAAGATTTAAGTAGCTAGCTATGGGATATGACAATGGAAGCTATTCTTATATCACTTTGGTAAATTTCAAACAAATCTTTTGGATTTCCCGGTAAGTTTATGGTTTGGTATAAACCATATATATGGTTTATATATATAAACCCCCAACCCAACCATCCCAGTAGTTTTGCAGAAAAAGCTTTTTTCAGCAAATAACATATTCCAGAAGTATATTACAAGGAATTCACTCGGCAGCCCTCCAGAGTTAAGTTGCTGTGAATATTTTGGAACCTATAAACAAAAGCAAGCAATCATGGAATAACTTTACACAAAAATAAGGCAATGGATAATTTCTTCAGGAAAAGATATTTTATGTCTGAATAATTATATTCTACTTGAGAAGTTAGACTTCACATAACTTTGAAAAAAAAAATAGCAAATGCCCTAACTAGCAGAAATAGTCTGCAGAACAATAAGCAAAATTGTTGAACCCTGCCTGTAGGACCAACTTTTGGGATGGACACTTATATTTCTACCAGAATTTGAAAAGTATTTGAAGCCCACCTGCATCTTGCAGCTCAGTTTCCTTGGAAACAAATCCAATTTATTTATACACCCCAAGGTTGCACATATTCATAGGCATCTCCACTAAGAGAAATATTTAAAAATTTTAATGAAAAGGTTCAAAAGCTAAAAAAAAGATGTTTAAACAAAGTTTCCTTTTAAAAAACTTTATTACCTCACTAAAAAAAGCTAAAAATCATTCTAGAATTCTGTCATATGCACCTTCAATCAGTTCAACATTGATCCCTTAGAACAAATGTGAAGTTAATTGTTGTAACTCATTGATTCAAAATGTGAAGCTGACCCAGTAGTTCTGATCCCTAATATATCCACGTTCTTGCTGCTGACTAGTTCATCCTTCCCTCCTCTGCTGCTCTGTCTTTCCTTTTACAATATTAGTTGACTTTTGACTTAATGGACAGACTTTTCAGAGTGCTGTCTGTTTATATCTGACTGACAGAAAAGTGGTTCTATCTTTCTCCAGGAATAGCTGTACAAATATTAGAAAGCAGAAGAGGCACATCAGTACATTACAATCTGGAGCTGTTTTGTCTGTTTCATAGGTTTGTGAGAAGACAGCTGAACTAGCCCACTTTATGTTAGGGGTCTAAATATTTTGATATACTAAAGCTATTCATCAATTATTTATGAAAGCAAAATTAAAAACATATACTCCAAAGCCTGTTCTCCCTTAGCTTCAAGTAGAACAGTGTGACTACCTCTATTATTGCCAGCTCAGAAAGCTGAGAGTTTGGTTTTAGCTGAGATTTCCATTCTTCAAATATACTTTGATAGAACCAGGAAAATCGTTCCTACTACAACAATCCTCTCCTGCATGAGTCTCTTGGCCCTTGCAGTTTATTCCCATAGCCACTGGATGACACTGCTAACAACGACTATTTTTTAATATGTAAACATTTCAATGCTTTCCATTTGCTGACCAGCTTTTCACTTTTTCGTCAATGATCACAAAATGACATTTTTAGATTCTCTGACAAATAAGGAGTGGGGTCACCTTAGACATATACCGTGGACATCAGGTAAAGACTTTGACATATTTTCCCACAGAATTCTGCATATCTTACTGTTGGCTGGGTAAAAACCTCCATCTGGATGATGGAGCTCAGAAAGTGGTGGGGCATGGAGTTACATCCAGTTGGTTGCCAGTCACAAGTGGTGTTCCCCAGGGCTCAGCACTGGGGCCAGGCCTGTTAAGTATCTTAGTCAGTGATTTAGACAAGTGGATAAAATGCACCTTCTGTCAGTTTACTGATGATACCAAGCAGGGCTGGAGTGTTGATCTGCTGGAGTGTAGGAAGCCTCTGGATAGGTTTGATTGATGGGCCAAAGCCATTTGTATGAGGTTCAACAAGGCAAAGTGCTGCGGCCTGGTCCTGCACTTGGGTCACAACAACTCCAGGCAGCGCTTACACACTTGGGAAACAGTGTCTGGAAAGTGGCCCAGTGGAAAAGGACCCGGAGTTTAAAGTATAAGTCTTATGAGCAGTGGATGAGGAAGTTGGGGTTGTTTAACCTGAAGAAAAGAAGGCTGAGTGGAGACATTATTGCTGTGTACAAGCACCTGAAAGAGGGCTGCAGCCAGCTGGGTATTGATCCTTCTTTCCAGAGGTTCAACAATAAGGTAGAGGAAACAGGCTCAAGTTGCAACAGGGGAAGTTTATATTTGATATTAGGAAAAAATTTTTCACTGGAAGGGTTGTCAAACACTGGAAAAGGCTGTCCAGGGAAGTGGTGGAGTCATCATCACATATTTAAAAGTCGTGTAGATGTGGCACTTACAGACATTGTTCAGTGGTAGTCTTGGCAGTGCTTGATTAATGGTTGGATTCTTAAAGTTCTTTTTAATGGAAGTGTTTGTGTGAATGTATGATTTTATTCTAATTTTCTTTCATCTTTTCCAAACCCAATACTTTGCCATCTTTGTCTTCTAGACTCCTGATTATGCATTTGGTTCTGTTCAGCAAAAAAATGTCAGTTGCATGTCCATTATCTCTGAATACCAGTCTACAGTCTCAGAATTGTCATGATTAGGGACCATGGCTCATGTATGAATGAATACACAAAATAATCTTCACTGATACATGCACCTTTTGCTTTACTAAATTTTTAAATCACACTATAGGGTCTCCTTTTGTTACTGAGATGCGTCAGAAATTCAGTGGATTTTGGCAACGAAATATGTCTCAGTCATCAAGATATTTCCCTATACGGAATTTAATAAAGTTCACCCATATTTTGGTATCACAATAGATTGATTTTCAGAATTACATTGTTTTATTATAGCATAAATGTCTTCTCTAATGCAAGACTGAATACTGAATAGATATTGCTAGCTAGCTTCTGATCAAATGATAAACATTTACCTAACAAAACTACTCACAATTGCCTGTGAAATGACCAACATGTTGAAATTTCCTCAAAATTACAGTGCCAATCATGTGAAGTTACAGCCTTGTTAGCAAACACTGCTGTGATCTTGGTCTCTTCTAGAGAGCAGTCTTCAGCTGTGGCATCACTTATATCACATTGAATTTTGAAAAAAATCAGGCAAAAACCTTCATTATCTCAGATGTACAAGTATGTCAACGTAGCCCACAAAATAAAAATTCCACTTACATTCACCATGGAAAACTTTCTTCAGAGCATAAAAGCTTCTAAAATTAATGTCTAATATTTAATTGCTCTTAACCTAAAGATTTAGTGGTGAATATGGATAAAAGACTCAAATACTCTCTCTAACAAGATCTTAGTTTTTGTCAGAGAAAAAAACCTAATTTGCTAACTAAATTTCAAGAGGAAATTATCATAGGAAAGAAAAACCTGTGGGTTTGCGTAGTACTGGTTAGGGAGGTTATGTTACTATTTTGTCTAGTTGTGAATTGTAGTACTGCAGTAACTAAACAAAATCAGCAAAAATATTTCTTACACTCTACTCCACCTTAGGTTTTTAACCATGTCCCTTTTACAAGTTTTCTATTTAGTATTACGGTTTAAAATTACAGAAGAAAATATTTGCAATTGAGTTATATATTTTGCATTTCCTTGAAAGTCTAGTACAAATTTTATGGAGTTCTTTTTTACAGTTTGAAATCTAATGGTAAGAAGTAATAAAAATATTTACTCAGGTTTACAGAGGTATAATCAATAAACCCATAATCCAAAGATGATTTCTTTCTCTATCCAACATTTTTGGGAAATTCAAGGAAAACATCAAACTTTCATTTTTTAATTTTTTTTTTCCTGACGAAATAAAACCCTTTTTTGTTTTCATTTTTTTAAATCTGTTATACAGATGCGGATACTCAATTACTCTTTTCTCATACAGACCAAGACCACCACAAGAGACTAGTAGGTAGCACCTAGAGTTTGTGCATCTGGGGATTACATCAGAACAGATGGGCAGGAAATAAGAGCTGTTAATAAAAAACATAGTTACTCAAGTTTTATTCATGTTTAAAGAGCTTTTTTGTAAAGAGGGAATACGTTTTGTTGCAATGCAGAACTTACCTGGAAACAGATCACAGGGCAAGCCAAACCTTCAAGAAGTCTCACCAAGGCATTCTTGAGTCTCTAATTACCTTTCTAAAAGCAAGAGGCAGTACTGTGTCCCTTCAAAACCATGTTCAGATAATTTAATTTTTTCATTTGAACCTTTAACTGATGAATTCATAAAGACATTTGCTGACTGAAGTCTTTTATGGTTTGGAGTTTTTCTCTTCACGCATGGTAGAGCAGCTAATTCACACATTTGGCTGTGTTTGTCTCCCTCCTATATATGAGAACAAACTCTCAAAATGCAGCCACAACATTTAAGAAACCAACAAAAAGTTTTATAGAAGTAAGCCTGAATTTTTTTTCTTTGGATTTATTTGGCTTTACAGTCTGTTGCACAGACTTTTAGTGATAATGCCACTGTTTTTTCTTAGCTATTTGTATTGTAAGCCCCAGAATTTCCTAGCTGTGTGACTAAACCAGATAGAATAGTTCTATTCTTACTAACTTTAATGACTTTATAGAATATTGTGTCTTTTAAATTTAGTCACTTTCTTCCTACTAATTTAAATCACCTTTCCTAACTTTCATTTCTTCTCTTGACAGATTTTGTTTAATTTCTGTAAAATGGGAATGCATGCTCAGAAGAGGATGAACTCACAGCATTATTTTTTGTTGTTCTTTGGTTGCACTTTTCTAGGAGGATTTCTTTAGGGCCTCACAACAGGAGTATTTTCTGCAAGAGAAAATTTTCCAGAATTGTGACAAGCTCAACACGGCAAAAGGAATGTTTCTGTTGGACTTCATAAGTTCTTTCCTTAGCATTTTCTGATCTTCTTATGGTTGAATAACTCATATTTTGAAATATATGACCTCATATTAAACCCTGGTGAGAAAAATGCCATACTCTGGCAATTTCAAAGATTGATTATACAACAGCAAGGCATGTACACAGAGATATATCTCAGTGAGTTTGCTCTGGTTATATGTCCTTAATAGGGATGGACTAATCTAATGTTAAATCTGTCCTAATTTATCTTTATAACTGGGAGATGGCTCAGATTACTTCCATGCTTTCAGATCTTATTTGGAGACAGAACTTCCTGAAAATGTGATTTCGAATAACTGGGTAATCCCTTGTCATATGAAGGTCAACAGGAGATTTTACTCATCCAATTCATAAGGACTTTTGGCTAGAATCAATACCAACTTTACTAGTTTAGCTGTTAAAAGCAGTAATAATTTAAATGTAAGCACATCAATACCTCTCTTTTCTACAATCCTGGACATTGCTAGGCATTCTGAGACCTATTATAAACACTGCTAGATTGAATTTCTCAACTTAGATGGTTCTTGAGTTTAATACCTTGCCAAAATTGAATGGGTTTAAAACTGACCTCCTCCATATTTTGAATAAAAAATATCCCAATATGATAATTATAAGTATTACCTATGTTCTTCCCTTAAATGGACAGTAATAGTATTTACTGCTTATCAAAAATAATTTCCTTTTGTGACAGGGAAACCCACCCTGCAATAAGGGTCATCAATCAATGGCAATGAGTATTTCAAAAATTTTGTTCAGATTATGAGACAGGATGGAATGAGTGCCACCACAGAGCCCTCTTGAGTGGAGTATGGTATAGTATAACACATTATGTTTAAAACAAAACAAATAAATACCAAAGCAACCAAACCACAACTGAATATGATCTTGTCAGCTAAGACAAAGCACCACATCAAAGTGACTTAACTAGAAAAGAAGCAAACTTTTCTGAAGAAAGATTTTTAGTTTCCCCAGATTGTCCATTGCTTCTGGAGAAGCAATATGTGGTTTTCAGCTCACATTTACTGTGTGCCAATAGGCAGCTCAGGAATTTCAACATATAATGCTTTGAATATTTGGTTGAAATGCCTATATGTAATTCAGCTGCATGAAAAAGAAAGAGCATGTTGTGTCTCCAGCTCTTTTGCTCAAAACAGGTGGAAACCTTTCTTAAAGGATGGCTATTTGAGAAGACAATTTATTTAATGAAAGACAAAGGTTTGATTAAAGAAAGTGAAAAATTGCAGTTGAGGTTTGGTCTTTGTATTGAAACAAAAGTAACAAAACCATGAACTGAGTTATAGACATAAATATAAAGAAATGAGTAGATAGATAGATAGAGAGATGATAGATAGATAGATTTATCTTAATTCCTCAGAAATAACAATTCAACAAAAATACAATAGATATCATAACCAATGCTTTAAAAAACTGAGTAGAGAATCCATGGACAAAATCACAGAAAGGTGCCACAGTCTGAAGAGAAGAGAGATGTACCAACCGTCAAATGGGAGAAGGGAGAACACCTCCTCTACCTCTTGGTAGACACCTCCTTTCAAATGCTAAACTCTCTTTTGTGTGAAATAGTGTTCATATTTATATTTCTTATTGCCAGAAAGAAAGGCCTGGATGTCAACAATGGGGACTGTTTGTAATATTTTAGAACAAGTGATGCCAATAAGAAATTTATATGAAATGTTAACAGGCATGCAAAGGAAAAAAAATTATGGAGCTGAACTAAATTCAAAAAACATGGTATGGTATTCACATGAAAAAAAATGATGCAAATACGTTTCTCAAAGTGTATAAGCCAGCTAAAAAAGTTTTTTTTTTTTTAATTTAAAACAGTTATGTTGGTGTTCTTACACATAGTTTACATATTTCTTCATTAAATTGTAACAGTATCCCTGCAAGAAGCATAAATAAGCATCTTGCTTTTGTTTTGGTTTGGTTTTTTTCCAATAATCCAGTAAAATTCTAAAGCTTGCAGAACTTAATAGCATGAAATATGCATCACATGGGAAACTCACAGAGTGTTTCCTATGTATATTCGGGTTTCAAGAGTAAAGTAAGACGTATCTCAGAGCCATATCTTTACACGAGCTTATCTCATTCAAAATTTGAATCTTGTCTAATTTGTCTCAGATGTCGCACCTTCTTTTGTATGTCTCACAGGACAAGATTATGCAGCATCATGTTCCTATTTCAAAATATTTAAATTAGACCTGTTGCTTCCTTCCGTAACTTTTACTTTCCCTGTTTATCTTTCTTAATCTCAAACCATGAGTTTTTTCTCAGTTCTCAAGTTCTCTCCTCCATCCCACCCAGAAGGGTGAGCAAGGAGCTCCATGGGGCTTAGTTGCTAGCAGGTGTTAAGCCAAGTCAGTCTTAAAAATTACCTGTATAATTCTGTTTTGATCACTTCATTCATATTATTTAACCCTTTAACATACTTATTAAGGCCATCTATATCAAAAAGAGGACTTTTGTGGGTAGAAAATTAACCTTCTTTTTTACCAAAGCTCACCGACTCAGATTTTTTTTGAAATTACAGTTTCTCCGAAGCTGTCATTCCATGAGTATAGTGTCATCACATCTCCGTTTCCTGGAATTTTTCTTTATTTATTTTCTTATTTCACTGGCTGAAGTCATTTATCTGGGTTACCAACATGAGGCAAATGTGCAATTATTGAATCTTGAGATACCTGTGAATTAGAACAAGTTGTTTGTCCCACCTCATTATATAAACACTACAAATGAAAGTTTCAGGGCACAGGTTTATTGAAGGCAGAATATGAATTCTGTATGAAAGCATCTCATCAACTTTTGTGAGGTTCAAAAAATACAGAACTTTCTGCACAAGACAATTAAAAAATATATTCTTGTAAGGAGAAATATTATAGTATAAGAGCTGTCATTTCTACTGTGGGAAAATGGAGTGATTGATTAATAATTTATTATATGGCCAACCAGAATTTAAAATTTGTTTACATAGTCATCCTCTGGGGTCTTAAAACTACATATTTACATTTATCTGTTTACTTCTACTTGTTTCAGTGAGACATTTTGAGAACCAGTGAAGCAGTCCCTTTCTCAAACCCTTTCTCTGGTTTGCTGTCTGCCAACATCTCATGTTCTCTGCTGTGTTAGGCTCTTCTGACCCTCCTCAAGAAACCTTTGTATGCAAACAAATTACACAGAGCTCTGTGCTTTTATCAGGTATTCAACATGACAGTTTTAATGATAAAGTCCCAAAAGGGAAAGCAGCCTGTAGGTCATTATGCTATTGTAAAATGACAAAAACAATATAATTAGGTTAAGGAATCTAAAACATTACCCACAACATTGCATAGGAAAATTTCACAAACCTTAGTAGTGTATTATTTGATGACAGTTCTATCTGGAGGATTTATAACAGATACACCTTCACATTTGAGGATTGAAAAAAAAATTTCAAAACTCAAATATGATAAATATCAACTTGGTTAAAAGACTATTTAGAGATGTAACTTACATGTTTGAGCATATAGGCCTCCCTCTATATTTCTTTTCCCCATGTAGAAAAAACGAAAAAATTATTTATGTCTATTTTATGAGCAATAGATTATCAAGAATAATATAGCTCAACAATGTTCAAACAAAGTGAATAACTCAAGAATTCTTTAACTATTATACATTCAATATAGTATACTATACATTCAATATATGAATATATATTCATAGTATTTTTGCAGAGTGACAGCACAAATAGTAAATAGATTTGAGGAATTAAATCTCAACTTTAGCAAAAAACATGCAATTTCAAATCAAGTTTCCCAAGGCCATTGTAATTCCGTAAATATTCAGTCTCACAAAATTTTTGAGGGCTCCTTGGTGTTTGGAGGACGACATGACCTTTTACATCAAACAAAAGATTAAAACCCGAAGCATTCAGATCTCAGGATTATCAATCAGTGCAATATGAGTGGGAGCACTCTGGCTGCAGGAACGATCTATCACTCACCCGTGTGGGAGGAGGCTCCTTCCAGCTGGGGCTGCCATTAGCTCAGGCAGCAGCACAGAACACGCAACTGCTGCCGCAGCCGAGTGCCATGGCCAACAAACAACAAATCACTGCTGGAAAATACCTTCAGTGCTCAGTGTGTGCAACCACTAAGACCACACATGAGCAAAAGCACTTGCATACCACTGTTTAAACTAGATGTGATCTCTGCAGAGTCAACCTGAGTCACCTCAGACTTCTGCTTTAGCCATCTTTCAGAAATGGTGACTGTATAAGGCTACTGAAAAAGGCAGTAGTTTAAAAAATAGGAAACTTCTTTCCAGATAAAAGAAATTTCAGCACAATAAATGTGAAAATATTGAATATGTCATTTGCAATCTGATCTTTTACACTTTGTCCAGCCAAACAGGAAATAGGGTGTTGTAGTAAATGCCACAGGCCCTGCTAGGGCACTGTGGAGGCTTTAACAATAAGATTGCTGACACAGCAGTCTAGAGATGTCTTAACCTTGGACTTACAACGTATATTTGTACCCTTATAAGGAAAAAACTTTGTAACTCTTTCTATTGGTCACTTGTAAAACTTTTAACCTATGTCCATTGGTCCAGTTTGGAGCCTGGCCAAGGGTATAAATGTAGCTTACTGTACCCTATTAAGGGAGAAGAAGAATTGCTCCGGACCTTTCACACTCTCCTGAATAAACCATCTCCAGTGGAATTGCCGGCGTCTTCTTCTCCTCTCTCCGTCTACCTGAGCTGCACCCGGGGAAGCCATGCTGACAGATACAACATAACCCTCTTAAATGAGTCTTATGATTGGCATTTAGGTAGACATGTAAAATACAACTGTGCAAATAATTTATTGGCACAATCAAGCAAAAAAAAAAAAAATCCCAACAAAAACCAACCAAACAAAACAAGGAAACAAGCAGAAAAAACCCAAATAACTAAAATTCTATGGGGAAGGAATTTAAAAAATGTCTTCCGCTTCATTTTGGCATAAAAACTTCTAAAAGAGGGGGTTGTTTCAAAGGCAAAAACAAGAATAAAGAAAATTTGCCAAATGTTTCAGGTATCTGTGCTTGTATATATATGTATATATACAAAAAAAATATTTTAAACCATAATTCTTGCTTAGCACTTACTTTGCTAACATTATTTAGCACTGCTATTCTTAGACGCTGTCACATTGCTTTCATTTTCTTACAGTTCTACAGTTATTTTATCTAAGACAGAGGTGCTTCCCATCCCTTGTCTTCTTACTGTCAGTACTAGGACCCGTAGCCAGATGGTTCAAAATGAGTCAGTTTGTCCTAATTTTCCTTCTGGGTGAGATTCTGGTTTTACTTTATTGTGTTTCCAAACAACCATTACAGCTAACACAAGTGGGCTGGAACACCTAGCCAGAAACAAGGAGAGAGAAGGAATATAAGACCAAGGTGGAAATAGGGGTTACCCTTTTATGGCAGTGTCTTATTCAGCTGTTTCATTTAGTTTAAGTAAATTTCAAGTTTATCAGTATGTTTTCTATGCTGTTAAATCCTTTGTCAGAGAAAACTGTTCAGCTTCTCATCCAAAATTTTCTCCCTAAGAAAGAGTAACTATAAAATCTTAGCATCATCTGTTGCTTAATCCTTAAAAATATTCTTATGTATAATGTAATTTGAACTTATTTAAATCAATGCAATAATTTATTTGCAAACAGATAATAGTTATATGAGAACCTTCAATAGCAAATATTTATGATGAAACTGAGAATTTTCCTTATGCCCAGATCCTAAATTAATGTTCATTAAAGCCTTCTCAGAGGTGTTTCCTCTGGGCTGAAAATGTTCTGGAAACAAGAGTTATACAAAACCTATGGGGAGACAATGTCAAGTGAAGTTCAGGTAGACAATATTCCCTGTTTTTCTCCTGTCTACCAAGCCCATCTTTTCATCATAGAAATTGATCTGGTAATTCAATATTATAGTGCAACTAGAACATCAGAGAGACACCTGAGCTTTTCCACAAGGAATAAAAATTTTAATATACATATCAAGAGTCCTCAGCATAGTGAGAAATATAGGCAGAAAAAAGAATATTAAGATCCTCCTTTTTTCATCACACCTTGGTTTACTGGAATATTTCCTTTCATTTGTTACTATACTTGCAAATATGCACTCCAAGTTTCCTTCTTAAATACAAGTGAAATATTTGAGACCTGTGGGAATGCACACAAGAGAGAATGCCTTTATTTTCTGCTTTTTTAAAACACCAGTAAGGCCCCATTAAAACCTTGGTGTGTCCCTGGAAAGCTCAGATGTACCTACACTGTTAAGCAGGGATTGAAAGCTGAATCTGAAAGACAGACATATAACAGGTAGAGTCTTATGATGAACAAAAAACTGGCCCAAGAATAATAAAATCATAATCTTTTGAAAAATAAACTCCTATGAGCTCCCCCTCCCCCCAGCCTTATTTAAAGGAATATGCCCACTGATAAGTTTCAGACTTATGCTTGCAGATTTTTTTCCAGTGATTGCAGGCCTTCAGGTGGCCCAGATCTTGGCTCTGAAGAGGCATCCTGATTCTTTTCAGGGTGGATAAAGAGATTATCCAGATCCATGGCTAGCAGGCATTGGATAGTACAGGCAATGGATATGTTGAGGAAAATTGGAAAGATAACAGAACTCAGTTTCTTTTTTGGAAAATAAATAGATACTTGAACAATACTGGGAAAGAGTATTTAAGAGACTTATTATTTAAGGGGAATAAGACCTCAAAAACTGGTAGGGGAAATTTGGCCTATGTCCAAATGGGTGTTAAGCATTGAGCAAGAGCAAGTAAATACAACAGTCAGACTAGGAGACAGTTGAATGCTGGGGGAAAGGCTGACAGAGAAAAAGGGGCACCATTAAGTTGAAACAGGATTTGCTGCATACAGGGACTAGAATAGCAGCCTAAGAGGAAAACATTCTTTGGAAAATGAGAACAATGGAATAGTGATGAAGAAAGTAACATGGAAAGAAGATAGGCAGGCAGAAAGCCCCAGCTATATAAAAATTGAGGGTTCAGCAAGTTTTATAACATCTGGCAAAACACATAACATGCACTCATGGATACTATTTTCTTCCATACAAGGTGCAGTTAGCTAGAGCTGGCAGTCACCCCATGATCCAGGCTGCTTGCCTCAAAATGCTTTGTTAGCATATACAATACTGTATTAAAAACATTGGTGATTTCATTTTTTGTGCACAACTCACTCTAATGATATTTTTGCACACATCTACCAGTGAACTACCACTTCCTCTTGTTCCCAAGAGGGACACTTCTCATTAAATGAGCAGCTTTTATATAGTTTATTCTCTTTTTTAGTGCCATTCCTAAGTCTTATTTATCATGCACTGTTTGATTCCACTTTGAAGAAAGACTTGCTGAATTGTTGATTTCCCTGGGGCTTTTCACTGCCCCATCATTATAGCATTTGAAGACTTTGCCAGATGATGTATATCTTTACAACACCTTCTAAGTGAGGAAGCACTCTAATCTGAGTTTGAAGATAGAATCCTAAGAGCTTCTAATAATTCTGTGTACCCATTTTGAAAGAGATTGCTGTTTACATGCATTCCAATCCCAGTTTGAATATATTCTTATATTGCAACTCTGAGCATTCAGCTATTGGCAATTAAGTCTATAGAATCTGAATCTCAAAGTGATCCCCCTACACCATCCAAAATGTTTAGGCAGGTTTCCTAGCATTGCAAGTACTGATGGATACACTGAAAGGATGTAAGTTTGTTCATTTTTGAGACTTTCTGTTTTGTGGGCTATGAAATTATCTTTTGCCTTCATAAATACTCCCTCATCTGCACTAGGAACACACAGACTGAAACCCAGAAAGTGTTTGGCTAATAGCTTTCAGCATGGATTTTTGTTCATAAATCTATTCAATTCATTATTTCCACCTCCTGGATTTTTTCAAAGGAAACCAAGGCGGTTAAGTACTGCCATTTAAGAAATTTTAGAATAAGATTCATATTAGGAATTCCATGCAGATATTTCAAAACCTAGATAGATAACCACAAAAAACAAATGCATATATTCCAATCTAGTTAATTCTGGGAGTCTGTGATTCTGTTCCATACAAAGTCAGTCAACTTTTAACCTTTCTCTTCAATGACACAAAAGGAAGAAATGAACAAATAAAAGAAGAGGGGAAAAGTATTGTTAGATAAAGAAATAATTTCTCTCCTCACAACAGTAATTACATAACAGTAAGAAGATGAAGCTCAATACATACAGTTTCCCTTCATAACTGGAGAGGTCTTTAGGGCATATTTATTCAATGCAAGTGTGGATATAGATATGTAACTACGCAAAACTATCATGCTAAAAAATTTCTATACAAAGCAACTGTAGCTCCAATTGTTGCTTCTAGGGGTATTTCCCTACTTATGTGTTTTTCCTTTGCATATGAATTATGCACATTTTCTATATTTAATTTGCCCACTTAACAAAGAAAATGCTGATGTTAAGATCTTTTTGAAAATATATGCTGAAGTATCCCTAGGAAAATGCACTGCTTCAATTAAACTCTGATACTCCCATCTTCCAAAGATCAAAATTTTCATAACAGCAGAATTTAAACCCTTATTTATCATGAAACAGATTACAGAAATTTTTGATTTTCTTATTTGAATTGCTCATGGCAACAAACAAATACATGTAGCCTACAGACTAACCATACAATATAAGCCTGCAGTGAGTCTTCCTTGCCTGTTTTAACCTGATCTAGATGGCATTGACAATTTGGACCCAAAAAGGTCTATATTTTCATCTCTGTGTTAAGTGTCAAAGCATCTTCTAAATCTGATAGTGTAGGGAAAGGCTAAACTTTTAAGAGATTCTGCCAGTTTCTCTGAATCCTTCCAAAATTTTCTGCCTCCCTTTTTGGCAAATCGTATTTCTATACCCCTTAACATGATTTTTCAAACTCATGATCTCAGCACATCATGGAATTATTGAGAAGCATACATTTAATACTCCATTTTCATGTGTGAACATGCAAATCTGATTTCAGAAAACCTCTTGTTCCATCTGTAGAGTTATCAGGTGTCTGCAGTTTTATGTTGAAGACATATAACTCTTTATTGCCTCTTTTTGCAATCAGATAAATTAAAATAATAAGTCTGTTCATTACAGGAAGAATAGTTCCATCTTTCTTTATAGACAGTATCAAAGTATCAAAGCTATTATTTTCTTTTTTCCAAGTGTGTCTCAAAGTATTTGAACACACAGATTTTTTTGTTTGTTTTTAGTTCAGTAGAACAGCTATATTGCCTTTAAGAGCTTCTCACCAAGTTCCTGAGTAGCAAGATACATCTATGTGATTATCCTATTCCAGCCTATGAAGAATACATTTCTGGGACCTAATTCCAATTATTTAACTTATCAACAGTGAATTCTCCTTAGTTTAAAGCTTTTATTTCAGATTATTATATTGAAGGAACTCTTTGGGCTTTTTTTTCAGTATGTCAAACACACCTAGTTTCATTCTGTCCTCTGATTAAAATTAATGAGATATATGCTTTTGTATCAAAATAACACTAAATTGATATTCATTCTGTTTTTAATAAATATTTTCAAATTTTCTCTTTCATCTTGATACTGTTTTACAATTATCATGTTTAAATCCAAAGGGCTCCAAATCAAAGTGTAAATGGATAAGAAAAAACTAATATACTTTTTTTATAAACTTTCTACCAAGAATTCTTTTTAAAAACCTACTTCAGCTACTCTTCTGATTATACAAAATTTTGTTGGATGAATTTATAGCCTACTGTAAAATGGGGTCAGTCATATTGTCTAACCAAAACAAGATTCAAAGTAAACTAAGTGTTGTTTTGCACTTTCTTCCAAAGCCAGACATATAAAGGTCTAAATAAAGACAAAATTTTGGAAATGGTTGTGCACATCTTCATCTCTTCTCTGTAAGGCCACACATTAGTTATCTTCCTTGGGAGATAATCCTACAACTACAGCAGTCATGAGAAGTTCATGAACTGGATTTTAGCACTATATAGTTGGTTATATTCATCACATTGCCTGCAGTGTTATTTATACAGACAAAAATTAAATCAATATTAGGATCCAAAAGAGCAAAATAGGTCTTTGCACCGCTTTTATGACACTTCTTAGCAGAAATGTAGGCTTGACTATTGTAAGATCTTGTAAAAAACATACAGCTTTATCTTTCTTGATTTTTTTTGGGTGGTTTTGATGTTCTGGTTCTTTGAAACCTGGAAAATATCTCAGGTGAGAGACACCAAAAAAAAGGGTTTCCAAGTTTGTGGCACTCACACAAAACCATTTACTCACCACATTAAAACAATTAAAAACTTTCCAGGTTTTAGACTGATGTAGGCAGTTCATGTTCTATCCTCCAGTCCTCTTCTCACCAGTCCTATAAAATGAGAAGTATTCTGAACAGCTTTTTTTTGCTATTCAAAGACACTCACCAAAATAATTATGGAACAGATGGAGTTACATTTGTCTTCAAGTAAAAGGAAAAGACACTCGGTTCAGCACTAGAAGAGGTGTTAGAGGACACCAAGAATTGAGAAAGAAGCATTTATTTCAAAGAACTGAAATTGCTCATGAGTTGTTTTTTTAAGTATTGTAAATACAATCCCATGTTTGTTTTTTAAATTCTTAAAAATCCATTAAATGAGTAATAAATTATGTGAACTAGTAACTGAAAAATTCTATGAGATATGTAGATTTAAAAATGGAAGAAAACTGTACTGCAACGATGGATTTTTAAAAAGCCAAAATATTTTCAAGAATAATAAATTAATAAAATGCCAAACCCCAAAATTCTTATTTTGCTGCAGAAAGGATTTACTACAGGATTTTATTCATATTTTAGTTTTCCCATGTCAAAAATATGTCACGACCCCACTGGGAAGCAGGGGAAGAGTGTGACAAGTCCTCTCCCTGACGAGAAGGAAGCAGCACAGACAGGGTGTGATGAACTGGGCCCAGCCCCGACTCCATGTCCCCTGAGCCTCTGATCAGAGGAGATAAAGAACTCAATCCCTGTGAAGAAGGGATCACTGGGGGAATAGTGTTTGAAGATTTACTTATTGTTTCTCATTACCCTACTCTGATTTGACTGATAATAAATTAAACTAATTTCCCTGAGTCAACTCTGATTCACCCATGCCGGTAATTGGTGAGTGATCCCTACCTGCCCTTATCTTGCCCCATGGACATTTTGTTATCTTCTCTTTCCCCTACCCAGCAGTTTTGACAGGCACCTGATATCCAGCCAGGGTCAATGCCATGCCATTTCTTTTTCTTCTAGGCCTTTATTCACACCCCCTGACTGCCACCCCCTAATTAGTCCCATCTACAAAAGATTATATGAACTTATTTTGTGAAGATAATCTTGTTTATGAATTAACATTGTCTTTGAATTTCTACCGTGCATCTAGAGAAACTGCAGATACACTGACCAAGGCAGAGATACAGACAAGGAGAGGAAATTCAGTCCTGTTAAATCAACACCATTTTTTTCAGAGAATGAAAAAAGTAATTTGGAAGCAGCAAAGTCTGGCCCATACAGATAAATCAGAAAAAAAACTCGTATTTTTTTTTCAAATTTGAAGCTACAAAACATCTGTTCTGAGGTGAGCATGAATATCTGCTGTATGCTGGAGATTTCACCAGAGGAACAGCTATCATTGTCACTATTTGACACTCAGAAAGAGGTAAGACACTGCTTCAGTGGGCTTATTGACATCTTCACATGCATTTAAGAAGGCTATGAGCAGATGTGCTTTAGGACAACCAGAAGCTTCCACTTGGCCAAAAATAGATTAAGTGGTTTAGAGAAAATGTAGGAGAGGGTAAACTAATATCCTAAAGAAAAGGTATATAAAGAGAGAGATTTTAAGAACAAGTAAAAATAGAAAGCCTAAACTAAGAAAAACAGGCGCTTGCAAGACTTCGTCATTTATCTTTCTGCTAACATATAATGTGTTCTGTCCTGAAACAGTCTTTACTCAGAGAGCTATCCTTTGTTAGTGCTGGGAAATGCACACCCTTCAGCTTATGGTTACTCCCCAAAAGTCTTTGCTAAAGGAAAATAAAATTCTTTCTGTTTTTCCAGATGAGTTTGATAGTAACTTAATGATTTTAATTGACCTCCGGTGTTTCTTTTCATGTGCCAGCACTGCACCTCATTTGACCTCAGGCTTGCAGAAATTAATTAAATATGAACACAGAGACAACTTGAAAATTCCAGAGCCAATACAGATAACAAAAGAAGACTTCCTCTGCTTTTTTTCTCCTATTTTTTGAAGAAAGTAGTTCTATATTCTGAGAAAAAACACACACTGTCCTAGTTAATAAGATCATCTGGGATCAATTGCTGCTAAGCATAATGATTCTTTATTCCAGATGTGAGAATGAGATAGCTGCCTGGCTCTGTAGAAAATGAACACTGACATTCACCTGAAAGATTTATGCTTACATCATTTTGGTACACACATATTTGGAGGGTCTACTGTCCACTATGTATCTCCTGAAGGGGACAATCTGTGAGGCAAATGAGCTTGCATAAAGAGCAGCACCCTCTTAAAAAAAGCTTTTGTAATTTTTTTTCTCTACGTAATAGATAACTGATTTCAAAGAATTATGCCTGCATGTACATGTTCTCTATTAAACACATATTTCTGCCCAAAGAAGAATGCATTTTCAAAAGCCAGTCTAAACCTGAGTTGCTGGAGGAAACAGTTCTATATTCTTCCCTTTTCCTTTTCCATCCTGCTCCAGCTCTTCCACTTATGCAGCTATGCAACCATCCAGCCCAAAGATATGATATGCTGGAAAAAAACCAAACAGAAATACAGCAAACCAATCAGGTTTAGCTCAAGTAGGATTTTGACTGTCACACAAGCATCAGTCCCACAATATGCAGGAAAGTTAAGATTTTCAATAGCAGGAGGCTTAAGGTAATTTAAGTTAATCAAGAAATTAAGTACTAAGAGGAAAATGAGGTGATTTTCATCATCTGTACAGTGCAGAGTTTACAGACAGTCATTCTGTAGTTTTATCCTGCTGCACCTATGGAGGTACCTTTTACATATGTTTTATGGAGGTACCTTTTGCATATGTTGCAAACTGGTGATCAGCAAAAGGACAGGCTGAAGAAGCCACAAGGTTACAGATGTGTTACAAAACAAAATGTACACAGTTCCATCAGCTTCCATAGGAAGTCTCATCTACTGAGATATTTCTTGCATTTTTCTATGCAATATTATTTCTGAACAAAATAAGCTCATCCCAATGTACTGCATCATAAAAGACTGCCTGGTATGATGTGAAGAGCATCAACTGCTGTAGTGAATACATACCAACACCTTCAGGACAATGTGTGTTCAATCTCAAAATTTTGAGCCAGAAAATAAAAAAATACTGCAGCAGGGAAGTCCCCTAGATAACATTAAAAAAACCCCAAACATCAAATCCGAACCAATCAATCAACAACAACAAAAAAAAAGCTTCACAGAGACACAGAAAGTCTATATAACAGCCACTTTCATTGTCTCATCTTCTACCTGCAGCTTCTAGATGCACAAATGATTTTCATGTTTCTGGTCTAGTGTTGTAGGCTTTGCAATTTTCAGAATATACCTGAAAGCATCACTTACTGTAATCCTCCCTATCAGATAATGGATGTTGCCTTACTAGCTGTAAATATTTCTACACGTTGTGCAATTGAGTGTCCACACATCATGCCTACACGTAGATATCTAAGGCACTGGAAAGGCCTCAGAGTTGGTCCTGAATAATTTGTTTGAGTTTGAACAGCACAGGCTGCCTTCACAGAATTGTCTCACTTATAATAGAGATATGTGGGGCAATGTTATCTTTCGAATTGCATCCAGTTCCCTTGAGTGAATGAGCTAAAAATAGACTAACCTACTCCAAAACTACTTTCTTCAAATGCAGCGGTTTCAGAGTATCAGCATAGAAATGTTGTTGATCCCAAACAGGCTTTTATAATGCAGGTATTCCATTGCCTGAATGTAGTTCTCTGCTTGGAATGCTGCAATATCTTCCTTGGAGCCAGCAGGTGGAGAAATACTTCCATTTAAAAAAATATCTGTGGAGAAAGGCAAGCTCAGTAGCTATGGAGGGAAAGCGGCTGTACTTTCCAAACCTATTCCTTCCTGATCATGAAATCTATCCCAGTCAGTTTCCTAGGTAACCCTATGAAACTGAGCATGCTAGTAGAGACTGGAGGAAGTAAAAAACCAAATATAATTTTAAGTTAGCCTTCCGTAAAATAAGTTAAGAAATGTCAGCTTTGATCAGATTCAGAAATTAAGTTTGGTATTATTTCCCCATGCACACAATGGGTTGTAGATGACACTGCCATTTTCACACAATGGCTTGGAATGATTTTATAGGATACTAGAGTATTGCATCTATTTTCTTTTTTTTTTTAAGATTTATACACTGGCCTCTTCTGGTTTTTTTAGTGAAAACACAGTATTTTTATTGGTCAGTTATCCTGGATATAAGCATGAGCACTCATACAAAGGAATATGAACATTATGCTGACACTTTCATGCACTTTAATGTGGAATTCTTCTCAGGTAACATTCAGCAGATGATAGATCTTAATGCAGGAACAGAACAATAGATAATAGAATATTTTTCTTATCTGTTCTTCTAGAAAAAAAAAAAACAAAGTAAATTGTATTGGAATAAAACTACATTTAAAATGTACATGGAATTCATGTAAAGCAAAACCAATCACCTTCCCCTTTCTCAAAATCAAATTTCTTGCCCTCTATTTTCACATCATGCACTCAGTATCTGTATTTAAAATATAGAGACACAGACTGTAAAATGCTCTGGATGAAGAGAGACTATAAATCAAGAAATGAACAGAACAGGATTATTTTCAACTTCACATGCATCCACTCTACCTTTTCGTCATATACAAAGCATGCATGGATCTGAAATGTAGGAAAGGAAAAAAGATAGAGATCTGTGTATTTCACCACAGCACTGCTCACAAAACTAAATTGGGTCAACTCAGTGGACCAACAGACTGAAAAATTTGGTCATTATATTTTAGATGTCAACTTTCCAGAGATTTTTAAGGGTACCAGCATTAACTATAATTATAATTTAAGTAGTCACTTTGTTTATTTTCTATTGTTTCTTTTCAACCTCGACCCATCTATTTTTCAAAACTCCTTGGTGATAGGTGCAAGTACCAATAAGGAGCAATAGCTGCATCTTCTTCTAAGCAGGCTTTCAGCTGGAGACCTACAGTAAAATTTAGGAGAGAAACCTGATTTTACTCAGCTTGGTGTTTATTTGTGAATTCTGTAACTGAATTCACAAACTAAGCATCTAATGTAACCTCTCAGTGATATAATTTTTAAAGGCAGTTCATACAAGATTTTTAGCAAAGTGTTTATTCACAACTAAGAGATGTTGCATGATCAGTGCTCAGTCAAGGTATGTCTTTCAGTACACTAGTACCCAAAATACTTAACAAATATTTTCAATGAAGTAGCCTTTGAAAAAGTAGGCAACCAGATTTCTAGAGAGTACAGGAGAGCTTTTCAACTGGTGCTGCCTTTCAGCCTCACATAAACTGATTTCCACTTCACACCTGATTTAAAATCAGAATTCTCATTAATATGGGTATTTTCTGCATTTTAGTTGTGAGGAGTAAAATGCTCTTAGCATGCAGCCTTTCCCTGCTAAGCTCCAGACCAACTAGCATTAATCAGAGGTTAAACTGCCTGTCTGTGATTTTTCACGATTTTTAGGGGTTTCTGTCATTCCCAAAGCTTCAGAGACCTGTAACCTCTCGCATGTGCTCTGTGTCACTCTCTGCAGCAGATAGTGCTGAATGAAGGCTGCATTTTGGACATCTGCAATCCTCAACAACATAGGGGACCAACCATTTTACAATTTAGAAGTCCAGCTGAAACGGAAGCATTTTGTCTAGGCAGGTGAAGTCGCAAATAAACGTACTTAGCCGGTGCCCTGGACAGACTTGCCAAGTTGACTGTAATCTAGAAACCCAAACCAGTCTGAAACTACAGCAAAATACCTGGGCCCTCTCATGGGCTGCACAGCTTACATTTCTGTCAGTCAGGTCAGGAGGTTTACTCAGATGTGCCCCCATACAGACATGCCTCTGAAGGATCAATTAAAGGCATTTATTGCATAATTGATAGGTCCTTTCTAGGTACAATTTTTTTCAGCAATATTTGGTTTTAGGTTGTTGAGACATTTTAGATATTTTTTCTAAATATAGAAAAAGCAAACCTCAGCTGCTCTCTTGTTACCATAGCAACTGTAAGGTATTATGGCACTTATCTGAGTGCATATATATATATAGCATTTTCCATGTATAAAATAAATATTTGAGTCAACTTTTATATATGCTGAGAATTTTTTTTTCCATTTTGCCTGTTTTACAGGTGACCCTTCAGTGGAGATACAGGAGTAGAAACCTGTTAGAATGCTATTAGAATCGTAGAATCATTTAGGCTGGAAAAGACCTTTAAGATTGAATCCATCCAATAAACCAGCACTATCAAGCCCACCACTAAACCATGTCCCCAGGTGCCACATCTATACATCTTTAAGTATCTCTAGGGAGGGTGATACAACCACTTCCCTGACCTGCTTGTTCCAATGCTTTTCATGAATAAATCTTTCCTAATATCCAGCCTAAACTTCCTCTGGTGCAACTTGGGATCGTTTCCTTCTCTTTTGTCACTTGCTACTTTGGAGAAAACACCACCCCCCTCCATGGCTAGGTAGATGTAGAGAGCAATAAATAAATTTATTAATTAATAGAGCCTCCTCTTCTCCAGGCTAAACAGTCCCAGCTCCTTCAGCTACTTCCCATAAACCTTGTGCTCCAAACTCTTCACCTGAACCTTTCTCTGGACATGCTCCAGCACCTCATTCTTTATGGTAGAGAGGAGCCCAGAACTGAACATGGGATTGAAAGCACGGTCTCATCAGTGCTGAGTACAAGAGGACAATCCCTCCCCTATTCTCAGGGTGGTAAGTGTATCTGTAGCAATTTGGGGTTCAGAACCAAATACTTTTGGAACCAGTTGGTGCAATACAGGTAAAATTTATAGCTGCTGAGCTGTTGAATTAGTAACTGGAAAGGAATAAGTTGCATATAGAGTCCAAAAATAGATGGAGAAGAACAAACCACAAATTAACATTGAAGTTAAGCACTATATCAAGCCACACAAAAGAAACTTGTTCTGTAAGCCTAATTTGCAGTAACCTGGTTTTTCAGACTCAACTTACCTATGCATTTTTTTGCCCTGCATAAAGTTTTTTGTGACATCTCACTAGAACTGCAATGATAGTGTAAGAAAGCATGCTTAATTTATATGAAAGCAACCGCAAGTTATGTTTAAGCCAAACTACAAAATTAATTATTGAGACTATTTTTGAGAGTAATACTGTGCCATGATATGCAAAGTAGCGTAGTTTTAATTTATCACAGAATCATGGAATGGTTTGGCAAAGTAGTATAGTTTTAATTTATCACAGAATCATGGAATGCTTTGGTTAGAAAGGACTCTAAAATACATCTAGTTCCAAACCACCTGCCATAGGCACAGATGCCTTCCATTAGACCATGTGGCTCAGAACTCCATTCAACCTGGCCTTGTACACTTCCATGATTGGATAGCCACAACTTCTGCAGGCAACCTTTTCTGGTGCCTCAAATCATAATAGTGAAGAATTTCTTCCCTATAGACAATCTTAATCTACTCTCTTTTGTGTTTAAAACCATTATCTCTTGTCCTATCACTAAATATTCTGCTTTTCTTGATTTTAAAGTTACTAAAATAATTGTTAGGAGAAGAAAGAAAAAAAAATGGGGCAGGTCTTCTGAACTGCTTTCTCAATTTTCTTTAATGAAACTTCTACTGTGATTAATCCAGTTCTATGTCAAATCAAGCATTTATCAACTCTAAATTTTAATAATGCAACTTAAAAAAAAAAGCATAGAATTATATATCAGGTTTTTATCATCATATTTGTCCTCTTCTGGGCATCCACTTCAAAAGAAAATTAAGTCACAAAATTTCTCACTGACTGAACTGACATAAAGGCTTAGATGTTTATTTCAACACCTTAAGCCACAATAAGGAATGTTGCTGTGCTTGAACACATGGTGCATATTCAGAAGAAAGG
This sequence comes from Setophaga petechia, assembly GCA_024362935.1. Classification (NCBI taxonomy): domain Eukaryota; kingdom Metazoa; phylum Chordata; class Aves; order Passeriformes; family Parulidae; genus Setophaga; species Setophaga petechia. The sequence continues at coordinate 15,905,091 of JANCRA010000008.1, forward strand.
TGTCACATGCAGCTCAAAATGACTGCTGAGAAGTCTCCCACACTCTGGAGTAAGGATTCCCATACCAGCAGCAGCAGGAGCAATTCCAGCTAGCTCTGGGCTAGGTGCTCTAGCAGGAGGGATTCTATTACTCATAAAATATGCACTGACTGCTTTGAAGTAACCTCGGTGCTAATGGTTCACACACTGTAATTTTAGGAGCCGCTTCTTGGAGGTTGTTAAGTGCTTGCTACAGGATACATCAGCATTATGTTGGAGAAAGGTGCAGGCTCCCTTTGCCCATACTTAACTAAATGTGAATCAGCTCTGAACTGAACCAGAAGCTGAACAGGCAGAATGTATTAACTCGAGCTCTCTGCTTTGCTAACACAGTCACTGTACAATGAGCTTACGGTACAGGCAGAGTGACCACACATCTGCCTGCACCAGTTATACTCATTGCAGGAAGGAATGAGCACCTGAGGGGGCCATTGAGATTGGGGGGCCTTGAGATTCTTTCATATTTTGAAAGCATATCTCAAAATATTTCATATTTTGAGAGCAAGTTCTCCTCAGATGTGGTGCAAAGTCAGAGCCCTACCACTAAGCTGCCTTCAGAGCTAGGGGTGCTCAGAGACTGAGGTGCACTGGTGCCATACTGACAGGAGCAACTGTGTCATCAGGGTCTTCCACAGTGAAAAAAAAAATGCGAGGGCTCAACACACAGATCCAGCTGAGAAGAATTTGCAGGAAAGGGTTTTACTTATCTTCTAGAGCTGCAAATGAGTAATTGAAATGCTGAAGAGCCAATGGAGTGCATCGACTGCTTTTTCTAAGAAATAATTCAGGTAACAAAATTTTTTTCTTCAGCAGAACTAGACTCGGCAAAATTTAACCTAGCAAGAAAGAATAATGCTCTTCAATGTTAAGAAAATTCTTTGTAGAGGAGAAATATTTTAAAATACTGGCACTCTATAAGTGACACTTTAGGAAGATGCAGTCACTCTACAATGAGCCTATGGTACGGGCAGAGTGACCACACATCTGCCTGCACCAGTTATACTCATTGCAGGAAGGAATGAGCACCTGAGGGGGCCAAGTACCCTTTAGTAATTTTGGCTTTAACCTCTAAGGCTCCTAAAAGGCTGTAATTAGGATAAGCAAACGTGTCATGGGCTTACATTCAAAGTTTATGTGTAAAACTAGAGCTATACTCAACTACTCTTATCCCCTTAAAGAACCAGCTCCACTTTACTTCCAGCACTGGAACAGGCTCCCCAGGGAAGTGGTCACAGCACCAGTCTGAAAGAGCTCCAAAAGTATTTGGACAACACTCTCAGGCACCTTGGATGTCCTGTGCAGGGCCAGAGTTGGTCTTGGTGATCCCGATGGGATCCTTCCAACACGGCAATTTCTGTGATTTTGTGATATTTTCTATTTCCATGACAATTTAATTGCCAATGAAGAGAAAGACAATGCTCTAAATGAGTGTTGGAGGCAGAACCTACACCTACATATTATTAATAATGTAATATTATCTTACTGTAAACACAACATTATTTTATTAGTCAACATTTCCATTCTTCCAGGAAAGTCTATTTACCTATATACTATCAGTAGAGAAAGTCCTGACATAAAATAGCTATTTTTAAATGCATGAAATACAGAATACTCAACATTAATCTTAGATAATTAAATATGAGCAATGCAATAATGAAAATATCTGGTGGTATGTAGAAATTTCATAATATAGGTTACTCTACTTACATTATTTAGAAGTTTCAAATGTGATTTTAAAATCAGAATCAGATACTGAAACTGCCAAAACTGAAGCCAAATTTGCAAGTACTAGTACTGATGCGTTATCGTAGAACTTCTTAATTATAACAAAAATAAAATTAAAGTTTTAGGATTCATTATGGAAATACATTTTTTTCCTTAAGTACCCATGCCATGCCCCTCATATCTTCCCCTCCAAGTTGTGTCTTCCTTCTCGATTTTTTTCCCCTGCTTTTGCAACATCTGGGAGGTTAGCTTTGGCCTGTTTTGGTCCTTTGCGCTGCACCTGATTTCTTCCCAGACCATTTTCTCGTCATCAATAATCTCCCCATTTTCTGGATTTTTTGGGGTTTTTTCAGTTGCATTTCATTTGGTCATATCTCCTTTCCAGAGTGTTTGCAAGGCTTTCTTTTCTGTTTTGCAAGATTTCGTTTCCCTTCCAGAAAGGAAATTTCATTCTTCAGCAAAGATTTCTGTCTTTGTGATTTAAAATATGATTTCTTATTAGTTAGTTCCTGAAGGTCACCAGGCAGTTTTTGAAATGAGTCTCAAACAGTTCCTTTCTTAGGATATCTTTGTATCAAATATAGTGTTCAGCCCTGCAATAGAGGTGTTTTCTGACCAAAAGGTGTGTTGTTTGCAGGAAGATGACTGAGCCAAGGGAGTTCTCTATTGGATTTGGGGCAAAACCTCTCCTTTGCAGCCTTAGCTAGAAATGCATCTCTCCACTAGCCTCTGTATTTTGTCCCAAATTCCTCCAATTTTAGTGGACGTGATGAAAGCTGTTTTCTGTGCACCTTGTCTCACAGGATAGATTTATTTTATAACAAGAAGTAAGCATAATATTGAAGTGCCAGGCTGAAATAGAAAGTGCATTCTCATTTTTGAGCTGTTGCCAAAGCAGTTATGCAAATACTTAATGGTAAGATTGAATTAATAAAGTACATCAGTCATACAATATGTGGTTTTCACTATATCTTTGCGTAGGTTTTGTTTAAGAATATAAGTGAATTCAGTATCAACCCTAAGAAATCCTTTCATCTTCACAGTGTTTTTTGTGCTGACCAGGCACTCAAACTGGTGACACAAATATTTTATATTCATATATTATATGTTTATCAGCTTATATTATAATACATTACATAATATTTGCTATTATGTATAATTATGGTACAAAAAGTATTTAAAAAGTCGGGTATTTACTGCAGTCATTCTATCTTCCAGATGTTATGGAAATCTGTGCATTCCTTACCTCATTGTTGGGCTCTAGCTATGATGATCCACAGTAATATTACACATGCATGTATGCATATAGTTGTATAAAATGAGAAAGCCCATGAGGAGATGCAGTTTCTGGTAGATAGTCTCTAATGTCCACTAAAAACAGCCAGACATGCATTAGCACAGATAAAATATGGTAATAGTAGAAGACATAGTTAATGCTGATATTAAAAGAAATCAAATCAATTGCTCAGAACACTGAAGTTAGTGGGTACATTTCACAATGGAAAAAAAATCCTTGAGGACTTTCAAAACAACGGAATGATATTTAAAAGATGGTGAAATGCCAAAAAAGTTATCATCTTTCTTGACAAGATATGCATACATGTCTCAAAGAACAGAACTACTGCTGTGACTAATTTCACTCTTTGTTGGAAAACAAGAACAACTTTGCATTACAGTTTCCAAGAGAAATTTTGAATATCAAGCTGAGCTTGACTAAATTAGTGCCTGTGTTGAAACAGCATCGTCTTACCTACTGTGTTAAAATGTTGGTTTTGGTGCATAGCAAGAAGCTGCCAAATTATTTAGAGCACAAAATTGGAAGTTTGTTGAAATACAGAACAAGATAGGTACTCAGAACCATAGCCATCACAATTTCAGGAGTATTATTAAACTTAACTAAACTCTGTCATGATCATCCACCTCTCTGTTGAAAGAGTAACATCAAGCAAAACTAATAAAATCAAAAAAGAACAAATGTTCATTTTAGTTTGAACTAAATGGCTCAGAAGTCAATCACTTTTTAATGAGGGAGAAAAGGACAGGCAGAAAAAGAGTGATGAATTTCAATTAACCTGTTCCAATTCTGTCAAAATAACTAAGATCTGTAATGATAATTAATTTATCTTCAAATGTATCTGTGTTCATAAGCTGTATTTTCTACCATTTGCACATGATCTTGTTTGTGTATTTTTTAAATTATTAATTTTTTTTTGTCTGGTTTTTAAACTAAGTGAGTTAACTTCAGCTATACATTGAATGACAGACTTTAATTATATTTAGGTTTAAAACCATGAAAATGATAAAACAATCTTTCTTGTATTCCAATATTTCTTAAATCAAAAGAGTTATTAATCAGCTGTGACAACTTTCATAATTTCAAGATGACATCTCAGAAAGTTACGATCACACAAACAAAATACAAACTAGAGTTTTGTAAACCTATACATTTTTGAAGACATTACTAATAGAGTGGAATAAGAAATATTGCTCAAAAACTAAGAGTCTTTTCAGGGGAAATGACTGAAGACTAGCTTCTCCCTCTGAAATATACACTAGAGATCATTTCTGTTCAGCAAATAGGCTGTGGTATGCCATGAGGCCTGAACTCAGAAGTGGCTTTTAGAATTTTTTAAAAAGCCAGGGTACTCATTAATTTGGAAATAAACTTGCTCAACAGTTGTTGAAAATGGCCAGACATTTCTACAGGTGTCTGTACAATGTAACCAACATTACACTGAGAAATCTGATGAGTGGAAACTAAAGACATGACCTGATGACCTCAGAAAAGGGTCTTTTAGTGGTGAGCAAAATTAATGTCCTTCTGGTTTAGATCAAGTTCAAATTCAGGTCTTGTGTTGAGTCTAGAACAGAAAAATTGCTAAATTAAATTGCTAAATTGCTAAAACATTAAACTAGGTTTTACAATGTTCATTCCCTGTCCTTTGCAAGTGAGTTAAATCCTGAGTTAATCTCCGAAATGGAGAAGGTTTTTATACCAGGTACTGTACTTGGGATTCTTTCATATTTTGAGAGCAAGTTCTCCTCAGATGTGGTGCAAAGTCAGAGCCCTACCACTAAGCTGCCTTCAGAGCTAGGGGTGCTCAGAGACTGAGGTGCACTGGTGCCATACTGAGAGGAGCAACTGTGTCATCAGGGTCTTCCACAGTGCAAAAAAAATGCGAGGGCTCAACACACAGATCCAGCTGAGAAGAATTTGCAGGAAAGGGTTTTACTTATCTTCTAGAGCTGCAAATGAGTAATTGAAATGCTGAAGAGACAATGGAGTGCATCGACTGCTTTTTCAAAGAAATAATTCAGATAACAAAATTTTTTTCTTCAGCAGAACTAGACTCTGCAAATGAAAATTTAACCTAGCAAGAAAGAATAAACAGCTTATGCTCTTCAATGTTAAGAAAATTCTTTGTAGAGGAGAAATATTTTAAAATATAAGAGGAAACTGGCACTCTCTAAGTGACACTTTAGGAAGATGCAGTATACAAATGATCTCAAACCCCAAAATCTGGCCTATCAAGTCTGAAAAACTACTTTGAAGTATATCAAAAAGGTGAAAAGCATATTGATGAAATTGTATTTCCTGCTAACAAGGATATATTGATTGCTTTTCAAGCTAATCTCCTGAATTCATTGTTTCATGCAGACCATATATTTCCTAGAGATGTAAATTGGGGCATAAATTCATTATTATGCTCTATAGAGCAGATGTTCTTTTTAAGATCTCCATCACAAACATCTCCAGGCCTCACCAGGGAAATGGACAGTGTCAGGACATGTGTCTCCGCAGCTGCCTTGAACATGACACTGAGGGAAAATCTTTGGCATTTTCCCACAGGAGCTCTGGATGATATAGAAGAGCAAAGCCATGCTTTCTGAAAGGAAAAATGCCAATAATTCACCCTCAAAGAAAAAGTTCAGCCTGATCTCAAGCCACTCTAAAGTATCCTGATGAAGTATACTCTTGACTGTAGCGAGATGTTACTATGAGGACGGCTGTGACAGAGCCTAAAAAGTAAAGTACTGTCTCAAAAATATTTTCTGAAATTCTTGTTCAAGTATTTCAAAAGTACTTCATACAGAGCAGCGAACATCCTCCAAAACCTGCTGGAACGTAGCTGTGCACTGATCATGCAGAGAACTGCCAATGCCTATGCCAGTTCTAACTGGCAGGGAATTTTCACCGCAAGGCAATCTGTTGCAGTGTGTGATGCCATTTCCTGCTTTAGCTATCCCAGCCGTCCCCCAGGTGTGCCAGCCTCTCCTTTCCCTTGTCCCCTTGCTAAGCATTGTCAGTCAATCCTAACATTCCAGCAAGGGCGTCGTCTGGTTGGCAGAAGTTCAAAAGATGCCCCTCAGCCCCGGGTCCATTGGCCTGTCTAGGTGTCACTTGTCCCCTGAGACCCTGCCCCTCCCACCTGGTTGGTGCCTCACCTGTCCCTTCCCCTCCCCCTGTCCCCGGGTTTAAAAGGACCTTGAGACCATGCGGTCGGCATTCCAATGGAGCTGTTACCAAGATTGAGATGTTCGTGACCATGGAAGAAAATTCTGGATATAACCCTCCGTCAGAATCCTTTCCTTTTACTCTTCACCTAGCCTAAGGACTGTCACCAGAACTAAACCTGAGTTCCTACTAGCCCGGACTCGTTTCAGTGCCTAGCTGCAACATCCAGCCAGCCAGAGGTGTCTCTGTGGTGAAATACCACAGCTGCCACCTCAGGCTAAGCAGCAAGGGCCAGAAGAGCCCAGGCACTTTCCACCTGGTAATATTGGGATTTTATTCCAATAGCAACCCACAGGTTCATGCACAACCTGCTCTGACACCTCCCCAGAACAGCAAAGTCTGGCCTTCTGGACTACGAGCGTGGTGCAAACACGCAGCATCGACAGCTAAGACCATACAGGTGGCCAATTGTGATGTTTTGTACAAATGTGTCTAAGATAAGGAAGACTTTCAGTCAGTTTTATAGGCCCCCACCTAAAGTTCCTGGAGTGAAAACCAGCTGTTGCATGGCTTAACAGGTGGGAAAACCAATCAAAATATGGAAAGACCTAGTGCAGGCCATGCTATTTTCTTTTCTCTTCTGTAGGATTTCACTATATGTAATAGATAATAATTATATTTATCACTACAATTATAAGTTTTAACACAACTTTACAGCTGGCTTCTTGTCTTCTTGTTTAAATTTAATCCATTAACAAGCCTTATTCTACCATTCTAAAACAAGATAAAAACTGTGAAAAAAAAGTGCTAATGGCACTGTGCCTACAATGAAGGTGGATGATAGCTACTCCCTTCAAGGGGCTGCTTGATCCTGAGACTACAGTCCTCTGAACCTTCTATTCAGAAAGTCCCCATTCTTAATTTGGCAGAAGCTTTATAGGTTTTAAACTGCTTAGCAATTTGCAATACTTCTGCATCAGAAGATCTAGATGGGAAAAGGAGTATGATTTTTTCTTCCTTGAAGAGAGAGAATGAATCTTCAAGAAATTCCTTCTTGCTCTGTATTAGAAACATAGGTCTCACATTTAACCTTTTTGCTTTCCTCTACCTTTCCCCAGCATCTTGGTCCCTAATAAAACTGAGTATTTCTTAAAATCTCTAAACTTCCTCAGCATGACTTTCAGTTTTGTGAGAATGTTTATCTTGGAATGGAAATCAAGTAAAATGTTTAAGTAACATAAATAATAATCATTAGAAAAGTTACTATTACAGGCAAAATAAAGCCTTTGAAAATATTTCAAAATATCAAGCTCAGAGATTAAGAAAAATTCTAAATAAAATCAAAAATAAATAATAGAATTCTAGGCAAAACATGTACATGAACTGTACAACATGAGCTGAACATCTAAACATTGCCACTGACATTGACTAAAAATGTGAACTTATGTTGTCTGATTTAATTTTTTTTTGCAATCTCCTGCATATCTTTTGAAAGCCACTAAATAAATATTCATGAGTTACCAAAAAAAAAAAAAAGTATGCTCATCATCTTCATATGATTTCTGCTCGGTTTTGCCTGGTGAGTTCTCTGAGAACTTGTTCTCTGCCCCCAAAGAAAGTCCAAAGCCTCTATGATAGTCTGGTTTTCAATTTTCCACTTTTCATATCTTAGCCTTGATATGCACAAATCCCTTGTGGTTTTAAGAAATAAGCTCCACAGTAAACCAAAAATACTTTTAAAATGTGTTGCTTAGCACACACTTTTTGAAAGGAATACATTTGATTATTTGATTGATTATATTATTTGATTTATCAGATTTTTGAAAACTGAGTCTGCATCTCCAGTATACAAATGCCCTCTTTTGTTCTAGAGATAACTATAAAAAATGAACCCCAGAGAACATATGTGATTTAAAAAAAAAGAATATATTGTTAAATTTAGCCTTCAGTAGAGTCTGGAACAGCTTTTACATAAAATAGATATCTCAGGATGTATATTTAAGTTAGATAGAGTAACTGGTGGGCATTCCAGCAATTTACAAAAATGGACTCAAGATTTCAACTAAGCATGTGTAATACTCAGGTTGAATTGGCAGCCCTAGGAAATACTACTTTTTTTGGCACAGAATGGGATAATAGCAAAAGCTGCATGCAGTACTCACGTGGGCAAGAGAGGGACCACTGCCATACTGAAATCATACTTACATTTTACCTCTCATCCAAACCTCGCCATAACATTAAGCCCACAGCAGAAAGTCTGGCTGCTGTGATGTGGACAGGACAGGGAGGCATAAATTCCAGAAGGAAAATCTATTTGGTGAGATTAGTAAATGAGGATTTAATCTGAGCTTTAGCCCTGAAGTCAGAGGGAGTCCATAGACAGACTTGTGCAAGACATAATCTTTCCTTAGAATGCCTCCTTAGATTATAGGAATGCTTTCACTCAAGAAAAATAAGGAAAACTTCTAGGATTTAGCATCAAAACAATTAGTTTGAAGTACAAAGAAAGTGATTATCAAACGTCATTATACTTCTTCTACTGAAGAGACTGAGGAAACTTCTAACTTTATGCTTAGAAATTATGAAATCATTTCTAATAAACCAATTAATCTTTATTAGCATAGTTTGAGTCAAGTATTGATTCAATAACCTCATGTCCGCTGTATAATTGCCATAAATCCTGCAGATTTATGCTTTAAAGGTGTGTCTCTTCTGCCTCATTAAAATTGTTTTAGTTTATCTTGTGTTCAATGCTGAACACAGATAGCTGAAGAGACTATTACTAAAAAAAATCTTCATTGTGTTTCATTTTAAGTTACCTTTTAAAATTGTTTACTTGAATGAAAATAAATTATATAGGTTATAACTTGTGAAAATTATGAGGAAGGAAAATTGGAGGAGTGTTTGATTCATGTTTGATCTGGCATACAACCTTCTAAGGTTTAGGTAAGCTGTAATAGAAATTGTTTCAGCACATCTTGGGTTAATTTAAAATTGGCATAAATCCAAGAGTCTCATATCAGAACACTAAATTTTACTACTAAGAAATGAAAGTTTAAATCCTTTCAAGTCTGTGGCATCTACTGTACAAACAAAAAGCTGACTGATTTGTAAAATCAGTCTGCGATTTACAAAAAACTTTGAAATTTTATTTAGTTAATTATTCTGGTCCTGTTTTAACCATCATAGATAAAAATAGCATCTGGGTTTCCGAAATGGAGGAATTCTGTTTCATCTATGTATTCTTGCGTTCCTGTTAATTGCCAAATTTGTACCAAATTCAGTTCAGACTGAAAGGTAATTATTTTCATTAAAACATGTCACTTATTTTTCTCTATGTAATAAGTACATCAAAGGGATCAAGAATGTATCCTTAAAAAAGAATGGATTTTTTCTTGCTATTTCCCTCAATCTGTTCTGCGTTAAGAGTAAATACATAAACATATTAATAGTCTTATGTATTGGAAATAATGTGGAAAAATATCCAGAGTGCATCACATGCTAGATATTCATGTTCAGAGGGAAATGAAGTATAAATATGAAGCAGTGCTGGAGATGATGTTTTCCTGTCATGTCTGCTAAATGTCAGCAGAAAACAAAGAGGATCTGCTCCTAAAGTCCCTTAGTGACACATAGAAGTCCTTATACTGATCTTACTGGGTGGAAGCTCACTGGAGCTAGGCTCAAACTATTTGAGAAAAGATGGCAAAATGTTATAATAAAGGTAATCCTTGCTCTTTGTGATGCATGTTAGACAGCCAACAAAGAATTAAAATCCAATATTGCAGGTTTTTTATGTAGGAACTTGGACTCTGTTTTATTACTACATCTTGAATTGAAATTATAAAAAGCTTGGATCAAGTAGAAAATAAAGGCTAGAATATCAAATGCAGGGGGTTGTTAATGCCCTTTCTTTCAACAACAATATATTAACTTGAAGCTGGAAAAAAATTATAATTCAATTGCATAGCATTTTATTTCAGTACAACTTTTAAAAAACAATCAAATTTGATTCCCAAAAGTCTTGCAATATTCTCAGAAAGTGATGATGTGAGGTCAGTTTTCTAATTCAATATTTATAAGAGAAATAACTACATTATTTTACTTCCGTACCAGAGTGAAACATCATTGTCATAAAATACTCTGTAAATAGCTACTATGGAATATTCCTTTGATAAAGAGAAACTCAGGTCCTGAAAGGATAATGTTAAAAAAGCTGTATTTAGAAAACATCTGTATATTGAATGTTACAGTAACAATGATAGGAACGCTAAGTCAGACAAATTTCTATCAATATTTCATTAGGCAATGCTGGCAAGGGATTAAGGCTAAAATCTTAAAATGTGTGCAGGAGAATTAGATGTTCATTTTCTGGTATAATCAGCTGTACATTAAACTCATAATTCTCCTGCTGTTCTTCACATGGATGATCTGCAGCTTCAATGTAGGAACAGGAATTGACTCATCTCACAGATCTCACTCCATGATCCATATTTGTTCTCCATAACAAAGTATTAATTGAAGTCTCTATTTAAACAGGATGTGAGCTAGAACATGATAAAATTAACATGAATATAGAAAAGGATATATTTTCTGCTTCACCTCCAACTGGGGTGTCAATTCAAAAATCAGACTCTACATATTTTTATTCCAGTTGCCAGAAAATGTAAGATTAATTTTAATGTTTGTGTAAATGAAGTGACCCTACCATAATAAACAAAAACCAACCAACCAACCAAAAAAAAGCCAAGCAAAAATGCCCTCAACCAAACTAAAACACCAAGAATACTCTTAGTGCAGTAATTAAATTTTTGTGAATTATCCTGTAAGATAAAATTAAATTAAAAAATAAATGGAAACCAAACATAATTAAGTACAATGCAAGCCAATTATGAAGTTATCGACTTGATAACTGGTTTCCTAATGTCGAGTAGAGCATGATGTTTTTAATTAGGGTTTCTGTCTCAGGTGCTTGTAGGACAGACCTTCTCTCACAAATACTTGTTCTCCCTTTGGGCTTTTGACAGCACCTCTGAATACTTCCTCCCAAAGCACTTTTGATGTTGGAAGGGTGTAGGGAACGTTGGAAGTGAGGACGGGAAGGGGAAAAGGGATGTTTGTTCAGAGTAAATTTTAGAATACTAAAACTCCAAGATTTGTCAAAGGACATGCCAGAGAGGCACCAAGCAGCATTTCCTCATGGCCCCAGCCAAGGGAAACAGTGTTAGGCTTTAAGCATTCAACACAAATCTGGGCTGTGAACAGCCATGGTACTGCCCCAAACCCTGCAATAGCTCAGAAGTACATTTTTCATCAGAAAAAAGTTATCTATGTACACCCACTCAAGTGAAAATAGCTGAGTACAGGTACAGTTGTACAGATCTCTTAGCCAAAATATGCATTCAAATGAGCCATGTGCTGACTGTGAGGTGAGCAGTCTGGATGTGAAAGAGATGAAGTTTCCTGAAGCATTTCTCTGTAATGTGACCAAGAGGATGACCATTATGATTGCATGGAGCAGACCTGTGGTGGATGCAGGGCTGATTGGGTCCAAGTGGCCAGGTGTGAGCAGCAGGGGGCTGCAGTGCTGAGCCCTGTGGTGACTGACTGGACACAGACAGTTCCAGCAGCCTTGTTGCAGGAGGATTCATTAACTATAGGATTTATTCTAAAAGAATTCAAGAAGATTGTAGGTCTTTAGGACACCTATCTCCATACATCTCCCTTGCAGCTCTGCAGCACAATGAACATTTTTAATTGTAAAACAGAGGTGCAGGTGTAGTGTTCCTTACCATTCGGTCATGTTTGGGGAGGTTCTGAATCTCCATGAGACTAGTTGTCATGTTAAACGCATTAAATTTGGTTAACCCTGGCTGATTCCATAACAGCCTGCTTTTGACATTCCAAATGCAAGGGCATGTAGTCAGATAACCAATAAAAATGTTTCCAAACACAATGTCAAAGTCAAGAGCTGTGCTTATCCCCACTCCTATCTTTACTGCTTAGCAGACAGGAGACCTAGTAATAGATTTTTAAAAGAGAAGATGCCAAAACAAAATTAAAATCAAAAAGGATAATAAAACTGTAGATGGACAGTGTTCTTTTTAATGACTTAAGCTTATTTTCTTCTGATTCAAATTTAATTTAAATAAGCAGAAGTCTTGTATTTCAGGAGTGAAAATCAAAATGTTTTGGAGGCAAAGCAAAATAAGATTTTCCAAGGGAAAGGAAAACAAATATTAAAGCTTCTCATAGTGTTCATTTAGAAGGAGTTCATAGGATCTTTAAAATACATACACATTTTTTAAAAAAATTCTGCTTGTGAATTACACCTTATCAAATGACATAGCCCCTATGTAGTATAAACTGTCAATATTTCAATGAAAAATTCAAAAGTAAAATAATTTTGCTAGAACTTGTCTTGCAAAATGAATTTTCTTCAAGAAGGAAGATCTTACATGTTTTTCTTCACCATCCTAATAGATACCTTCTATTGAAATCCAAGATCAAAACAAATAAAGATTCAGAAAATGCAAAGAAGTCAAGTTATAAATATATGTAATTAAATGTACTACTAAGAGTAGTTGCACTGAAATTACTGAATGGTAGAGAAAGAAAGAAACTCTACTTTCAGCTAAGTGTATGTAAACTGAATAAAAGAGTATGGAGGAAAGAGACTTATGTCTTTATTTCCACCTGCAACATGAAAATATTATACTTGTTCTACTCTTCTATTTTCCAGTGTTCTCTTACACACAAGAGATTAAGATAAAAATAAAACAGGTCAATATAACTGATCTATAAATAAGATGTTTAAAACTAGTTTCATTTCTTAGAGCCACAATGTAGAATAAATACCTGTATGTCTTAGCACATTTTAACAAACATTCCACACTAAAAAATCATAGAAAATTTTAAAATTAATTGCAGTGCCCTATGTTGCAGAAGCATGAAAAACTGAATAAATTAAAGTTTTTGTAGTGGATCTGTCTAGATCTTTTTATAACTAGTCCTCTCTAGAAGTACAAGAAGAGGAAATATTTTCAATTATAAAAGTCAGGCTTTACTGGAAAATAAATTAGGATAGTTACTTTCTTAAGTGGAAAACTTGATAAATAAGAATGGTAAAAGAGAAATGGAAAATGACCATTGAGTCACAACCAACCAGCCTGTCTACCTAATCTCTGTTTTCTCTTTATTTTGTTGCATTGTAAAATCATAATTGTGAATCAAAATAACATTATCTGCTGCTTAACTCAAGTTCATGTAATTTGCAGGTTTGAACAGGGTGCTGTTGATACGCAGGCTAGGGTAAGATGAAAATTGCATTCAGTCACATTCAAAATTTTTAATTATACTTACTTAGCAAAGTTAGACACAAAACCCCAAAAGCTACTAAACTTGACAAATCATGACTAAAATCGAATACGGGCTGACGTTACATGACAAACAAATCTCAGAAATAAAAAAGGAGCATGCAGCTCTGGGCAAAATAGTCAGACAGCTGATGTCCACTGAACCTTCAGCACGACTGTCTGGTTTCAATGTCAACACAAATTTCTTTCTAGAGTAGATCATCCGACACTCCAAAATTATTTGAAGCAGAGATGGAATGTGGGACTGCTTGCCCACTTGATGGTGACTAATGGGTAATATGGGGAAGAAGCCCCCTCTTCTTGTTTGAATGTCTAATGACGGATGTTTGGGGTTAGATTTCGTTACCCTGCTGAGAACCATGCATGCAACACTTCAGTATTAAAAAAAAGTTTATGTGATTGAGCTCTGTACTCAACAAAATATTCTTCCGTTTCCCATTACAGAGACTGCACGACATATTGAGCTAATTTCAGCTTCATCTGATTCCTTCAGTGTTTCATAACTAACTAATATTCTCTGTCATTTCCTACTTTTACAATGCCATTAAATAGGATAAGACCATAGGGAAGTATGTAGAAGACTATGTATATTTTGCTTGCATTTATTTTCCAAGATTGAGTGCAGGAGTAATTATTCTTATGAATTTTATATTTTTTCTTGGTATCAAGTTATTCATTGCTAATGCAGAAATTCAGTCTTCACAGAATTTGTATTAAGCTGGATGAATGCAGTCTATTAATTCAACAATTTTTGATTCTGGCAGTGTTCTCCTTCAAGTCAGGCCAAGCACCATAAAAGAATTTTCACTAAAACTTATAGTGAATTCAATTAGTTCTAAGCAACAGTTATGCAATATATAATTGAAGCATAATGACCCTTCTGGCCTATAGCACCAGCAACATGAAATGAAATTTTGGCCAACAGATACTTGCCTGAACTTTTTTGCAATTCCTAAAACAGTAAAAATAATACTGATGTTCAGCCTAGACTGTCCAGTCAATATCTGGGTGACAGATTTTTTCAAGCAAGACTTTCTGATTAGGTCCTTTTTTCAAGCAAGTTCTTTGCAAAAAATGTTCATTCTCACAGTTATTTATTTTCACTTTTACTGATTCCCAAACATTTCATGACTAAATAAATACATTGATTGAATAATTTTTTGTAGTAGACTGTTTTATCAATCTGTGTAATTCTTGGTAATTCTTGAACAAATAATGATCAATATAAACAATCAAAATTCCTTGCACTCCTGTATTACTGTGGTAATGGACTGCAGATTCTGTAACTTGTGTCACAGAGCCACACCTGTAGGGCATCAGTTGAACTTGATGCTTTCACCACTGCCACCTCTTTACATGTACCCCAGGCACAGTCCTCAAATTATTTCCTTCTGGCATGTACATGACTTCTATTAAACCTGTAAGGGCAGGGCTAATTTGCCCTGCCCTTACAGCTGTGCATTTCCATGGCTTTCCTGCAATTACACTTTCACATAATTTTATTTTGCTTTGAGTATTTCTACAGTGTTTTACTGTTGCCAGCCTTTCACTGTGAGTGGGGGTGTTTTTGTTTCGTTTTAGTTTGGCTTTTAGCTCTGCATTAAGTCCTCAGAATTCTTGGTATTAGAAATAAAACATCAAGGCTGGAACACATATGGCCTCTTTATGCTTGGTAAACAAAACTCCTGTGGAAACACAAGAAATATAAGGTATTGTTTACCAGGAATGGCCTTTTGTAAAAAAGAATTGGTGGAAGAAATTGTCTAGGTGTAAGTTGATGTAGGTACCATTCGGTTTAAAAAAACTTGTAAGAAGGAATTCAAATAATCAGTCTAAAACCTGACATTTTATACATATCCCAAATGTGCCACTATTAGGTAGTCAATATAACATGCTCTCATCCTTGGTTTTCCTATTCTTCTGTACTAATAAAGCAAATAAAGCCAGGGAGACTGACTTCACATCTTGTTGTTTATTCTAACTCACAGCACGCTTACCTGGCAACTAAAATCCTGTGTTTCACATTCTTGTTCCAAATGATTTCTTTAATGAAATGCATCAATGTCATCAGGTGTGAGCAAACCATAAGAGCCCAGAGTACTGTGTAGCGTGCACTTAATGGGTTTTTTTTCACCTGCACTGACCACTCATATTTCAGTGGGAAGGACTGATATTCTTCCCAACCTTGAAGTCTCCACTCCAACTTTCCACTTTGTCAGCTATAAGACTAGGTTGCTAAATGCCTTAGTTCAGTCAGACCTTGAAAACCTACAAGTATGAAGGCTTCACAGTCTGCATGTGCAGCCTCTTCCACTGTGTGACTCTTCTCAAGTGAGAATGCCCTATATCCAGCCCAAACTTCCTTCACCAATGTTTCCTGTAAATCTATCCATCACTCCACTTGTCAACCTAGGAGCATACAGAGACAAACCATTTTCTTTCAGACTGAATGCAATCTGTCTGCCATCAATCTGAAGTCAGTCTTCTCTACAGGAGGGCTCCTCTTGGATTTTCATTTCAGCACACAAGATTACTTTAATTACTAGAAATGTGACTTTTCTGTTTGAGAACTAACTCTGTAATTGCCAGTCAATGACACAACTTTGATGAAAAGAAGAATAAGAGCACAGTACAACATACTGGCTGTCTTTGGCTGCATCTAAATGGCATGACTCTATGTCTGAATGCCTAGGTCAGCAAAATTATACTGTAGTAGTTTTTAATGAGTTGTACATTTGTGCAGCTCCTCAGCCCTGTTAGTAAGTCTACTGCAAAACTAAGCCCCATATGATGAAAAATATCAGAAATCATACTAAACATTTACATTTCTTTAAAAAAAATCAATTATTTTTAAATGAGGCAAGACTAGAGATAGAATAAATAATGAATTGCAGAGTCATTCAGGCTGGAGAAGCCTCAGGAGTTCTCTAATCCAACTAAAGCTCTGAGGTCAGACCAGGTTGCTCAGGGCTTTATAAAGTCTGGTCTTAAAAACCTCCAGTACAGACATTCTGCATCATCTCTGGGAAGCCTATTCCAACACTTGTCTGTCTTCTTGTCATGCCCACTCCTCCCAGCCCTTAAACTGGATTTTCTGTCTCTTTCAATTTATGTCTATTATCCCATGTGGTCCTGTCACACACACATCTAAAGAGCCTGACTGCATCTTCTCATAACCCTCCATAAGGACTGGAAGGCTTCTATTACATTGCCTTTGCAGCCCACCTCCCCTTTTACTCTCCAGGCTAAGTAATCTCAGCTCCCTGAGCCTTTTCTGGTGGGTCATGTGCTTTAAAGAGTAAGTCATAAATAATTTCAGCAGTAGGACATAGATCTGAACAAGAAATATGCAAAAATTCAGGTCCTCTTGTTCTGGTCTACTTTAAGTTTAGTACCTTTTTTTCCACATTACTCTTCAGTTTTTTTTCTGTAGCTCTCTAAATGTTCCTGCAGGCCACCGCTAATTATCCATTTCCCTTGAATAGTGATGGATAAATTTTCAGAGAATTTCCTAACTTTATACAGGCTTCCAATTCAATAACCACCTTGCTCATTGAAAGAATTGCAAATACATTCTACATAGCTTCCAGCTTTAGTACTGGCTTTCAAAAATTTCAGTTTTCAGATACTTATCCTTAAAACAGAGAGGTGTAGTTCCAAGATGGAGTTCTCATACTTTATGTTTACCTGCTCTTGTAAGTAAAGGTTTTCAAAATAGTTTTCTAATAAGTCTAAAAAGGCATTGGACCTGCCTCTGCTGCATTTGGAGATGGAATTGCTGGGTGAGGAACAGAAGGAAGAGACAGGGAACCCAGAGTCTTAAAATATGAAATGATTCATTTTTCTTGGAGTGGAAAACCAGTTTAAGAACAAATTTCCATCGAAAGATAACATTCTCTGAAAAAATGGAAAATTGAGCTTTTAAAATATAGTTGTAGAACAGTACAGAGCATCTAGTTTGTTATATGCAATCTAAAGCAATTGCTGATAGATTCACTGCATAACTGACTTCAAATATAAGAATATTATGTTTGAACCCAGCCTGTCTCTTCAAATGATTATGTTGTAGTAAATGACTAAAAAGTGAAGTGCACTGAAAGAAAGTTATTCTTTGCAAGGAGAGAAGTTAAATACTAAAAGAGGTCCCCAGAGAGGCTGAGGCATCTTGATCCATGAAGATTTCAAAAAAAGAAAATAAAAATTAACTAGACAAAGCTAGGAGCAGCCTACTGTGACTTTGAAATTAGTCCTGTTTGTAGTATGATGGTGAGTTGATCTTCTCTGGCTCCCAGTCCTTCACTCTTTCTTTTCCACCCCCTCTCCTCAGCAGGACAGGGAAGCAAATAAGAAAAAGTTTATTGAGGTCAAGATCAGGACAGGGGAATCAGCCATCAATTCTCATCATAGACAAACCAGACTTGACCTAAGGAAAATTATTTTTAATTACCAATTAAAATAGGGTAAGTTGGTGAACGAAGACAAAATACTCTAAAACACCTTCCTCCACCCCAGCCTTCTTCCCAGGCACAGCTTCACTCTGTCTCTAACTCCCCTACCACCTCAAACCCCACCCTAAGCTACACAGGGGGATGGGGGATGAGTGACTGCAGTCAGTCCAGAACAGCTCCTCTCTGCCTCTCCTTGCTCCTCACATCTTTCCCTGCTCCAGCCTGGGGCTCTCCCAGGGGCTGAAAAGAACCACCTGCCTCAGCATCTCCTCCTTTTTACTCACCTTCTCAAGAGAGATGAGCAGGACCTGATGTCATCCAGAGGTGCCTTCCAATCTAATGCATTCTGCTGTTCTGTGATTAATCACACTGTTGAAAGCAGCTGCTAAAATATATGAGAGCAGACATATCTAATTATTAAAAGCTCATTTAGCTTGATTTTCTGAAAAATTTAATGTGGTACAGTCAGTTTTACTTTTTATCAGCTTGTGAACTGGACATCTATTTAAAATACTTGTTTTCTCAGAGGGATTGCTACTTTGAATTGGAACTTAGTTTAAGATAAATAATAACAGTCTCTCATGCTTTGAAAACAAATAAATCTTGCAAAGTAAAAATATTTGTGTTTTATTTCTGACTAGGAATCCTCATGGAAGATAAACTGGAAGGCTTAAAGTACCTGCACCAAAGGCGCCGAAAGCATTTTAGGAAGTCTCTTAATTGCATGATCCAGCTAGCTATTAATATTACTGACATTCACTGTCTGAAACATGAAAGTCATTATGAGTACACTGTAGCTGCTCCAGACATCATAGCAGGTAATAAAGGGAAATATTTCTCAATTTAAAAATAAAGCATAATATAGACACAGCCTTGCAATATTAGCACTTTGCATTGAATAGAAAGAAGGCTAGCTGAGCTGCTTTGTGTTGGCTGCTGTCAGATCACATAATCCCTAAAATCCAGCTATAAAATTCTTTTATTTTTTAAATTAAATCTTAATTGCAAACAAACATAGATAGAAAATACAGCAACAAATTTCCAGAAACAGACTCTACATCAAAGTTTTCATATGGCTAGGAGTTATCTTTGGTCCTATCATAATCTTAGCCCTATATGTCTGATTCTGAACTTCACTCCATAAATACATGTATTTCTGCATGCTTCTTCAAACACTGACACTAGAATTCAGCCCTAATAGGTCCTTCACAAGCAACTGTGATTTCTGAAATGGTTGTAGGAGCTAAAGGCTGCAATATAGCATAGAGAAGATGTTGTCATGCAGAGAAATATTCTATCTTCTTATTGTATGAGAATATTTCTTTATTCCAGACAGGATGACTAGCATAATGAGCTTTTTACCCACATCACTGGGTGAGTCCACCTTTACCTGCTTTACACAGGTCAAATTTTCTGAAGTGAAAAAATACCTAAAAACTTAATAGTAGCATTTTTTTAAATTAAATAGTTGTGTATGCACAGCAACTTCGAAAAAATCAGTCTTCACTAGAAGATCCAGAAGAGTTGCGGTATAATGGCTCTTGAAGCAGTGTTTCAGTTTATCCCCACAAGCAGTTTGGATCTGGGAGGCAGAATAACAGGTTCCACAGGCTCAGACTCACTGCCACCTGTTACTGTTACAGAAACACAGACCACAGAAGCCCTGCAACCCTTGTAACTGGTTGCTGCAGGTGCCCTAACTAGGAAACATTCCTTATTTGCACTGGCTGGTAAAAGAATTTTTATGATACCAGAGTTCTGTTTTCTTAATGAAAAGAAGTGGAAGAGAGACACCTGTGGCAGATGCAACATCAGTTATAAGCATTATATTAATGCAATATTCCTAAACTCACAGCTTGATGCGAAGAGCACCTTGCATCTTTGGGACAGCTTGTGCTGCTTCTTTCAGGACATAGGGAACCACTCTGAAGCTCAGGCAAGCAGCAAGTTCTGCTGCAAGTGTGTGCTCCACAATTAACAGAATTGGGCTGCTGCATTATAGTTCTCTGAAGCTGATATTTGAAAATGTTAATTCTCCAGCATTTCCCTCTTCCTTCTCTATTTAAGACTAAATTTCCAAAAAGTCACTAAACTGACATGCCACGAGTGTACAAAATGCACTTATACGCTAGAAGATGCAAACAAGATCCTCTAAAATAATCTTTTTTCTCACCAAGATTCTCAGTCTTTGCTTTTCCTCCACAAACACTGTGTGTTTTGAATGTGCTTAGTACTCTGTTATTGCAAGCCAACTCACCATTTCCACCAAGATGTTAAGCAATATTGACTATCTACAATTTCTGACAAAATGTTCCCCTATCCATTGCCATTTTAATTTGTAATACCATGCAATTAATTTTTCAGTTGACTAAAAGTTCTGAAGAATATTTATTCTCTTCACACAAAATGTCCATTTTTAATTTACTTATCAAACCCATAGATTCTCCACTGAGTTAGTTTGTGCAATGTAGTTGCTAGGCAACCAAAGTAATTTTTCCTATCTTAGTTCAGCAAAGGAAGATATAAGTTTACCAGTCTGAACCTTGCTGAAGCTTTTCTGGTTTAATTAAGCCTCTAACGTTTATAATCCCTTGTCACTCATATCTCTCCACACTCCTTTTTTCATTGGACTTTCATGGAGGGGAAAACAGATAGCAATTCTCAGAGCCTGTGGTTTAAGCACAAGCCAGTAACAAATTACCTGGATCCATAACTTAGGAGGGAACAGTGTAAACATATAGAACTCTTCAATAGTTTTATATTTGATGAAACAACACATCATAAGTCCATAAAGTCAACTTCTGAATCCAAACTTGGAATAGTTATCAGTTTTAGTGTTCTCAGTGTTCAAGTTCTTCTAGATTGATAGAATGCTAAAAACTTATGATGATTAATAGTTGCTGTGAATAATATTTTACCTCAGCCCCCTCTGCCCCCAGCTTATTATTTCATATTAAAATTGGACACATTCCATATTTATAAGTTTCTAATTGAGTGATCTCAAACAATTTTTTTCATGAGATGGTGTTGTTCCTATCAGAAGTGAAATGCTTTTATCCAGACATGTGCCAAATCATGAATATAGTTTTAAAAACACAAGATTTAACATATGCAGTGAGTCATAAATTATATATAACTTGTTCAAATGGGAAGAGGAAGATGGGCTGGACAAGCATATGACTATATTCCATTTAAGATTAGGGCAGTTAATACGCAAGATGAGAACTGGCAAATAATGGTTTTTCCCAAAATGATGAGAAGAAATCCTTATAAGAAAGGTAAGACAGTGTTGTCACAAAGAAATCTTGATTTGGTGAATAATAGCACTGTTTCAAAGGATTTTTCAGCTCTTTTATTATTTTTTTCAGTAGAATGATAAGATTTGCATGCTGATTCAGTGTTTTATAAACACCTAAGAACACTAGATATTGACCTTGCTGTTTTCCACAGCAAATATATGAGCATTGCTTTGATACTAAGATAGGTGATTTTAGTAACTTCAGGACACTCATCATCATGAAAAGCATCTTAAATGTTAGGATTTTATTTTTTTTTCTGACCCATGTATAGCATGGCAAGCTGCAAGTAACTATAGCAACGCTGCAGCCATAGAAGCTACCTTGGATTTTTCATTTTCATTACACAGCCTTGCACAGAATTGGTGTGTTGGGGTAGGATGTGTTCTCCATTTCTGCTCATTCAGTTGAGTCCACCTTCTCAAAACACTGAGATGCATCTTCCTTCTTTTAGCCAGCACAAATACAGTGAAAGCTAAAGCATGATGCAAAGAGAAGAAAAGGGAGGGTTTTGAGGTCACATTCAGGCCTTCATGTTTATTCAGCCAATTGCCCTGATTTCCAGCTATGCATAAGCACATGTCTTTGTTTTAGTATGTGTCAGACTCATGGCATAAATAAATAATCAGACACAACCTTTGTACATCTGAAAATTTCAATAATTATTCAGTGGGTCAGATCTTACTCTAAATGACTGAAAACTGAAAGTCTGAACCGCAAAAGGGAAGGAAAACTAGACTTCCATTTAGGTTTGCTTCAAATGTCTTGGAGCTATTATATGATGCCAGGTGAAAAATAGGCAGAATTTCCAAATAGCCTGTGCTGCTGTGAAGCCTTCAGATAACATTGTCCCTGCAGCTTCTAAGCTAAAAACGGTGAAGGGAGGGATTCTCACAGTGCTGGCAGAGGTACTTAGTGAGAAAAGAAGGGGAGCAACAGAAGCAGAAACATTTTCAGAGCAGTAGCAGCCTAGCAGAGTCCTTGATCAGAAGGGCAAAGCCAGGAGAGATGTGCCCAGCTTCACCCAGCTGCCTGCTAAAGCCATCAGTGTCATTCCTTGCTCCTTTGATGTCTGCAGGCAATCAAAATGCCACATGTAGTATGGCAAAAGGAGAGCTTCTCCCTCTCCATTCCCACTCAGTTCCCCTGTGCTAGAATGACCGTAATACGGCAACGAACACTGCAAACACAAGACTTGGTAAAAGCAGAAGTTTAAAAAAATTGTAGCAGGAAAAAAGGGACAGGACATTTCAAGGATTTCATAATACAGACATATAGAAAAACAGTGCCTTTAATTTTTTTTCCTTGGACACGTTTCCACAGTCACATTAGACATTTTACAGTAATATCTCACATGGAAAAATAACAGAAAAAAATTTGCATTTAAGACAACTGAAAGTCCAGTTACTTATCTGCCATTTTTTGGAAAGTCAGTTATCTGAAACATCTTCTTTTTTTCCCTACTATTTGTAGTAAGAAGAGAAAACAAATGTGAACAAGAAACATAATCTTACAATGTATATACAAAAATAAAAAAAAAAAGAGGTTTTGGCAGTTGCTGGAACACACTGGGCCATTTACAACTGCGGATAAATGTTAAACAATAAAGGGGAAGGACAAAACTCAGGAGGTACATAATTGCCTATTTTAAGGTGGGGTATAACTAATGATTAAAAAGCATTAAAATGATGCAGGCAAATTATTTGCCATAAATAATATCACCAACAAATTAACTTTTATCTTTTCATAGGTTGGCCTACCAAATTAGCCACATTTTTAAATGAAATCATCTGCAGCAACCACAACAGTGACTTTATTTCATAATTTTTTTTTGTAAGCAGGATTTCTCCATTTATTCAGTCTCTTGGGTTTCTGGGGGAAAAAAACCACAAAACCCCAACACCATCAAAAAAAAAATCACACCAACAAAACTGACACCTTAAGTTTTAGCTTTTATATTTTTCAGATCCTGTACTGGAGTAGTGTATAAGTCTGAACATCATATAGAGTTAGATAGTAAGCTCTCTTCACAGTTTGGCCAGAAAAAACAATCCTTCCAAGCCTGAGAACCAAGGTGACCATCACAGCCTCAGGCCCCAAAAAGTATAAACAGATGTGAATTGGGGAGGCATAAACTGGGGGAGTGTGACTTCATTATTTGGAGCTATAATTAGACAATTAACTCCTGATATGCAAATAGAGCAAACTCAAATCTGTCTGAAAACTCGTGACTTTTGTCCATCTTGGGTGTAGCCTCTTCAAGGCTCCTGCATTGCCCAAGGTGTATCTGTTAAAGGTCTTTAAAAAAATACCCACTCTAATCTCTAACTCTGTCTAGTCTCTGTTTTAGGTAGCCAGTCCAAGGCATCAAAACCATCAAACACACACAGACCAAAAAAAATTTAAAAAAAATTAAAAAAAAAAAGGGTACAATCAGCCATATAGAAATCTCTGTCTGTGAATCTGAACCTTGACAAAAATGACAGAAGTCTAGATTACCCCTTGAAGATACTGACTCAAGTGGGGTCAAAAATATACCAAGCTGAGTTTTATTGAACAAAATGGAAAATTTAAGAATACAATGTTTTGATAAAGAAAGGAAACCAAACAACTTGTATTCCTGAAATAACTAATACAGGACAGATTTTGGCAGCAAGGGCATCACTTGCATTTTAAAATTTATCTGAAGTTGTTTTAAAAATAACTGGTCTGTCAACTTGAGTCAGTCATTTTATTTTTAAATCTTCTAATACTCTCTAGCATTTCTCTCCAAGGAATATTTCCGGTGTGCTGTCATGTCATATTAGGGAGTTGACATAGAGATTGTATATATTGGTGAAATCATTAAATTCAATCTTTATCCTAAGAGAGAGAGTACAGCGAATATGAAGTTGGACTCAGACACTCATGTAAATTTTAAAATACTGTAGTAAATTGTTATATGATATTTTGTTTGTTTCAACTCAAAATCTTAGCGATGATGGCTTTCAGAGAGTAAAATTACCTTTTTTGTGTCAATGTGAAAATTACCACTGTTATAACATACTTAAATGAGACATCTTATTGAACATCTCTGAACATTGCCTGGACTTCTGTAGTATTCAGTTTATCTCTTTTTTTAAGCCATAGTAGAAGTATGGCTTTCTCAGAAGATCCTATATCTACTCCTTAGCTTGCATAGCATAAACTGAACAGAGATTTGGACTAAATCATGAGGTATCTACTTTTATTTCTTTGTATCATCTTATATTCCTCTGGGATTTGTGAGTCCAAGATTATTTCTTCTTCACACTTTCTTCTCTCATCTTCCACAATATTTTGGAAAGAAGAAATATGATATTTTTCTCGGTCATACACCTAGTTATCTCCTTGTTACTATTTCAGATCAGTTAGGATTTTCTCCTGAAGAAAATCATCTTTCTATTTCTTTCCACTACCCAATCTACTAATTATGTGATATTTATTTTTCCAAGTAGCCAGTTGTAGCAGGAGCCAGAACTTTGCTTTTATTTGAGATTCCAGAATTTCTGGAACAGTACAATCATTCTTACAATAAACTACAGTGCATAGTATAAAAGATCAAGGAGATGCTTCCAGTTTTTTTCACTCTTTTTAAATATCTTAGGTCTGAAGGAACAATTTTATTTTCTGCTGTGCTATGCACTAACTATGCTTTACACCTATTGACACATCATTCTCACTCAGGGAGGAGGGAATGTGGTTTCCTTTGTCTTTAGTCTCCACTGCAACCATTTTGTGTGTAGGAAAAGTAGGGGTGTGCAAAGAAATGTTGAAGGTATGACAGGAGATTTATAATTACAGCCTGCAAAGATATCTCCAATATTTTCCACTGTGACTGAATCAAGGCTAGGAATTCAGGATGTAGAAAGGCATGCTCAATCTTCTGAAACAATGATTATGCAAACAAATGCTCAATATTAGTTAATCAATGCTTCATCTAAACAGCTTTGCACATTCACACACAGGGGACCTAAGAAGGTGTCCAGATTTATAAAGAATAGGGAACATTGATCTTTTCAAAAAAAATATTGAGGACCAACGTGTGGTTGTTCTTTATTTCTGTTAGTAACATTTCATGGCAAATACTCTGAACTATAACCCTTCCTGCTAGTGCAGCAGTTTCATATGTAAAATATTTATCAGGAACACATGCCTGATGGCTAGTAGCAATAGACTGGACTGTGAATTATACAAGCATTCTCTAATAAGCTAAGTGATCTCAAATTAAACAATTCAGTTTGTTACTACTCTCAGTTTGAATACCCTATTTGAAATCTTTACAATTTAATCATTCTTTAAAAGGAAAAAAATTAAGCCCTGCTAGGTTCAAGAAATAGAACATTCAGGTGTGAAGTTTAAAGTAATAGGAAAGATCAATTGGCTTGCTTAGGCGAAGGTACACTTGGTGTCAAATTTTTCAACTTTTAAAAATTATTTTCAAATAAGAACACACAGTTGTGTTCAAAATTACTCTGCTTTCATTATATATATATATATATATATACTAAGCAGAGTAATTCTCATATAACTGCTTCTGAAATGTTAATCTGTGTATTTCTACATATGCTTGCCTTTATTTTCATCTCTTAGCAAGCAAAATGAGGAAGAAGTCACCAATTCTTCACAGACATTGAAACTTATGTATATAGTATTATGACTGTAAAAAGAAATCCATGAGTTATAACAATGACCTTTATAGACCAGCACTTTTCCTGCTAACTTATTATACAGTATTAACAAAGCCATGTATGTAGACAAAACAAAGCAGAGTAAGCCTGCCCTTATACCAGAATAGTGATGCTGCTATCTACAATTTATTACTTCAGGAGTTACTTACCTCAGTTGAGCCACCAGACCAAAACAGGGGTGGTCAAGAAAAGCTTTGCTTGAAGTTGATAATAGTGAGATATCAGATGACAACTGTGTTCTATTACCTGCTATCCAGCAATCCAAACTAATTTCTGTTCCACTTTGCATTCTGGCCTCTGCATCTTCAGCTCTTTTGCAAGACATAACATCTCTGTCAATGGCTGCCCTAACCCCACCAGTAAATAGGTGTTCTACCTTGTCTTCTGTGATCAGCTATTTAAAAATATCCAGATTTATCCAGATTTAGCTGTGCCTGCTTCAAGAAACCATTATTTCACATTTCTTTTTCAAAATGTTTTGTTTCCTACTAAGCATCAGGACCACAGTTGCTTTATGCCTTTTCTAACAGGTCAGAGCTACCTTTGACTTTTCACTGAAAGGTTATCATGCAGAATAAGCCAAGAAAGTTCAATTACACAGGTAAAAGAAAACCTTTTAAGTTGCAGTATTTACATAACTACATAAAAAATCTACATAACAATTTTTGCACTTATAATTGATTTATATAACTGCATATCTCAACCAAGATGGAAATCCCATATTCATATTCAAAGCATTTTCTGTACATATGGAAAGTCTCTCTGGCACATTAGCAGCTACCAAAGGACTAAGTGCAAGACAACTTCTAAAGGAGAAAACCCTTGGATAGCTAGTGGTAGAGCCTTGAAAGGAAATTTCCTCTGTTTTAAGGAGGTAACTAAGAATAGGAAATACTTTAAAAACCTTTAATTCTCATCTGATTCAGTAATTGAAATTGGATTTGATTTTCCTTAAAAACAATTGTTATACAAATATGTTCTTACTGCTGTAGTGAACATAAAAGAAATATTTTAGGAAAATTGTTAACAGATCTTAT
Organism: Setophaga petechia; assembly: GCA_024362935.1. Classification (NCBI taxonomy): domain Eukaryota; kingdom Metazoa; phylum Chordata; class Aves; order Passeriformes; family Parulidae; genus Setophaga; species Setophaga petechia. The sequence goes on from JANCRA010000008.1 coordinate 15,932,177, forward strand.
TCTACAATCCTCAGTTCTTTACTGATGTGTCTGAACTTTTTAATTGAGTCGCCAAGTCATTTCATAAGGTCTACAAAATTAAAAACCCAGACTGAGGAACACACAAAACTGCTAACTCTTCCAGGCTCTCCAGTTGGTCTGAGCAAGAATTTTAATTTTGAAATGTAAACAAACTCCACCTCACAGCAAGGTTTTGTAAACAGAAAGAACAAGGATTTAATTATATTAGACTCTAGATCTGAGCAGCCTATATTTTCAAAGCTAGGTGAGTTTTCAAAACTATGTCATCAGACAGAAATGTGTTGAAAAAATACGGTTTTGATAAAAATAACATTTCATAAATGAAATTTCAAATACTAAAATTAATTGCTTGGTTAAGACTGAAAGAATTCCCTAACTTTTGGCAAACTATTGTTGAAAATTTAAGATTTAAAAAGTGCTTTTTCCTTCCAAGGTCATCTTGGCAATTTGAATTACCTAAAAGCATAAGATGAAGTATTGTTGGCTTCCAAACCTGAATGCAAACCAGATAAAAGTAACAGATGTTCTTGATTAAAAATAAACCACACCAAAAAAAACAACTCAGTTTATTTGCTACCCCTGTCAGACACTGTTACCTTTGTACTGCCCACAGTCCCAGCTATCTACTAGTAACATCTACAGATAACCTGAGGAATGACCCTGGAGAGCAGTGCCATGGAAAGGGACCTGGGGGTCCTGGTCAGCAGGAAGCTGAACATGAACCAGCAGTGCCCTGGCAGCCAGGAGGGCCAGCCCTGTCCTGGGGGCATCAGGCACAGCATCACAACCAGGCAAGGGAGGGGATTGTCCTGCTCTGCTCTGCACTGGGCCAGCCTCACCTCGAGTGCTGGGGGCAGTTTTCAGTGCCACAATGTGAGAAAGATTTAAAACTATAAAAAAAAAATATTTAAAGTTATTAGAGAGAATCTAAAGCAGAGCTAAAAAGATGATGAAGGGTCTACAGGGGAAGCTGTAGGAGGAGCAGCTGAGGTCATTTGGTTTGTTCAGCCTACAAAGGAGAAGGCTGAGGGGAGACATCATTGCAGTTTCAACTTCTTCATGAAGAGAAGAGGAGGGGCAGACACACCAATCTCTTCTCTGTGGTGACCAGGGACAGGATCCAATGGAGTGGCCTGATCTTGTGTCAGGGGAGATTTAGGAAGAGATTCTTCACCCAGAGGGTGGTTGAGCACTGGAACAGGCTCCTCAGGTTGTAACAGTCCCCCCCAGCACCAGGCCCAACTGAGCTCCAGAAGCATTTGGGCAATGCACTCAAGCACAGGGTGAGATATCTGGGGCTGTGCTCTGCAGGGCCAGCAGCTGGACTGTGGGTCCAACCCATCTTTGTGGGTCTTTCCAAATCAGAATACTCCATGATTCTATTATTTTTTCCACCTTCAAATACATCAAAAAGAAGGAGTAAAGTGGTACACACAATTTGGGGGAGGCAAGGGAGGCAAAGTAGATATTGTAAATGATATTGAAGGCAGGCTTCAAACTACAGAGCATTGTAGATGCTCACATTGAAATACATTTAATCAGTCTTTGAACCACATAACTTTATGTGATAATACATGTTGTTTGCAGTGATAACAAAAGCCAGTCTCTCTCTCTTTTTTCTGCCTCCATGCTGTATGTCAGGACTGCCGAAGTAGTATTTTATGAACTGCATTTAAATAATGGAAACTATTTTTTGCATAATGAAAAAAAAACATGAGGCACCTGGACTGTTTTGAAATAGTCTTACAGAAGGTGATCTAAGTAAATGGATCTGAAATTTACAACCAAAGTAGGCCTGCTGGTCTTGGCAGGCTTCTGCCTCTTTACCCTTTCCATGTTGTGAGTGATACATTGGTTTTTCTGAAGAACTCAACGCTGATTCTTGCTTTTGATCAATTGTTGAGAGGTTATTGACCTTTAAAATGAAATAACAGCAAAGACTTGTCTGGTACAGCCTTCAACAAGATACAATTGTAACCTGAAATAATTCCAAGACACAATATTAAATATGCAAATAAAATGAAAGAATGTAATAGCTTTAAAAATGTTTAAAGAAAAGTATTTCAGGTAGTTTCTATTGATGATAGATAACCAAAATTCTTTTAACACAAGAATTTAGAAACTCTAACAGGGATGTGTGGATGGAACTCCTGTCCCAAATAATACAGTAACACCATTCTGAGAGGTAAAACATGACTAGATTCTTGAAGATTTGGAACACATTCAGTGAAAATAGGGTAAAGAAACTGTTATGCTGTTTTTAAATGTTTTTTTCTTTTCTTTTGCTACCTTGAACCCCCAGCTGCTGTAATTCAGGTGTAGGCAGGAATCACTGAGTCAAGATCAGGTTTTAATGCGCTTTCAAATACCTCTTTGGAATATGCTACTCTGTCCTGCTTTTTGAAGTATGAAGTGACTTTATGTTAATCCATGTGTGACAAAACAGGAGTTTTTGTGTTACAAATTACAACCTTTTCTCACAGGTTTCCTCTCAGTGGAGCATTTCAGAGTTAGCTTCATCTATTTAGAAAGGTTTTATCCTCTTTGGCAATAAATAGAGTAGTATTGCATATTTTGGTCTTATGAGTGTTACAAAACCCTAAAGTGTAGCCAATTGTCTTACTTCTGTAGCCTGAATGACCGCCTGGAAAACTGGTGTAAAACTTCATGTAAACATCAAGACTGAATTTCTTTAAAACATTTTCCTTTTACACTTTCCTCATTATGACAATAGATAGTATTGTGGGGGATAAATGGCGGAATAGAGTACAAATAGGATCAGTGGGAGACAAATTTTCCCCACATATATTCCAAAAGAAATCCAATTTCAAGAGGAAAAATGAACAGAAAGAAGATAGGGAAACTGAAATCTAAGTAAAATAAACAGTTCACTTCACTAACAAACAGAAAATAAAATTTAAAAAGGTCTGAAGGACTATGTTTTATAAAGAAACTTTTGAAGCCCTCTCTATGAAGAAGAGATGTGCGACCAAGGAAAAACGTTTGGAGGCCTGGGAGGTGTGTAACTGTGGGCTGCAGGAACTGCACTGCAGCCAACAGCACTGTGTGACACTGCCACAGCCAGTGTGACCCACTGGAGATTTTTAATAGGTATAAGGGAAAATAGGAGGGAAATTAACTATTGGTTTGTCTTATCAAAACATTCCTCAAGGTGCGAAGGAGTGCAAGTAGTTTGTTTTTTCATTACTTGGTATTACTAATGAGTAGAAATTCACCTATTTTTTCCTGAAGTGTGTTACATCTGTGATTACCTCTCCAATGACTTCATTTTGCAGGTTGAGTTAGATGAAAGAGGCTCTCTTTTTGCCTATTTTCCCCTCTTGTGGGAACTGAGACTGCCAAGCATAAACTAGTAAAAAATTCAAATAAAGACCAGAGCAGGTCAGTTGAAAAAATATTAAATCTGAAACATATCCCAAAAGAAAACTTTATTTTGCTTTCCAAAACGACAGTGAAATTCTGTTTCATTTGCTGTGACATTTTTAAAGTCAGAACCTTTGACAGTTTTTGAAAAATATTTCAAGCAGTTGTAATTTTGGTTCCAATTTAGTATAAAAAGATTCAGTTTGAAATATTCAGGGAATGGTCCAGCATTCAATAATTTAGCTCTGTAGTAAGTCACTGATTATCTAGGAATGTAAATACTATCCAATGCATAACACACAAAGAAAAGTGCATAATTTTGCTCTTAAAAAGTGGCTTATAAACATCAAGTTGAGCTAAAACTGGTCAAAGATGTTAAGGAAAATAGGAGCAGTAAGCAGAAGCACAGGGAAGACATGGACCAGTTACTAAGCAAGGCAGAGAACCTAGTTATTAATAAGGTGACAAGGCAGAGGTTTCTGATATTTTCCTTTTTGCTGTCTTTAGTGGCACAGATGGAGTCCACAAGATCAAGTAGGTGATACAGCACATGTCAACCCACCAGTAGTGGAAGAAGGGGCAGTTTTCAGCTTCTTGCAAGGTTTTAGCCCACATAAATCTGTGGGTCCAGAGGGAATGCATCCCAGTGAGTTAGGAGAAGTGGCCGACACTGTTACAGACCCAGTGACTGTAATATTTGAACAGTGTTGAAGTCCAGGGAATGTCCATGATGACTGGAAGAGGATGACTATGAACTTCTGCAGCTGGGTCAGAACAGAAGAGTAGAAGAGGCCAGTGCAGGCTGGGGTCTGTGTGGCTAGAGAGAAGCCTTGCTGTAAGGCACCTGGGGGTCTTGGTAGACAAGAATTGCTCATAAGTCAGCACAGCTCTGCTGCAGCAACAAAGGCAAATTGAATCCTGGGCTGCATTCTCAGAGGTAGATTGCCAGCACTGGTAGACATGAAGTCATCTCCATCTACTCAGTGCTTTTCAGGCTGCATCTGGAGTATTATGTCCAGCTATGTTCCAATTTAAAGGATGATGTGGACAGACTAGAGACAGTCCAAAGGAGGACCACCAAGATGAGCAATGCACTAGAGAATACCTTCGTGAGGAAAGGGTGAAGGAGTTAGGTCTTATCTCCTTGAAGAAGAAAAGGCTTGGGGTGTTTTTCATAGTGTTCAGGTATTTAAAGTGCAGCTTCAAAGAGGATAGAGACCCTCTCTTTGCAGTGAGCCACATGAAGAAAAGAAGGTACAGACCAGGAAAAGTTTCATCTCAACATAAGAAAGAAATTTTTACAAAAACAATAATCATCTGCAGAAACAACCTCCTCAGAGGTATGTTGGAACCCCCATGGCTGAAGGTTTTCAAGATACAATTAAACAGCGCAATAGATAATCTCATCATCTATGAAATCTGGAATTATTTTCAATAAGAAAATTACAAGCTCCTGCTGTATTTGCATGCTTCTTGCATTAAGAAGTGCCTGAATTGCTGCAGGTCATTAAGAGGATTTACAGGATTTGCCTTACTAAAAGGTGAATGTGCAGGAGTTTTTCCACATTTTCTCAGATATTTTGTAATTTGCTTTGATGTTATGCTTCCTATAAAGATTTAGAGGACTAGTAGAGCTATAGCAGCCTGAAAGCAAAGCTGCAGATTTTGTATTCATCTATTTCTATAGTAAAATACATACAGGACTCTACAGTCCACTGACTCTTATAAGTAAATACTAATTTTTGCACATTTAGGCAATATTAACTCCTTCTTATTCTGTTACCTCATCATCACAATAGGACTCAAAAAATGTACCTGCTACCCACAATGTTTCAACTGAATTAAAAGAAGTTAGTCACACAGAATACTGTGCAGTGGAGTCATTAGAGAGGGGTGCTTTGCAATAGTCCTTCACATTTCAAATCTTTTTTGTTATTCTTAGTTTTTGTTCCCATTTGCCACACTGGTGAGGCTGTCATCAGCTTCAACCACATCATCCATACATGGATAGACGTGAGTAGTTGTGATTCCACCCTTGAGTGCACATTTTATTCCTATACTGAACACAGTGTATTCCAATTGTTTTGATACTGGTGCAGTAATGGACCTCACCATGTCATGCCAGACGGTTTTATCCTCTACCAGACACTGGTACATCTTTGTTGCCCTTCAAGGTCTCTCTCCAGTTGAAAATCAGAGCAATTCTGTGCCCCTCTCATGTACCATCTCTTTCCGTTTCTGTAAAATTTCAGCCCTGTAAATGTTTTAGGGCTATTTCAAGCCAACCCCAGTCCTAATGTGAGACTGGCTTCCCTGCAGAGCTGACACTATGAAACCTTCAGGGCATATCTCTTTCCATCTTCCCAATCAGACAAGGAGATCGGAGAGTATACAATACATATTTTCAAAGACTGCTTATTCACCACTGGAAAAAGAAGGCTCAGAAGGTTGCCTACAGTTAGGCTTTTTGTAGTAGAAGAATTAGCAAAGAGACATTGTACATATAAATTCTGTATTAGCAAAAAATAAGCTGGCATTTACAATACACAGTTTCTAAGCAAAGAATTTTTTGAAACATCTGGACAGTAAAAAACATGATCATACCTGTAGTTACAAAGAAAGGAGAAGGGAAAAAATGGACTGATAACAAGAACAATTTTTCACAAGCATGTATTTTTGTATTCTCTGCTTGCCAAAACAGGTTCCCGCCTAAAATTTTAACAGACTAGAGTTAATCCATCACTATTTAAAATTTCATACTGAGAGATAGTAAGCTTGGTATTTCCACATTTAATTTTAAAATGAGATCCAAATGCCAGTCACAACCTAAACTCAGAAAACAAACACTGCAAGAGCAGGTGCTAGGGTAGAATAAACAGCAGGTGGCCATGGAGTAGGCAATTCCTCATTTGTATATAAAATGCAAAAGATGTATAAAAGTAAACATAAATTTAAATTATTTATCCTAACCACTTTTAAAAAGAGCAAATAACTTCAGAAAAATATATTGAGAATGGCAAGAAAAATACTGGGTTTTACTCTCAATAGACAGATTTCTGTGTTTCAAAGGACAGAATACTGAAAGAAATTCTTTAAGAAAGAAGTGAGGTGGAGGCTTGTGCAGGAGGAAACAAGTCACCAGAGATAGGAAGTACTGTTTCTGACAGGGTTGCCTACCAAGTGGATGTGGGAGAAAGGAAAAGAAATACATAAAGCCTTCAAGAGAGCCTGGCTTTGCTCATATTCATATAATACCAAAAGCTATATTCCAAGTCTTTTTGTATATTTTAACTCTTGGCATGGCAGACATACCTTATCTACTGCATGCTTCTGTTCCCTGCCACTCTCACTCTGAAATCACTAAGACAACAGCAAAACACCTTCCAGGAATATAATCCCTATCCAGATAAGAGAGTGAATAATTTTTGATGAAGGTTTTGAAGAAGCAGCATAGACCAGATGATTCCATGCAAGTACTAGTGTCTGGTACCAGGCACGAGTACTTCAGTCCTTGTGCACATTCAGTTTGTTGTCCTGCTATGGGGCTCCACTCTCTAGTGATCAGTGACAGACTGCTACTGGGCCCCATAATGAAATAAAAGCTCTCCCCAAAGAGATAAAGAAAGAATCTACCATTGAAGACTGTTGGCAAGAAATACCATCTGTGGAGTCAACTTTTTTATTGTTTTGGCTCAGGTTTGTGAGTTTGGGTTTTTGTTTGATCAAGGTGTTTTGATTTATTTGTCACTGGAGGGTTTGGCACTTTGGTAATTTGTTTGGGGTTTTTTATTGTTTGGTTAGTTCATTGGTTAGTTTGGTTTTTTGTTGGGTTGCTTTCTTTGCTTTGTTTTTCTTTTAACAACTAGCATAAACATCCCATCACCAATACTGGGAAAAAAAAAGTATTTTCTTCCTTCTGATGTGTGCCTACAGTTTTCCTAACTAGACTATATACCAACTAATGTTGATGTGGGTTTTCTTATGTTAAGACTAGGTTTAATCCACTGAAATTTGGCAACTTTTTAATTGATTTGATTGAGCTTAAAATACTCTAAATTTTAATGCTAGAGTATAATGTCATTATTATTACATTGAACTAGTTTTGTGAAATCCAGAGGGACCTTGACAAACTTAACAGGTGGGCCAGTGCAAACCTCATGAAGTTCAGCAAGGCCAAGTGCAAGGCTGGGTGGGGAATAGATTAAGACTAGCTCTAGGAAGAAAGATGTGAAGGAGTTCATGGGTGAGGAGCTCAGCATGGCTTGGCTGTGCCCTCCCAGCCCAGAAAGCCAGCCATGGCCTGGGCTGCATCAGCAGGTTGAGAGAAGTGATTCTCTCTCTCTCTCTCCCCAGCTTTCATAAGCCCCCACCTGCACTGCTGCGTCCAGCTCTGGGGTATCCAACACAAGAAAGACAAGATTTAGAGCAAGTCCAGAAGAGGGGCACTGAGCTGATCAGAGGGCTGGAGCACTTCTCCTATGAAGACAGGCTGAGAGAGTTAGGGCTGTTCAGCCTGGAGAAGAGAAGGCTCCAGAGAGACATCAGAATGCCTTCCAGAACCTAAAAGGGGCCTATATGAAAGAAGGAAAGAAACTTTTAAATAGAACATATCATAATAGGACAAGAGGTCTTAAGCTGAAGGAGGGTGGGTTTAGATTTGACATTACAAAAAATAATTTTTACTGTGAGGGTGATGAGGCACTGAAATAGGCTGCCCAGAGAATCTTTGGACTCCCCATGCCTTGGAGTGTTCAAGATCAGCAGGTGGCCGTGCTGCTGGCCATGGTTGGATGTTGCTCTGAATAACCTGGTCTAATGAAAGATGTCCCTGCCCATGGTAGGAGTCAGAACTAGATGATCTTTGAGGTTATCTCCAACCTAAACCCTTCTATAACTCTATGAAAATTAAAGTTAGAGGATTGTAGAGAAAGCTCAACAGGACATATGATTTAGACATTGAACCACACTAACACACATGTCACTGCTTCCTTCTCTGCTGTATTTCTGGGGAGGCTTTACTCCTTCTTGTAGGGCAAAATGGACAATTCTTAAATGGTAATTTACTTTGAACATGCTCAATTCTATAGAAAAGGTCACAGCAGGAATTTCTGAGAACCACTAGACTAGAAAGCATGTTTTTCCCCCAGTCCTCTGTGCCTATTATTTTTCAAGCTCTCTGCTTTTTGTTTAGATAGTAGCCTGAGGACTCATCTGCCTCCTAAGAGGTGCAGTAATAGAGATTCAGAAAGAAAGATTCTGATTACACAGGGCTTCAAAGACTGAATGCTGTGTTTTGATTACACAAAAATTGATTAGCACTAACAACCCTCTTGTTTTTCTTCAAAGTTTAATTCATTCCAAGTAAAATAATTTCATTCTGAATTGCAAAATGAAATTCTTGCACATAGCTTGTATTCTCATATCAGTAGTTCCTCGCAAAATAGGACAAGGAGATTTTCTTAGGATTACACTTGCTCCTTGATTTAGGTTGGAAGTGAAATGATAATCCATCAGAAAGAGAGAAATAAAGAAAAACCTAGAAAGAGAAAGTTCTCCTTTTCCACGGCCTCATCTTCAAAATGTGAGAAGTCCATTTCAAATTTTTTGAGAATTTCAAGTGCTTAGACCAGTAGTAACATTTGTAATCGTTCAACAGTCAATAATTCTGTGAAACTGTGGTGAGAGTGGCTGAGGTGAATTTAAGTGCACTGAACAGATACATGAATAAAAATTATTCAAGTGACAGCCACAGGTTTCACATACTGGTCACTGCTTACTATTTTGAAAACCTGTGACTTACAGTATACAATATTTTGAACTCATAAGGGAAATATTTGAAACAGTAGTATATGAGTGCCGCTGGAGAGCCTGACTATTGCTAGAAAAACTTTAATTTAGAAAATTAATCTGCATTTCCTAGCTGATAAGCAGGTTCTATCTCTGGGCTTCTTCTTTCCGAAGTTGCTTCCAAAGTGGAAGACAATTGATGTACTACATTTGCATTTTTCTGAAGAGATTGATTTCAGCAACATGCAAGAAAACCCCACCACCACAGCAGTTCTGGGGTTAGGGTCGGGGTGGAAGACTAAGAAGTGACTTCACCATTCAGCAAGGCCTGTTTGTGATCCAGGGAATTTCAGCCACACCTTAAACCCACTCCCAAATGCAAATCCATGCAGGATGCCTGGGACCTTCTTATCAGTATAAGACCTTCTTATCAGTATAAACTATTAGAGTGTGTCCAGGGGAAGACTGATAAGGTGGAGAAAGGTCTCAAGGGCAAGACTTATGAGAAGTGTCTTCTGTTTTAGAAAATTCATTAATTTCTTATTCTATCATTGTTTTCCTAGTAAGTAAGCTTCTTATATCTTTAGTTTTCCAATACAATTTCTCTTTTACTCTAGAAGGCAACTGCCTACAATGAAACTTTAATCAGCATGAAGAGCACCCATAGGAAAAATGGAATGAAAAATGAAGGCAAAGAGAAGAAATGTGTCAACATTTATGCAGACATTTATGTTAATCATCTGCAAGGACAGTCAAGATATTTACAGTAGGATTCTTGTCACATAATTTCCAGATTATTTGAATAAAGAAGAAATTATTAGCTATAAAGCCAAAATGTACACTTCTGGCATTCAAAAATATATTCACACTTCCTTTACCAGAGATACTGAATATAAGTAAGACATATAAGGAAAATTAAAATGATACTAAATGAAGTGATATTATCAGTCCAAATGGGACAAAATTTTCTGCATTCAACACTTCAGATCTTAAAAGCCAAACTCAGTTTATATGCAGATTTGGAATAATTTCTCATGTTTAACTATTATACCATTGCATTCACATGAAGAACTTGCTAATTTTTCTAATGGTATCCATTGTCGTTATGCAAGATGTGCCACATCCTGAGACCATAACAATTAAGTAATTATGTAATTATGCCATATCTTACTGGAATTTTTCACTTAACCCTTTCTTTGCATTAATGACTCCATTATTAATTGTCAGCATTTTAAATTCCCCATAATTAATTTATTACATAATTGGTTTATGACCTTAACTGGTTCACCTAATTAATAATCTTCTGCTTTAAAAGCTCTATACAGTCCTTCTCTGCATCACTATTCTATGAATCAATTTCAAATATTATTGATTAATTATAATATTTTTCTGGCAGACTTGATTACTGAAACACTGTCAGCTACAAATATCTTTCCTTCCAGTCATTAACTTCATTTATTTTTATTCTTATCGTTGAAACACCTTTTCTGTCCCAAATTTAGACCTTTCAGGTTCTTGCATTATTCATTAACACTAGTATTCCTATTGAAACAAGCATATCACACCCACAAGATTTGCTTCCACCAATCTCACTAGTGTACTCCTCCACAAGTAGTCCTCAGCCCTCCCCAGCTAACAAAGATTTTTTTTCTCTACTATATTTCTGAGCACACATCTTTTTTCCCTCCTGAATGACCTGTTTCTGAGACATGCACTGGTGGCTTCTCAGTCTATTAGAAAGTCTTCGCCAACCAGATCAGGAACAACTAGACATTTTAAGTAAAAGGCACTGTATTTTCAGCCTGCAAATCTTTGCAATATGTTTCTGTCTTTGACTTTTAAAGTGATAAAAATACAAAAACAATTATTTGGCTTTGGACTGAGTTTCAGTGTTTGTTTTTGGTTTTCTTTTCCTTTTTTTTAAATGCTGAACAGATTCTTGTTTATCCTTTTCTTTAGCCAATAAAAAATTCATATTTTTACAATGGTTTATGAATCAACTTACTGACTAATTTAAAAATTATTAGTAGAACAATTATAAAGTCATTTAGAATAAAAGTATGGCTTTGTTGTCAGCATGACTCTTTCTCAAAACATTGGAAGGTTTCCCATTAAATATTCTGCACTTATCATTAATTTCATCACATTTGAGTAGCAACACCACTCCTCTCTCAAATCTTAAAATCAGAAAGTAGAAAAATCTAAGAGGTGCAATTGAATCCACTGTGAATTCACAATTGATTCCTGTGAAACAGGAAATAGATGTGCTACTCCAATAGCCTCAAAAATTTGTTTGAGGCAGTGCATTGAGCTCAGCTTTTCTATTAATGGCAAAATTGAAACTGAGATAATTTGTCTTTATACAAATTTCCTAGTCAGAACAGATATCTTTGGTGGTATCCATAACTAATAATAAAAATATTGCTCAGAAGTCTCAGGCTTCCATTGTAAAATATATGACTTCAAATCATAGCCAATCTATCACATTTGACTAAATGAATCATACTACGAAAAGTGAAAAAGGAAAAGAGTACCCAAGAAGGACTTAGTCTCAATATGTGAGCAGAAGATACTTTCACTAATAGAGCAACAAAAGCAAGAAGAGATGCAAAAATTAGTTTCCAGATGTAACACTGGAAAATTCTTCACAACTAAAGCCCTCAATCTTGTTTTAAAATATTCTGTCCTTGCCCTCTCCAACAGCTGTTGGCCTCATAAAATTTTAAAATACTTGCCAAAACACTGGAGAGGATTGCGGGAGTTTTGTTTGTTTTTAATACCCCTATTGTGTAAACCTTTGTTGGAAGTCTTGCTAACAAAGCCATTTAAAGAGAATTATGCCTCTTCTTTTAAAAAACTATTACAGCAGGAAGGCTGTATATAGCACAGATATTTTGTCTCACTGAATGCCTATATGAGCAGGCATCAACATTATCTCCTTTCAACAGAACCACAGTAAAAACCAACTTTATGAGACAACTGTATCTAGAGCAGGAAGAGATTGTGTAAACTTTTCCACCTTTTCAAAAAATCACCTCCTATCCTCATCCACAAGTTAACAGAAAATTCATTATACAGGCTACTAACAAATGTAGCAGTTCACCATTAATTCCCTGTCAATTGAATTACCTAACATTTATCTTGTCATTGCTGTACTGACAACAAAAGAGAACAAGATACTTAATACAACACTAATACACAGTCCTGATTCATCTGGAAAACAAAAGCACATCAGAGACCTGTTTGGCACTTACAGGTATTTGTCAAGACCTCCAAAGCCATTTTGAGACTCCTGTTTTTCACACAGATTTTACCTCTCCTAAATTCCAATCTGAGAAGTTAAGTTTGACAGGAGGACTTCAGTGGATTCCTAAAAATAGTATAAAGACCATGAAATTGAAACTTTGACTGCCCACCCTTAATTTATCATTACTGGTACCAAAATACATTTTCTTTCAGGGGAAAAAAAGAAATTATTTTTAGTCAAGAAATACTGAATCTCTTAGAGAAAACCTACACATTGTAAATGTAGAACTGGGATGTCCTTAGAGGTACTAGACTTTTGTGACATTATTTAAAGCTTATGTCTTTTGATACAATAGTGCAGCATTCAACAAACATTTCTATTATTCCAGTATTGTCTACTCAATATTCTTTTCTTCAGAAACCTGTCTCCACAAGAGATTTATCTAAATCATGATTCTGTTGACGTTTAGGGGAAAAAAAAGCTTCTTTGCTATACTTTTTAGTTGCTCCTGAATTTTTTGAAAAAAAACCCCTCTGTTTCTACTTGATATTATTGCATGCAAGACAATGTACAAAATAGTGGGGTAATTTCAAAGACATACAGTTGGCCTCATCATTCTGCTATTAGGCATACTTTTGGAGGTTACAGTTATTTTTGTATTTTTAGTTATGTTATATAGATGACAAATATATTATTAGAACTAGGTGGCACTAGAGACAAAAGTGCCAAATAAATATTTCAAATTCTATAAAATTGTTGACTCAGGAATGCTATAATCATTTAGTGATCCACCACTGTCTGAAGAAGCAGTGAAAATATGACAGAAAATACTTTCTTAAAAGAGACACACATGGAAATCACTTGGCCTACCTGGTGAATCTCTACTCACTTTAATGCAGTTGAACAGTTGGGAATAAATACATTGTAAACTATTCTCTGTGTTCAGTCTCTACACATGGAAATGAAATCACAGCAGGAATTTTGACTTTAGTTTGTACTGGTTTGCCATGACACAGCTATACACATTTCTGCTGCAGAGAGCCAACAGATGCTGCAGAAAAACCTCCCTCATCAAATAATATGACCTAAACTATTGACTTGACTGAAACTTTCGGTGTAAACATTACCAAGGACTATCAAAGCCGTGGTTACTTTTGATTTAAACATCTACATGTTCTCATTCTGACAACACTGAAGGTTAAACAAAAAGCAAAATATGTCCCAAACCTTGCAACAAAAGATTGATTGTTCCAAAAATCTATCACATTATTCTTTGCAGGATAGAGCTCTTCTCTGCCTATATTTTATAGTACATAAATGGTTTTACCCATCCGTTTCCCTTCCCTCAATTTCCCATGGAGCAATGTAAATGAATTAAATAAAAGTACTGTTTAAGTACAAAGTGAAGGTGAAAAGGCAGGTAGGATACCTTGAAGTACAACAAAATAGTTACAGCAATCAAGTAGTCTATATATATGTCAAGCAGTGAAAACAATATTCTTGATAAATGATAGTCAAATCTTTCCCCTGGATGATGAGGAAGAGTAGCTTAGAATTTTTATGTTCATAATGTTCAGCAGAGAACTTGTATTTCAAATAAATCTAGAATTCAATGCAGCCAGTAACCTGTCTTCAGTTATGTGGTTTCCTTTGAAACCCGTAGAGCAAGTTCTGGGCAGCTGCAGTGTGCTACAGCTCATGGAAAGCAAAATTAATCCAGACTGATACCTCCCAGACCACTGAATTTCTTGGTGCCATTATACAACTTACATTAAAAATCCAGTAGATTTTTATTTTGAGGAAAAGATTTCAGTTTAAGCAATTCTTAGTTAAGTTCACAAGAGCAGCTGCCTGATAGCCTCAAACCTCTCTGTTGATTAGCAAAAGGTGGGGGGGTCGAGGAGGAAATATTTTAGGATTTATTCTTTTGCAAGAAAAATAAATACTGAAAACACAGTAGTTGTGTTGGACACAATTGGATGGACAGTACCATTTCTGAACAGAAATTTGTTAGGTCTGTCTTTTTGCCACTTTCTGAATATCATTGAATGATTTAAAAGGTTGAATTCAGTGATCTCTTAGATCTTTTCCAGCCCTAATTGATTTTCAGTGATTCTTTAAAACATCATTCTTCAAAATTTAATGTCAGTGCAAGCTGAGATTTTGGGATCTTAAAGACATTTCTTTTTCTAAGAAGGTATCAGAAGCTGTGATTCTTTTAACATCTAAATGGCAGGCCTTTCTGAGGGAATAAAGCAAACTTGCCATTCTCTTTGACCACTCCTTTGATCTGGTAATCACTAGAAATCAGGCTGGAAGTTCTATAGGGAGTCAGTCCATCTCCTTTGCTGGGGTTTGTTATAGTACAGCTAAGAAAGGCTAGATCTAGGTCCTTTGACAAGTTATCTGAAGCTAACTTAAATGTCCTAGGAATACACCATGGATGGAAAACTTCATGAAAATCAAGTAACGTCATCCTTTCTTCTAGCTAAAAACACAAAAAAAAAACCCCAAAAAATCCTCCAAAACAAAAAATAAACAAGTCAAACCCAAAACCAAGCAAAAAAAAAAAAAGAACCCGAAAACCGCACAAGCAAAAGCCCAACCCAACCAACCAACCAAAAATGAAAAAAAGCCTCAAAAAAACATTTGGAAACCAACAAAAAGAACCTCGCTCAAAGCACTATCCAAATGTATATGCAACTTGATGCTGTGGTTTAGGAATGGTATTTCCCAATTTAGTGTTTCTACTGAAACCTTCCAAACCATGCTCTGCTCACATACTCACTTCTCCCTCCCCATTCCATTTTCTCTGTGGAGGGCTGGAGAGGAGAATTAGAGGTACAAAAGGCAAAGATCAGAGGTTGAGATGAGAACAATCTACTGAAAACAGCAATAAGATAGGAAAACAAACAGTAGCAGCAACAGTATTAATACCAAAGCATTCAAGAGATGAATGACTCACTGAATGGAAGTCACTACAGTCACCCTGATCATTCTCGAGTGTGCTGCCATGCTCTGTGACCAGGAAGAGAATCCTTTCCTGATCCCCAGAAAATGACAATGGTACTGAATAATCGCTGGGTCCTGGTCATGCCCACCCAGACTACTGCAAAAAATTAACCCTGTACTGTCCACAATCAGGACACTTGTATTGTACTTCCTAGTCCTCTATGGACAAAAACAATTCGTGGTGTGTTGTCGGTGGTCACAGGGGTTTATTAGAGGATGGAAGAGACAGGATCTTGATTCCATGATCAGAAGGCTTCATTTATTATATTATGATATATATACAGCATTATAACTATACTACATAGAGATAGAAAGAAAGAGGCTTCTTCAGAAGCTGACTATGCTAAGAAAAGAGATAGAAAGAATGAACAACAATGGTCTGTCTGTCTCGGCAGAGAGGATAGCAGCTCCACCGTGAGTGGTCAGTAGATCCAAACATCTACAGGGGACCAATCACAGGTGGACCTGTTGCATTCCACAGCAGCAGATAATAATTGTTTACATTTGTTACCGAGCAGCTCAGCTCTAGAAGGAAAAATCCTACAGAAAAGATTTTTCACAAGGAATGTCTGCGACAGTGATGTGCTATTATTTTAAAATTAATAGATTTTTAGATTTTTTGTTGTTGTTTTGAAGTAAATTGGTTCAAAGTTTCTCAAAGTATGACAGGCACTGAAGAAAACGCTGCTAACTTATTTTCTGCTGTGCTAGCATAGCCATGGGAAGTACTGTTAATATAGCAAGTCTTCAGTAGATATATCAGTTTAGACAGTCTCCACACAGAATTTTTATTTCAGCAACAAATGACCCAGCAAGTCCATCACTATGTGAACTTGGAGCACTTTTCAGAGAAATGAGTACATTACATTTTTCTTCTTGTCCTATATTAAAACAACACTGGCTGAAAGACACATCAATCTTGCTGAGTCATAAAAATCCATATTTTATTAATTACTACAATTTGTTGTTTAATAGACACAAATGCTTATTCTCCTCAATATGAAGATGCACCAAGTAATATGCTAGTTTAGGTTTTATTTTTACTGCAGAGGTACTTAGAAACCTTGGTAAAAGTTGCTTTATATATTATAATTTATTCTGACCCTTCTAAGCAATCTTTAGAGATTGGAGCTGAAAGACACAAGCCAGACAGATTTTAGGCTAATTTTCCAGCATTTCAAGAATGGAACAATAATTCCAGATTAAATAGCTAAGTTTTTTCATAATCAAATGAGATTCGAATAAAAAAACCCAATTATATTGAAGTTGTTAGTCTTGAAATAATATAGCTTTTCTAAGAGAGTATTAAGTCAGTTGAGCAGATTCAAAGTCTCCTCCAACTTTGTTAGTATGCTGACAAGTAATGAGCTCTTGATATTTGGTATCACTATGAATCCACTTAACAAAGCTTCAAACGAATCCTTCTTTAGAGTTAACATTTGCTTTCAGAAATGGAAATTATCTTCTATGACAATTACTTATTATTATCTGAGGCTCTGTTTCTCATATTAAGGCAAATTTCCAAAACAAACACGTTTGTTTAGCCAAAACTAAAAAAAGAGTATAGTATTATATCAATTCATAAATAGTCTTCTAGCTGGATGCTACTGCTAAAATAGCTCCTTATTTCATTTCAAGTTTATACCTCAGAGTATAGAAGTACAACCACTCATAGTCATTTTCTGTTTAGCTGGATGGGGCAGATTTTTTCTTAAATTATTACTTTTGAGAGTGAAAACAATTCTGAGAAGAAGTTCTTTGGAAAACCTTCAGTTAAACTCATGTTTATAATCGAAACTGTAAGTTACTAAATGAATTGTAAAATATAACCAATACAAAAAGTGAAGTCAACAGTTTATCTGTTTGTTTTTGGGGATTTTAGGGGTTTCTGGGTTTTGGATTTTTATTTTTGAGGGGATGTTAGATTGCTGTTTAGTGTTATTTTGAGGAACATTACAGAAAAGGAAAATGCACGTTGATCATCTTTACTTACTGTATTGCTTCTTTCTCACCCTTTCCTGCCTTCTTTCCCAAAATCAGGAAAGACTATTCTTCCAAAATATGTTTTTTTCTCATTATATACGACAAGGTAAAGCATCCTCCAGGAACAGTTGCAGTATCCATCACGGACAATTCATATTGTATGCAGCTAGAACTCAGATGTTGCTCCCCTGAATGGCTCTCAGACCCTGGCCATATAAACTTCAGCATGAACTTTGGAAATGACAGGATTAAAAGTCATCTTTCTCAGACAGCTTACCAGTATGCAGTTGCTGCAAATGTCAGAAAATACCATAGTTTATATAAACAGTAAAAAATGCCCCTCTCCCACCCAGCACTCAAAATCTTCATTAATATTAGAATTAATAGGGGAAAAAAAACTCAAACAAATATCTCACAACATATAGACGCTGCAACAACAACACATAGAGATTAGTTATTTCCTAATATCCAGATAAATTGCAAATTGACAATTTTAGCTCAAGAATAAGATTCTAAGCTACATTTTTTTGCCAATTTATTTATTAAGTGTTCTGCAATATTTATCTGGAAAATTAGTAAGATATTCAGCTGTAGCTATGTTTTAAAAGACCAAAGAAATAATTCATTGCTCCAGTGACATAATTTTGCATTTTGCACTGAGCAGTATTTAAAGCATCCTTGATTACTTCTCAAAGATTACTAGAAGCTAACTTGTGGCTGAACTTGCTGTGGGACGCATCAATACCTTTCTTTCCTCATTTCATTTCATGGCTTGATGGAGTAAATAAAATAACTATATTAAAAAGAAAAACATTTTAGAGATCAGTCTGCTTACTTTTCTGTTTAATTCATGAGTCTAGGTGTTCTTTTACCTAAATTACTAAAATTTTTGGCTACTTATCTATCTTGATAGATAAGGGGAAAAAGTATAAACATTTTCCTTTCTAACATCAAGTAGTTTAGATATTTCTAATATTCTGTAGTCAAACAATGGATTACTGAACTATCAAGAAATATTTCATAGCTGTCTCTTTCCACTAGGTTCCTTAAATTCTCCAAGCATATGTGACACATTGTAAATTGCTTTTTAAATTCCTGGCACTATACAAAAGTTCCACACATGTTCAGAAATAATATATGCTGTTTTCACAAAGTATTGCATTGATCACTAATAACTCTTCCTACCTCTTCCTCCTCCCCTCCCATTTATTCCAATTTTCCAAGGATTGCTTTTCTACAGAAGACTTATTGTCCCACAAAGACAATAAAGCCCTGGCTTGATCTGACCATGCCACACTGGTTTTGGTATGAGATGAGGTTCTTTAATCTCCCAATTTCTACCCACAGCCACCACTGCACTTATTAGAGTTCAGACGGCCACTCCACAGACAAGAAGGTTTCATGACTGATGGAACATTGGCAGCAGCATATCTACCATCTCTGATACTTTTATTTCTTTAATGGCTGCATCACATTTTTATTTTAGGTTAACATATCACACTCAGGTCGGTCTTCTTTAACTTCAGAGCATAAATTCCAGACAGCAGAAATTCCAGAATTAGATTTTACATTCATGTCAGTGTCTTTTGTACCATTAAGCACCACTGAACTTCTGTTACAGTCCTGGAGTCACCTGAGATACATTATACACTAATAAATTTCATAACATGCAAAGTAAATAACAAAGTGAATATGAGGAAGGAATATTTAAAATCTGCCAGCAACTTCACACTGATGGACTTCTTCCTTAAAAAAAAAAGTGTCGGTGACCTTTTCTATTATTTCTTTTCCATTTTTATGACACTTTATGAAGTGTTACTCACATCAGTCGATTACAGTATTTTCTTTATTTTGTACTCCCCCAACCACTTATATTGGCATGACCTACCTTCAGAAACCTGTACTAAAGTTGGATTTTATTTTCCCTTTTCTGTCAAAATTTTTCCTAAATTTAAGGTCATTGCATCGTCTGTAACAGTAATAGCATCCCCAAGCCTATTAGTGTTAAGTTTCATTGCAAAGCTAGAATTAAATAAATCACCAGATAGATCTAGACATTCTGGAAAACCACAATGTGGATACTATTTCTACATCTTTAGAAAAGTATCTGGCATTTCACAAAATAAAAACTTCAGAGTTAATTTAACCTGGAAATGCTGCTGTTTCAGGCTCATAAATAGACTCTTGAGATCTCCTCCACTGCTCTTTTGAAAACATTCTGAATTCCAGCGTTACTTTCTCAAAATTTAATAATCGAAAAACTGTCTTAGTACTATAGAGTATTAAGAAAAAACTGTCATATGTGAAATGTATCACTCCTTTTTTATTGAGAACCAAAATGAACAAAAATTTAATATGAAGCAGATGATTATTTTTGCAGCTAGATAAGTTTGCAGAGTTAGTTACTGCTTACTTGGAAAGAGCTCTGGTTTTTCTTTTTTTTTGCTTCATGCAACCATTTTCTTGTCATTTCCATATAGACCTCAAGTAACACCAGGAGATCTGACTTCCTGCAGTGCTTATGAGTTAAGGAAACTAAAAACTGGTATGGTCTGTTTTTTTTCCCTGCTGACACCCAGCTCCTGCAGTTCTGCATGAAATAGATACAGCTGAAGAAGGTCCTTCTAAACCACTCTTTTTCACAAAGATTAAAAAAATATTCCCCACTATTCAAATGTGGGATTTCTCAGTATTTGGAAAGGTCAAACAATTTCTCTATTGCACATATCATAGTTGAGCAAAACAAATAAGCAATGAAAATAGAGAGGAAAGTTAAGAGCATGTGGATTATTAAATACTTCTGCACGTGCAAAAGAAAAAAAAATGGGGAGAGAGAACTGAAGATTTAGGGTTTTACTGCTTTATTTGAAGAAGTTAGAGAGAATACATCATCCTGAAAGAAATCACTTTCAGTTAAGATACTTATGTAATTCTGAAAAGATTTATCAGGTATATCCTTTTTACAGTCACTTCTTTTTGATTGTTGCTCAGTCCAGAAATGAAAGCGCCAGGCAAGGCAGAGAGGTAAAACTTCTATAATATCATCTGCTACTCACGAGTTGTTTAGTGGCAGGTATTTCTTTAATGTTTCCTCTTCACAATATTTCTAATTCCTGTTAATGAGCTCCAGATGGCTCTCTACAAGTATCATTGAGGTACAATGACAGTGCATGCTGCCTCAATAGGAAGTTAAGCTTCAATTAATTGTTAGAGGATTTTCGTTTATGAAGTTGCAACACCTCTTTAATTCATCAATAAGATACTGTTTTGCCATTTCCTGGAAGATCCTCTGCAAAATATGAAAGGACAAAGTATTTGATTGCAAACTTCTTTTTGCACAAACCAATCAACCCTAGCATGTTTGAGATCTGTCTTACATTCCAGAAACTTGTCAAGAAAAATCAACTAACTAGTTTAAGGTAAATTTAGTTTTGTTCTTGTGAGAAACTGAGCTGTACCCCTCCAAGAAAAATAGTGTTCATCCCTTCTGTGCTGCAGAAGCTTGTCTTCCTTCTCTTTTAAAAATATTTTACTGAGGAACTGTCAATAAGAAAAACAGCTTCAATATCACTTATTTTCTGACTGTAAAAATGTTTAAGACAGCCTTGAGAAAAACTCTGAGCATTCCAAATTCATCAACCTTGGCAAAAAAAGAGACCCTTTAACAACCTGTTAATCCTGCAATTTTCAGACCACTCATAGACCTATGTTGTCTTAATCCTTTGTGAACTCTACTGAAGAATCTACTTCATATCTGTTTAATTCTGAAAAACCAAAAGTTAAAGATCTATTTTATTTTAAAAAAACATGGAGGCAGAAGTTACCCTTTCACCTTTTGGACCTTAGAAGAGCTCTGCAGTTTTGTGAGTCCTGTTAAACACTATCTGTTAGAAAATGTTTTGCTGGTCAAAATTCACACACTCTGAAATTCAAGCATTTTGTTCCTCCCAATTCACGTAGCTATGGTAATTAAAGAAGAGGAGAGTCATTTACCTGATCCCTTACCCATCACCCCAAGTACTGAACACAAAGTCAAGGACTAGTTGTTATTGAAAACATGCTGGTCTAATTATGTTCTACTCTTCCACTGACTTTTTAAAAAAAATTTGTTTTCCAGAGGATATTTTTTTAAAAAGTCAGTACTTGTTCACTTGTTTGTAGGAGTCCATTCATAATGGCTATTCTAGACCTGAGGGAGCGTCTGTTGTTAAGTTTCCATAAGATCTAAATGCAGCATAAAAAGATGTAAGTGATGTTTCCTGACACACCAATATATGTTGTCTTTTCAATTACATGCAGCCTGAGAGCCTTGCAGCTCAGCCATCAGGCACCCAGAAAACCATAGTTCATATAAAGTTCATGCTTTCTAACTCCTCAAAAGCCTCAAACTACCAAAGTAAAATAAAACCAACTCAGATATGGCCGTAGTTTACTAAATAACCACATGGTTCTGTCAACATGCTCCTGTGTCTATCTATGTCCCCTTATTTGCCCTGGCTTGTTGCATTTTGAAATGCAAATTCTTTAGTGGAGAAAAAAACATTCTTTAGCTTGCCAACTCCAGTGCCCAGATTCCCTGGTATACATCCAAAGAGAATTAAAAGTAAAATAAAAAACAATCAAAACCACTATTTGTACAGCCTGCAGTTATGCTTCTGTGATTTCTTCAAATTAGACATGGAAGATTTTCAATGTTTCTGACAAAAGGAAGTTAGTTTACAAATGTTACTTAGTGAAGGACAATATTCCAGCAAAAGTAGATAGTCTACAGCCTTCTCTCTATGTCAAGAAAGCATTTTTGTCCTTTGCCACAATCTTCATGTGTAAAATATCATGTTACCCTTCTATTCCAATAATTTAACCTCCTGCAGCATATTAGCTGAGATAGATACATATTTGTTTCTTGGAAATAATCCTATATTCATTGACATAAGCAATCTACTTCATAATAGAAGTAATACATCCCTAGAACTATTTTATTTAAGAATTTTATTATTTAAAAAGAAACTGAAATTAGAACAGGACAAACAGCAAAAGAGGATTTTCATATATCAAAATTTTTAATTACAAATGAACCTAAATATCTACCATGTGGCATATCCTGGTTCTCAGAAAAATTATTTGGGAAAGGCTCTAGAAGCCAAAAGCAGGTAGACTGTCTGAAAAGAAGAAAAGTGGTCAAACTGTCAGGAAACCTTCCTGGACTGTGGCTTCTGGGACCTTCTGGGTCAGCTGTGCCACACACTGAAAAGGAAGTTTGTCAACTTGTTCCCATTCCTCAGTCCCCTTAAATAATATCAACCTCAGCAAAGGACAGACAATTCCCATGAAGGATCATAGAGCAATAATATTTCTTTTTGAAGGCTGGACTAAGGAAAAAAAATGATGAATAGAAATCAATTGTTAATTTCTATTAGACTTCACACATTCACAAAGAAGAAACCATGAGACATATCAGCAGGACTCTATTTATCTCAATAAATTTAATTAATTTACTTAATCAACCATGATATCTCAGTGATCTCCCTCTATGAAATTGCTCTTTTGCCAATAATTCCATACTTTATTTTATACTCCTGATAGCATTTAGTCACATCATTATAGCATACCCTTCTAAATCAACCATTTATTGAGTTAAAGAAAGGTATAGATATTTTGAAGTGAGTAATGTTCCTCTGCTCAAAAGAGTAATTATAAATTCAGACAATAAACTGATTTGCTTCATCTTTCTGTACTGTATTTCTCATCTCTGGTGTCAATATCCTCCACATTTCTAGACAGACAAAATCGTTGTTCTATACAATATAGGCTTTTTAAGTCTGTAACTAATTCACAGCAAAGCCTTGTTCCAGACCTCAGGCAAGAGGTACGCAAAATTGTTCATGTTTTTTGCTAACAAAAATTCTTGCAGCTAGCACAAAATATATCTGCCAGGGAAAGAGATTTTACAAGATGTGACCCACATCACAAGCCTACGTGTTCAGTATTCCATCTTTCAACAGGCTTGGAACAGAATTACATATAAATCTGATGTCCTGTCAAACTTCAGTTAGTGTAGTCAAAATATTAATCACAGACAATTTCTGTCTCAAAAGCAAATTTTCCCAAATCACATCTTTCAGGAGGAAATAAATCTAATTTCTAATAAATCATGTGTATGGTAGGTCCATGTAATACATTGCCTGATTAACCACTGTGCATGCTTTTTATATCTAGTCAGGTTTGGAGAGTTTAAGGGTCACTGTCTGTGCTTCTCAGATATGTCACATCTCACTGTCTGATTTCTACTGACCTAACTCTTTTAAAATTGAAAGTAAGTGTTTATTACTAAATTTATTAACTTTTTTAAACAGTGTGAGCATTCTAATTTCAAATTACTGTGTAGCTTATTTCCAGAGATTAATCGAATCATAAATATAATTGGTTTTATTTAGGTTTTATTTTCAAAAAAACAGATGAATACATCTCAACTGGTATTTCACAGACTGCCAAGGTGGGTGTGGGGGGAGAACACATATTAAAACCAAAGGAGATTCTTTGCTGGAAAAACGTTTACAATTTCCTTCTTAACAGCACCTACAACTAGGAGGTTGAAGTCATCAACCCACAACTTCAATGCTATGTATCACCACTGCTACAGCAAACCCCACTTACGTTGCTTAAAGGCTGGAATGTAAACAAACAAACAAACTGGTTCTATCCAGTTGTTACAAGCTTTTGCCATCACATGTCTTTTCATGCCATAAAAAATATCCTCTCTTTGGTTGCTACCAACAAATAACCTCCTATGCAAATGAAGAATTGGAAGCATTTTAATGTCAGAGACTGAAAGAAATGAAACAGGTATTGCTGGAAGAAACAGTGTTCAAGCATAATACAATAGTTGATTATTTGCAAGAAGATTAATGAAAAATAATGTATATCATAGACAGGGCATACACAGAGTAAAGAAAATTCATTTCTGGATTATGAAAAAAATGCATAATTTTCCCAAAAGTTGATGCAGTTAGTTAATAATTGCCTGGATAGCCAATCTCATGCTATAATTACCTCTAACTAAATTCTTTCCTACATAATTGCTTTGACAGTCAGTTTCACAATTTCTTATTTCAAAATTGAAATGGAACATACTTGACTGACCAAGTCATTATCAAAAATTATGCCATTGTTTAAAATGTTGAGTGGACCAGGAGCTATGAATTTGCAAAAGGCTTTTAATCTCCTAAAATTATAAATTTCAGTACTAACCAAGTACCAAAATCATCATGTGAGAAACAATGCTTAAAAAGGTGATTTGTATAGTTTCAAGTGTACTAAGAAAAGCTCCTAAATTAGATGTATCAAAAGGACCAATCAAAACTCTAAAATTCCAACATTCATCTTTAATATACTTATCTGAATAAAGAAATTAAGAAAGACTGAAGAAAAAACATCTTCTGTCAAAAACTAGAGACATAAAATTGCTTATTGAGGGGTTTTTTTTACCAGCTTATGAAACTGAGCATGATAGGAAGTGTTTAAGTCATCACATTTGTGGACAGAATCTTAGACGTTTGAGCTGTCAGTTGTCTAGGGCACCATTAAAGTCTCCACATTCAGAGCATCTGCTCCCTGACCTACTTGTGCTATTGTAATTGCAAAATGCAAAAAGGTCCTCCAACACACACAAATGAAATTCAGGCATTTTTAGCCAGCCAGAAAAATGTCTAAAGGCTAAAGTGTGGCAAAATGACAGGGATTTTCAGGGGAAAAAATGTATGGATTTTTTTGGTTGGGTTTGTTGCTGTTGTTGTTTTGGGGTTTTTGGTTTCATTTTGTTGTTTTTTGGTGTTTTTTTTGTTGTTGGTGGTGGTTTTTCCTAAGAATTCTCCAGAAAAACAAGGCATCTATACCAGTTGTCCTCTTCAGTATCATATCTTGTGCAAGACTGTGAAGTGCTAATATCTCACTCCAAGAAAGCATGCATAGTGATCGCTTTTTGGCAGTGGAGAAAGATCAGCATTTACTGCTCTATTTTTGAATGAAGACGTTTTTCTCTCTTTCATTAGGAACATGCCTGTACTCAGGCTAATAGTGTTAGGAATGCTACTGGCAGAAGGTTGCTCCAGTTGAGCAACTTAGTCATCCCACTTCAGAATGCTCAAATTGCAGCTTGAAACAGCTGCTCGCCTCTTCCACAGAGGTGGAAGTGTCTCTTCTGCTGGTTCTCTGGCTAATAAATATTTACAGGATTGATCTGAAGAAACTCAGGAGTCCATGTACCTACAAAAGAATGAGCACCTCTCCAGTAAATAAAAGTTTTGATTCAGGGCTTGAATATGTTTCTCCCTGAAACAATGTTCTCTCTTACAACAGGTACAATGTTGACCAGTGCAATTCACTAACAAAAGGAAACAAGGAAGAAATGCATTCAGTCAGCTTTTTGATTGATAGGAAATGGTAACTTAGGTAGTAGAAATCTAGCCCAGATATGGATAGTCACTAGGTTTATCTCTCTAAACCTATAAATGTTTGCTGTGGCACAGAAAAGAAGGAGGGATAAGCTTGTGCTTAGATTAAGTAGTGACCTTAAATGGTACAGCATCCTGGTGTACGAAACTGAAACTGCAAAATAAAATTTATCTAACCTAAGTATTTATTCAAGAAAAAATAATTTTTTCCTAAGCATATTAAATATATTGCATCTCACTTAATCCAATTTCATTTTTTCATCTTCATTTGATAATTCAGTTGCTTTTTTTCATCACTTACATGCAACTCACACATGCATTTACACTTGGGGCAAATATTCTGTCAAGTTTCTCATTTCATAATGTATTAGTGTGCTGAGAAACTTGGAGTATAGATGTTCATTTACTTCTTTAGACAACAAAAGATATAGTGCTATAAATCAGTAATATTGGATATATCCTATATACTGACCTACTGAAAATGAGAAGCAGAAAGGAAATTGTTTTTATTTATATGTTTACTTCCACCTCTGCACAGTCATTGTAACTTACCAGAATGAGGTCAGAACTCGAACTTACTGTGTTCTTTGCCATTTAGTTTATATACGTGATTTGAATTCCAGATACTTCAATAAGAACGAACCAGCAGGTCAAGACTTGTCTTATGTTATAAAATAACCACTGTTGAAATGAGAATTTACCAATTGCTGCAGAATGGAGCAATAAATATTATTTGGATTAAGAATAGCATCTAAATCACCTACTGAATTACAACTGAGTTGAGGTGAGAAAAAGTCTTACAAAACATTCATTTCCTTTAGACTGATTATTCAGTACAAAACCACCCATGTACAATTGCAGGTTTTTTCTA
The DNA here is from genome assembly GCA_024362935.1 of Setophaga petechia. Classification (NCBI taxonomy): domain Eukaryota; kingdom Metazoa; phylum Chordata; class Aves; order Passeriformes; family Parulidae; genus Setophaga; species Setophaga petechia. The sequence continues at coordinate 15,958,932 of JANCRA010000008.1, forward strand.
AACCACCCAGGCATCAATATATAACACAGACAGGTAAAGAAAATATAAAATTGCATATAGATTTGTTAAAAAACTAAGCTGCACCTACTAGCACAGTTCTCTTCATAATCGCTGGAGATGCAAGAGCACACATCTAAACTCACCACTGCACACTGCCTCCCTTTCCACCAGTAAATAAAATTACTGAAGTAAGAATCATATAATGGCTTGGACTGGAAGGGACTTTAAAGATCACGTATTTCCAATGCCCTTGCCATGGACAAGGACACCTTCCTTGTGTCCTTCCCAGGTTACTGTCCTTGTTTCCATTGTCTATACATTTGCTTTTTCCGTTTAGTTTGATCTGTGGTTTGCTACTCAACCATACCAGGTCTTTCCTTCCTTGCTCAGTTTCTCATTCCTGGGAATTTATGAGTCTTGCACTACATGGAAGACTTCCTTAATGATCTGCTACCTCTCTTGCCCCTGAGGGGCGTCTCCCAGGGGATCCTGCTGACAATCTCCTTGAAAAGCTGGAAGTTTGCATTCCTAAAGTTCAGGGAACTCACTTTACTCCATATGTGATCCATATCCTTTAGGACTGCAAACTCCACCAATCCATAATCATTGCCACTGAGGATGCCCCAGTCTTGAAGTCTCTGATTAGCTTGGGAAATATTTTCTTAGAATTAAACAAGTGCAGGTAGCGGAAGTTGCTGTGATGGAATAAGTACTAACACCCAAATTTTAAATATAGCACAGGTAGTCTAAAATCCATGTCATTGTCAAATGTACTTCCTCCCCAGCCCTCTCATAATGATTTGTTGAAATAAGTTATACAGACAACTTGTGTGCAGCTGTCACCTCTATAAAATATTCAGCTGATATACTACACAGTTAGTGTTGAACCTCTTTATTATAAGGTGGATAAATTTATTTCTCCTTGTAATCAACTCTGGAAGCAGATAATGAGGTGAACTATGTGGCCCACGTTATTATTGCCAAGCTATTTAAGTCCCAGACAAGGTACTTGCATTTCTCAACACCCTGCAGAAATACTCTGCAGCCCCTACGATAATGAAATGAATTAACTTGTTTTTCAAGGATGATTTTGTTCAGAGTATTTCTACAGCATAAAACATCAAGTTAGACCTTTTAAACTGGTCCTCCTCCCATTTGTGAAATCAGACTACTACTCTTTGGTTGGGGGCTGCTTTATGGTGGGAATTAAGAGGGTGCCCCCATTGCAGAAGTGCCGCTAGTGCTGCATAAATGGCAAGAAGCAGTTGAGACCTTGATTCTTCTGCTCTACTCTCTACCCAATACCAACTTCAGAGACATTCTTCTAATGGGGCACCACAGCTCCATGCTGCCCTTTTAGCAAGGGGTTTTTAAAATGAGGCAGTGTCACAGACAGATATTTCTCTTGAGAAACTTCATTTCATGGAATGGGTGCAGAAGAACCCGTTGGGGTGGCAGATCATCAGTCTGGTTGCATGATCTCATGCCCACCTCACAAATGTAGGAGTTTCCTCCCTAGCTCACCTTTATTGGGGTGGGCTACAGCATGAACAGACCTCAAGCACAGAGATATCTCCTCCAAAATAGCTATGATCAAAGGTCATCCTTAAACTTATTCTAACTTATGCTGGCACTAACAATCCATGTCTCATTAGTGTCAGGTATATTTAATCAGATATGTCAAACTGTCAGAAGTATTCCTCTAGAAAACCCTTACTGCCCCTGCTAAGTAGCTGTAAATTTGGGCTCATATAGCAGCAATAACTACTGTGTAAGTTTTCACTATTTCTATTAATGAAAATACTGCATGCAAGTCATTGGAAATTTTTATTGCAGAAAACCTTGCTACAGATAATTTTTTGTCCCCTAGCAGAGCTGCCAATGGTGATGTATTGTCTTTTCTTTTCTTCTTATTTGATATCATTTTAAAACAAACAAAACTGCAGATGACCTAACAGAAGCTGTAATGTTTACCTGCAGACACTGTTTCATTTTGAAAGCAACCCTACTGAAGAACTATAGAAGGCCAAGTCTCTGTGGAACATCTTATGTTCCAACACCATGTTCTTTTTCTGAGCCAAACCTGGGTTGAATTACCTCAGAAATTAATAAATATTCATTGCATAATACAAATCTTCCTAGAAAAGACTTGACTTCTTTGTTACAAGTGTTGGAAACATGAGTAAGACAAAGGAAAAAGACAACACTGCAAAAGAGCTCATGGGCAAATACTTTTAGCTCTGCCTCAGAGGTCTGGGGACAGGGTTTTGGTTATGAGTACAAATAAAACTTTTCACAAGTGGCCAGTAAAGGCCCTGCTTGGAATTCCTTGTCACTGAGACTGATTTTCAGTTTGCTGAAACTATAAATAATGACCCCTATATATGAGGTTAGTGGGAGACAGATTTTAAAGGCCATGAGTGGGATAAAAAGCCAAGTGCTTTAGAAATTGATAAATTCATGGTCTGGAAGCACCATGAAGGCATATATGAAGAGGCAAGCCAACAGTTTACAGCATGTCAATGCATACCTAAAATGTCCATGAACATGATTTTTTCTGTGCAGTAGGCATAAGCAGCTTATTTTCCACTAAAAGACAAATAAATTTGCTTAATCTCTGCCCAATAAGTGCATTTGGACAGTTACTATGCAAGAAAAAATGTTAGTAAAATAATCACATTCAGGCTAAAGCTAGTATAATTATTGCAGTGCCTGTGCAGCATAGCAGTGATTAGCACAGAAAAATATGTGCAAAATTGTCTCACATATCTCTGTGTTCAAATAATGTGACTGAAATCAGGTCTGAGCAATACAGCAAACAACAAAAAAATGTGCCTGCTGATTTGCTGAATACGCATTACAGTGCCCTGAGCAAAATATAGTAATTATAGCAACAGACACAGACAGAAATCTTACAAGAGTTTGGCAAATGAGGACTCCATAAACAACTTAATTCTACTATTCCTTTATGCTTAACTTTTTTTTTCAAAGTGATTTTATGTCAGGAGATTTCTAGCCTTAGTGGTAAGCAAACTAAAGAGGAAAGCTTCACCACATTTTCATACCAGAGACTAATGAAAGCACAATCATTGGAAGAGACAGGACGACCCAGGAGCCAAGGGAAACACTCACAGATAGGGCTCTCTCCAATAGGACACAATCCCACACCAGGTCACAGTAACAAGGTGTATCTGCACCCCTGGACAGGACAGTGGAACACTCCAGACAGTCCCAGGGGCTGTGCAACAGAGTCCAGAGAGGAATAGCAGTAGATGTGGGCAAAGACAGGGCTGGAGAAAAGCCACCTACCATGTACATCCAAGGTTCACTGAAGAGTCAGAGCTGTCAGGACACAAAGCTGTAGCACAGATCCAAGTGCATTCAAGAGACAAGGCTACCCACCAAAAAGGTTCAAGGCCCAGAGAGGAGACAAAACTGTTACACTACATAGATTTGAAGTGTGTCTAGGAAATCCAGTGAGTGAAGGAGGCCTGAGTCCAAAGAAAGCTTGTATAAGGCCCAGCTATCCTGGTCTGAGTCCCAAGGGATCCATCCATGGACAGGGCAGAGGGCACATAAGGCCATTAGGGTAATAAAATTATCACATCTGACAGGGATTATGAGCAGAGTCAGAATCTTCAAAACCAACTCCTTTCTTGCCAACAAAGAGTTAATGGATTCATGAATGGATAAGGTTTTTATCCTGGCTAAATGTGCAGTTCTAGTTATGGTCAGAGCAGCTTTTATATGCACATATGAAAACTGAACTAGTATGAGAATAATATAGCACATTTGGGGTAGATTTTTATCAAAGTGCCAAGAGGCACATCCTTTATCCCAGGCACCTGCTGGGTCCTTTGCCTGCCTTTTTAGCATGCTGACTGGTGAAAGCACAGCAAGTACTGTGGCAGCTCTATAGCTGTGTGCAAGCTGGCTGGCACTTAACAGAGTTAAAAGTCTGTTCAGTTCCTCTGCTACCCTGTAGCTGAGACAGCAAATTAATTTTTCTCCCTTACATAGCTGGTGGTTTTTACAAAGTCTGTGATAATTTGATGTCCTTGAAACATTTAAAACTGCCACTTGGAGGCAAAACAAGTGGGGACTGATACAACAGCATTACAACAGCATGATTGAACAGGTCTTGTTTCCTTATATAACCGGCTGAAAACACATTAGACATGAAGCAGGGAGTGAACATTAAAAAAATTCAGCCTAAAAACTTCAGCCTGTCAATGCCCCAAAGAATTAAAATTTACACTACTTAGGATAATATTACATGAAATCTCTTCTCTCCTATCTTATCAACTCCGGTATTTTCCTGAAGTCATTGAAATGAAAAAAATAAATAAGAAGTATGGATAAAGCATTAGATCCATAGATTATATTTAGATTAATATAATATAATTTGATTCATTTCACTATATACTCCAGCCAAGGAATTCTGTATCAACCACTCAGTATAGAAATGTGCAATGTCAGGCGGCCTTTACATTCTGTTTTACATTGAATGTATGAGAGATGCAGTACTAAATAAAGCTAAGAAAGTAAGTGATGTAGTGAATAATAAAAGCATTAGTGATTCCAAATGAAGAAGTATAAGATAGAAAATATTAGTGTTTTGTGTCCTAGATTAAGTTTCCATTTTGAAGTAGATTTTCCTTGATCTTTAATGACAGCTGTACATTTAAAATTTTTTCCAATTTTCATTTACATACACTTGCCTTATCTATCTACAGGAAAGAAATGGTGCAAAGACTTGTTTAACTTAAGCTGATGAGGAAATAAATGCACAATTTTCACATAGTATTAAAATATTATTACATAATTGTGGTCAAAATTTACATCTGTAATGACCTTGTAATATTTTCTACGTGTTGAATATTGTTTGTTTACAAAAAGTTTATACTGTATTACATATGAAAAATAGCAAAGCTTGCAAAAGTAGTGTTGGAAATATGATTTACACTACAATAACTTGTATAAATATATTTCTTGTTTCTCCGCATTCTCAACAATTCAACTCATTTCAATCTATTAACTATTTTATATATACTACTCTTGCTATTTTAATATATGGAAAAACCTCAAGGGAATTTATTGTGAAAGATCATTTTGTCAGAAACATCAGTGAAGAATTTTCATGGAATTCACTAAAATACACTGAAATAGTCTCACAAAATAACTACCAAAATAGCATGCCTTTCCTAATAGCTGATGACACAATTTATCAATCCAAATTAAAATGTGGGTTATTTAGTGAGTGCCAGTATAACCAGTAAGTTAAGGACATTTTTATGTGATAAATGGAATGGTCAATGTAGCCCACGCAGGACACTGAGGGAGCAGCCATGGCACATCTTTTTTACCCAAATGGCCCTCTGAAGCTGTCTGCAATCATTGATAGGAATAAGGCATCTACCTTGCCTCAAAAAGTTACAGTGAGTACAGATTGCTGTTGCACAGTACTGCCCCATGCACACAAGCATGCACCTGAACACAGGACTACTCTGTCTTTTAATGGGAGTATCAAACAATTAAAACATTGCTGTATCATAGCATGGAAGTTATTTTCAAGAGGCAATTCTGCTTTTTTCACAGAGAACAAAACTTTTAAATGGTTTGCAAAACTATGCTGACCATGATTGCAGTATCTATCTCTGTATAAAATGGTCAAACATTACTAACATTTATTTTTGCACTTATCTAGCTGAGCAAGACTTTAATCTCCTGGGAAGCTGAGAACCACAGAGCCAGGTTTCTCTTCGCTGCTGCTATTTTAAGAAAACCTAATGTTAGACTTGAGGTTTCATTTGGCATTCCTTTATATTATATTGTTAAAATTTTCCTACTCTAAAAATAGTTTTGGCCATTTAGAAGAACACATTATAATTTTTACTTCTGCTTCATCTCTATTTCCTTAATTAGTAAATTCACACTTCAGCTGTAACTTATGCAAATGCTTGGATGATTTAGGTGGTTTACCTTTCAAGGCCCCTTGGTGTAAATTTTCTGAACTGTGCCTTCAGATGTGATCTGGTGAGCTACAAAAAGACATATTCACCTCCTGGATTATATTAACATAATCTCGAGCTTTTGAAAACTCTAACCCTTTGTAGCCGCACAAGCATTTCACATATTCAGACAGAGGTTTTCTACTTAAAACTGATTTAAGCTGAACCATTGAGAGATAAACATACAGAGCATTAACTGAACCCCTCCAGGCTGCAACAGGGAGGAATCATAAGGGACTGTTTGTCTCAGATGACATTTAATTATAATGAGCAGAATCTAGGTTATTAGCAGAATGCATCTGCATGTGTGGTTTCGAATGAAATTTATTAAGAGGAAAAAAGATAAAGTGAGCATTCAGAATTTCATATAAAGTCACAGAAACAAAAATCTTGAATTGATGCTTTAATTTCTCTCTTAACGTTAATTATTCATGTAAAATATTGAGACAGCAAATTAGTATAAAATTCATAAAACCACTTCCTTTTCTCTCACTGTTACAATTTTCAAGGAATTGATCTTGATTGCCAACAACAGAGTCAGAAATTCTGGAATGAAGCACAGGCTCTTGTGCTTCTCTCCATGTTCATCCACTGTGTAAAATATGAAGTGACACTGTGAGGCAGAAAAAAAATTCTTTCACCTTCTGCCCCACCACGATTACATCCCCAGGAGCCCTGCTGAGTCACTGTGCTTCCAAATCTACATAGGCAGAGCCTCAGACAGTGCCCCAGGGCAGGCAGCATTCTTTCCTTTGATTCCAGTCTTCTTTTCTTCCCCCTCTTTGCATTTGCATTCTTTCTATATTCCCTTCTTATACAGCTCAGGCCTAATACATTGATATTATAGTCTGTAAACCTTTTGAAAGCCCATCCTCAATCCTTATCAGAAATATGGCTTACACCTGCCAAGTGCCAGTGAAAATCATTCTTTTTCTTTCAACAGCAGCCATAAAACTAGAAAAGGTACATTCTTACAGTCTCACACAACATGTATGATGACAGTCAATGACTCTTGGAGCAAAAATGCAAAAAAGTGATTAAGCTCCTATGTTCAAATAGGGAATAAGAAATTTTCATCGTATGACAAACATATGATTGATCCTTCAAGGGAGGGGCCCACCAATTCTTAAGTAAATGCAGACTGTATAATATTAATTTCGCCTAATAATTGTCAAAGATAAGTAGCATTAATGAAAGGTAAACGTACTAAACTATATTACTAAATACAGTTGTTGATTTCTTTTTAATAATTGGTGTCTGAAAACACATTTCCAGTTTAGAGCTATGATTTTCTCACATTGCCTAGCAACCTGTGCAAATATAGAACTGCAGATGCAAAACTACTGACCTTTCTTTCCTGCCTGCTTTCCAGTGCTTATTTTTTTCCACCTTACACAGCAAAAGGTAAAACCAGAAAAACTATTTCAAACACTGAACTCTTCAGTATATACTAAACATTTCAGATAACAAAATCAATAAAACACCTTTGCTTAACAGAAGAGCAAACTATTTTATTTAAATAAATACATTCTGGATAGAGTCTCACTGATCTTTCAGTGCAGAGAGAATGGTTACTCACCCTACAATATTTGCAGCTCTTAGGAAGAGTCATCCATGCAGATTTCTTTCCTAGTGCTCATGTACAGTGTTGGGGGAGACTTTTTTCTTTTTTTAATTTTAGACCAACACTATCCAGTGAGTGTATTCCTGCATTTAACTATACCTGCATTCAGCCTAAAGGGAGGCTTGAGCTACTCGTTTCTTTTCTTAGTAACAACAAAGTTGGGTTCTTCAGCAAATAGGAAAAAGAGAACATTCAAAACATAAGAGCATGTTGAAGAAAACCAGGGTAAGAGCATACACACCTTCTTCCCATAGTGCCAAAATAAAACTTCCTTGGTTACTTGAGAGTATGTAATGGGGAAGCATGAACAGAGATGGAGATGAGAGAGAGAACCTATTACTTCTCTTGCTGGGATTGGAATGTTGAACAATGCCATCTATCATAAGAGTGTAAATAAGCAACAACATGCATGCAGAAAGAGCTAGGCTGCAATCAGTCTAGGAGACGGAAATATCTCCTTAAAATAAAATGTAAGAACTTGAATGCTTCCCTTCTTACAAGGAAGTAGATTGCAAGAAAAAAATAGATCTCAAAATATCAAAAAAAAGGAAAAATCAGTGCATTTGTAAATAACACAGATCTTATGTCAACATATTTTCTCTGGAATTGTTCCGCTATACTTTGCTTAGGGTGTGCCCCCAAAAAGCCATCTGCAGTGCAATCTCACTCCAAATTAAAACTACCTGGTATTTTCAGTAGGAGAATATACTATTCACTTTTTCAAAAACCCTACAACAATTTGTTTCAAGTATTAGACAATCTTTTAACATCAAAACAGATTTAACAACCCATAGTAGGGGATAACACGTGACAAGTATTTGGTGCAAACTTAGACTCATGTTTCTCATGACTCCTTTAGCTGTGCTTGGCAATGATCCCTATATTTGTGATATTGGGTTCATGCCCATTTTCAGTGTGTAGAGTTTTAGAAGCAGAAGTTTTTCAGAAGCCCATGGAGATTAAAATTCATCATTCCACTAACCTACTGAATAGGTAAACTTCTATTTTGTTTTATTTTTCTTTTAGAAAACTTCAGCATATACTGCTCAAGTTCAGTGCAAATTAAGTTGAAGCTAAGAAAACATTACATACTTATAATTTCCTCACAACGAAGACAATTTACTTCAGAAATATCAGAGGTTATTATGGGTTCCTGCTGTTGTTGCTGTCGTAATCTAGGAAAGCTTTTCAAAGGAACTTGGGAGAAGAACTGACAATTTTATCGTATTTCACACTATTTTTCTGAAAATGCCTTGGAAGTCCTAAATTGCAGCATCCTCCTTTTTTAGTCCCTGATAAGATGACAAGTATTTTCCAGCCGTGCCTTTTTATAAAGGACAGTAAAAGAGGTAAACTGTCTGAAGGATAGTCAGAATTTAGGTAAACAGAGTGAAATATTTTTCCTCTATGAAGTACGGCTGTTCTGTTTTCCTACCCAATTCAGTTTGTTATTGAAAGTTTTAGGCAAAAATTAGGCTTCAGAATTATTCAGAGTGAAATAATGAAACACCTAGAATGTGTATTCATGCAATCTGAATAGGATAAAAAACAAGGAAAAAAAAGTAATTATTTATGTTATTTTATTATTTTATGCTTGTAAAATAATAAAAGTCCAGCCTATAAAATACAAAATGGATTGCTTACCAAAAAAAAGTATTATAATTTTAATTAATAGTTGCACTATCTAGAAAAGCATAAGATTTTCTTCATTAAGCATGAAAACAGAAAGCTCAGGAAAAAACCAAAATTTATTGTATTATAAAAGTATATTTCTTCAAAAGACAGAAATATAAAATTATTTTGCTCTCTATTTTGGTAAATTTAAAGATCCATCCAATAAAGTTCCATGTTATGAAGTTTTTTGGTTGTTTTCTTACACAATGCATGATTTAAATCAAGTAGGGATATTTACATAATTTGATAATTTCTGATGAATGAATCAATGATTCCTTAAAACAAATTGTGATCCTATCTGTGAAATATTACCTATCTCAGGTCATTTCCCCCTCTTAATTTCATATCTTAAATTTTATTTCAAGCCACACTAAACATTGTCATCGTCACTACAATATGAAACAGCAGAGTTTAGTCTTCTCCATTTATCTTCTTTTTATTTAACTGGGGATTTTCAACACCTCAGAAAGTCAAGGCATTTGTATCTAAAGACACTGCTAAAAGAAATAATAAAAGAATAAAAATGAGTAGGAGGAGAGAGAAAAAGAATTCCAATTTTGCTGATGCTTCTTTCTTTTAAATTAATCACTTTAAAACATTTTGACAACCATGTATGAGTAGTTCTATTCTTTTGTAGAGTTAATTTTATTAAAATTCTTAATTTTTCTTTTGTGCATACAATTCCAAACTTGCTAGCTATGTACAGTAAATTATCATTAACTAAATACAGTTAATAATTGAGTTCTTAAAGGTGTTTGAGTTTCTGAAGATTGGATCTTGGTTTTGATAATAACTTTTTTGAAGCACAAATACATCCAGACTATTTGAGCATCTTCAGCCTTCACATTCTCATTCACACACAAAGAGTACAATATAATGGCATATGACACAAATATTACTATGCAATTTTAAAGCAAGTTTGTCAATGTATTTTGCAGAGAAATGCAATTACCATACCATTTTGTGAAAAACATCAGCTTCCTGCTGTTTGAATGACTCTAAAATTTCTAAAATCTGCTACAAGAACCTGATACATCGAAAGTAAGGCAACGTTGTCTGTAAAGCAAAGATCAACAACAATCTCATCATATTTTTAAAATGCATTTTTCCTATGCTATTTTATAAACAAATTTTTAAGTCATGCTGGGTAATTTTCACAATTTACTTGTATTTAAACATTTTTATTAAAAATACGCAATTGAAGGTTGCACAAGGTTTTATATACAATCAATGCAACCATCACAATTTGCATGTATTTATGTAATTTTTCTGAAGAGAGGCCAGTAATTTAGAAAACTTCCTATTTATTTCTGGACTATGTGTTGGCTTTTTTTCCCAACACGAACTCTTCAGAAATTTCACCGTAAAAAATACGTATCCAGGTAAATGTATTTATCTGTATCTATTGAAATAGAAAGGATACAGAGGATGACAAACTCACTTTGCTGAAATTTAAAGAGAAAGGTGTACAGTCTAATACTGCACTGCAAGAAAAAGCATATGTACTGAGTGGTAGTTCCAAATCATGCTTTATGGGTCTGCCAAAAAGCAGAATACCCAACCTTGATCCACCACAATGTGCTAATGAACAAATGGCTGATATTATTTTGTAGGGAAGCAAACACTTCCCTTGTTATCTCTGCAGAGCTGATGAAAGTTTGACAGTCTCAACAGGCTGGCTAAGAGGTGACATTGTGGGTAATGGTAGCATGTCTTTTAAATGTTGTTTCTTCCTTACCTCTGGTGAAATTATGGGATTTCAAAACAGTGGAGAAAGTGAATATTAATTATCACTAAGAAAGGTTTATAGACCTCCTTTTTGCTGTTAACATTTCATGAAAGCTACCAGCATGATTAGAAAACCACAAGTTGTCGCATTTAAGAAAAATCCTTTATTAACAGAAGATATTCATCGGCTGGCCACAAAATACTCTGAGATTAATGTTCTAATGTTCTGTTTTTATTGTTACTATTATTACACAGTTACATATTGTCTTGTCACTACAATGTACTAAAAATATCTTTGTGGCTCTTGAAACAGTTTCAGGTGAGAAAAAGTCCAAGTATGAAGCAAAAAGGACCCCAAGTATTATAAATATCTCACAATTCCTTTTGTGACAACATGCCAGAGATTGACAATGCAAAGAATTTGACCTAAAAATAAAAGAAATTTCAGTGCATTTTATGTATTTTGGATTTTACATATTTCAGTCTAAAGGAAGACAATAATGATCTAACTACACTATCAGGTTTCATATAACAAGCAATCCCCTTTTAGATAATTAACTTTCAGGGATTCATCTTAAGGTTTCAGTCCAGATTCCTCACAAGTCAGAATATGTACTTGTAGTGTACATGTCAACAACCTGTAAACTACCTAAAGACATGAAAAGAAAGTCAAAGGCTTTCAAGAACAAAAAAGAAATGTGGAAATATAAGAGCAGGAAAATAAACAATAATATCAATAAACAGGAACTTTGAACATTTATGAAATGATATAGAAAAATTTATGAAGAAAAATAAGAATTCAAACAGACAGAAAACATTTAACACCAACAGAAACCTTTCCCTCAATAATGCAAAGAAAAAAAAAGCTCTTCAAACTGCAGAGGATACAAACTCAGTATAGCTGCATTAGCATAGTGTGAAAAGAAACAGCTAGGAGCTGTCTCATGTAAATTCCTGCCACCTGCTTTTGGCTTATTCTACCTAAGAAGCCATTTCTGTCAAATACACGAATATGTCTTTCAGAACATGGAAAGTGGTAGGGGAAAAACTAAAAGGCTTTTGTGCACACTATGCCATGGCTTTATGCCTTTTTTTCCCTCCTTTTTGAGTAACTGATCTCTTCAACAGAAGTTTAGATTTGTTTTTGATGGATGTATCTTTCCATAACCATCCTAGATCTCATTAAAGACTTAGTATGAGATAATTGACAGTATTGAGATAAAATTTAGAATGAACAGTGTTTTTAAAGAGTTATATAACACTAGTTTCCAATCAGCTCTGCACAAATTCTTAATTTACTTGCTGTTTATCCTCAGATCCTGTCAATCACAAAAACATCTTCTGATATTTTATTTTATATTCTTATACTGATTTTTATGATCTTTTTATCATCCCATCCTCACTTCTTAAAGTGTAAAGGCTGTAAAACGGAAAAATCAAAAATGAACAGATAGTCCAGTGTTCTTTATTTATCACACTAAAATGTCAAAATGGCAACAGCAGCATAAAATTCTTCTTATTTCATAACAATTTGAAGTTAGTAATAATTGCAATTTGTAAATTTAAACTAACTCAATCCTGACATCAGAAGAAAACTGATCTATGTTTTCTGTAAGTGACTCTAATTTAATTTCTGTTATTAAGCAATGCATTTTTGAACATAATTTATGTGGTTTTGAGATCATAGTAATTAAATTTATTTTTCATTTCTTTGTGAGTTACCATATTGCAGTTTATTCTTTCTATGCAGTTGCTGTACATGTATTGTCACAAATACTAATTACAATATTTTTCCAAAAGTAACCTCAGCTGTGACAATTGTTTTCAACATACTAATTGGAAATGTTCAATCTACAGATCTTGAAGGATATTTCATATGTTCACCTTCAGGATGAAAGCTTATGGGTTTTTTTGGAAGAGATGGGTGGGATTAGAAGGAGGCTCGTGGTTTGTATTTTCTTTCTAACTCTATGAATTTCATTTATGAGTCTCAAGCCATCAAATCTTTTATAACTATGATGTTTTATTTCAAATCTCATCAGATGTGGCACAAAGCCTGAGCATGTATAAAACTAGCAGCACAGTGATGACTGCACATCAAAATCAGAAGAAATATCTCCAATCCCATGCTAATATTAATGCTAATAGCTTAATTTAACATTAGATTACTTATAAAAGTATGTGAATTTCATTTTTCATGTTTCAAATTTTAGTCTCTTTCTAAAATAAAATCCAAGTTTCCTTTTTTTTGCCTTGAAAATGCCTAAAACAGATTTGTAATCATTCCTTTCAGCTAAAAATAGCATTTAACTTGCTCTTATGCAATTTCTGCCCTTAGCTCAAAAGTTGAAGTGAATTAAAAACCGTCTCCATTATGTTTATGCTCTTGAAACACATACATAAATATGCTTTTCCTTTCTGCACACAAACTTTCCGTGGGCTTTTAATGACAAATGTCTCACACGTGACTTCCTTTTCAGAATTCAACCCAAAACCTTCGAGACTCTTCAATGAAGAGTTTATGGCAAAAAACAAATGTAATGCAAAGCCAGATGTCTGTGTTTGTTACAAATAAGCACTAATAAAGTACATTAAAAATCATTAATATACAAAAACGCAGTTTAATAAACAAAAATGCTGTTATAATATTTAGAGGCTGGATAATACATGTTTGTTCCTATTATCACCTTTAACTTCCACTGTGCATTAGCTTTTCACAACTTCTCTAGGTGTTACATGGCATAGATGTGACTTTCTGATATAAGATTATGGCTTTCACAGCAACGTTATCAGAAATCCAGATTATGAAATGTGAAACCTAGTTTCTTAATCAAGCTCCATAAGTACTGCTAAGTTATTGCAATCCCATTTTACCTAGTTTGTTACTTTTCTTCTTGGAGAACTTCCAAAGAACAAGAACTGAGTTGTAACGGCTCCTATTACAAAGGAGACCTTTGATTTCTCCTGAATTCTCAAGGTACCAATGAACATTTCAGAAAATGATCAAATTTGGGACAGTAGATTGATCAGCAGAATTTTCACAGACATGAATTTGGACTTGAAAAATATTCAACTGTCTGTGTAGGTCCCTTTGAAACCTCACCTAGCCATGACAAAGCTCTGTATTCTACAAACCATGATTCCTCTTCCCTCTATCTGCACATTCCATCAGCACGCAAAATTCTTCCGTACCCTGACACCACCATATCTGTACTCCCCATGATAATGTATAAGGAAGACACAGAAACAAAGGCCAAATTTCTCTCTGTATATGAGCTTTCATAAAAGCAGATGACCTGAAAGGCCATCTTTGCTTATATACCATGAAGATTGTGGAAAATGAACAGAAAAGGAGAGAATCAGAAAGAGAACTGGAATATTCTATTGATTTCTACAGATTAATTTCTCATCTATTTATTTCTATAGATTCCCTTGTGATTACAATCAGTGCAAACACTTTCTAAAATGCAGGAAGGATTCCATTAACTTCATTCTTGTTCCCTCACCTCTTTCAGTTTGTCAAGAGCTATCAGACATCCCAGAATTAACAAAAAATACTTGTTCAGGAATTAGACATTTAGGTCCCTTTCTTACACTTCCTACAGTGAAACAAATCAAACCATGGCAAGAGATGTAGTTTTGCAGGAGTTTTGGCAGGCTGTTTTAGCTCCCCAAAGCTGAAAACAGTAAGCTCCTTGAAAGATGGCAACTTGAAGGACAGTGAGCCAGTTACAGCTGGAAAAATATGCATTCCAAGGACCTGGGGCACAAACATTCTGGAGTGGGGTTACAACCTTCATACTAAACCACACTCTGAATTACTTTGCTTGCAGTTTAACTGGATGCAACCCTGTTAGTAGCACATCAATGACAAAATGACTCAGCTGAAGGAGGGTTGGCATTTAACACCTTTCTCCACCTTTAAAGGATTATATAATGAGTACCTAGGGAGCTAATATCTTCTTTCTGACTCAGAAAAGAGAAAGTCTTTTTTTGTCTTTATCATCCACTATCGGTAAATATTAAAGGCAAAGCTGACACATAGTCATAACTAAGTCAAACTTCAGAGTGCACAGTCCTTCAAGAAATGTGTAAAGAACCTCACTATTTTACACTACTTTATTTAAGCTATTATCTTACACTAGATTTTAAAAGTGAAGTTCGGGGAAAAACATACAGACTTAAAATCCAATGCAAATAAGTTAAACGAATCATTAAGGACCTTTAAAGTTTTGTCCTGTACAATGGAAATTTATCTGGCAATCCAGAGGTCTTTTTGCTTTGAGCTACTTTGGACCTAATATTCACAGAACAGAAAGAATATTAGAAGAAATGAGACCAAACTGTGTTCTCTATTGTCACTACACAAGCTAAAAAGACTAAGCAGAATAATATTAATAACACAAAGAAAAAAAATCTCATTCAAGATTTCTTTTTACGTTATAATCATAGTTACAGCTTTGTGTGAAACACAGACATTAAGGTTTCATGAAAGCTAAAAAGGAGATTGATTGCAGCCTACGTATTTTGTTTTAACACAGTAAGATTGTTGTCAACATTTGCCAGTTATAATACACTGTGACTTGTATTATATAATAGCATATTCTGCTTTGTTCCCGTTGTTGAAACCGAATGAAATTACTAAGTCGATATTATTTCACATTCAGCAGTGTTTTAGAATGGATTAATAAGCTTATATCCTAATTCATCAAAAATGGGAAATGGAGGGAGAGAAGAGGAAGGGAGCAGAGACAAGGAAAACAAAACAGTTCTGTGGTTTGAGCCTGAAGGCTTACATGCCTCATCACTCAAGGGAGTTATCTTGAGTGAGCAGCCAAAAAATTGCTTCCCTCTACATTATGCAGTTCTGACGCAGGGATCTGAAGACACCATGCCTGAGTAGCACAGATATCAGCCTTTTCTGCCATCTGCCCCACAGTGGGAATACCAGATGAAATCAGACCAGTTTGCTAAGTGAGCATAGTGAAAGGCAGCTCCCTACAGCTGATTAATTGTGGAAAGATCTTTGAAGTCGTGTATTAGCCATTAAGCAGAAAGGCAAATACACTGCACTTCTAAAGCCAGAAAAATTAAGAAATACAGTGAAAGTAGGTCCACAAAGAAGTAAACTTCTTCCCTTTCATCATTTGATGAAAATTAGTTAAAAATAAGAGTGATTACAGGAGATGTAGAAATAATCTTGGGAGTCGGTTGTTAATGAAAAATTATACACAATTCACGATGACACTTATTTTCTTTGATGGAAAATAACTGATCCCTACCAAATCTAGAGACTCAAGTGCTCCTGTGCCTCAGGCCATATGCTGATTCAAGCTTTAGCTTGATGAAAATCAGAAGAGTTAATCTAGTTTTAATCCTTAGAATAGCAGAGTAAACCTTTTCAAACGCAGGTGAGGAAGCTAGAAGATTAATACCACACGTAAATCTGGAGATTCTTCCAAACCAGATTGGTTGGCATCAACCAGTATCGTTTGAGATCAATTTCTACCATATATGAAAACAGTCAGTGTTTACAATTTAGTAGTTGAGATCCTTGTGTCTCTGGCCTCTAGCACATCATGCAAGACCAATATGGAGAGTGAATGTCTCAAAGGTCGTGGAGTAATAAATTTATGAGATGTAATCAGGAATGCCTTTAATGGGACATTGGAGTGCAGTAAACATTTTCAATTTTTAGTATGAAACATCTGAGTTCTAATCTAAAGCTGAAAGCCTGAACACTAAAAATTACATTTCCAGCAGCAATTTTTGAGATGGTGAGAAAAGGTGAGATGAACTTTTCATAGTGGTTGGAAACTGAAATTTTTAGCTAATAAACTCCTGAAGCAAGACTTTTTCAGGACTAGAAGAAAGACTCAAAATCTGCAGCTTGCCACTTGCAAAGCTGCAAGTTTTATTCACAGAAATTAACATGACTGAATGTTGTTCAGAACTTTTTTTATACAGTCATATTTCTTACAGAAGTTACTTGCAATTCATATTAGCTTTCCAGCAAATGTTGGAAATTTCTTAACTATGAGAGAGCACAAGTAGAGACAAAACCCTTTTTTTCTTGAAAAATGGATAAAATTTCATTATGAGACTCAAGCGATTCAGCACAAAAGCAATTTCTGCTTCATGTTTAAAACTACCCACAGAAATTTTTATTAAAGATCAATATTTTTTATTTAATAATCCCAAGATTCAGTGACAGCTTAAAAACCGAAAAAAATTCTGCTGTTTTCACAAAGGTCATATCAAGTTTTTCTAAAGTTTTAAACAATAAAGCTTTTAGGCAGCCCTAAGGTTGATTTGAACTATGGGAAAGCAAATGACAGAAACTTCCCAGAAAGGAAAATTATGCCCATGAATTCTAAACTTGACTTTGAGAAAACCTCTGATTAACTGGAAACTAAAATAAAATCTTTGTTTTTCCTCCCAGGGGATATACTTGTCCCCTATGTAGATGGGACAGTTTGAGTAACTCCATAATTTCCATTGACCTTTATGGTGGACTCTTGGAATCACTGGTCATTTGGTCTACTTCCCCCAACCATGGGTGAGTAGATCAGGTTCCACTGGATCAAGTTGCTCAAAGCCTCATCCATTCTGGCCTTGAACACTTCCAGGGAAGGTGCATCCAAATGTCTCTGGGCAGCCTGTTCCATTGTCTCACCCCTTTCATAATAAAAACATCTTACCTACATCTAATCCAAATCTACACTCTGTCAGTGTAAAAGGGTTGGTCCTTGCCCCAGCATTACTAGTCTGAGTGAAAATCCTTTCCATTTAAATAGCCCATTTTAAATACTGGGAGGTCATATAATCAGGTCTCCCCAGAGCCTCCTTTTCTCCAGACTGAATAATCACAACTAGCAAATTTTCCTCATATGGAAGGTGTTCCAGCCCTCAAATTATTTTTGTGGCCCACTTCTTGACCCAATTCAATGGGTCCTTATCTTTCCTGTGCTGGAGGCCCCATAAGTGGACTTAGTATTCCAGGTGAGGGCTCACAATGGCAGAGGGGCAGAATCACCTCCCTTGACCTGCTGGTCATGTAGCACACTCCTCCTTTCGTGTAGCATAGGATATGATTGGCTTTCTGGGCTGTGAGCCCGCACTGATGATCATATTGGGGGTTTCATCCACCAGTACCCCTGAATCCTTTGCAAAGCTTCTCTAAATCCAGTCTGTAATGGCACTGGTAGTACAGGTGATTGCCTCAAAACTTCATGAGGTTCACATGGGGCCCCTCCTCAAGCCTGTCAAGGGATAGCATCCCACCCCTCGGATATATCAACTGTACCACTCAGCCATTTGCAAACCTGGGAAAGGTGCACTCAGTCCCACAATGTCACTAATAAAGACATTGAAGAGTAACAATACAGACATCTGAGGGACACCACTTGTTATTGTATATACGAATTTAGGGGAATATACTGAATATGTTACTTTTTCCTGAAATAGGAATTTTTGCTTCTCCTGACAGTACTTATATATCCAAGGACACATTTTCTGTCTCACAATAATTCTGCACTTACCTAGTTTCAAGTATAACCCAGGTATTTCAGCTCAGAAAAACAGAATGGGTCAAAGTTTTACTTATGCTGTAAATGCTTGTAGTCATAACATTGTTTTTTATTATTTTTCTCAGACAGGAAAAATCCACAGACATACTTGCCTTCCTTGTAACTTCTGCAGGACTTCAAATGGAGCTTGTAATATTCACTGAGACATTCCAAGAGCTCCCTGAAGTTCAAGCTTTCACATCTAATAACTCCAAAAGTTATAAAATCATTTGTAGTAAAGTTGTCTCGCTCTCCTGCTTTAATCAATTAACATCTCTTCTGTCATATGCATTTATGAGGAGAATCATGGGGACCTGGTCAGTTTCTACTTTGACCAGCTAACTTCCTACACAAAAGAATGTGGTTCACAAATTACATCTGGGACACATTAATCCTGGAAAGCAAATGTACTATCTCCACAAGTTCTTCCCTCTGATATATTTTAATACCTAGCCTAAACAATTAACCAAGAGCAAAGCAAAATCTATCTTCCTCTCAAGTACACAAAAATGTAAATAATGTTAATCTATTTTCTCTGCAATTGGCTTCTATCTAAAACCAAATATATTTCAAAACATGAAGCAGAAACAGACTTTTTCTCCTTTCAATGAGAAGACAGCTCATCCAGTGATTCTTATTACACCTACAAATACTTTTATCTACACAATGTGATGCCAGTAGTAGCTGCTTTTAACTTAAAGGCAAAAATGCTGACACAAAAGCATATATTATCCCAGTAAAGGTTGGTGGGGGGAACAAAAATTAGATCTTAAACACAGGATTTCTATCAGTTTTATCGCTTCATTAATATATAGAAAATATCAACTATGTGGTCTTTTTGGTTCTGAATTTTAAAGTCAACACTTTTGTTGGTTCATAGTAAGCTGCTTGTTTGGAGGTTTTGAAAAATAGATGTCAGAGTATGCTGGCTTTCTACAGCTCTAGTAGGAAACCAGGAGGATGATGATAGGGAATTCTTCTTTGGCAGACAAGGTAATGAGATTTACAGAGAAAATAGCTGTTGCAGAAAAATAACAAAGAGAAAAAACGACAGAGTTGACAGAAAATGAGATATTTTATATAAGGCACAGGCTGCAAACTAGGACTTAAAAATCTCAGAAATCTGTATCTGGATCAGAACAAGGTATCTGACTTCTAAAATCCGAACCTCACAATATTTCATTTGAACATCATTCATCTAAAGAACCTCCTGTTCATCTTTTTTACACTACAAAGGACAAAAATTAGAGATAATTAGCAGAGATACACAAGTCGTAACATCAAAACAGCTGGGTATTGCAGTGGCAGATCAGAAGATGTGCCTCTGTCTTCAAATGGTGTCTGGTTCTCCTTTCCAAAACAATTCATTTAAAAAATATATTTTCCCTTTCATTACAAACCTTGCCAAGGTATTTTGAAGCATTTTATATAGTTTGTGAAAAAGGCCTACTTCCACCATCCAAATAAGCCAGTAATTTTAGGTGTAATGGTCTCTAAAGTTTGGACTGGACTCCTCAGAACAAGGAACAGTTGCTATTTCACAGACTGTTGCTTTTGTCGTCTTGGGGTTTGGCTTCTTTCTTGGCTTTGCTTTCCCTTTTAGTCACACCAAAAATCTGTACAAGACAAATTTTTCTGATCATTGGAAGTTCATTTGAAGTCTTCCCCAAGATCTGGACCCTTCCTAGCTGGGGTGTAAAAAGTGCACAGTCTTACTTTAGGTATTTCTGATCTTTAAAAATCTGAACCACACTTCTCTAGATATAAAACAACAAGAAAACATCACTGAACCAAGCCATAGTTTTGCTGTATTTCTAAAAGATTTCAAAGTGAAAACATTTCGTTCTGCAAGTGTTTTGCCTATCAAACACAGAAGATCAAGCCAACTCCCCATAAAAAATTATTTTTAATAAAAAAACAGATTAAGTCCTGTTGTACTTCTCATTTGTCTTTTAACAATTAAGCTGTAGACAAATGACTTGCAAAGCTTTTGTTGTAAAACCATGAGTAGTATAAAAGTCACTTTTAGGCAAAACATGCATTATTCTAAGAGTCAAAGCTTTAATAGCACCAAGAAAATCTGAAAGGTTCAGTTAAGGTTATGGGAATGTGTTGTCCTGTGCAATGCATGGTAGGCTTCTGTATAGACTGCAACTTGCTTTGCAAAGCAGCTTTTCATTTCCTCGAAATTGGCCTCAGGCACAGGGATCCATTCCTCCTCGAAATTGCTGTTGCAATGCAATTTCAGTTTCCATTCTCCCTCAGAGACTGTATGGAATAACCCACAACAATGCTCCAGCAACAAGCATGCATACAGTATTGTGCATGCACGTGTACACAGATATACACAGCTGTTCTGATAAATAAACACAAAAAAAAAAGGTAACAATTATTTATGTCACGCTTGAATTCAGCCCATGCTGTAAGTTACAGAAGCACTGTCAAGTATGGGAAAAATTTTCAGTAATTTTTGCTATTAATTAAAAGGGGTTTGACATGTTTGTTCTCTATTCTGGGAGGAGGGAGAAGAAGTAAAAGAGGGAAATATATGTCACAGAAGAGGTCCTGCCACTGATAGTAATATTTCCATTTTTTCTCAACTATTTTGTAAATACAGAAAGAGGAGAAAACCATTTAATTTGAGAGGCCAAGGTAAAAGTTTTCCTCAATTCTCTATTACAAAGCCTTTGAGTGTTAAACATAATCACAAACAAAGGATATAATGGCTATCTAACAAGGTCATATAATTCTGCAGCCAGAATAAAAATTAGCCTTGCACAATAGTTTGAGGCCTGTAAACAAAGGAAAATAAATATTTCATTATTAAATGCCCATACATGACATAAATGACAGCTAGCTACAGCGACACTATAAGTCTGATCATGATAGGCTGGGATTGTCATATCAATCAGTGTAATAAAATATATTAGGACATCATTACATTAGCATTTTATAGGGCTTCTTTTAAAAAACAAATTTCATTATTTCCTTTTAGTGTAATTTGTTGCATGGTTCAGAGTAGTCTGGAAGTGCTTGAACTATCCTGTCCTACCCCAGTGATTAACAACCACTCAAACATAAAGTCCTGGCTTTGTGAAAAAAATTATTTTGCTATGCATACTTTTAAATGAGCCTTTGCAGAAATTGACCAGTGCCTCATAATGTTCCTGTTCCCAGAATTCTGGTAGAGTATTAAGTGAGTTATTGTTGTACTTTCAAATATACCTAGAAGGTGATCTACAGTACAGAGTAGCTGCTAATACTTTCAGGGCCGAAAAAAGCATCTGTAGATATGTCTTTCTCTCCCAAAAACATCTTTTTCTGATTTGATGCTCATGATGCAGTCACTTCAGAGGTAATTACAGTGTATTGAAATTGCTTAATTTGTACTCTTGCAGTACAGACAAAAAACATAGACTTGTATAAAGAAGCTTCAACATGGTAGCACGAAGACTAATATAGACATACTTTCTCTACCATTAAGCTAGAAATGCACTGTAAAAGGTTGCTAAAAAATGAAAAAAAAAAAGTTTTCTCACTTCTTCTTTGTGGCTTTATGTTCTCTATGTGGACTAAGGATTAGATTTGTGCCTCCATGAGGACTTAAGGATTTGAAAGCACATAATACATAATACCATCTGAAACATGCCCAGAGCTCTAACAATCTCTTTCTTACCTCTTCCTGATTTTGCGGGTATTTCTTATCGCTGACACTGACTGTACCTATCATTAAATATTATCATCAGAAGAAAAGAAGAATTTGTTTAATATTCTGCTAAATAATCACGGTTCTCAGTAATTCCCTTTCATTATTTTAGACCTTTTATATAAATAAAGTTTATTTTCCTCTATTGTCTTTGCTATTACAAGTGGTAATGAATGAAGTAGTAAAACATGCTCCTGAAAATACTTTTCAAAAACAAAAAAAAAAAAACAAAAAAAAAAAACAAAAAAAAAAAAAAAACAAAAAAACAAAAAAAAACCCAAAAAAACCCCCAAAAAACAAAAACTTTTTCTTTTATGCTGAGATTTTTGTAGATTCTGTATAAGAATATTTGCCTAGTAGCATCGATCCTTTCTAAAGTGTATTTAATGAAAACAGAAAAATCCTTGTAACACTGTATAGTGGTGGCTTCTTAATGCATATATTTGCAGCACAAGAAAAATCTGATTAAACATTCCTTTAAGTTACTATATAATTTTTGAAAAGAATCTTTATTAGTACTTGAACCAAGAATCTCAAACCCGGAGATGGATTTTTATAACTCAAGAAATAGCAAGATGCATATTTTTCTTCCCAGCCCTTCAGCTGTAAACAGAACTACTGACATGATTTCAGAATGCTCCACTATAAAGGGACTTTTTTCAAAGCATGCCTTTGAATTAAGGTAGACTACAACAGCTCTCTAGGAGTCCTGGGATTTGGGAAGCAGCGTTTGACAGCATGTTGCCCGTATTCTCATGCTGTGAACATGTTCATAGCAGTTCCATGAAAGTTCCAGGACTGCTGGTGTAGCATCTGTTCACTACCAACAAAGACTTGGATATTACACAAGAGCCTGTTTTCTATTCATTGGCTGCCTTTTTACAAACACTGTACTTCTTTTGCAATAGGGGAACACTTTATCTGTGTTTTCTCTTGTTAACACATAAGAACACTCTTTAAGAATATGTATCTTTATTATATTAGCAGACATTTATCAGACCAGAGCTACATTTATCAGACTAAAGCTACTGTCAGGATAAACAGGGACTTTTTAGCCTTATCCATATCCAAAAACACATAGATGTTTCCGAAGATGTTAACAAGTCATAACCATGGAACAAAATGCCTTTCTTTCAGTGTAACTGAGCTCCTAATGCCCCTCTGCTCAAAGTGGTAATTACATGTCAATTCACAATCCAAAACTCTGAGACTGACCTAGACATTTAACATCTCAGACCTTGCCCAGTGAGGAAGGGTGGATATCTCTTGGTTCCATGTACAGATTCAGATTTCGACTTTTGTAGATACCCAGTTTCAGTGGGGCATTCACGAGAAATAATTTTAACAAAAGTCATAGTGCTACGTCAGCTGAATGTATAATTTGCTCCAAATAATTTAGTTTTATTTTTGTTTGGATGTGATTACTTTAGCAATTAAGCTCACTTAATGAGCTAGTTCAAGCAGGTGCACAGTCTGCTGATTACATTTGTTAAAGTCCGATTAGTGAGAGACAATTCTGCTCAAATCAAGGTGCAAATGAGACCAAATGCCTGAAGTCAATAATACAGATTTTATTTAAACATGAATGTGAGGTTAAGAGATGGAAAGAAATAGAAGTGGTGGGTATGTGGGTATATGTGTGTGTGAGAGAGAAAGTGAGAGAGAGATCAAGATAGTCAGCATCCATGGATCCAGCAGCATCCCATTGGGCCTTCTTTATCCTGAACTTCTCAGTGATGGAGTCCTGAGGTCATTCGAAACGTTTCACTATTTATACATCTAGACAAACAAAAAAAATAATGCTCATTGGCTTCACAGTTCTCTTATTCTATTGGTTGAATGATTCCCTCACTTCTAATGCTAATTGTCCCATGTTCAGCCTCTCTAATTTTGAGTGGATTTGTTCAGTGGGTTGGTTATGATCTTCCCCTGCTGGAATTACATTTTTTCCAGTCCAAGCCGGTTTTGGCACAGTTGCTGAGTTGGCTTTCTTTGTCCATTTTCAGTGATACATTGCTCTCCCCCAGTATTGTTAACCTCCCCTTAGGTCAGAAATAATACCCAGACAACAGTACCACCTTTATTTTACCTCAAAGTCCTGATATGGGGGCTTCTTTTACTGCCCAAGTTCCAGGTACACAAGCAGGTATGTTTGGGTGGGCTTTGATGTTCTTTGGTGGTCACAGATACCATCTGTCCCATAACTTGGGGTAATCTTCAACCAGGGATTTGTGTACAAGCAGTTATTTTACACAGATTGCCATAGTGTAAATTTCTGCCCAGATGTGTTAACCAGGATGAGCTAACCACATCTGGCCAGGCCTGGAGTTCACATTATGCTGTCACTCCCTTCCATGCTTATCTCATGGCAAATCTTTTCTGTGCCTTAAGAGTGCTTGAGACAGGTAATTTAAACTCCTTAGAGCATTGCAAAACCTCTAGATGTCTTCCTAGGTCTCTTCTGAGAAAGAACAATCTGGACCAAGCTGACCAAATACATGACTTGAGCACAGCTGGCACAGCAAGGTATGCCAGGACCACCCCCAGACACAGTGTATGGATATGGATATGGATATGGATATGGATATGGATATGGATATGGATATGGATATGGATAGGAGAAGTTTGGCTTCCTCCTCTTAGGACAGTCTCACAACACAGTTTTAATAGATCTCAAATTATTTTTTAAGAACATGAAGGGAAAGTGGGTGTCTATAGTTATATTCCTTCTCCCACCGCCCCACCCCCATCTACATAGATGTAGAAGAAAGTCTTCAGAGACTTTAAAAAACAAGCATCCACACACCCATATAAACATGGTGCTCACAAGCACATGCAGACTCATCCTCTGCATGTACCAAGACAGATGTTTCTCTCCAGCATTGTAAATACCAGAATGGAGGATTAGCATAGGTAGGGTGAATTATTTCATTTTCTTTCTCTCTCATGTAAATTCTGGTTGCTGCAGACTTCAGTGGAAGAGAGTAAGGAAGCTAATCTGGGCACATTAGTCACAGGCAACCCGACTGAGTGTTCTCAGCCTAGGAGACAATCAGGTTAAAGGATCCTGTACATTCATACTGAGGCTATTGAGTGCAATTGTTCATGGATTTCAAGAAATCAGATTACCCATAATCGGATAGTAACATTTGACATGCTACACATTATTAAGAAGTCACTGTAAAATTGTTATGCAAATTATAGATTCACGGGGAAGAGTGAAAAGAGTAGGATAACCAAAGAATTGCATGGTGTTATGAAGTAGCTGCACTACTATTGTCAATTACATACCAGTCTAGCTTTTGAATGGGATTACATTTCTGAATAGGAATTCTAGGACGTCCACTGGACATCATTAAACCAGTGGTAGGTTCCGTGTACAATCCTTTGTAAAAATTCCAAAATCCCATTGTACTTCCATGCTTCCTTTTTTTTACATGAAAGACATTCACCAGCCATTTTGTGCAGTGCTGTAGTGAGGAGTTACATAGAAGAGAATAAAAATAATGCACTCTAGGATGTACACTGAGGACAAGCATTGTTTCAAAAGAATAACATTGTCAGATAATTGTTAAACAGCTGATTAGCTCAATGTCATGATTTTTCATATGCTTTGTTCTATCTTGCTCATCCTCTGATATTGTTCAAATAATAGTAATTTCTTATATTAAAGTGCTATCATATGTGTACCCTGCACTTCCCTTCAATTCCATACTCACATGCTTTGTGTAAAGACTATAACATTACATGGTGTGAAATATGTGCAGACTGACATCTATTCTTTTGAAAAAAAACCCTGAGAAAAACCAGGTAATGTGTTTGCTGAAATTCCTGCTGCTGCAGTCTGATTTGGCTCAATCACATGACAAGAAGCAGTCCAAAAACCTAATTTAATTGTTAAACTAAATGCATTTCATGGTGTTTAATTGAAGCCATCACCCTTTTCCATTGCTGGAGCCCAAAGGAAGTGACTGCCATCATATCCAGCACCCTTTGGCCCTGCTGTGGTGCAGGGCTGGTTGCCACTGCAATAGCCACCCCTGCCCATGGTGTGTCCCTGCCTGGCTGCTGCATCCTCTTGGGATGCTGTCCCTGCCCATGCCCAATGCAGCTGTGCACCTCAGCTGCTGCTGTTGCCATGTGGACTGGAAAAAGGGGAAAAAAAAAAGAGAAAAACCAAAACCCATTCCTCATTAAAAAGTTAAAACCCAGAGTCTCTGAAGTTGCCATTTTATTTTCTGCAAGGAACATGCTCTCTGTCATGATGACCTTGACATTCAATTCTATCATTTCCCCTTGGGTAACAGAATTTGCAAGGGCATATTCTCTTTAAGTTCAACATCTTCCATTACAAATGTGATTTGTCTTCAAAAGCTACAGCAAATCAAATTCTCTGTCTCATCACAGCTGTTTTTGTGCATTTACTGGATTATTGATTTGGAAATCTAACATCTGCAAATTCAAAACTAGCCAATTTAACTTAGGAAAGGCTTCACACAGCTGATCTCCCCTGCTGCATCCAGTCTAATGGTACATACCTACATGACTGTGAACTACTCTGGAAAATGAGAAATGCCTGTGATCAGCAATAATTATCACCCAACATTAAAAAAAAAAAAAATACAGTCTTTCTGATCTAACCAGGCTTCTACAGGTATCAGTGGTAATTTTAAAATTTCTTTCTGTGGTACGAAGTTGAATATCATCTCTTCTGGTTTTTAATCCATCACTCCTTGAAATCAACATCTGAAAAGAGATAACAGTTTATATTAGACCAAAAAGAGCCATCAGAAAAAGGGAAAGAGCAAGATTTTAGGACACACAAGCCCTTTTTCAAACCTGAGTCAAGCACACACTGGAAAGAATTACTCTGGGTGCCTTCAGCTCAGGGGGAAAATATATTTCCAAAACTCAATACTAAACTTCCAGGAACTTATTTTCTTACTAATATGTATAATATTAGAGGATAAGTGAAATTCTGACCTAAATTATGGGTGGGTTTGATAGCACACTAGAAATTTCTTCCTATCTTAAATACTTTAAATTCATCATCATTTTTTGCCTATTATTAAGAGCTCAACATGCTGAAAGTAGCAGTTATTTTCAGAATAGGCACTTTCCTTTTCTTACTTCCTAGTTTCTTACAGTTATTCTCAATATCTCCTCACTTACTAATATAATTTAATGATATCCAGAGCAATTATCCACTTTAATGTTTGCTCTATATCAGGCTTAAGAAAGGGCTTGAGAGTTTCATCCATCTGTTCTCTTCAAATTATGTCATGTTGCCCAACTTATAACCTTGACCATTGCAGTCATGTAAAGTGCTATTGATTTTGATATGTTCTTCATAGTAAAAAAAGATTCAGTGTGCATCAGAGAATCCATTATTCAATCAGAAAAGGAAGGTATGATCTTACTATTTACATTTTGCTAAAATTTAAAAAAGCAGTAAAAGAAAAGAAGAATAATTCAGAGATAAACATATATAAATTCTTCTTACTGCTGTGCATTATTTTAGATACTTTTTCTATGATTGCATGTACAACTTTAAAGAATATTTTTCAAACTCAAATAATATTTTTTATTCAGTTATGATCATAAACACACTAACAATCAGCATAATGTTCAAAATAATGTCATTTATACACACAAAAAAAAATTGAGTGTATTTTGATAAATCATTCTTAAGAGGATATCCAATAGGAGAATTCTTAGCAATTATTTCTCCTTACTAGTAGGTTTTTCCAGGACAGAATCAAAGAATCACACAATATGCTGAGTTTGAAGGGATCCACTAGGATCATTGAAGGCCAACTCCTGGCCCTGTACAGGACACCTCAAGAATCCCACCATGTACCTGAGAGCATTGTCCAAATGCTTCTTGAGCTCTGCCAGGCTTGGCACTGTGACCACTTCCCTGGGGAGCTGTTCTGGTGCCCAACCACCCTCTGGGTGAAGAATATTTTCCTGATATCCAGCCTAAATCTCCCCTGACGCAACTTCTGGTCATTCCCTCAGTTCATGTCACTGGTCACCACAGAGAAAAGAGCAGTGTCTGCCCATCCTCTTACCCTCACGGGGAAGTTCCAGACTGCAATGAGGTCTTCCCTCAGTTTCCTCATCTCAGCTGTTCCCATCCAGACCTTTCTCCATCCTCATGGCTCTTGTTTCAACAGTCTCTATTAGCTTTGCACTTTTTAATGAAAAACATATTTGGCCAGGACACTAAACTGCCCCCAGCACTGGAGGTGAGGCTGCCCCAGCTCAGAGCAGAGCAGGACAATCCCCCTGCCTTGCCCAGCTGGTGATGCTGTGCCTGATCCTCCTCGGGAGAGAGTTGGCCCTCCTGGCTGCCAGGGCACTGCTGGCTCAGGTTAAACTTACCATAGGCCAGAACCCCCAGGTTCTTTTCTGTGGCATTGCTTTCTATCCTCTCATATCACAGTCTGTCTGTCAATCCAGGGCTGGCCAGTCCCAGGTGCAAATCCAGCACTTGCTCTTGTTGAGTTTCATCTGCTTAGTATCAAAAAGAAAGGTGTGATATTATCCAGTCTGTATTATGTTGGAATTGAGCTACTTATTTCCAGGTTGCATGGTGCAACACCAGGTGCCCACCAAAATTCCTCTGTCACTCTCCTCCTCAGTGGTCAGGGAACAGAATAGCCAGCAAAAGGCTCATGGTTTGAGATAAGAACAGGAAACAATCACTCACCAATTTCCATCAAGACAGACTCGACTTGGGGAACTTAGTTTAATTTATTACCAATCAAACAGTGAGAAAAATAATAATATTTTAAAACACCTTCCTTCCACCCCTTCTTCTCCCTAAGGTCAACTTCCTTGCCGATTTTGCTGCCTACACCCCCAGAGGCACAGGGGAACAAGGAAATGGGGGTTTAGAATTTTGAGACTTCTTGAGTTTTGGTCTCCAATCTCTACTTTTTAAAACACATGCATATCTATGTATATAAAAAGAGGATTGTAGTAAAATATCTTACCACTCAAGGAGAGATTCTGTGTTTGCAGGCCTGAAAGCAACTACATAAAAAATTCACCATTGCGAAAGGATTCCCTGAGGAAAACAAAAGAAAGGACTGCAAAGTGAAAATCCCCAGAGACTGGATTGTATAGCTCTTTATATCCAAGGCATCAGATATACCCTGAACCACTCTACTACACTAAATCAACTTACATCTTAAGCATCTCTAGGAAACCCTAAGAGGAGGAGTTCTGAGGAGCTCAGTTAGAACAGAAATTTGTTATGTCCTCAAAATAATTTGTGTTACAGAATTGTAGAACTGTCAAATAATTCACCCTTTCAGCAAAATATGATTCTTCTTACAGCCCTTGCTCAATTTAACTATCAAGGGTATTAGCTGCTTTCTATGACAGGGGGCCCACCAAACAAGGACTGGTTCCATTAACTGCGAAAAAATTTGGTTTGTCTCCTGGGAATGAACAGGATTTTATTGTTGGATTTTTAAAATCTATTCTTTTGAATAAATGCCCAAAGTCAAATTGTAAAATTTATATAAATTTGTTTCAGTAATGTTGGATTGACTTATAGCAATGGATTCGAAGTACAGAAACAGAAGCAGAAGCCTACCAGTGTGTGTGACTGTTCTGAGGAGCAGGAACCTATATTAACTTGTCACTTTTTAAATATTACCTGAATTAAAACTTATTTCTAGCACAAGCATATAGTGACAGTTCTAACACTTATAAAAAAAAAGGTACATTTCTGAAATGCTGAAAATAAATAGAATTTCCTTGTATGACAGAAGAACTTACATCTTGTAAAATGATCCATAAGAGACAACTGAGTGTAAAAACTTAGCAATACATTTGACAGGTCAGTTCATAATTCAACTTTCTTAGAATAATTCAGTATCACTCTTCATCCATTTTCTTACTTGGTGTACCATATAGGCAAAATATTCATTAGGAAAATGGAGCTCCAATACATTACCAATGGCTAAGCTAAATCTCTACCCAGAGTTAAATTTAAACTCTTCATCTTTTCTTGCATAAAAGTGTCAATTTTAATTCAACTCTTACAGCCAAGTTTTGCTATCAGTATAGTGGATAAAGTCAAGACAGAATCATAGCAGGACATTTTTCCATAATTTCCAGCTCAGTGACCTCCTGTTAGAGGTTTTTAAAATGAGGTAGGTTTCATTGATATCACAGTTTGCAATCTATCTGTTAGGATATGACAGGCCCCATTCTCATATCAGGAAAAAATCACAAGCTGAAAGATATTGGTAACAACCAAAGGCTCAATACCTTCAAATCAAGTATTTCAAATAAAAGATTTTTTTATATAGTCAGGAACTAAAGTTTTTTCTAAGTTTACTTTGGAGAGGCAGCACTCTGGTGAGAAAAAAGGAGTTGTTATATAATGCCCATTAGCACATAATAGAGCATGTGTTTTGCTAGGCTTACTTTTGATGAAGTTCACTACTTTTATAGCCTCAACGATTATTTTTATTTTCCTGCTAAAGATTAACACATTTTTCAGGGGTTGGTGTCTGTTTTCCTTCCATAATTAATTCATAACCAGTGGAAGCCCATCCTGCTTTAATCTCACTTAGCTAAAGACTTGATTACTGAAAACCATCCAGATTTTCCCCCTTGCAGATCAACAAGAGCAACAGAGATTACTTTCTCAATGTCTGGATCATATGAATTTGCCATCACCCTAGGAGCAGAAAATATCCAGAGATGTGAGTTTATTTCCAACACCAGTTCCCCATGGGGTCCAATGGTTATACCAAGAATTGACATTTTTCCTAAGAACTTTTTATATTTACAGTGGCATATCCTGATGTTAATATTTACAGATGTTAATATTCCCAGCCTGGCCTTTTTATTTGCAGTGTTTGTGTCTTCTTTCAAGCAGTAGAACTGAAGATTTTTGCATGTCCAAAAAGCAAAAGAGAAAGATGCTGATGGTAACATTGGGACATAGAATCCTTGATGTAAGGACACCAAGTGGCATCACTACAATTTCTTTGAGAGGAACAGAATGCCTATCACTGAAGGTGCTCAAGAATATATTACACAGACATTTCCTCAGGAATGATGTAGGTATACATGGTACTTCCTTAAGGCAGCCATTGGATAGGTTTCTTAGTCAGGTCACTTTCAGCCCCATGATTAGACCCAACATGCTCTGAAGTGATGTAAAAACCATACCCTGTAGTTATAGAAACCTGTAGAATGTACCTGGAACTTGTAGAATACAGTTGTGTAATGTTTTGTTAAAAGTCCTCCATTGCCCAAAATTCTTTTTATTGAAATATATTTTCAAGGGAAAAAAAACTGCTGAACTTTTAAAAATTATGGAGTAACCACATGGGAGCCTATTTCTACCTATTGATTTACCTATTTATACATATTGATTTACCTATTTATACCTGTTGATTGATTTTAAAGGTAGTGCTTTGATTGCCAAGGATCTTGTCAATGAGACCAGACAACCATTTTGTTAGCATTTTGGTTTATGTTTCATTATATCAAATGAATATTTCACATGTGTCTTGTGTGGTTGAGTATAGTGTGTGTATGAACTCCACTTGCTAATCCTGCCTAATTACTAATTCACTTGGAATAAGGTGCCTTCCTAAGGACTGCTGCTGTTTGGTTTATGGTACTGGTCCACAAGCAACACTCAAAAGTGAAACATAAAACTGGGATACATTAATTAACAAAGTTAATGGAAATTACAGAATAAAATCATGCAGAACTCACTTTTAGAAAGAGTAAAGTTTATCTCAAACTTCAAATTGAGGTTTGATTTGTTTTGCATAGAAATTTCGCTTCCTTTTATTCAGATTGCTACAATAATATTATGTAGTCATTGCCCAAATATTTCTTCTGAATATGACTTTTGGGGTGGTGTCTGGGGGATTTTTTCCCCTTTGGTCAATCTGTGACCCTGAGAAGAAAAAAAAAATAATAAAATTTCATGCATATGGTTGTGTATTTTGTGGTCCTCTGGTTTTTCTATATGATGCAGAAACAGAAAAAGCAGAACTGGTGCTGGCAGGGCCCAGGCCAGGGCCAAGATTTGTGGTATTTTCAACTTTTTCTTCTTTTTCGTTTAATAACGTTATTGTCTCAGACAGCAGAGGTAGTCATTTGTATACACCAATAGTGTAGGTTAAAATTGCTCAAAGAATACCACTGTAACAAAAACCCCAGAATTGTTCTCTAAAATGAAGTATATTCATGCAGCGCATACAACAAATTAGCCCTTTTCTTTGATTTTTCTTTTTTTTGTGCTTGATGAATCAGCCTAACAATATAGAATATTACTTTTTAGCAGTTTTTATCTTCCCTTTTATTTTCCATAAATCCCAACAAAAACACTTTGCCCAAAAAAAGAGTGCTTTAGAAATCACTTCATCATATTCTTTCATAAGGCTTCAAGAAGATTTAGCACTGCTTTTGAGCTTTTTGAAGGTGTAAATGGCTAAGCATTTAACCTGAGAAATCTAATACAATTTTCAACAGGAAACCTAGAATACAATTTTAGCTTTTAGCAAGGATCTATGGACATATATATTTCCCAAGTGCCTTAAAATTACAGTAACTGCTTAGAATGCGAGCTGTGTAGGAAAAAAATATGGTTCTTAAGCCATGTTACTCACATACACGTTAAAACAATATCTTTAATACAGTGCTTTAAGAAGGAAAAAATACAAATATTTTAGGAACTAGGTCTTTGTAAAGAACTGAAAATTTATCCTGAGAAAGGAAGACAAATGATGATATTCATGGTAGCAAGCATGCAAAAACCAAAGGGGGAATGGGGACAGGGAAGACAGATTCTGCAGTTTTATTCACCAGTATAGTGTATGACATATGCTTTTGATGTGTTTTATTGCATAGGATCATATCATTTTGGTTAATAGTCAAAATATAAGCCCTGCACCCTATTTGTACAGAAGCTGTTGCAATACAGTTCAGTTTCTAAGCATTCCCCAAGAAAAACTGATTACTGAAATTCCCAGTGGCCATTTTAAAGCAAAGATGAATTTCTGGAGGTGCACAGCCCAACTAGGTCTCCCCATACAAAAGCTGTTTACCTTAATATGCAGCTGGGAAATTAAGTTTCCCCAAACAGAAATAAAACCACAAAATGCTCCTTGCCTTACTTAAACAATGAGATCTAATTCAGTAGAGAGGGAGTAGAGCCTGGAGGCAGAGGGTGCCAGGTAGTTCTGCTCACGCCAGTACCTCACACACCTCACAGCAGCCAAGAGGAGTGTCCTCCTCAATCAGCTCCAGAGGAAAGCAGTGGTACATAGATCACAGTATGAAAAAATTAAAATGAAAACTGATCTGCAAAAATTTCACTGGGATGAATCCCCTGCAAGACCTCCTTCTGGCTTTGCCTGTTCATTCTTGAGCTTACAGTAACAGGAGGCATAAACAATACTTCTAGTCCCTCTGGTGCATTTTCTTCTACCTCACCAAAGAGTTGTATTTCTTTTCTTACAAAGAATGTTCATAAATATTGTGTAGCAAGCAAAATCCTTGAATTTTTGCAACACATTAGGTGCCATAAGCCAAAAATACTTTATTATAGAGTTCACTGCCTTGATTTTTAAGATAATTCATGCTAGAGCACTTACAGGTATTCAGATTTTCCTTATTCAGGAACACTGAGACTTGGCACATCCCAAAGCCCTTATATTTAGTGTAGTGTAATTTATGAGAAATTTAATTAACACAGTTACACCATTTTATTCATCTATGGGTTTTCAGGTATGAAGTGAATGACTTAGAGGATTTTTTGGTCCAGACATGTAAAACAAACACATTCTGCCAATGAATTATTATACCTTGGTCCTTTAACCACTAAGCACTAAGACAAACAAGTAAATTATTATTAGAAATAATAGATTTAAATGCACTTGGTCTACATTAGCTATTAAAAGGGACTTATTTAAAGAACACTTGAAAAAAATTAGATTCAGTCTTTCATTGGTTTTTGTGACAGAAGTAATCATGGCAAAAATTTTCTGTCTTTAGTCTCCTTTCTTCGATAATTTTCTCCTCCTCAGTCTAGATTAGGACTCTGACCACGTTTGAGTTTTGGCAGAGGAGGGTTTCTTGGGGGGATGTGGAGCATAGACAGGAGAAGAAAGCAAGAAGTAAAACATTGTTATTCATGCAAAAATTGAATCTCCTCACTTGACATTGTTTCTGATAAAAGCATGTATAGAAATATTCCAAAGTGAAAGTATTTTGCCAAAAGATAAGTGTATTTTTCCTGGGGGTCTCAGTGCACATTCATTTACACACAAGCTTTATATGGCAGGTAGTAAGCACTAACACTGACAGGGAACACACCAAAATTGAGACGTAGGAGTATTTTGGCAAAGAACTACAGAGAAAGATGCACAGAGATTAGGTAACAATTTTACTTGTGTACAGCAAGGGCAAGAGATTTTCCACTGACTAGATGCTCCTTTTATGAAATTTTTGACTTCTGAGCCACTTTTTATACTATTATGCATTGCCTGCCCACACAGCAATTCCAACTTGGCCTCATTTACACAGCAGAACTCCTTTCTAAGGCCATTTCAGCTATGTACACAGGAAAATGTAGTCTGCTATTTCTCAGTGTTTTAGACAGTAAAGAGAAAAGTATGAAATATAGATCTGGTATGTTCAGTTATTAATTTAATGCTGAGAGCAATTGGAAAAAAAGAAAGTAATTGCCTGATTTTTAACTAGTGTGCTTCATTTGCGTCCCTCTCCTTAGCAAAGAGTTAGACTGACAGGTTACATTTCCAAAAGGAGAAGTTAGGAGAAATGCCAGGAAATAATTCCAGGGAGCTTCCAAAGAAGGATTGTCTTACAGTAGGAATAACTGATTTCCTAACTTCTGCTGAGTTAAACAAAAGCATTTCTATAAATTTTTTAGAAATTTAGTTATTTCCACCATGTACTTTCATAACCTATTTAGAAATACTGGGTTAAATTTTCTCTGGGTTTTTTTGCCCCTACAATAATCTAGCCTAATTCCTACAAAAAAAAAAAAAAAGGAAAAAGTTTCAAAGAATATTAAATTCAAAGCAAGTAAACAAACAACGCAAGAAGCAGACAATTTTAATTCTGCAACACTGAATCATTATGAAACCACAAAACAAGCCTCGACTCAGAGGCTTGTGTTAAGAAAGAGAGACAGTCTGCAGTACACTTAAGAATCTGTCCAGAATCTCAAATGGACCCAACCACTTTTCTCTTTGAATATGATTTAACTAGTTTTCTTTTCACTGGCCTGAATAAATTTTTCCACATGATTGTTTTCAATAAAGTTCAATCTAATTAAATTGAAAATAAAGACAAGGAGACATCATGCCCCAAAATAGCAGAATTTATTTTATCTGGGCTGGTAAACCTAGTTTCTTTCACATATCAAAATTTGGGCAAATCTTGAGGTCAGTTTCCCTTTGCCTCTGCACATCATCCTATTCAATGATTTATTTTTGTATATCAGAACTAGTGAAAGAACTGGAGTGTGAAACTCTTTTGCTTTGCAGATCATTAGAACTATCAACATTTCAGCCACATTTTTTCCAGTGAAAATTGCAGAGATAATTAGTCATTGGGGATGAGTTCCTTCCATTATTTTTTA
Source organism: Setophaga petechia (assembly GCA_024362935.1). NCBI lineage: Eukaryota > Metazoa > Chordata > Aves > Passeriformes > Parulidae > Setophaga > Setophaga petechia. Next base: position 15,994,900 of record JANCRA010000008.1, read on the forward strand.
TAAGCAAAAAAGTGAGGGTTTCTAGCTTTGCCTCTTTAAAGAAAAAGGTGAGAGCACAGAATTGAAAAGGACAAATCAGTATGAAATAAAGGAGAAGTCAGCCAGTCCTGTCATCCAAGCTACTTTCACCCAAGGGCATATCCTTGAAATGCTCTAATTTTGACCTACAATTTTCTCCCTAAGCACCAACACATTAACACTCACATTGATTTCTACCATTGCTTGGTTTCTTTTCAGGGTAAGATATAGGGTGGAATTTCTTCAGAAAAAAATGTTCCATTTCTGGATGATGGAGCAGAGTGTACCCTCAGCACTGCTCCCAAACACTGGGTGGAGTGGCTGACACTCTGGAGTGTTTTGCTGCCATCCAGGGACATGTGAATAGGCTGGAAAAATGCGCTGACAAGAACCTGATGGAGTTCAACACACAAAAGTGCAAAGTCCTGTACCAGAAGGAAAAATCCCAGGCACCAATATATGCTGGGGGATACCAGCCTGGAAAGATGCTTTGAAGAAAATGACCTAGGAGTCCTACTGGACATGATCCAGCAATGTGCCCTGGCCACAAAGAAGGCTAGTGATATTGTGGGCTGCATTAGGCATAATATTTCCTGTGGATCCAGGAAAGTGACCCTTCCCCTCTGCTCAGCATGATGAGGCCATATCTGGAGTGCGGTGTCCACCTGTGGATTCCCCAGAACAAAAGTGATATGGACACAAAGGAAAGAGTCCAGAGAAGGTCTACAGAGGAGATGAAGGAATTGGAGTGTTCTACATGTGAGAAAAAACGGAAAGAGATGGGACTGCTCAGCCCTGAGTAAAGAAGGCTCAGGGGAATCTCATCAATGTATGTAAACACCTGGAGGGAAGGTTAAAAGAGAAGGGAGCCGGACCCTCCTCAGTGGTACCTAATGACAGGACTGGAGACAGTAGGCACAAACTGAAACATAGCAGGTTCCCTCTGAACATCAGGAAGAAATGTTTTGTTCCCAGGGGGACTGAGCACAGTCACGATTTTCTCAGGGAACCTCTGGAGTCTTCCTCCATGGAAATATTGAAAAGCTGGCTGGACATGGTCCTGAGCAAGGTCTAGGTGGCCCTGCCTGAACATGGTAGTTAGACATGATGGCCTCCAGAGGTCCCTTTCACCTCACCCACTCTGTGGTTGTGATCTACCGCAGGTGCATTTAAAGGACATTTTACTTCATTCTGTTCATCTTGATTTATACTTACTTGGTTCACAACTCATTACCAAAGTAAAGAATAGTGCCCACATAGGACAGAGCAACTACAGGTTAGCTATCCAAGGACCTAATTCCGTATTTCATATTTATTCCATATATTCATTCCATACATTCATATTTCATTTACATTATATTTGGTCAGAGAGGGTAAAATACTACCTAATTTAAATCCTGACATTTCAAACCTCTGAAACCAGCTTCCCTATATGCCAATTACATATAAGCAAGATAGTAAGACTTATACTGCTGGCATTCTCTGTATCAGCTTCCCAGTAATATAATCAAAACTGATTTTGCGCTAGCAAACTTTGGATACCTGACTAAGGCTTAGCTATTCCTACCAAGGAAGGGAGGGAGTAAAATGAACCCAGCTGCTTCTAGGTAATGGTCTCAGAGGATGGAAGTAGAAATGGCTAATTACTGAGCCACAGTCATTAGCACCATTTTCGTCTATGTCAGACCATCTCAGAAGACAAATTCGATCAGTATTGGTACAAACAAACTCTTGCATTTTTGCTGAAATAGAGCACATCCTGGAGATACTGTGTGGATTCAGGAAGGACAGTCAATGCAGCATCCAGGATAAATTTACTGACATAAACAGTCATTACTGCATCCACTCAGATTGCCACTGCAATTTTTGACCAGCAAGATGAATTTATGCATACCAGAGTGGTGACTTGCTGTGTGGCTTTAGCATTTTCCTTGCGGGCGCTGCCATAAGCAGCTGCTGACCCAGCCTACAGCTAAAGCTCAAATTGCACGTGACTTTTAGAGGCCCTGTGCAAGACCATGCTCTTGCTCACACTTCTTTGGGTACTGTCGCAACAAGAGTAAAGCCGAGCACATTGTCCTATCTTCCCTTACCCTCTCCTGTATTTTAAAACTAAAGGACTGAAATCCAATTCCAAGCACTGAAATAATGTAAGCAGTGTTTGTTCTAGCCTGCTAATTCTGACATCCACATATAACATGGAAGCCACAAACCATATAGATGTAATTTCTTTTCAGCTTTGCCCCTGAAGGCCTGCTGAATGTTTATCCTAATGTTTATAATGTGAGTTTCTCACAAAGATGTAAACAGGTATATGCATGCCAAACGTTTAGATGATTACTTTTCTTTTCCCTAAAGTCTCAAACCATGAAATGTAGTGTCCTTCATAGTAAGAGACTCCATTTGTAGTTAGAGATCTATAATAAGGAGTTGAAAAGAAATGATGTATCTTCTATGTTAGACTGATCCAGACGTCTGTCTTGTTTTTTGCAAGAAATAGACTTACAGAGTTCTTTTTGTCAGTCTTTTTGTCCCTCACAAGTTCTTTCCTATAAGGTTTGTTAGTCTACTAGTTGCATGAAGTATACATTACAGTTTTAGTCTCAAACACTGACTTTTTCCTCCTTCACAATTCAAGAACAGGCACGCATGCTTACTGTGCTCTATTTGCTATGGAGTACACTCAGCCTGTCAGCTTTCAAAATGTTTGTCACTCAGGGTATGTTAAACATCTGACTGTGTTCAAGTAGGTGGTAGCAAAACTCTGCATCTTTTTACAGTTCCCTGTTATTAAAAACTTATGATTTTCATAAACCATATCAGTTGTTACCAGCAAGTCAGAACCTCTATCTAGGACCCAAACATAAATCTCTAATTCAGATTTCTATCTAAATTGACAAGGCACTGGCCTTCTTTCGAAAGAGAAAAAACCCAATTAATTTTCTCCCTCTTGCTAGGAACTTTTCTCAACACTATATATGAAATTCTCTCTTCAGGTAAGAATATTTTTTAAATTTGAGTCTTCAAGAGACAGTAGCAATAGAAATTTGGAAAGCATGGATACTTGGAAAAGAAATAGGAGCAATGTTAATATTTCTCTTCCTCTTGTGAGCTGTTTTAGGCAATTAGGCAAATAAACTACTGAACTGAAGAAGAGTATCTGTGACTTGAGCCAGGTGTCTGAATGATGGAAGTCTGCCTTTTGATGAGTACAAATCAAAGAGAAATTAGGACTTTCTATTTGTGCAAAATGGTTCTTACTTTTAGTAGTCGTGGTATTAGAAGAGAATAATAAAATCATAAAATCATAGAATCATTTAGATTGGAAAAAACCTTTGAGATCAAGTCTAACCATTAACCTAACACTACCAAGTCCCCAACTAAACCATGTCCCAAAGTGCCATATTTACATGTCTTTTTAATACCTCCAGGAATGGTCACTACCATCACTGTGAGCAGCCTGTTGGGCAACCTTCCGGTGAAGAATTTTTTTCTTAATATCCAATCTAAACCTTACCTGGTGCAACTTGAGGTCTTTTTTTCTTGTCCTATCACTTATGTGGGAGAAGAAACCAACTCCCAAGCTCACTGTAGCCTCCTTTAAGGCACTCATAGAGAGAGAGAGGGACCCCTCTGAGCCTCCTTTACTCCAGGCTAAACAACTCCAGCTCTCCCATAAGATTTGTGCTCCAAACCCTTCACCAGCTTCACCATCCTCCTCTGAACACAATCCAGCACCTCAATAATGTCATTCTTGCAGGGAGTTGCCCAGAACTAGACACGGGATTTGAGGGGTGCCCTTACCAGTGTGGAGTACAGGGGGACAATCACTGCCCTGCTCCTGCTGGCCACGCTATTGCTGGTCCAGGCCAGGATACCTTTGGCCTTCTTGGTGACCTGGTCACACTCTGGCTCATGTTCAGCTGCTGTTGGCCAAGACCCTCAGGTCCTTTTCTGCTGGGCAGTTTTCCAGCCACTCTTCTCTAAACCTGTAGCCTTTCATGGGGTTGTTGCAACTGGACCCTGCCCTTGGCCTCACTGAACGTCATACAATTGTCCTCAGCCCATTAATCCAGCCTGTCCAGATCTAGAGCCCTTCCCATCCTCCAGATCTCATTCATCCTGGGGCTGTCTGCAAAAGGACCAAGGATGTACTTGATCCCCTCATCTAGGTCATCAGTAAAGATATTAAGACTGGTTAGGAGTTGCTATTAATTTTATGTCATTATTTTTTTATGTATATCAGTGTAACTTTTTCACTAGACAAAATTTAATGAGCAGCACTTTTGCGTATTGTTTGCTGTTTTTAATATTTCAAATGTGATAGAAATGTTAACAGTGAGATTTTTTTTAATTAGGATTAGTTTGTTACAAGATATTTGTTTTACCAGGCTGTTAATATGGGGATTTTTTGAAGAACATTAGAAAATAACATTTTTAACTGCTTTGAGGAGATTATCTGCCTAGCCTTGGGCGACCTTTGTATAATAACCACTTCATGGCTATACAAAATGAGTGGAGAACACAGAGAAGTCATGTTCCTAAGCACACGGAACACAAAACTCCCCAAACTGACCCCTCCTGGATCACCAAGCACTCACAGGAGACAAGAGACTGCACACATTCACCTCATGTCTGTCCACAGTAAAGACTGAATTATGCAATCAGATAGGAGACAGTGCAGTACCCGAATAATAATAAATCAGAAGCACTGCATGGGGACAGGAGGGAAATTGGTGGAGAAAAAAATAACCAAAACTAAATGGAAAATGACAGTGATTTAGGAAGGAAATTTTTGAGTGCTCCAGAACTGTATTGCACAATGTAATTTTGCCATTTGACAAGCTCAGTGACTTGGCATTTAAATCCAGCAAGAAAAAACTAGAAGGAATTTCTATTATTAGTGCTTAATCTACTCCTCCAGAGTGCATCAAAGAGTGTATTTCATAGCTGTAACAAGATAAAAGCAGGCTTCTTAGACCTCCCATCATGACCAGTAGCTGGAACTGTGTGGTGCTGCTTAGATTAGTTGCAATAAAATGTCACTCTTAGTATTTGAAGCCTCACCTGAATGTTTCAGAAGTCAGACAAATTCAGTTTTAGAGTAGCTGGAAGCATTGTGACAAACCATATGTTAGTCTCAGAAAGGTAACAGACAATCTGTGGACATTTTTCTGTAAATTTGTTTCTTTGGTCAATAATAAGAGTCTTAAGGTAACTGGGTAATACTTCCTGCATGTGTCACAATGCTGTTAAGATTGAAGCCTAAATTAACTTCTTATTAAAGTTTCTTCCTGGGCAATATCAAATTTTTGTGGACTTTTTGTATAGCATCTATTACAAAGAGCATCTACAATATTAAAAACACCTTCTGCCTAAAAGCTGAGACAAAACTCTTGCAAGTGACAGGTTCTGCAGTCAAAAACTGATCAGCTAACCAGCCTAACTATATAAAACTTTGATCTTTCAAGTCTCCACTAGAAAAAAACTCTCTTTTTAGAGCAACACTGTAGGTCAGATATTGTTTGTGGAAGACAGTTGCACAGAAGCCAACAAGACTGCTCAGACCACCTGATGCTACTTCAAGTAGACATAAAAAAGGAGCAACAAAGTCAGTGCACTCTCTGAAGCTTGCTACCACCTCACAGTCCTGCTCTGTGCCTCTCGACCAGAGGAAGAGGAAGAAACGTCTTCTGTGACTTGATATTAGGGGCAGAAGCACTTGCCAGGAGCAAACAGGAAGGCAGACAGTTTAACTGACATCCCTGAGCAGACAGAGATTGGTTAAACAAAGCACCAGCAGTAGAAAAAGTGCTAAAACAACACCCAGTACAGCAACAGGCTGAGGTTTAGGTACAGGTGTCTAGTCTTCAACTTTGCTCACCTTCCTCACATGTTCTTACAGAAAATATATTTTAGGTCTCTTCTCTAATTATTTTTTTTTGTGTTACAGTGAACAACAGCCCGGTCAGTTAAATATCAATTATAAAGCACAAAACAAAACACCTTTCGCAGAATTTACAAGAAGAATAACTGAGGGTTGGGAATGAACAATGAAAGAAAAACTCAGAACACTTTAATACAATTGATTGATAAACATATTAAATTAGTGAAAATTACACTGAACCTTTACAAATTTTAGTACATGTATCCCAAAAGAAACAAATGTAACAGCTGTTTAATTGAAAATAAAATTAATGAGAAATAATTTCCTTTTCCTCAAAGCACAAGGTCTTGTTGTTAGCATTGTTAGCGAGTTATTATGAGTCATTATCCTGAGAAAAAGCAGAGATGAAAAGGCTTTTTTTTCTTTATTATAAACCACTTGTACTTTATCACATCAGTGTAACACATTAGGTGTGTCACTATTTATCTTGTACTACAATAAACAAGCTCCATATATTTTCAGGCTTCAGTGAGTTTTGCTGGCATGCTGTATCAAGAAGATATTTCAGAAAAATCATTCTGGCTTTGCTCCATTTCTAAAATGCTCCTCATGACTCATTTTTCTATGCTCACTGTTAAGTTGGGTTTCATTGGTGCTTGGAATATTTTGAGGGCAAATCCTGCCAAAGGCAGACTAACCGCACAGTAAGGGTAGAGAAACACAAATCAAATTAAATCAAAAAAAGCTGTATAAAAAATTACTGCCTGTATAACCACAGTAGCAGTCAGCATTTACTGCTTTTTGTCATTCCTGTGCAAATTAAGATATGTTAATGCAAAGTCTCACTGAAGTATTCTCCCTCTTAACTGCAGAAGGCTAAATTCACACGTGCAAACAGGCAGCATTAGTTTGGCCCCAAGGAGGCAAAATGGCAAAAATTTTCTCACTCCATTTTGGTCAGTTTTATGCTGGCAGTCAAGGGCAATGTTTTCCAAACTGTTTCCAGCTCCTTTATAAACCATACCCTTCCATGTAGTTCTCAGATCTCCCCTTCCCCCAGCCACTAAGAGGGTTATTGGAATTATTGGGTTCCAACTCTATGTTGGAAACTATTCCGACCTATTCCTGCAGAATTAACATAAACAAGAATTTTTGCACTTCTTTTTCATTGCTTTCCTTTCTCAGCAGATAGAGACCTGTTATCATTTTGGGGAGTACTTTGGGGTTTTCTACGTCACATATCAAACCCTGCTGCAGGGAGCTTGTGCTTGTACCAAGTGAACTAAGCTTGAGATTAGGTGAAGTATTTCAACACATGCCATGAGGCACGTAGCCTTGCTGAAAAGACAGGGTTTGTGTTAATATACCTATCTGCAAATAAGCTGTTCACATGTTATGTTGCTTTGGCAATACAATGATTAACAAATATGTAGGTGTTCTAGCTTTCTATAACCTCCTACAGCTATGGACATGGCTGAGGAGATATGTTGATGGTCTAAGGAAAATGTTGTGATATCTAAATGCATAACTTCTTGAGAAATTTATTCTGTATTTTTAAAAATGGTAACCAGTAGAAAGAGAAGAAGAGTAGAAACTTAGCTGGAAAATCAGAGCAAATAATTTTATCCCTACAGAATTTCAAGAGACATCATGAAGACTGCAACATATTTTGTCTCCGAAGGAAGATGCTAAAGTAGACTCTTCCCTTTACAGTGGTCTGTTCCTATGAATGAGCTGTTAGATTGTCCATAGGATTACTCTGCAGCACTCAAGCTGGAGGAACAAGAAAGTGTGAGAAACAACCGCTCACTTTGAAAATTTAAAAAGGTTTATTAAACCTTAACAAATATACAACGAAGGACTACATAAGGAAAAAGCTGCTGTGCTGGGAACTGCCCCTCGTGCTTACCACATGACCAGTTCATCTTCAAGATGGATGCTCAGTCTTTTATACCCCTGGGGTTTCCATCAGCCAGCCCTGGCCCTTCCCAAAGTCTGTCGATAAGCTCTTTGTCATTTATTGGTGGAGAATGCTTTCTTGTAACTTGGTTGGATGTCAGGTGTTGCCATGCCATGCCCCCTAAGCACCAAGCTTTTCCATTCCCAACTGCCCCATGCAAGGGACACATGTACACACCTTTTTTTACCTGTCCTAGACAGCCCTGGCTGTCTGATGGTCACAATACAGGGGGGGAAAAAGGAGCTATGGGGGCAACAGAGGACATCTAAACTACAACAGCATCATTAAAGCTTTTCTTAATATTCACACAATAGTTATCTTTTAATTGTGAGAGCAAACCATCTCATTATCCATCTATAACAGAAGGAGCTGCTAATAGTCTCAAAAGTAGTAAAGGAATGTAAACACTTCCTGTATGCATAATAGGTGTGCAGGCTACATGACTCTAAGTTGTAGGACTGATGAAATTTCAGATATAACCACAGGTGTAATCTGGGTGTGTCTAAGCTCTCCAAAGAAGAGCAACAATATCATAGGAGCTCACTTTGCATCCTTGCCCCTTTATCAACTGGCCATAATCACCATCTGCTACAGGACATATCAAAATAAAAACCAGTGTCTTGTCCCAGGTATTGTCTCACAATCCATTAAGCTTTTGGTTTTTTAGGGCTAGTTTCCAGGTGGCCTTACTCCACTGGAGGCTGTGCCAAATTACCCTTTTCTTTTACTGTGGCATCTGTTTGTCAGGCAGCCAGCATCTGAATTCAGAATTTCCTGAAGGACTATGCTTTGGGGCTTATCGACAAGTCTGCAGGTGCTGCTTTTGATCAAGAAATGAGGTTGGACAGATGAGGCTCACAGCCAGTTGTCCTTGCTTTCCATTGCTTATCAACCAAATTTAAGCATCTGTCTCTGCAATAATACAAATGTTCCCTTGTTAAATGAAAGAAGGCAGAGAGATCTGTGCATCTTACCCATACAGCAAATGCTGAGGTACCAGCACACAGCTCTGTGATGCTGTGCTATCTATCTGGCTTCTAAATGCAAGGCCTGGAATGCAAGCCCAAATTCGCACAGCCCAAGCTTCACGTCACCCTCAGGAGTGTTTCCTCCTTAGCCAGATGCTTCTGAGGATCCAGAGCCAGACCATGGGGAACATGAGCTCTGGAACACAGAGGGGGAATATCGGCAATATTTCCAGCTTTGGACAGTACTGTAATCACCTTTTTTTCAATGCATTTTGGGCTAGTGATTCACCTTACAAGGTGTTTCTTTACTACTTGCACATAGAATTCCTTTTCTGTCACTACCAACTGAGATGTACACAAGTTCATTAGTTTTGGCTGGTCTCTTGAACATAGTGTCTTGTATTAAATGATCTGAGAGGCACCTTTAATCTCTGAGCCCAAAATGCAAAAAAAAAAAAAAGTGAAAAACGGACTTAGATGTCATGTTTGTGTAATTTACATGATGATTTTATGTAATTCACATGTTGTTTTGAAGTAATGTTAAAGTCAATAACAATGTCAAAACTGAGTATCAATTCCTACAAACATCATTGTAGGAATTGCTGATTTCTGATTTCATTATCTCATTTTCCTGGGCTTCCAGCTGCATTTGATGTATTTGAATATCACCAGGTACTAGTGCTCATAACACAGTAGGCCCTTTTGAATTGGGCATGGATCAGCTGCATCACAGGGGTGAATGTGGCTCCTTTTATTTTAACAAGGCATGCAACTGCTTCTCCTGGAAAACTACTCTGAAAATTACTGTGGTAAGCTGTGTATGGTCCAAAAATATCACTGAAACCCTGGACATTAATTGCATGTTCAGATTATGAGGCTTTACCCTTTAGATGCTGATATTTCAAAATCCTAGAAAAAAATTATTCAAAGGCATGAATGGTTACTAGTCCCGAGAAGAGACTGGAGAAAGGATTCAAAGTGCTCAGGAATGCAGATCTGAGAGTGGTTGAGGTCATGTTGTAATCATAGAATCCATAAAACATTGGTGAAATCACTAAAAAAAAGAAAAAAAATTTAAAATTGCTGCACTTAAAAAGAGTTCTGACTCTATAGTTACAGGTATGAGATATACCATCCTGCACATGCCGCTCAACATGATCAGCACACCTCTTCAGAAGCTCTGAAAATCAGTTCACTCCAGTGGTCCTGAAGTTTCATGTGGCTTTCTCAGTCCTTGTCTGGAGATTCTAAAGAAAATTTTGAAGAATTGCATCATATTTCTGTTTCAAATATGTCATTTGGGTACTTAAACTGTCTGCATAAATACAGTAAATTTAGAAATATTTAAAACAAAAAAAATTGGTGAAACCTCTATTCCATATGTTACCCAACTAACCATTCCAGGAAATACCATTTAAGAGATGTTTTTGAATGCTACTGAGTATTTTCTGCTAGACAGATTCTTTCTTTCTGAGGCAAGACTGATTGATTTTTTTTTTATTTTAGTCTATTTTCTAGGTAAAAGCTACATTTGAAGAATTATGCTCATCATTGTGCCTTAGCCTGTATGTTACACTGAATATTATCCAAGTAATAAAAAACAATCAAGAGTCAGAGACCTGATAAGAGATTAGGAGAAAGAGAAGGCCATTTTTACAGATCACACTATACACTGCAGTGTTAGAACTTTAACAACCAGGATCTGATCAACTGAAAACTACAGCTGCAAAATAGAAGGGTTGGGGTGGAAAGGAAATGAGTACAGCTCAGAGCTAAACCCACCTATGGAAAATGCCAAATAACCTTGCAGAACAAACCCCTGGCTAAGCTTAATAACACAGAATTGTGGTTGCAATCAAATTTTAAAGTGAACAGCTCAAGCTGCTATGAGTGAGAGGGTAGAAGACCATTTAACAGCTTTTCCTAATTCTTAAAATACAGCAAAGAAGCACCATTGAAGGGGCTTGATTAGGATAAATAAATAATCTGCTATAACCAACAATAAGGATATGGAAATTCAGGTAATTAACAGTCCCATCATCTGCCAGGAGGAGGTGCAGAGGCAGTGAGAGCCCTACTATGTCCATAATGCCTGCATCACCTAAGGGGTTTCTGAGGAATGTGAGACATGATCCCATATGCTGCTCCCAGCAGATTGTGTATGAGGCACACAACTACCAATCCTTCAAATGCCTATTTTCCTTACTGAGATGGTGTTGATCTCAGAGCTTTTGCCTAAATTATCTACCTTGCCACAGCTAGGCAGGGTGTTGACATGGCACTCAGCTATATTATCTATTACTAAAATCCAACATATTGGTGGAATGAAAATTTTCATTTTTGACTTGTGAAGGATACATTTCAAAGTTTAAGACAGATTTAAAAATTGGTTGAAAAATGTACCAAGAACTTAAACAACTCTGAATTTAATTAGAAAGACACTGAGCTTTTTGATATGTAGAAGCTTTTCAATTTGTCATCCTGATTTATAACAAGACAGGAGATTAAAAAAATTAAATTTTAATGGAGGACAATTTTTTTGGAGTGTTGCAGGAAAGACCTAGAAACTGAAATAATGTTGGAACCATACTGCCAAAGAGTGGACTGAGGCTTTTGACAACAGACAGATTCTGGTGGACGGGCAGTACTTCATGTGGGTCTCAACTTTATCTATTGAGATACTTATATTTACACATTTATATAGATAGTTCATATATTATATTTGCATAATATTTTAAATGCAATTTCTATTATATTGTCAAATTATTCTGTTAAGTCCAAGTACTTGTTGTATATAAAAAAACAAATGTACTTTAGGTATATAATTTTGTTTGTTGCTTTCATCATTGTTGGTGGAATCCTGCCAAGCTCCCAACACTGTCCAACAAACCTGCAGCAGAAAATCAGGTAGGATCAAGGAGAGAGCTGCTGTGCTGACACCTGGGCTTGACAATACTGGTAGCAGTGACATGGCTTTGGTAAGTAGAAGTTATTGACGGGCTGATGTTCTGTCTGTTGTGCAAGAGGCTCATTGTCACATGCCCTGCACATGTTGCATATTTTTATTTTTCTCAAGCTCCCAGAGCTGGAAATGTCCCCTCCATTCCTATTCTCAGCCACAGAAAGGAGCCATGATGCCTAAGAAGAAAAGCACAGCAGTAGTCAGGATGTAACTAAATGAGGTTGCTTGCTCCAGGTGTACAAAATCAAAATACCATCTTGTATGGAGCATGATGGAGCACCACACAGGGCACAGCCTGTATGGGCTGCTTTTGCAGGTGTTGTTACAGGTGTGTTACCTGAGTGCTGCAGCATCCCTGAGAGGATGCCAGGGACTGTGCAGTGTGCCCAGCACAGGGCTTTGGCCATTCCACGCTTTTTAGGCACAAAAGAAATTTAAAAACAAAACAGAAGGGAGTACTTTGATGGTCCGTTGTCACATATTTCCTCTATTAATGAAGTAATGAGACCTTCTCTCATTAGTCTCTTGTCCCACTGCTTCTCTCTCGCTGTCTGTCTTAGTCAGTGATTTCAGACAGCACATCAGTTCTCCATGTCCACAGCACAATGCCATCTACAGGTCACTGCTGATGCCACCAAATTCTGCCTGTCCCTGCTAGTTCCATGTGTGTGACCTAGAAATTCATTTAAGATTACACCCGAATAAACAAGATGCATTTGTGTACTGCACTATTACATACAAATAAATTAAAAAATATTTTTAAATGACCCATTGTGATTAAAAATTATGTGGGAAAGGGTAGAGAATAATGCATTAATTCACTTATGATCACTTATGTTCATTTATTAGTTCACAATCAGCCTAGGTAAGTCTCCTCCCATTTGTGTGATAAATATTTTTCATTATAGAAATACAATCAAAGAGAAAACTATAATTAATTCTGCATGCACATCTGGATACACCTGAAAAAATAAAGAAGAAAAGGACTTCTGATGCCAAGCATAGATAGGTTTCTTAAAAGAAGCCATCCATTTGATTCATTGTCACTGTGGTGGCACCATATTCCAACATGAAGGCGAGAAAATCCAGCTCCTTCTGGGACATGGAAGGGGCAGTGAGCACACATGATGTGCTGATGGGGATGTAGAGCTCAGGGGTTTATCACTGGCCATTTCCAGTGGCCCTGCACTCTCACAGGAGGGTCTCACACAGAGGTGCCACCCGCCTTTCCTAGAGTGCTAGAGTGAAGGGCTCCAGCAGGGCTCTGCAATGTTACAGACAATATTTCTGACAGGATATTTCTAGCTTCAACGTTCAAGCTGTCAAGGCTGTTGTCAGTTCAAAGCAGGCTCTCTTTCCTCTGAAGCCATTATATAACCACCAGTTTTGTTTTCCACATTTACCAGAAGCTGCCCACATGAAAACAATTCACTGGGGGCTGGAGCAGGTAAAATACCAAGGTCTGGCTTTTATTTTCATTTTATTTTATTTTCATTTTTACCTCTTCTCTTTCTTTCCTTCCCGATACATAGGTGACCAAGAAAGGACATTTATCATTAGATGTGTGATTATATGTCTCACATTTAACATCAAGTAATGTAATAAAATTGTGATTCATAACCAAGTAGAAAGAAGAGAACCATAATTCAGAAGCAGAGTGAAACTTGCTGATTAAAACATGCAAATGCATCTAATCATACACCAGATTCACAAGAAATATGATGATGTTTTTTTAAAATTTTCACTTAATTTGTGATCATTTGGAAAGATATTTGGCACTTCAGAAAACACATTGCAAAGTCAAAAAATAAACAAATCTAAGGCCCTTTAATTATGTAGCTGAGATGGTGGTGTCAATGTCCTGCCTATGCAGAGCTCTACTGATCTTCATTTTAAAAAGTGAGAGTTTGTACTGAGGAAAAGGGTAAAACCACAGCTTTGCATTAAATAACAGATATCTGCCTTAGCCCTATAAGATCTCTATACGTAAGAATTCACACAAAGACATACTAAAGCTTTGCAAGTGAAAGGGTTCAAAATTATTCCAATCAATGCAAGCAAAAAAAAAAAAAACCTATATGAGAAGAGTTTTCAGTTCAGCATTTGTGTTACTACCAAAAAAACCCAAAAAACCCCAAAAATTAAAGATCCCTCAGTATGCTAAATGTCTTCAACCAACTGAAGCCAAATTTAAGCTTTTTTAGGTGCACACAGAGTCATATTATAAATTATCTACAAGGGATCCTAGACCTTTAACACTCAGGGAGCTCCAATCTCTGCAATAGAACAATAGAGATTTCATGTCATGTTTTTCTTGTATTATGATTCCCCAGGACAGAATATATATGCAGAATTGAATAACATAGGGCCCTGTAAGATATTACAATGAGTCATCTCAAATGAGGGGTAAGGAAACCTCTCACTGGGCTGCATGGCAGAGTCTGATAAAGCTGAAGCACATGAATTATCTTCCTAGCTAGGAACTGCAGCATACAGCACAGGATGTCTTACACCAGATGTCACTGTATCATGCATGATGAATATCACATCTTCATTACAGACTTGCCCTGATAAAATCTGTATAAATGGTGTTGCAGCAAAAAGCATCATCTAGCATTCAGTAAATCTGTTTCCCTATGTTCTGATTAGCAAAGCAATTTTTTTGAAACACCTAAAGGAACTGTTACCATCCTTTCTTCTTCCCAGCTGTGCAAGCTATCATTGCTTTTTAAAATGGGATGCAAACTGAAAATGAGAAGCTGGGTGTGTCAGGGTTATTTTTATTTTTACTTAGAGAAATGTAATTTTGCATCTTCTTTTCTTTCCCTATTCTTCTCCCTTTCACAGAAGGAAAGCCATACAGTTACATGCATGAAAATGGGCACACATTCTTCATTTACAAAGGGCTTAATTTAGTCCTTGAGTATGCACAGAAACCCTCCCTGCAGCAAAGTGATGTCAGACTGTGTGTACCCCTGCAGTATATGGAAATCCTGGTTGCCATGAGAACCAGACTGCTTCTTTGCTGAGGTTTCTGCACACTGCTAGGAAGACATGCCTCCATTTTGCCACATTGGAGCAGCTCAGCTGCAGGATGCCTGGTGCCAGGCTGGGTGGCCCTGACACCGCTACCCTCTGGCCAGTGGTCCTTAATTAGCTCCAGCTCCGCCACAGAAACGAATCTGTAAAAGTGTCAGATAATCAGGATTACATTTCTGAAGCAACATCCTTCCTAAATATATTTCTTTCCTCTCTGCCTGCCACTCTGGAAAAATAAAATAAAATAAAATAAAATAAAATAAAATAAAATAAAATAAAATAAAATAAAATAAAATAAAATATAAAATAAAATAAAATAAAATGCTACTTGGACTTGAGGCAGTATTAAAACTGACAATATTTTATTGTATTAGAACAGAAATCAGAGCTACACCACCACAGTGGAGCTCAGGGGATTTCTCAGATTTATGTGTCCCAGCAGCCATTTTTCCAAATGCAGCAGCATACATGTACTGTCCTCCTAAATGCAATTAAACAAATACTGCTGTAATAACTGAAATTTTTACTTTGAAACTAAAGGAATAAGTTAATATCTCTCTTTTTTTTCCTTTTTTTTCTTTTTTTTTTTCCTTAGGGACCCAAAACAAGTTTCTTCAGATACAGAAGTACTTAAAACAGATCAGTGAAAAAGGAAAATGCTATATTCTTTTCCCTTCCAACATGAGCTGTAGAAAACCCATCAAGACACTGAACTATTCAAAATTCTTAAGCTGCAATGAAAGAAAGATCTTTATACTATATTCTATACTTAAGAGAAGTATAATATGGCAACAGGTAAACTAATACTCATTAGAGGAAAAGGCTGTAAGGGAAAGAGCTTTGCATATTCCTGTTGGCTAACACAGAATTAACCAAGTGGACAACCAAAATTAAAACAAAGCACAATGCCCCACGTGCTATATAGTGATCTAAGACACAAAATTCCACATCTAAATGTCTTGATCCCGAGATTTAATTTTCCCTTTGCACTGTAGAGCCCTTCAGAGCCACAGGAAGTATTCTCATTTTCTCAGGTGTCTAGGAACTCACATCTGCAATTGCAGCTCCATTAACCTGCAGGTATCAGCTCTCTCTTTTCTCAGAGGAATCTAAACAATTAGCAGTTGTGTTAAATTAAAAGTTGTGATAAGTTGTGACTTAAACTTAAGTCACCTGTTTTTAACCTTTGCTTTACTTGCATAATTTTTCTTCTCTGCCAGAAAATGTAGGCTTTCGTGGCTGAAATGTTGTCCATTTTTTCAAACTGTATCATCAAACCTAGAGAAAGGTATTATCTCACTCTTATAAACCTGGCAATTGATTATAAATAAATTTTTAAAATATTCTAATCTAACATTATGGGAGGATGAACACAAAACAGCCGTGAGCATGATGAATTCAGGACTAGTTCTTGAAATTGAATGAATGGCACAGCAAATTCTTTTCCTGTGTGCCCAGTGCTGCTCTACATAGAGCGGCACATTTCTATATTCAGCCAGTAGAGGACAGTGCTGAATATACACACCAGCAAGCCCATTACTCATATTTTATATATGAAGCAACTTCTCAGTATGAAGTGGTGTGTTTCTTGCCATCTCAAGTTCACATTTATGAAATCAATGTATGACAAAAAAAAAAAAAAAAAAAAAAACCAAAAAAACTGATTACAAAGAATCCTCATAGAAAATGTAAATAATTATGCTTAGTGTGTGTGGAGTGTACCTCTAATTTATGCAGAGCACTACTTGGGTCTCATTCAAAGATCTTGACTTGGTTCTTATTCAAAAAGCTTCAAAGCTTTTCCTAAACAAAAGACAGACCTACACTGCAAATCCAATAAGCATTCTGCTTATGTGAGGAATGCAGGACTGGACCCTCAGTGTAATTATTTCTGTTCTTTAATATAAACCAGAGTCCAAGAAGCCAGTGAAATTACACAGAAGTTCACACAGTTTTAGCCTGCATCAGGAGCAGTTGCACCACCCTCTCTTTGTAAACACAGATTTAATAACTTTTCTGGTTTTCAGGAAAAAAAATCCATAGTTGGTTTATCTGTCTACCTCAATTCAGACTCTGGATGCTTTCAGTGAAAGCCATCAGGGTCTTTTCTGCAGGTACACTTCTATCTAAATCCCTTTGGCTGCCCATTCACTTAGCTAAAGACTATGATTATTTGACATGTAGAAAACCTTCCTGCTTAAAAAAAGAACAACCAAATACACAAACAAACAAAAGACCCCAGACCCAAACATAATTGCCTGTTCCACAAGCAGTGACAGAGCTATAATATTTTATTGGTACTTGCAAGGTTACCTTTCTTGGACTGATGATTTTTGTTTTGTTTTGCCAATTCAATGGCAAGTTAAATAGTACAAAAGTGAGTTTAAAACATTAAGCTATTTCCCAACACAGGCAAGATATTTTGTGTTTTCTCTCACTTAAAAAATAGTAGCTTTGTGGACAATGTCATAGAAGTTATGGGCTAGATCAACCAGAAGAAACACTTAAATATTTATGTAAACTTTGTTGCATGAGAGAGCACAACTCACCAATTTCTATCATGTTACATTTTCAAAGTGACATTCCACAAAACCCTGAGGAGACCAGCAGACTAGCATGTAACAAAAAGTATCTCCCAGGGTCCACTTTCATCACATTTACCTGCAGCAATACAAAACACCTATTAATGGAATATGTAGAGCGCTTGTTTACAGGGAGGGGTGACCAGGAGAGAATTTCTAAAGATGTTGATATTAAGAGACAAGACTTCACTACTTGGAGTATTTATTCAACCAATCTGTTCAAGTCTTCTCCATGCAAATAAATATCTGGCCCATATCCAGTATTTAATTTTCCCTTTGCACTGTAGAGCAATATTTTATTGTATTATATTCTGATCTTTTAGGGCATTGAAAAATATTTATATTCAATTAAGACATTGCATATCAAGGGTTGGGATTAATATTTTCTTTTCAGGAAATGGAATACTCGGGTACAAAAATAACTTAATGTCTGGTTTACTTCAGTATATATTTAGATTCTGAGTTTTGCTTTAGATTGCTGTTTAATGCTTTCAAAATAGGGGGTAGTAAGAGTTATAGGAACAACTGTAATTGCAGGAATAGGGTTCTGAGAGCAAGCATATATCAAAGTCTAGACACTACAGTGACTTCAGAGCTTCTCAGGTCCCAGGGGCCTTGGAATTATGTCAGAATCTAAAATTGCCTTTAAAAATACATGCATCTCTAGACTTTACCACTGAAAAGGTAGAGAGAGTGCAGCCAACTCAGTGGCACTAAGTGAGCTGCAGACAGTCGGAATCAATCAGTCTTGGCATGGTGACCTACCACCAGCATCTCCCACCCAAGTCTGGCTGCTCCAGGCACTCCTGTCAGCAGCAGCCTCTGAACGGCTGGGTGGACTCCTCTAAGCAAAGAGCAGAGCACCTTGCCACGTCAATTTGGTCCCAGTGGAGTTCAGCCATAACAGTGACTGTAAAAGGTCCCTATGACCTCAACATTAATTTGTATTAGGGCAGGTGCAAGTCATTGAATGTTATGGACATTAACTTGTTTTGTTTGTTTAAATCAAAAGGAAATCATGAAATATTTGAAATCTGGTTTTTATGCTGACATTTTTTCCTCATCTAGCAATACTTGACAGGCAATAGTCACTAGATAATATATGCTGTGCAAAAGTTTTGCTTATATCTGCATAAACTATCCATTTATGTCTATAAACATCAGTATAAACTGTCTATAAACTAAGCATTAATGTTTTCAGATTATTTCAGATATAAAAGGGTATTGAGGCATAAGTCAAGGAATGAATACACTATTTCCCTACTTTGAATTATACAATCCTATTGCTTCTCCATACAGCAAACTCCCAAATTCTGTGAATATTGTCTATACATCAACCCACAGCAACAGAAAAAAACCCACACCCTTAAAGCTCATCTCTGTTTTTTCAGTTGACTGATCTGTGAAAGAAGGATGGGGGCATGTGGAGGGGTGTGGAATTAATGCTTTAGATTTTACTCCCTTTCTTCTTTTTTTCTCTGCAAAGAGCCAGGGTAATTGTTTCCTGGAGTGAAAAGAAAAGATTTAGTATCTTTATACCATGAAAAAATTCAGTGAGGCTGTTTGTGAGAAGCAGGAGGAGAGAAGGGGACTGCTTAAATGTGAAGAAAGAGACACTTGCTCTGCCATCTGTTCCCGTGTGCTGTCACCAGGCTGCTCTGCAGCAGAAGAGGCAGCTGCTCCCTTTTCTAAGAGTTAGCATGAGATATTGGAAAGAACACCCACCTCCCAACCTTGGCTGTGCCTACAAAGGATCACAGCAAGTACGTTTATGGTACCCGTATATTTGTGATGCAGGCTCTGCTACAATTCCTCTGACAGTGCTCTGCTGCCTCACAGAACATTAGCAAGCTGTGTTTTCCTCTCAGGAACAAATGTAAGTGGATTAGCAGTAAGGGACTCAGCTCAGGGGTCTGCTTCACATACATTACCCTCGCTGTGCTTTATGTCAATGATGTTTCAGCAACCTGGTCCTAAGTTCAGGAACAAAGATTACTTGAAGGGGCTGCATGAAGGAAGGACATGAACAAAAGCCCCATTTGTTAGCAGGGAAAATAAGAAACAGTCTGGCTGTTAAATGAAAGGAAGCGAGACCAATGAGAGAAACAAAACTTAGGATACCAGCTGCTAGAGCATGAACTGGGACTAAGGTTTGCTTCTGCCATCTGCAGAGTGCATTTCCTCAGCCTGTGAACTGGATCTTTGCTTTGCCAACATCTCAACATCAAAGAGTAAACACACCTTTTTGTTTCTTAGGTTTTTTAGAGCATGTGAAGAAAGTTCATTTAATGCTATTCATTTAGATGCCTTTGTCCTGTCATTTTCTACCAGCTTTTGTCATTTTGTTTTTAGCAGTTCAGATTAATCTCATCCAGGACTAGCCAAAATTTATAAGAATCAGAAGACTTTAGTGTTCTGCAACTAGGACATTTCTGTCCTTCCTTATTTTACTTTTGGGAATAATTATATTTTGTTTTTCTTTGAAGGCTGGATGTAAATGACTCTTGTTAAATAAGGGCAACTCCTTCTGCAGAACAGGTGAGCTTGCCCAGAACAAAGCATCAGAAACAATGTGATTCAGTAGTCAGGAAAATATTGCTCATTGTCAGGAACCTTGTGCTGTGTTTATGAGACAAGGTTTTGGAAAGCAGGCCAGGACAGCACAGGACTTCAGGGGTGAGTTCTGTGAGGAGACACCAGAAGACATGCCCTGCGCCAGACAGCCAAACTGACTGTAAAGCACTTCGTGAATAATTATACCTGGCATGTACATCCTCCTGCTTTACATCACTCCACATCTTCAGCTGGTAGGAGTTTCCTATGCAGTGGAAATACTAGAGCAAATGCTTCTATCAAAATAGTCAAGACTGAAAACAAGAGCTTTTACATGAAGCCCAGAAATCCCTTCTCCCTTCTTAAGAAATTCCCTGTGTCTTTAGCATCAAATAGCAGCGCCTTTCTCTCTCATCCAGCAAAGCACATAAGCATATGAACAAAGACACACACAGCCACATGTGAATGTTTGGAGAGACTTTCTCTCACAAGAAATTAGTAAAGAATTAATTTATTGCATTCGCTTATACCAGGATGCTGTCCTGAACCTTCCTGTTCATGGGAACCATGAAGGCTTTTTCCTTTGTCCAAGACAAGAGTGGAGAGGTTTTATTTCCACAACTCTGATTGAAGAAGGCAGTAATATCTGTATCTCTGTTTACTTTTGCATAGGTTGTAATGAGAAAAGTATATATAGAAAAATATTCTTCCCCAGTGTGTATTCTATTCTGGATGATGATGTCTGAGTCAGGGAGTTCTGTGCAAATGCAGAGAGGAATCGTTTATGTTGATGCAGACACCTTTGACAATAATAAGTGGCAACTCTTTTCCGATTTTCAGTCCATAAGAAATAATGCTCAAGGACTTACAAGTATATGCAGATAGAGATAGTCTTTCACCATGTGGAACTGGACAGCACACTTTCAGAATAGCCCAGGTATGGTTTTGTTACATCCGAAATCTGAATTTGTTTCCATGTTATTTCAAGTCAACAGGAATTCATTTAAAGATTGTTTCTGGAAAGGTGCTTATCCAAAAGACTGGACTAATTTCTACAATAGGAAATAAAGACACGTGTCTGTATATTTGTGTATGTGTGTGTGTATTTGTGCATTACTTCTCTTTACAAATCTTATCTCTCTACAAATGTTGAATCATTAGCCTACAATGAACCACATGTCCTTACTGGGGGGGAGAGAGGGGAGGGGTTGGTTTTTTGCATGTTAAAACATGGTTTGAATGGTTACTCTTTCTCCAGAAGTGCCTTACGTATTGTAGGCAGTTGCCTAGTAATGCTGTGGTTTCTAGCCAGTCATGCACATGGGCAATAACATTTGAACTGATCTCTTAGAGTGCTTGTCTCAGCAATATGCATTAACTTACAGATACAAATAAGGTTTCTTTTTTAAAATCTGTCCATTTCACCTGTCAAGGTGAAAGTATGAGGCAAACTGAACACTTTGGTACAGAATCACAGATATCCTGAAATTATCTATATATATGAAGTTCAAAAACAATGCAGAAATGTAATGAGATGTTTAGTTAGTGAGTTATTGTTTGGCTTATCATTATTAAATTACCTTTTTCTTTCTGTAATTTGGGATTTCAAGTAGAGTATAAGTTACTTCAAACATAATTTTGTGATTGTTGTGTATTAATATGCTTAAAGGTATATCAGGAAAATATCAGTATTTGTCCTCAAACCATAGAAATTTTCACATGTTCTCATTATCATCAACAGTATGGTACATCTCCTTTGCGTCTGCTAAAGGTTAGTCTAAGAACTGTAGCCAATCTAGTCCCAGATTTTGGTCCTTTGTACAGAGGTCATTACCTTACCCAAACTCTTACAGCAGTGACAATTTTTCTATATGGTCCATACCTGAAAACTTATATCCTCTCACATTTCTCTCCATAATTCTGTTATTGTGCTACAGCAGATAACCAGGAATGCTCTATTTCATTTTTAATTCCCTGATGCCATGGATGCTTTACTCCTACTGAATAACATTAATATTGTTATATACTTCTGCTTGAATATAACTTGGCCCCTCATCTGTATTATTCCCACTGCACTTGCATATAACTCATGTCTGCTTTATCTTACATGTTTTATTCCACTTCTCTCCTGCCTCCAAATGCTCATCCTCCCATTTCCCATTTAACTGTTTCAGAAAACATCATATTACTTTTCCCTGAGCATCTTTTGCTCAGTCATAAGTGATCTGCTCTCCCCCACACGAAGGTTTCCCCTTCATTCCTTTAGGAAGGACATGCTCCTTGTTTTGTACAAAGGGTGGAGCCTCGCTTTTCAAAAGAAGATGTTCAGGGTCTTCTGATGAAGCTTAAAAAGAACAAAAGGTCAAATACAGATACAGTGGATAAGATCTCATCTCAAATAGAAGAATTTGTTCACAAATACTTTTAAAAAAAGAAAACATAAAAGAAAAGGAAATGTAAAGAAAAGCACCTCTAGATAACTAACTTGCCTTTATCCACTTTTCCTTGCAAAGACAAAGTAGAAAAATAAAGACAATGACATGGTGCAGTAGGCAACAATGTTGCCACTTTTAAAAGATGATACTCATGAGGTTTTTTTAAGGCTGCATTAAAAGGAAATTTAGATAAGAAAAAGAAAAAAATTTTTACTAAGTGTTTGCTTCTTCCAAGCACATATAAGTAAAAACTTTCTCCACACAACTAAAGGAAAAATTTCTGTCCCATTCAGAGCCATTCGTGTTTTCAGTTTTGTCTCTCCACTGGAGGAGTTCATGCAAGAAATTCAGTTTACTGAGGGGTCACGAGATACTGCTTCCCCTACATGGTATCTCCAATGTTGCTTTGCAGCTTGTGAAGACCACTGCTTTGACTATTTAAGAATGTTTATATTTGTTATCTGCAAGCCAAGTTAAAAGATAGGGACTCTATTTTGTAGCTGCAGTCATATTTTGCTTAGCCCAGAACAAACAAAATGAAAATAGTTTAAGCTAAAATAGTTCAAACTCATTTGAAAAAGACAAATAGATTATGAATTATTTTAGATTCTTTGTTTAGCAGTTGCAGGGAGCAGCACCTAGAGAAGTAATAGAAGCATGTGCAGGTGAAAAAAAACAACTCTTCTTGCATAAGTCCTTGCTGTTAAGCTCTTCTTAAGAGATACAGTTGTGGGGTTTTTTTCAGTGCAAACTGGCTGTGCATTTATTTGATTTTTCAATGGATCATCTGAGAGAGCTTCCTCTCTCAGATGTAAGTACTGAAGGAAAGAAATTTAAGGTGGAATGATAAAAAGCAGCTTCTTTTATCCAATTTTCCCATATTTCTGAAAAATTAAACATTGATGACTGAACGCAATCCAGTCTTTGCAGATCAATATCCTCTTTAATTTAAATACCCTTCTTCCATCAGCTGCTATTGATAAATTAAGGCATATCTGTACTTTATATCCCTAGATCATTAGAAGAATCTGAGGAAAGAACAAAACAAATCTTTAGAAACTGTGGCATGTCTTCAAATTCCTGACTATCCTTTCCCACCTGAATAAAACCCAAAGTAGGATAACACACAGTTTTTTTGCTTAAGTTTCTGTACGACCCTCTTTTATACTACTATAAACTGTAGATTTACTATGTAGTACTTTGAGAGAATTCCTGATTGTTAAACTAATTCACTTTGTCAAATATAAGTAGAGAAAATGTTGTTTAATTTTATTTCTTTCTTACAATTAATTAAATGGACTAAATCCTGAAATCAAGTTTTCACTTTAAATTTCACCTAACAATGTATATGCTGAACCTGTAATATCTGCCAGCTGAGATTCTAAGATGTGCCACGTAACATCTGGAATGTTAAATAAGTATTTCCACAGTATCAGGAACACATTTTAATAATTATTTTGATCAGGAGACCAGTGGAATCTAATGTTGACTGCAGTGATCTACTTGCAACTTCTTTAGTGGGCAGGTCGTGAGAGAATATGTAGTAAATAAATTAATTATATTAATTACATATTAATCTCATTGTCTTTTCTCTCCACTGTCTGTCACATGCTATGTCACAGGTAGCCAAGTCACAACTGGTCAACAGAAAGTAAAAATGGCATTTGTAAGGGTTATAAATAGTTGGATCATTTCATCACCAGTGGTATTTACTGTAAAAAACTGGGTTTTTTTCTGGTCCCATGCAGTTTTTTATCACATCAGCTGCTTATCATAAAGGTGAGGTAGGAATTTCTCCTATCTATCCAAATAAAGAAATTTAAGATTTGACATCTAAGAAGACTATTCTCCTAGTAGAACATAAACAGCTCAAGGTAAAGGAGTACAAATGAAAAACAAAATGCCATCATTTCTTGGCAGTGCCATGTATTACAGATGAAAAATTTCCATTTTTCTTGCTCTCACTTCCTGTAAATTTTATACCTGCGAAAATTCTCTTTGAGCTTCATATTTGGAATACCATAAGAATCATAGAGTTAGAATCTTGTTGGACAGGTTCCACTTGCAAGTGATGATTCCAAATGGTTTTGGAGCCTGTAAAACATTTGTAACTGCAACTAGCTTTCTGTTTGCTGTTTATGAATATATAGTGAAGACTAAGAACAAGAAGGTTCCAGATATCCTGTTAAAAAAAATCAGTCAGCTTTGTAGCACCTCTATCCTTATAAAGTCCGATTCTCTTAAAAAAATTAAATTCCCAACACAACCAGCATAACGAGTGAAGTTTGCAGCATACCTTAAAGTCAATAGCTAATTCAATGGGATAATTCAGCTTTAAAATCAGAAATTCCATCTCAATTGCCTCTGCTATAATTATATACTTAGAAGTGCTGCACTGACAGAGTAGAGCAAACAAAATCAAAGAACAAATCAGCACAGATCTCAAGGACTAGTGACAAGGGCGACAACAGACAGATGCTGCAAAGGAGGGCCTGATGCACCTTGCAACAATATAATAATGTCAAGAAGATTTATTGTAGGCTGCACACAAAACATGACAATAAGCAATAGTAATTTCATCTTGCTTGTGTTCTTGGCCTTTACGTCCCAACTCCTTCTGCTAATGTAAGCAATGGCAGGATAGGGGTTCAGGCAAAACATTTGTTTGTGAATACATACAGATGTGATACAACTGTGCAACGTTGATTCATTGGTGCTGTTCCTGGCATGATTTAGGTCCACCACCACCAGCATTATCTCAGACTTCCAACGTGGTTTTGAGGACAACACAGGCCAGAGACTCTTACACTGTTTCTAGTCAGTTCTATGTAAAAAAAGACTGGTTTTGTTCTAAGCACACAACCCACAGAGTGTTTTGTTACAAGTGCAGCACTTGACGTGACTTTCCCCCATCTCAGTCAGGATTTTCTCAGGATATGTTCAGCCAGACAAGCTTTGACCTTTATTTCTACTCACTTATATGTAGTATATGTACAACGGCCCATGAAATGAGCTTAAAAAATGTTGAAGGTCACCTACATGAACTTTAATCTTTACTAAATGCTTGTGGTCTTTGAAAACGGAATTTGACAGGTTAGAATGATGATTTAACACCTTTTGAAAAAATAACTTATTAAAAGCCATATAAGGGAGTGTTTGATTACTGCAAATGTTGCATTTGAAATGTATGTTTATTCTATTAATAGAAGAAGCAACTCTTCAACTGTTACTTATTCAAATTGATGCTATTGCATGTTAAATGGAGCAGTGTGAAACAGCTTTTTGAATACAGAATAATATTGTTGAAACTGAAGGACAATGTCTGGATCTATAAATCTCATTTTACTTCTTTGGATTCCTTAGAATAACCCACAGTTATGGAAAAGCCATGCATTTGCCATGTCTTGATGTAAAAATTAAAAATGAAAATGATTAATTTGATCAAATAAAATTTTACATTTCTTTCCATTACCAGTTCTGAAGCTTTAAGTGCTTCCTTTTAAGTATACTAATAGAGAGTTTTAAAGTCAGAATTAAAATACCATTGCCATAAACATTTATTCAATTTGAAACTACAAACACAATCAAGTGGTAATCATGGCTAAAATACAATTACTTCATTGGAGGCCTGCTTGAGAAAGAACAGTACAATTTAAAATAATTTAGATTTTCTGGTTTTATTAAATTCTTATATTTCTACCACCTCTGCAGCATAATTTCTTTTTGCTTGTTACTCACAGTTGTACATACAAGCTAGAGCAAACTTTTTACTATGTTGATAAATGAGCAAACTGAGCAAGAATAATTACAGAAGAACAGAAACTGAAAAACAAACCAAAATGCATTTGGGAGCATATTAAAATAATAGCATTCAAATGGAAAAAAACTTTTGATGGATGAAACAGCCCTATCTGCTTGTAAGAAAATGTGAATTATTCTGAGAGAAGAATATTTTTTACTGTTGAAGGCAGAGATTATGTTGCAATACTTTTAAGAGTAATATTGATTGTATTATGCTCAATTAAATATTATGAAAATGGATAGCAATTAATAATCAAATTTTATTGTCTAATTAAAATATCTATCAGGGAGTCCTGATTCAAAAAGCTTTTTTTAATAAGAAATGTGGAATTTATATTTTACTTTACATTTCAAAGTCAATTTTCAATAATCAGAAAAACACAAAACATTTTTTATGCAAAGGAAACAATTATTTACAGATTAATAAAATAAAGAGTGAGGATCAGCAAAATCCAGACTATTAATACTTTATTATTACCAGAAACTTTCTGCCTAAAACATGTTTCTTGGTCTTCAGTACAACTGAGAGCACACAAACTTCAAATCCTCTTAATCCTTTAAAAATCCAGATTTAAAGTGGTTTAACCATAATCAGAAACTGTAAAAGCTTATTTACAAAGAAAAAACATAGAAAAAGTGTTGAATGCAAAATTATTTCTTTTGAATCTATGGCTATCCTCTAACACTCACAACTTTGCTAGAATAGCTCCAGAGAGCATAAAATAATCTAGCAGCCTTTGTTCAGCTTCTCTAGGTATTCAGCTTGTGTTTCTCAGATGATACTGCACTTGTTCATCCAAGATCATATGCCTTTTTCTAATAAATGCTTATTTAATTTTAAAATATTTGTCGTTATATAAAAGGTTATCTCCTGTACTTAAACTACAGTTGTCATTGTGGTTTGGCTGGTAGAGAAACTGGGATTATGTACATGATACTATTTGTCAAAATACTGATGTTGTATAAAAAATTTGCAATTTCTGCTCCTGTCCATCAGATTTCTTTAAAAAGACTTGCTTCCTGTGTGTTTTTAAAGAAAAAGCTGAAAAAGAAGAAAATATTTTAAAAAGAATTGAAGAAAACTGTTTGTTTAAAAGTGAGATTATAGCTATATGAAAAATATGCAACAGGTGAAGAAAACCAAAAGAAACCAGGTGTGCTTGTACTTACATATATCTGTGCCTATGTGTGCATGTTTTGCCTCTGTCTAGACAACATAAAGACATTGAACACTGAGAAAAAGAAGAAACAATTAGGTTTATTGTCTATAGGCTTACTATGAGCTCCATTGAAGTTTTAAGACTTGTTTATTATGCATCACGTCTTCCTCAGCAATTATTCACAAGAAGTTACAAGTTTAAATCTAAAATTAAAAAAAAAAAAAAAAAAGAAAGAAAAAATTAAAGGCACCAAAAAAGAAGCAACCAACAAACCTCTCATTTGCTTTGCAGGTAAATTGTCAGTTCACACATTGTTTATTTCTAAGATAATTATGGTTAGCCAGTAGCTACTGGTAGGCCATGGTGTTGTTCTTTGTTTCATAGTCTTCAGTTTAGTTCAAGCTTTGTTGGATGTAAATGTTTTTTACCAGATTTTAAACAAACTGACAAGACTCATATTAATAGTAGTACAAATTGTTATAACCATGGTGCCATAAATTTTGAATTCTCTGGGTATTCAAATGGGACCAAGGATCATGCTTTAGTTCAAGTTTAGTGAATTTTATGGGAACTTTTGGTCATGTTTGCTCTCTCATACGGAAATTCCAGAAACTGCAACATGACACCTGTTCATCTGCTGCTTTCTGAACATAAATCAGCTGCAAAGAGAATATGATGTTCATCACCATCTGAAAAGCAGAATGTTTTTTTGCCTTACAGAAGCATAATTTTGTTAAAGTAACTTGTGTGATTTCTACCAGGGGTTATTTTTAGCTTTGGTTGAAAAATCATAGCTAACACTTTTTCCCCAGTTCCTCCATTTCAGTAAAAATGACGCCATAGTTTTGTGATAAAAATTTGTGAACAATTTTGCAGTAAGGCAGTGTTTATTGGTGAAGCTCTTTGCTTATTGTTTACCTTCAGGAGAAGTTGTGCCTCCTGTGGCAGGTCCTACCACCCATGATCAGTCAAGCAAGGAGATGATTATCACAGTTTATAGCACTAAACAGCTACTTCTCTAAGTCTTGCAACAGCTGAGGAAGAAGTGAAAGAAATTATTTTTTGACTCTAAAGATATTTTAAAAATTAATTTGCTTCAGTTGATCTTACATAAAAAAAAATTATTTTCTAACATTTTATAACATTTATGATTTTTATAAAATCCAAATCTGAAGAAAATAAAATTTAAATTGTTGATTTTAGAACACTTAAAGAATTTATATATTTTTTTAAAAAATTAATATTGTGTTGAATTTCTCCTGATTCCAAGATATTTGGACAAAACAGGAGTTTATTTGGTGGCTTTGTATAGAAAGAATTATCACTTTTTTTTCCTTTTACAGACTGGCTTCACAGGAATTCCTAAATAAATTCTGCTAAAAATACTTCTTAATGATTTTTACCAGGCATTTACTCTTTCTGTAGCTTAGGGGGCCAGAAAGAGAGTAAGACCTTGGTGCATTCTTAGTCTAATAAAAATTGCATAGGTTCAAAGTAACTCAATATGAGCAAATGGTTTCTGTGGCTTTCAGTGAAGCTGCTCTGCTCAGGTATTCTTGTAACAGTATCTACAAGTTTATTGTCTCTTCAAGTGATTGATCCTTTCAGCTGACTCTGGTTCTTCCAAACAGTGAGCTACGACACTCAAGACTCCACAGGGAGCTAGGATTACATATCCATTGCAAAAAAAGTGAAACAGTAAAGGAATTAAATCTAAAATATGTTTGAAAAGAAATTAAAGTATATATAATATTTAGCATTATGTTTTTCTGCTAGCCATTACAATGAAAAACAAATACGTAATGATCCTTTCCTAAGATGTGGCAAATTTTCAATTTTATATGGTGAACTTCTGTTCTGGAATACTTTCAAGAAAAATAAATATTCTCATCTGTCCCAATTGCTCACAGAAATCTATGCAGAATCTAGTTAAGTCATCTACCTAGCTATTTATCTATTTGGAGCAGAATTAATTTCACTGCTTTTAGGAGCTTTTATTCTGGAGTACTCCTAGTTTTCACTTTATGGCCTTCAAAGACAAACCTCAGTAAAGAAAAAAATTACATATTGATATGGATAATTACCCACCAAAATATCAATAGGAAGAGAAAAAAGGCTTTTTTGGAGGTTGTGGTTCTTTAAGGATTCTTGGTTGGCAGCCCCTGAGTAATGAGAAAATGTCCAACTCAATAACTGTAAATTGGACTGAATCAGCTCACAGAGATGCAACATTGGAAGAAGTGCTGATTTCAGTTATTTCACAACCACTAGATGTATTATTATGAACTAAAAGTTAATCAATTCTGAAAGTAATCATGGAGCAAAATTGGGAAAGAAATGACATGAGTGGGGGTAAATATCTCCTCAAGTGTTGAAGAAGGACTCAGCAGATTATATAATTTTTTAAAAATTGTAATAGCTTATACCTTAATATAATATCTTAAACAAAAGAAAAATTCCTGTGTTAGTGAGGAATTAATTAGAAACACACATGCTGAGGTTGGTGACGGTAGTGGCAAACCACAATAAAGATATGCAAAAAACATTCTTGTAACTTTTTAAAATGTGCACTGAGCAGATTTAAAAACCAAAAAGGGTGATACATTTTTAAGGCTTGAATTTCCCCTTTTCTTCCCCCAGATCCGTCATCCATGTGCTATTCTTTGTTCTGGGAAGATGACCTCTGTCATATGTCTTAGATACTTCGGTTAGAATTAAACCACAAATTGTGAAAGGATAAGAAAAATTATATTTCTTCTTATTTTCTGCACAAGGTAGACTCATGGTTCTCGGTTTTGCACTCTCATTTCCTTTAAAAAGGAAAATTGAATTTCCCAATCTTGTTCTACATCTTTGTTCAATATAGAACTGAATAAAAACCATACCCTTGCTAAAACAGATATGCTGGCAAAGAGAATTTGGCAGTGCAGCTTACTGTATGTGGCAATTTGTTAACTAATTCAGCAGAGTTAATTTACTAGTATAGACTACTGTTCACCTCAACCTGGGAAAGGTAGGAATATCTTGTGTGCAATCAGGGTTTTTAAATGTAGAAAACCTTACCCATGGTCTTAAATTTCCCCTAACATACATAGGCATGAGACTTTTCTGTGATTTGGCACATGCTTCCTACACTGTCAGTATTTACATGCATTTTTCCTTAATTACACGTTAGTGTATGCAGTAACAGCAGTTGATAGCAAGTTCAGACCTTTATAACAACGCTCCTCCAAAGGAGAAATGTTGAATCTCTCCTTGAAGGAGAGATCTATTCTTAAAGGAACTAGAAGGAAGGAAATCAACCCCAACCCTGCACACACTTAAGCACCTGCAGAACTTAATGATGTGAATGCTCAGTTGGAGATCGATAACAAGCATTTAACATACAGCTAATGCTTGCTTCAGTGATTGCAAGGTCAAACTCATGTTTCCCTATTTAAGTAGTAGGAACACCTTAAAGACATGAGATAAATGCACTTGAGGACATCATTTTCATATGCATGATAATTTATGACAATAACTAATATTACAATTGAGGAAAATATTGGTGTTTCTCTGAGACTTTTATTTCTAGATCAAATAACACAATAATAATATATTTGCAAACTAAACATCAGTGGAAGTTATTTTGAAATTCTATTTTGCAGTGTATTTATATTTGCCTATATCACAATAAATCAAGCTCTGACTAATATAAACTAGCTGTATTCTTAATGCAAAAAGAAACCCTAAACAGAGTGAACCAAAAAACACCAACCCCCCAACTTTTGCTGCTTTTTGTTGCATCTCCAAAATACTTCTCTTACACTTCCTTTAATACACTTGTAATGCTACCACATTTCCTCATGTCAGATTTTTCCTGTCCCAAGCCATAAGCCGTCCACACAACCAGCAGCCACACAGAAAGAAAATTCATGTGGCCTAGATCACTCTATCTGCTTTTGTTATGAGCTTGTACAGTTCCATAAAATCTGTATATTAGAGCAGATATAAGGAGCAAAATACCTAATTTATTTCTACCCATGTCGCTACAGACATCACAAATTTCAGAATACCATTCTGTGCAAAAGATAAGAAAGGAAGGAAGTGCAGCTTGTCTCTGGGTGATGCAAGGAATAAGATGAAACAAAATTTAACCAAGAACCAAGCAGGAAGTTGAGCTGACAACGACATCTTGCTAGAGAAGAAAAATGGCAACATGCTGATTTTTGTTCTGGGGAGGCTGAGAGCTGGCTAACTTTTCCTGCACTCAGCAGGATGTAATTGCAACATAGCAGAGCAAAATGAACAGCCCATCCATAAGTGACTGCAAGAACATAGCTTTTTTTTTTTTTTTTTTTTTCCCCTAGTTCAAGCATTATTCTACTTGGCAATTCTGTGCTTCATTAAATGTATTCAGCCCTTTCATTTTTTTTCCTTTTTCCAATGCAGAGCTTGAATTAAGGCATCAACTCCTCCTGCATTTCTTGCCAGTACTCAAGACAGAAATATTTCACTAGAGACATGATGAAAGAGAGGATTCATTAGCAAGAAACATCAATATACATTTGTAGCCTTAAAAAACAATCATAAAGGAGAAAGTGGGCTGTATTCTTGGCATAAACAAATGTGTTCTTAACAGAGGAACACATCAAATTGTGTATAGTTTTTTTAATATCTATGTAATATTTCTTAATTTAGAAATCTTCAAAATCACACACACAAAAAGACCAGACTAAAATGATATAGAGTTTTACAGAGTATGCCTGGCCTAAGTTCAGAATAGATTGATTTAAAAGACTGGACCTGCAAGAACAGGTGGAAAGCATACTCACAGAGCTATGGTGTGACAAAGGCCACATATGTTATCAGAATTGGAAATAGTTGTGTGTTGAGAAGCTCCAGTACTGTCATTGATACACTATCAATGAAAAATAATACTAAAAATGTTGTAACATTCAAATGACAGAAATAATCATCATTCAGAGAAGTGTTGCACAGGACAGCATCAGAATTGACTAGTTATTTATCTACTAATCTGTACAGTATAGTTTTAAAGACCATGTAGAGGGTTGACCTTGGATGGCTGCAAGACCCATCTACTCTCTCACTGCCGCTTCTTAACAGAAGAGGGGAAGAAAATGAGGTGGAAAAACTTATGTTGAGATAAATTCATTTTAATAAGAAAAGCAAACGCTACACACAGAAGCAAAGTAAAATGATGCATTTTTTCACTACATTCCACCAGTAGGCAGATGCCCAGCCATTTCCAGGAAAGCAGAACCTCAGTACATATTGTGTGCACATGCTAGGGAAGCCTAAGTGACAACCAGCAGCCCCACTTTCTCTTCCTTTCTCTCAGCTTTCTTTGCTGAGCACAAGATCATGAGAATGTAGGAAATGTGTCCTTTGGTCAGTGGCTGTGTACCCTCCCAGCCTCTTGCCCACCCCCAGGGGGTGCAAAGAAAGCCTTGACAAAGTGCAATAGCTGCTCAGCAGTAGCCAAAATGCTGTGTTTTATCAACACCATCCCAGCCACAAAAGCAAAGCACAGAACTATATGCATTGCTATGATGAAATAAACTCCATTGAAGCCAGGCAGACAATCCCAGGAGCACACACATGGACAGTGAGACAGCATTATCCAAGGGTTTAAAGGAGATGGATGCAATTGGTGTTGAAGAGTATTGTGCTGATGTGCATATATGCATATTGTGCTCAGATGCATGCAAACAATCGATATGTAGTTGTCAAGAAGTAGCAAGCAAAAGGTGTCTCCCTATACTCTTTTTCTGCCTTGTCACCTTGAAATTGCTTGGACTGGAGAGAAAGTGTGATATTAAGAGCTATCTCACTGCTTCTGCTCTTTTGCACAGGAATCACAGCTGTGACAGCCTCAGTCAAGGTCAAAAAAATGAGAATTATTATTTCTCAGTAAAACATGTCCAATGTGAAGATTTAGAAAAATATTCAGCACATTAATTATTTTCTAGATGTACCTGCAGCCTGAGGAAATATACAAAAGATCAAAAGACACGAGCAACAAAGATGTCCAAAGTGAATATGCTCCAAAAGATAATGTTGTAGCTTGAGTATGTTGATTCTTCCCCCTCTTGCTTTTAAAGTAAGCTGCCTTCAGGCTTAATCATTATATATCAAAGAGAACAAACATAACAGAAAATGTTTTAGGGAGAATTTTCACACTTGAAGGTGTTATAAGGTGTTTGTTTTAAGGTCTGATTAAAAGCTTTTTTTCAAACCAAGTTTATTTCAGGCTTGAAATGAACATGAAAATATTTACCACACTGGTTTATCTTCTTGGAAAATGGACATATCTTTCTCCTTTCCTGTCTTCAGGTCTTTGTGGTCTGGGGACTGTGAGTGAGTCTGGGCCACTCTTTCACCTCTGCATCTCAAGGTCTATCTTGTTCTTTGATAGACATTTTGGGAGATAGAGAAAATTCAACTTGCCCACTAATCTCAGCATTAGAAGTGAAACAGCTCTGAACGCAGTTCAACAGTTTCTTATAAGTTCTAAGGACCACTCTTCTTTTTTCTTTCCTTTTCAGCATTTCTTTCCTATATCTGTGCAAGCAATTGTTAAGAAACCCAATAATTTAGGAGCTAATTTTCAACATTTCCAAAAGCCCTTGATCTCAACTCCTCTTGTGGAATTATGGATATGCAATTCATCTGGTTCACTGCCAGACCCTGGGTTCCAGCCACTTTCAGAGCATGCCTTCTGTCAGGCCAAGTTCTAAAGATGTCAAAGGTCCCTGCTCACCTAAGGAACTGTATAAATGAGCCTTCCCTGTCCCTTCCAACTGTGTGCATCTTGTTACATTTATCAGAAATCAGACAGGGTAGATAAACAGGGCTTCCCATTCCTCTGGATAGGATAGGTGATTCTAACCCTTTACAAGGTATTTCCTGATCTATGTCCTCTTAGAGCATGTGAGAAGTAATCTCCTGCTGCCTATTTTTCCAAGAGTCCAACTGTCATTGCCAGGTAGATCCAAATGAAAAATGTAATTCATTCTTCTGCCTACCCCTCAAACCTGAGATGAGTATCGATTAAAATCTGCATAGGTAACTTTGCATTTCCCTGCAAAAATTCACCTACTTCCCTATCCAGAAAATTGGGGGAAAAAAAAAAAGAAACTCAAAAAGAAAACTTACCCACTGCTTGGGGCACTGCAGTCTGCCTTCTCTCACCCCTAACTTTGATGCCTTATTTTCTTTTCCACAGGTTCTTGCATCTTTTACTTTGCAACTCATTTGAAGTGGATCTGCAGCTTTGTTCTTGTGTTCATATAGCACACAGTGAAGTGGCATCTCAGCGCATACAAAGGATTGCAGAGGAAACAGAAATACAAAGTTCTTATGGAATAATTTGCTAGAAAGTCTGCAGAGGCATCATTACCCAGTTTTGGGCTCAAAGCAGTCGTGGAGGAAGAGTCTCAGTGGAAGCTCTTGTACTCCACCCTGGCTGCCAAAAGAGTTCATAGAAAGTTTATAGCAAATAGTGCTGAGGGCATAGTCTAGTTTTACGGTTTTGGTCTTTTGGGGTTTTTTTCTAAAAATGTTTCAAGCTGACAGCAAGTCAAATTAGACTTTAAAACCTCGGACTCTATTGCAGTGTTTGTGTACTCTCCTCACAAATTATAAAATAAGTTTCAAAAAAGAGAAATCAGGTAAGTCTAAAGCCTCTCTCATTTCTCAGTTAATGAGATTTTTTTGTGTGCTTCAGCTTTCAAAAGCAAATTTTTAATTCTAGTGACAGTTTGCAATTTATCTTCTTTTTACAAATACTCTGGTTCTTATTTTGATCTTGACTAAAATAAATCTGTGTGATTCTGAGCCTTTTTCCGCACCTTCAGTTCCATTACAGAGTCTTTTTCAAACTTTCTAGGCCTGAAGTGTGGCAAATATTTGTATTTTCTGTTTGCATAGTGAGGGAAAACAACGATGACCAGTATGGTAAAATCTGAAAGAAATAAAAAGATCTTATTAGCTAGGCTGCAAATTCATAAGGCACAAGGCATGTTAACAGAACAGAGTGGAGAGTGAATAGAACAGACTGACCACCCACGGTCTGGGCTGACAAAATGTGTCTCTTTTTTACATTTTACCTTCTGTAAGAGGAACAGCAAAGAGGGAATTACTGAGTGGAAAAGTGAAGTAAATGAAACAGTTGCAATATTTTATAAACATTAGTTACATTTAGATCTGTAAACAGTTAGAGTCCAAGATTTTTTTTTTTTCTCTAAAAAGAAAGGGCAGTAACAGCTCCCTGAGAATTAAGCAGGTTTTGTGTTTTCATTCTGTAGGATGTTTGTACTAAATTAGTACGTGCTGAGACCAGAAAAACCCCTCGCTGATAGTTATAGTCTACTTAGAGTGATAGACACTGGAGTTGTGCATATTAATCAGTCTTTTAGAAAGGTAACCATCAGATTACCTATTTTTAAATTTACAAAGCTCCTATACCAGTATTTAACACTAAACATCATGGTAGGAATTTTTCTGTTGAATTATAAAAAATATTCAAAAGGCTCATTCCTGAATATTTACCACACTATAAATTTATTGTATCAGGACACTGATTGGACATCACAGAAAAAGATTTATTTTGAAAATACCTTAAAAATTATTTCTACCAATGTAAATTTATGTTTATTATACCATGTGATATTGCGTGCAGTGTAAAGAAAATCAGACCATGCTTCCTTGCATAATAGTGTAGGATTGCTGTAGGTGTAAAATAGAAGCGTGGTAGAGAGCAGCCATACACTATTAGCATCTCTCTATATTTTGACTGTTTTAGTTCTTCTGATGAAAATATTTCCTAATTAATAAATATGAGTCCAGATCGCTTTTCTTTGAATATCTCAGATAGTAATTAAAGCCAAATTGTATTAGTATTTACTAAAAAAAATAAGTAAGTTTTAGAGAATATTGAGATAATAAGGTGCACAATTGTCTACCAGATTTCTTTAGTGAACCACCGAATTATACCATAGCTACCCATTTTCATCCCTCTGTAAAATTCAAATATTTAGGTCTTTTAACAGGTTCAAATAATAATTTGAGTCTGGCCATAAGCCAAGTAAGATCATCACTATCAGACACAGAATTTCACTCCAATATTGCTCAATCATGAGGCTGAAAAGGGAATAGAAACCAGAAACGTAGCTATAATATTGTTTCTGTATTCATTGTAATTTTTTGAACACTAAGAAACAGTATTGGGAAAGAAAACAGAAAAATATGTGAAAGAATACACAATAACTCCTGGAAATTCATAGAAAATAATATATTACAAGACGCTTAAAGGTTCTGTTTATTGAAAAAGCTTAAAACAAGATGCAGAGAATGGTTTGATTGCCATGTTTTCAACAACTTTAAAACACACTATTCCAGGAGATTCAAAAGTTCTTAAACCAGTAGATATGGTTATAAATAGGTATCAAAAATTTGAGTTTGAAAGTCACACACAAATAAGAAAAATGAAAGGTATCATTAGTATTATTTTTTTTTAAAGATGACTGATTATTGACTAGTGAAAGGAATGTAACATTTTCAAAGATTCGGTGCTTTAGGGAAAATAATGCATCAAATACAAATAGTTAGACTCAGTACAGGAATAACAGTGCAAAATATAGCATTTCACTTACATGATTTGATGACTCTTGGCATCAGGATATAAAAAGATGTAAGATGTAGCCAGTAACTACATGGAGTTATTGGAGTGTTTTCAACAGAAAATTCTCTCTAAAAAGGGTCCAGAGTAAATGATTCTTCAGGGCCACATAACAGTGATTTACTATTACAATGCAAAAAAAGATCAACACAAATATCTTCCAGCTCTGGATCACAGTGTTAGAAGGTGTCCCTGTCCATGGTGGGGGGATTAGAATAAGATGTGATTTAAGGTCTCAAACCATTTCATGATTCTGTGATTCTATGTCCCAAGATACTTTAAAAGAAGCTTGATCATAGATTTCTATAGGCTATATTTAGCAGTGTATTTAGATTTTCAACAAGATTTTACATTACTTTCTTCTCCTAAAATGAACCAAAAATAGGATAGGGGTATGATCTCAATCCTAGAGTCAGGGAAAATTGCTCTTATGCTAGCCAATACTTTGAAGAAGGATCAATACTGTTTTGCAAAGTGATTTTAAAATAATTCATTAGATTATATCTATATATCATATTAAAAAACCAAATATTATTATCATTAAAGAGAATCAATAGTAATTTTAGATGAACTACAGATTAATAGCTAGCTATGTGACCAATGCAGCAGGTTTTTGTCTATGCCAATGCATAGACAAGATTTACATACACTATACATAATAATAATATCTTCAGAACAGACAATCGTATCTCTTATTTGGGTTCTGGTGTTTTACATTCACTTTTTCAAGTCAATATGTGGTCATCTACTTGCAGAAGACTTTCATTAGAACCTTCTATCCTAGTCTCAGTCAGTGACCTATGCATTCAAGGCAGAAGCTTCTCCCTTACATTAAGAAGACTCCCTTTACCCAGCACCAATGTACACACCTTTTAATAAATAATAATAAATACACTATTGCAACTATAACTTTTCTTTGTTTCCCAACATGTTCGAGCTCACATGATGCTTTTTAAAAGGAAAGAGAAGCAAACAGGACTACCCCACAGAATACCATTGCCAGAAAAACTCTCTTTCAACAGGAGGGCTACCTCTTATTTAACCCTTTCTCACTTTGATTTAGTAAATAGTTACTAGACTTTATAGAAACTACACCTGCATGTACACCACCAGCTATCACAGTGCCTTAGGCTTCTTTACCTTCTTTTTCCTCAGTTCCTTTGAGCTTCAATCTATCTGATCTCAGTTTGGATGAAGAGAACTAGTCTTTTTCTTTAATATTGTACCCCCTACAGTGGAGCCTGTTTTCGTTTGATTTTTTAAAGCTGCCTGGTTTAACACTGTATTTTCCAAATCTGTTATAGATCCTGCCATAAGGATTGGAAGTAAAAAAAGATTGTTAAAAATTCCCTTTCCCTTTACTCTTCTCCTTTTCACCCTGTCAAATCCCTGTCCTCTTTATGACTGTAGTTATGTTTCTGCTTCCTGCTGTTTCCGAGCTACCTTCTCTGACGTGGAGCTTATGTCAGCAGCCTTAGATCCCCAAAATCAGTGTCTCTGCTTTCCTAACCTGTTAGTGATTTCAAATACCACCTCCTTCAGATCTCCACTTGTCTGTGGACGCTCAAGACTGCTCAATAGTCAGGTGCTTTAATTACACATCCTGAATATATTCTTTGTTTCTATAATTAGCACTCTACTTTTAGGACAGTTACAAGACTAGCCACATTTCCTTCTCTGTAATTTTGATGAAAAAATTAGGGCAAAATAAAAGCAATATTTACTTGTATTCATTTGAGCATTTCAGTCTTATGCATCTTTTTGCTAAATGTGTTAAACATGTCTTTGCTAAACACGGAACTACTAGGCAGGGAATAATAAAAACAGCAAAAATAAGTTTAAACAATAATTTATTCTTAGCTCCCAATTTAGAAGTAAAATGCATTTCATTCCTTCCAACACTTCATCACTTCCAACACTTTCATAGCTTACTTTCTAGCCCCGATGTTGACTTCCATAATCCTGAGAAAAGCACATTCCTCTACTCCAGCAATGTCTTCCCTTTTTAACTTTTTAGATGTTTCATAATCAAGTATCCACAAAATATCAAAACAGAGTCCAGTTTAAATAATTTTCCTTCTGCAAACACCAAATAAATGATAAGATACATTCAGCTGGATCTGGATCTGTCAGAGGCATAGGGGCAGCTCACACCTTGTTCAAGGCACTGAGTGCAGGACATACAGGATTCACGTCCCACTCACACATTGAGAGTAAGGCTGATACGCATTGCAGTTGTAGGTACACCAGCTGGATATGTTTAATGAAGTTAAAGTTTTGCTTTTCATTTAGAAAAATATAGAAATTGAAAGAAAAAAAAAATTACAAAGCAGTATTTTTTACCCCCCTTGCCTCACGTATTGAGCTGACAGATAGACAGTTTGTGTGTCCTCTCTGCAGTGCCATTTTTCCACTGGTGCCTAGACTAAATTTTCATTTGGCAAAGTATTTAGATTGCTCCTTCCATTTTATTGTGACATTGATTTGGACAATAGAAATTAACTTCACAATGCACTGAAAGATGAGCCTTCTACTTAGGAGATAATACCACAGTAGCAAAGATAACTTTGTGGTTAAGTTACTCAACAATGTTTTAAAAGATTTTGATTTAGTTTCTGGCTCTGACACAGCCCTCTGTGTCTCTGAGCTAGACATATCTATATCTCAGCTGTACACGTTTAACTTGCAGTTTGCATAATTTCCCTGAGTTTTTTGGAAGTGTACACATGTATTACATTATACAAATGCAAATTTGAGAGATCTAGATAAGATTTTGCTTGGTATTAGCAAATGGGGATAAAGATCCCATTGCAGCTTATATGTGCTAACTTATTTTTATATATATGTACTACTTTGATCTCAATTCTGTGTCAATAAATGTTGTTTGTTTGTTTAATATTAATGCTAAAAGCACACTTTTAACATTACACCAAATCAAAAAAATATGAAAACTCCACTTCTCTCCAGAGCCTTTCTAATCTTATGATCAAAACATTTGTCTTCCATGTTTGCTTTAATGCCATTCTCATGCCCTACACTTTGTCCTGACAGCCCTGTGTACAAAGAAACTTCTATTCTTGTCCTCTCTACCCCACAGTTCCACATTCTGCTTCCTTCAAACTTTAAGCATGTTTAAGTTTCATCTACCTTGTGGCCAACTACTGAGCTGGACACGCTTTAATTTGTTGTGATACTTGTGAGTTTAATCCAAACTTACTCTTAGACAGAAAAAAGCATCACCACTGCCATCACCACCACCAAAAAAACCCCACCATACCAAATAACACTTGTCCAAAACAAGCAAAAAAACCCAAAAACCTAAAACAAAAATCCAGAAGAGTTTTGTAGATCTAGAAATGTATTTCTATTCACAATATGCAATTAAGTATTGCCATTGCCAAAAGCAATTATAATTTGAAGGCATTTGTGTCTTGCTAAAACTTCTCTTCAGACCCTATAACTCTCATCTAAAGTGAATCTCTTCTCTCATTTTGTATTTGTTATTGTCAATATGCCCGTCAGGATTTACTTTTATTTTTCCAGTGCTTTATTCTAGTGAAAGAAAGCACAGAGAGGCTGTGATTTTGCAGATCATCCTGCATAGGATAAACTATAAGTTGTTCCAGTGAATGTCAAGTGACAAGTAATATATACTATTACTTCTGTGCTTAAGATTAAACTCTCTTGAAAGTTTTTAACAAGGTAGAAGCGATTTGTTTTCATCTTGGTTTCTTAGTTAAGTATCTTGACACGTACATTTAAACATCTGTTATTTTAGGGAATTTCTCTCATTTATGCTCTGTTCATACAATCAAAATACACCAACTTAAATGTCACTTATTGAACCTCCAAAAACAAGCGTGTGATTCCTCACTCAGCTAATAAAACTACCCAAACAATATTTCATTCTGTCAAGTTCCACTTCTATTTGATAAAAGATGTAACATATGTATTTATCATTTGATTTTCTGTAAATCAGAAGCTTCATGTTAACCATGTTGAAAGTTATAAGGACATAGATACACCTGCATTTTAACTCTTACATGCTTAAAAACTGTTTTGTTCATAAAGAGATAATCAATCTATTTTTACTCTGACAATAATAATAGTTATATATAAATAATATATATATAATAATATATATATAAATATAGTGGTTTTTATGGCATGTATGGGTATTCAGCATATTATTATATTAGTGGGGGAGATACTGCAAGGCAGGTATATCACCAAACTAAGGTACCTAATGAAAGTAGTATGTGTAAACCCCTCAGCCAACATTCCTCTGATGTGAC
The DNA here is from genome assembly GCA_024362935.1 of Setophaga petechia. Classification (NCBI taxonomy): domain Eukaryota; kingdom Metazoa; phylum Chordata; class Aves; order Passeriformes; family Parulidae; genus Setophaga; species Setophaga petechia. The sequence goes on from JANCRA010000008.1 coordinate 16,036,242, forward strand.
AGGAAACATTCTGATTTGGAAGTTTAGGTGCCCAAGAGGAATCAAAATTCATCTTCTGGTTGAGACAGAAGGGAAGCACAGAGGCAAGAGAAGGACTAAATCCAGTTTGAGCTCTCACTGCGGGAGTTGGAACAAAAGTCCCAGTCAGTCTTCTCCAAAGTATTGCAAATGGTGTAATCATGAAAATGCAGCAACTGATCAATAGTGAGGACCTGAAGTCAATTTATGCAAGATGCTATCCAGTTTAGATTCAATGTAAAATCATGAAATGTTAAAGCTCAAACACTTATCCAGAAATTGTGATCAATCAAATCATTATCCCTTCAAAATTTTATGTCTAATAAAATGTCTCTTTATGTCTCTTTGTCTACTGCAGACCAATTTGCATATCATCAGCCAATTTTTCCCATGAGTTTATTTATGTGATTAAATTGAAATGTTTAAAAGGACATCACTGTATCTGGTGTAACTATTCCAATATCAAATTATGTAGTCAGGGGGTGAGGGAAAAATGCTGCACAATCAGTCACTTCCACAGCCAAACTACTTATTGTTATAACATGGTTGTCTACAGTTAGACTCATAAAGCTGTGTGATACACATTGAAGTGCAGGCTGAATTTCAAGTGTAATAGAAAACTGCTGTTTCTGCAGATTTCAACAAGATGTACAGACAGAGGAGTCCTTTATCTACAGCAGTTTACAAGCTTTAAAGGGAGCAAAGACAAAGCCTAAGAGAAAGGATGATAGCCTAATATGGAACACATTAATATAGATTCAAAAGCTTACATTGGACACAAAATTGATTTAACTTGGATGCTGAGGACAAAGACTGGCCAGGATGTGTTTTGAAAAAAAAATCTGTGCAACAGTAACAAAAAGAGAAATATACTTAGAAAAAAAATACACACAGATGGAAAAAGAACAAAACCTTTTTGTTGCTTTTGTTTTCTTTTAATTTCATTCCCACTGAAAGTGGTGGAGCAGACTGCCCTGAGAAGTTGTGATGTCCCCCTCACTGGAGATATTCAATAACTGTCTGGATGCAATTCTGCTCCATGTGCTCTGTGATGGTCCTGCTTGAGCACAAGTTGGACCAGATGACCCACTGTGGTGTCTTCCAACCTGACCCATTCTGTGATTCTGTGATGATTTTTGCTGCCTTGTCTATATGCTTATACTAGTCTTTTGTCATGATATCAGAATGTTTGCTGAAGGAAGTCGCCACTTCAGTCTGGCAATTTTGCTGTGTAGTTTTAGTTTGTGTATCAAGGGTTATTTTGGCCTCTCTTCTCCAAACACCTCTCTTCTTTCCAGTGAAGTCCTTCAATGTTTTTCCAGGATGGTCAAATTTTTTTCTTTTGGTTATCAACTTCACATACGTGTCTCAAAGTTGATACTGCAAAGATGTCTGTAGAGGAACTGTTCAGTCCAGCTACTAGAACTTCACTGGTTGTAGGTCCTGTTATAACTTTTAAAAGTCCATCTGAATTCAAGGATTCATGTTTTAACTGATTTGACAGTTTTAACTTTTAACAGATTTAACATTTTTGTGCCCTGTCCTCATTTTCTGATTGTAAGTCAGTAAATAGAGAAATTCCTTAAAAAGAAAATAAAATTTCATATTAAAAAAGGGATCAGAAGTCAACTTAATATCTATTTTTATAAACAATATCAGTCTCTGACTGTCTTAAAAGTTTTGCTCTACATATGTTGAGACTACTGGCTTGTGCTCCCAGCCTTTATGCAAAAGCTATTTCTGTTGCCATTGAGTCTTGTCAAACTTCAGCAGATGAAAATACCAGTATGCCTAAGATTTAGAGGATCGTTCCCATTTTTACCTGGCTGATAAATAAGAGAAAACGTTTTATGCATGCTCTCTTTAACAAAACAAAACAAACCAACAGCAAAAAACCCACCACAAAATAAAAAAAAATAAAACAAAAGCGCAAAATCAAAACAAGCAAACAAAAAAGGAAAAAAAGCAAATAAAAAACTCAAAACAAAATAAAAAATTCAAGGCCTTCTATCTGAATATTATGACAGCCTCTTCTTGACCACTTTAAATATATTAATATTGATAGACACAGAAGTAATATGATACATAATGAAATGATGAACATACTACTGAGAGCATCATCACTGAAGAAAGCCACAAGCTCAGGTACTCAGATTTGCTTGGCAACTGGGGGAGAGAAAAAAGAAAATCCTAATAATTTAGTCCTAACTTACAGTCTAAAATATTTTTGTATTTGTGTATTCTACTGTCGTTCAGAAACACACCAAGGTTTTGTCATTGATTTTCATATCTTTTTGGCAGCACTTTTCTGATACCAGAGTCTGGGAGAGGAAGGAAAACTGTGGTCTACGTTGTGGACAGTAGTTTCAGAAAGCACAAAAACAACTGCATTTCCAGTTAGTTTCAGCAAAAGTTCAAAAAGTGCAATGGAGTAAAATAAATTCTGCTGAAGGGGATGAATCTTGGTATTGCTGGACAACACAGGAACATATTGGCTCCCCAGTCAATGTAGTCATGGAACAGACGTTTCAAATGTGACAGCCAGAACCATCACATCTGGGGATATGGAGTCGCTGAAAACCATCCCCATTTGAAAAATGGATCTCTCAGAGCTTGATTTCTCCTTTTTTCTAAGCCACGTGGCTTTGTTCCAGCTCTTGGTTACAGCTTTCACATTTCACCATTGACCTTACTTGCAGCTCCTTTCACTTAAAGATGGACACTACAGGGGAACTAACTCTCTCTGATGTACCAGGGGAATCCATTCTATTTTAATTCCCTAGAAGGTAGCTTGATTGCCTTGGTATGCTACTGGAACTTTTTGATCGTGTATGTTAACACATGAATATATAATTACTACTCATTCATATTGGAAGGAAAACATTTGTAATTCAGATTAGGGTTTTTTTAATCTAATATCAGTAACAGTAAATTTAACTTCACCTGTGGCAAAAACTTCCATATTTTATATTAAAACTAAGGCATTGGTACTTCTGATTTTGATTCATTATAGACTTTTACTCTTTCAGCAATCAGAGAAATCTTTGTTTCAATATTTATTTCAATGAACCCTCTCTCATTTCACTAGATGGCACATCAACAAATGGTGTTTTGGTGTCAATTTTTTATTGACAGTGACTCAGAAAACTCACTGTGTAAGAGTAATCATGGATCTGGATCTTCTGAGATAGTTAAAGGAGAAAAAAGATTCTCCATGTTAAGTAATATTAAATTACCATGTCAGCATTGCTTATAATTTATGTAAAAAACAGTGAATCATTTCATTAATTTCACTTAACCACTGTTTCTACATAATCTAAAAATTTTTCATAATATGTTTATGCAAAGTAACAAACAAATGTTTATAGTTTGGACTCCTTTTTCCATTTTACTCTAGTGAAGACTCCAGACTTAAGTTGGCCCTAGAGAGCTCAGTCTGGGTGACTAGACATGGAATTTTTTGTACCCACACACCTACAAAGGCTGCTCAGCAGTCAATTTACCCATGTAAATCCCAGTTAATGGCTTCTCCAAGGCAGTTTTTCAGATGCATTCAATATTTGACACCTACACTGCCTCATTCACTGGTATGAGGCATTTTTCTGTTCCTTCAGCATGAACTGTTTGACTGGAGTGTTCATACACATTCAGCAAGAGATTATCCCAGAATACTGATGTAACCATAAGCCTTAGGTTTATATTGTATCCACATCCGATATTTTCCTGGTCCCAAGAATTAGTCCTAAAGAGATAATTGCAGCTGAATATAGAATGACAAATATTTCAGACGAAATAGCTTACTGTGTTGATGAATATATTGTTGTATGCTAGACTGAAATAAATTTTAATTCTAAAATTACCATATTAGAACCTTAATTGTAAAACATATCTTTCACTCTTGCTTAATGATCACTGTATGAGCATCGACAAATGCTCCCCATCATTATAATTTCCTGTAACCACACATAAGACGATAAAGTGAAATAACCTAAAAGGCAAGTTAAATAGCCAAAGCAGATTTGTTCCAGTATAATTTTACTTAGTTACCCATGTACCATAGCTATCAACTGTGGTGATTGGGTAAAGCTGGATTTATTTGAATTTATGCATTTGGGATCAGTACTGTAACTTCCCTGCAGGCATTCTTACCCCTTCTTCATGTGGCATAAACCTGTAGATTACTTGTATTTAATGTATGCCCTTTTCCTAGCACTTTCTATTTTTTTGTCTGTCTCTTTCATATCAGCATGTTTTCTTCAAGGCCAGTCACATGGAAGCTCTGCTCCTGATGATTGAGATTCTTAAATCACCATGCTTTCATTCTGTGTACATGCACTGTGCATACATCTCACCTCCTCTTGAGAGCCTTCAGAAATGAACACAAAATTCACACCAGTCTTTAAAAAAAAAAAAAAAAAAAAACAAAAAAAACCCACCAAAAAGCAGCATACATTGAATCTGCTTAAAAGAATTTTAAAAAATATTAAAGACAAAGTGTAATTAAAAGCAGTAACCTTTTTTAAAACCTTCTTTGACCACTTGGTGCCTCATTTCTCCATTGGTGTAATGAATTAACAATACCAGGTCTCTTCCAAGTCTGATTCTTCATATATCCAAGTATCTTGAATCTGTCTGGGGATTTATTCTTTTGGGCTTCATTGGAGTTATAAAATTCATATTAAAAAAATGTTTGTTGCATCTTATTGGTGATATATGTGAGTCTGGCCTCATAACTCCTGTTTCAGAGAGCCAGGCATGAAAAAGAAAACAGACAATACTCTCATCTTAATGCAGTATTTCAAAATTCTGTGTAGAACCTGTTCAAGACTGAAAGCATTAAATAAAACTGAATCAAAATCACTCAGATTTTTGCTACAAAACATATATACTTTAAAATTATTGACTAATGTAAAGTGTTGCTGCCTGGGTGGGAGGAGGGTGGGCTGACAAATAGCAACAAGCAACTAGTAATTACATATTTCATTCTGATATCCAGGGGCTGATAATTCATATATTAGCTGCAGGAAATTGAAAGAATAGATGACTACTGCTGTCAAAACTTTGTTTAGTTACTGTTTGTGTATTTATATGGTCGCAAAAAGGTCAGTAGGAGTAAATTTTGCATTTTACAGATTTTCACTATAATTATATATCCAAAATACATATACAAATTGGATTTTATTAATTTTATGAATCATTCATATGATTGTACAAATTTTATGAAAGTAACATTATGATTGAGGTACGCCACTTAAACAAACACTAAAATGGAAAAAAGATGTATTTTTTCTTCCTCCCATCTTTCCCTCAACATTAGTATTTTGAAGCATAATAAAAGGAAGCTCAATTGCCTGGTTTTCGGTGTCTGAAAATTTTTGCTTTTGAGCTTCTTTCGACTTATATGCCTAAATTTGTAGAAGCCAAACTTCATTATACCATCTGTGAAAAAATGGTAAAAATTTCTATTTCTCTGTTTTACCAGAGAAACCTAACTGTTGGACAATTTTCAGAAAATTGTTACCCCAATTAAACAATGTACTTTTACTTAAAAGCAACCATAAAAATGAGAAAATATTGATAACTCTGAGAAGATATTTTTGCTAAAATAGCCTGTAACTTTTTAATGGGATTGAATTCATCCAAAGACAGTACAAATCCAAAGCTCTTTGATGGCATTTCAGCATTCTTCCTGAAATTTGTAACAACTGTAATAATCCTGATGATAGAAGCCACTTGCTTGTGAATAAGGCCATGCTGCACACTCTGGCCTCTCATCAGATCTGAAATAGTTCAGCTCTCTAGTGTTATGAAATAAAAATATCTCAAGCAACACTGACTGATGATCCCTGTCATAAATACAGAAATAATCAGTAGTGCCTGACTTGGAGATTAGAATACTATGAACATATGTAGCTGCAAATTGCAATTTATTAATTAATCTTGATTCTCTTATTATTGGCACATTCAGACCATCATTACTTCTATTTGTCAAAGCTTAACATGAGTTTACCTTTGAGCACTTGTTCTGACACAACTGTTAAGCACTAGATTTTGTATGTGCAAGTGCCAACACTCAATTAAAAGTCTGGCAGGGCTTTTTAATCAGTTTTTAAATCATGTTACAAGTAAAACAACATATACAAATGTCACACTAAGACTACTTGGTAATGTATCCTACACTACTTCAGACAGCAACCAAGCAGATTATGCACATCATTTAATTATTTACACAGATGTATCAGAATAGATGTTCCTCATCTCCACCAATGCCTTGTCTGAAGATAAAAGGCTAAATTAAAATCACATTACTCAAAAGCAAAGAGCAAACAAGGAACTTGAAAAATAACAAATACCAAAGAATACTAATTTCAAATATTCCTCTGACGCCAAAATGGTGGAATACACTTATTTTAAGCTTTCCAAGATATTCCACTTGGCACAATGAAGCAATTAGAGAAATTTTCACATTAAAGGAAATTTTAGGGAAACCATTTGTAATGGAGGCTGTAAGAAAGAACTGAATAATCACCCCAGCTATGAACTGAATATTAAAACTGAGGTTTCAGTATTGCTGAAACCATTCTGCTTGAGAAGTTTGCTAATCAAATAGTCAAGCCAGAACAGCATGGGGACACAGATATTGTGCGTAGTGTTTCTTGTCACACTGTTAATTTTCTGCAGAGTCTCTAACCCTTCTGTTTGAGACTCAGCAAAGGACATAATGAATCTTCTGTCAGCTCTTGAATTTTTTGCTGTCACCAGAAGTGGTTCATACACAATTGTGTTGCTCTCAATGCTTAACATCTGAAAACTTTAACAACAAAATTCACAAGGAGTGTTAAGTGCCGTACAAGTTTGGTTAGACAATGAAAGTGGAAATTAAAGAAATCTAGAATTCTTTTTTACTAGTATTTTTTTGTTGTTACTACTCTGAAATTTAAAAATAGAAATCATATATCTGATTCAGCTAGATAGGATTCCAATTTTAAGGTGCCTAGGTATTTTATTTGCCACCATAGTCAATGTACATAATGTTTAATTTAAATCCCAAATTAAAAAATACCCCCAAGAATCCTCTAGCTTTCCAGTTCATGGCATGGATATTTTGGACTGTTTGGTTTCTGTAGGTGGTAAGTTTTCAGAATGATAGTAATAAATTAGATAGATTATAATAACTTACAAAAGGATTTCAAATGCTAATGCAATTGTCACTGTATAAATGCACTTGCGGAGCTCACAAGGCAGTTTTCTGACATGCATGGAATGAAGAAGACTACAACTAAATGTCACATGTGACTTTCTCAAAACATTCCACAAGCTTACCTTGAGAGAGTTTACAGGTACATCATTCTAACCTTATGTATTTGTAACCTTCCAGAGTATATCTTACTGGCAACTAAATTCTCCATAGCACAGTATTCATATCCCACATCCAGTGATTTAAAATATGTGCTAACAGGAAATGCACTGTTATGCTCCAGGTAGCAAATAGTTCTGAATTTTAATTTTAAAAGCAACATCAACTGAAATTTTATGATTCCAGTTGTTTCAGCCAGCACAGCATGTAGACTTCTCTTTTTTTTCTCATTATTACCTTTCTGGGTTGCTGATACACAAAGAATCAATCTGTCTCCTCCCCATTAATTCCAGCTCAGCAACTTCCTGTCTCAAACTGCTGTGTAAAGCTGCTGGGTGATGTCAGCCAGCTGGTTTTCACCTGACAGAAGATGACCCCAAGGCACTTTCCTTTTGTATATGGACTTTCCATTTACAAAGCCTGCGTAAGCTGACTTATCTGGACCTCCAAGACTAAACTAGGGCATCTCTTTGTCAGAACTAAACATAACAGGTAAAATGATGTTATGCTGGTTTTGGCTGGGATAGTTATCTTCCTTCTTTGTAGCTGTTATGGGGCCATGTTTTGGATTTGTGCAGGAAAAAGTGTTGGTAACTCAGACAAGTTTTCATTATTGCTGAGCAGTGCTTGCACAGAACCAAAGACTTTTCTGCTTCTCACCCCACCCATCATCCAGGAGGCCCAAGGAGTTGTAATGTGACAGCCAGGATAGCTGACCCCAACTCTCTAAAGGGTTATTCTATGCTCTATGGCACCACCCTCAGCACATAAATTCTCAGGGAAAAAGGTGACCAGCAGCTGCTGCTTGGGAACTGGCTGGATGTAAGTCAGCAAGTGGTGAGCATTTGCATTGTGCATTGCTCATTTTTTGTATATTCTAATTCTTTTATCATCATTATCATTAGAATATTTTCTTCTCTTTTCTGCTCCACTGAACTGTCTTTTTTCAATCCATTAGTGTTCTCACTTCTACACTTCTTATTTCCACCCTCATGCCACCCGAAGGGAGTAGTGAGTGCTGGCTGGAGGAAAGCTATAACAGTTATATTGGTGTCTCTAAAAATTAATATCTTTAAAATAAAACAAAAATAAGGACCTAAGGATCTCTATAGAATGACAAGATTAGAGTCCACCAACAAGAACAGAGGGCTAACTGCACATAGTGTCAGAGCTGCTGAGAGAAATGCTGAATGAGAAATCAAATGAGAAATCAAAACCCAGCTAACACAGAAATGTCCATTGCTTGCCTTCAATATGAACCATGTATAAGTTTACTTGTTGCAGTTGTCTGTAGCCTAGAACCTCTACCTGGGACAGAGATGGGCTAGAATTTGTATTTTAGAAGGGTAAAATGTTTATTTAACTGTATTTATATTAACACTACCACTGGCATTTGATATACAAAGAGTGGGAGAGGGCTGAGTGCTCCTTTGGTGAGGTTCCCCAAAGCCTGGGGTGTTTTGTTGCCTTCCAGTTGAAGTGCTACCCTGGCACCCATGGGCACTAGTACATAAGCAGTAATGTATGACAGCAGTTTCTGAAAGAGGCTTTACACATGTGGGTGATTTGGATTTGATTTTTTTTCTTTTTTTGTGGCCTAGGAGATATGAAAAACATTACTCTCAGTCAGCTATAGATTAATGTCCTGGTTTCTAATTTCCCTTTTAAGCAGTATCCTCATGGCATCATAGTTATTGTGGTGTCAGTTATTGCTCCTACCAAAAATGTAATTTTAAATTAAATTAAAAATTAGTATTAATAAGAAAAAAACCCCCACCAAATTATATTGTCTAAATCTCTTGACTGGGAAAGAAAGAGTCACTGAAAGTTATTGTCCTTCATGTGCATTTTACCTAGCTAAAAAAGACAGCTTTTTTTAAAATGTAATTGCTGATGTAAGCAGAAGTTTGGAAACCTGGCTATCATTTCATATTCCCCTGGGTAGATCTACAGTGCATGTTTTCTCAGCAGGACAAATAAGCCAGCACAGATATGTGTGCATTTATTTCCCAAGCTAGCAACAATCCAAACCAGCCACCCCCAGATTCCTCACAAAGAATGTAAAGAAAATTTACTCTGTAAAATAATACCAAAGGACTTTCTTTGATATTATTCCAAAAGCAGCAAAAGGTGAGTAGTCCAGAATTAAAATGTTACTTAATGTTTACTGCATTGCATATCCTTATAAGGATATAAAAGTAAGAGAGTGGTAGGTAAATCCAGCAGGCCTCCCCTCCCCACCCTCCAGCCCCTCTGAAATCCATTCCATTCAGCCCCTCTGAAATCCCCTCTCTTGCAGGAGAGGGGAGAGGTGAAGGGTAATTGAAAGGGGAGAGCTATGCTTATCAAGAAGAAAATATGAGCAAAATACAGACAAAAATATGGTACTAAAATAGTAACTTTTGTCAGTAATGAGTATCAAAGATTCTTTTTAAACAAGTTGTTGTGGAAGGTGAAAAGGAGCAAATATATTCCATGCCTGTATATAGAAAGAGTTATCTTGCATAACTCTGTCACATACTTTCAGTCCAGGTATGATTGATGCTAACAAAACCACTATTTTTGTGCTACTGCTTATGTCTGTTCACCAAATTAAATTTAAATTATATTAGTAAGATGGGAAATGTCTTTGTGCTGTTACTCCAGCCAGCACATGTGCTTCCCTACTCTGGCAATGCCAGAAAAGTTGAAGGGTAGATAAGAACTAGTGTAATTGTCACGGTGAGGTTTATTCCAGCTGTTTCACAACCCACATCATGCACAGATCAAAGGGTTTTAAAAAGAATATTGAGTTCAGCTTCATACATTTTGCAGATGCTGAAGCAGAGGCAATGTGATTCTCCTCACACTGCAAAGTCCGTCAGCAAGGCAGCAATGTTCACTGCTCAACCTTGCAGCCAAGTCCTGGAGACACAAGAGCTCAAGGTGCAGCATGGCTCACAAGGGAGGAACTGGCCTTGAAAATGCCAGCATTGAGCAATGCCTTTGCTTTCAGCTCCCCAAAGCCACTGCTGTGCAACAGACTGAAGCACACATGCCAGCACACAGATGGGCCACCTGCCAGGGTGAGGGGAACTGGAGAGGGGAGGCACAGAGTTTGTGCAATGGCTGAGCCAAGAACATCCACAGCCCCAGCTAAAGGAGCAGCAAGGAAACAGCCCTGCAGAGGGACGCTTACCCAGGATACAACACTGAGATGGCCTAGTGGCTATCAGAGCAAGTGATAAGTGTGACACAAATGTAGGGAGAACAGAGGACCTGGCCAGGCACTAAGGACCATGACTATCATGAAGTGTCAGATGTTAACAGATCAGAGTGCGCATTTGCATATAGTCCAGACACACTTTCTGCTTTGTTTACAAATGCAAAGAAAATGCACTTAAAGCAATGTCTCCCAAATTGCCTTAGGTCAACACCAAGTATCACATACACAGCAACATTTCTGAGGGCAGTTGCTGTAGCCATTTTGATAGTTTGTGGATCCACATGCAGATAATTCAAGCACATCCATCAAAGTTTAGGCCCTTGTCTGCTTTTCTGCTTAGTGGGTACCAACACACATGATTCAAAGGTCATTTATCACCCTCAGAGTAGCTGATGATTCCTCCGCTATTATTCTCCTGAAAGTGTTTTGGTTAGTTTGACTGCATATTACTGGTCTACCTAGATGCTGATACTGGTTTTATTCTGGGCTTGACAATAAATATAAACTCTTTTCAAGGGTGCGTGTTTACACGTGTATCAAATGAAATATATCTTGATATATTCCACTAGTGACATTTATAAATTAATTTCATCGAAGTGCATTAAATATATACCACTTAGATCCCTGAAAATTATAGGGAATCCAGTCAGAAGGTTTGATGCATTGCTTATCAGCATCCTAAATTGTAGCATAGTTAACCATGTCTTTAATTCCCTGAAGTTTTATATGTTGCACTTCTCTGGCATGAATTGTTACAGGCTATAGAGACATTTCAAAGACGTGTTTATGATCTTAGGTATTCATTTAACTCTACTCTAAAATCAGACTGCAGCACACAGGTGTTCCACTTAAACCTCCAACCCATGCATATCCCTGCAGACACATTCACTTACTTGCCTAAAATCTTTAGAGTTTTGTGACTTAAATTTCAAACTTGGCAGAGAGATTCTGATCTTAGAGATAATCAGCTCATTGATCCAGCTGGAATAACACCACATGCACACAAATTAAGGTTTCAAATTCATCTCAAGGCCTTATAATTGCTAGATCTGATGGGGTGGTAATGCATGGTAGAAATTGAGTAAAGAACCAGGACTGCCTCTCCTGGCATGCTCTGCAGTTAGAATGTTTTAGGCATAATATAATGTGAAACTGTGTCTCAGTTAAAAGTCAATCAAGAGACAGAAATTCGTAGGAAATCTGGCTTCATTAGTTCATTAGCTGTTCACAGAATCCCTTGTTTATACTGAACACATATTGCAGGCATCAAGAAATATTTGCAGCAAATCATCTGTTTTTAAGAGCTGAGGGTCTGCTGTGACTTTACCATCCTTCCCTTCCTCCATCATGTACCTATAAATGCAACTGCACTCTTGCACATTTAGCTTCAAAAGATCCAGAGAGAATATATCCACAGAACAAGCAAGACAGCAAACACAAAGAGAACGGCTAGCAGGGATTATTATCACTCTTATCTACTATAAAGGGCACTGAGTTCTGGATGCAATTTTTATGAATAACAAAATTCAAATTAACTTTATTTCATTATTTATGTTTGTAAATCTCTAGCTATGGAGAATGAAGGAAACATCTAAGGAAATTATAACTATCTGGCTGGACAACTCACTCAGCTTTCTTCTCTCTTGATGAGACTATTACGACTGGATTTTATATTTGAAAGTGGTAGGAAAATTCAGAACCCAAAGAGGAATTTCAGTCCAGCAGTCTACTACAGCCTACTACAGTGTTCTGTCTGCTGCTCCCTAAATGCAAATCGTATCATTTGTTTCAGAATAACTGACATGTTAAACAGTGAAAACTTTAAATGCAGAAAGGAGGCAAATGTCAACATATACAAAACTCTTTTTTATTTATGCTGACAGGGCAGCTTGAAATACTCATTTTCATGAAGACTACCATCACACTGTGGCAAAGGCAGAGGCCACAGCTGAAATCAGTGACCTATTTTGGTAGTCACTTTATGAGCACACAAAAGAGTTAACTCAAGTGTTACCATCTAATTAGAGAGAAGGTAGGAGGAAGTGAGTTCATGTGTATTTATTTTTAATCCATGGATTAAAGCAGATGTTGCAGGCTCCTCAAAGGGACTGCACACGTGCTAACCATTGAGACCTTGGTTTCACTTAGACCTCTTGCATTGCTGAGGTCTAAGTTCCATGTTGACTATGGGAACTTAAAGCTTCCACTGAGATGTGTGAGAAGCTCCATACCTTCTTGGGCGTTGGAGTCCAAAATTATTTGTGGACTTTGCCTCCAAAGTCATATATCAAGGCAAAGAGAACTAACTGTGGCATGCTTTAGAACGACCTCAGACGACTATGCTTTATCTCTAAGCCAACTTTCTCCTTTATCAGTACCAATAATATTTGTAGCCCACAGCCTGTGTTGTTCATCCCCATGGAGGGTTGAAGGAAAACTCTAAGTTTTTCTACATGATGCTCAGAACTACCCATCAACGAATTAATTCATGTTGTAATCTCAAAACCTTTCAGACAGCAGTATCACTGTTTCAGGTATTCACAGCTGCAATTTTTTTATATTTAATATTCAATATTAAATATTGAATACTAGGCTACATATCAGTACATACTTTGTATTGTTTAAAGGACTCACTTCACTGGAGTCATGAGTTCCTCTTCTGCTCATGTGAGGGCATAGGAATTTTAACCAATTGCTATGTACAGCAGCAACAGCAATCTCTTAAGTCTCCTCACTTTGAATCACTGGAGCTTGTAGGTCAGCAACATCGTTTGAATGATGATAACAGAGACAGTTCAAGCTCATGTATTCATGAGTTTGTCAGGTCATCTCATTATATATATAATTTCATGAGTTTGAGGACTTTTGCTACAGTTACTATCCTGATAACTTTGATGATTAAGGTTTTATGTTCTTTGCACTACTTTGTAGATCTGCTATCAGTTTCCCAAAAGGACTTAAATCAGTCTCTTCCCAGTGTCCCATAAGCTGTGTCTTGCATTGCTGACTGCTCTTTCAGAGCAAGGAAGGAGGGAGTTTTCTCAGCCCTCCATCTCTGAAGAGCTCATCCTTCAGCCACTTCCCTCGTGCAGAAGCTCACTGTGTTACGTAATGTATCTATGGTCACGTCAAAGGTTAAGTATGCTGAGGTACAGGCTTCAATTTGCAAGTTGTGGCTGGCTGCAGTCCCAAATTCAAGCCCCCAAAAGAGGCACCTACGATGCCTGCACACAGAAGAGGTGGTTTCCTTAGTAACTGTGGCCAGTGAAAGAAAATGTGCCTGACAGGAAAGCGTATGTTGGGCTTCTGAGAAAGACAACATCTCCCACAGCTGAAATATTCTCCCTCTGTGGTTTAGGGAATACTGGGTAGGGATAGGCTTATAAATTTCTCAGTGTCCCTGATTTGTCCCTCTCTCTGGTTATGGATATTTAGACACCAAACCCATAAGCTCAAGACCCTTTCAATAGATGAATCTTCTGGATGTTTCAATTATAAACATGGGTCCTTGGGAAGGAGCAGAAACAAAGGAGTCTCATTGATTCTCAGCTAGTTGTTCCTTTTCTGGAGCCACTTGACAATTAAATGGAAGCCACTTGAATTAAGAAATTTGCAGTGCTGCTCCCTCTTAAGCAAATGCAATCAATCTCTCCACAGCTCTTTAGTTAAAAGAAGTCAGTGTTTAATGCAAACTGCCTTTGTCATTGCATTTTGTGCATAAATTTCTGTTTAATAGAAAAGGTTAAGTACCTTTCCACTAGCATTTAATTAAATCACTCTGCTGAACTCTTACAGTGTATCAATATTAAATTACATTCTGTGTCCGCTGTTTTGTCTCTTGTGTTTATATTGAACAACAGCATCCAAACACCACTCTGATTCAAAAAAACCCTCACCAAAGTAATGTTTAAATACATCTGACACATGGACACAAAAGACAGAAACGTAGAGAAAGCTGAGTCAAAAAAACTCTTTGTGTTTATTTGTCATCTGAGGTCTAAGTTTTTTACTCATGCATTCTATAGGCAAGAGTTTCATAGTGAAGAACAAAATTTAGTGAGTAAATGGGACATTTACCATCATGATAAACAGGTTACTGTCTGATTCTGGTCCTGTAATTGGAAAGACTAGGAGAGAGGTGTTTCCTAGTTTGATAGAAACCATATTCCTGACTATATCTGAGAAATCAAACTGTACTCTGTAAGATGAAGTACAGATATGTTATACAGTACAGAGAATTTTTACACCTTTTCTTGATTATCAGATGAAAAAGATAAATTTGATGTAACTCCAAGTACTGGCTTTGGCAAAGCAAGATGACTTTCCCAGAATGCATTTATGTTTCTTTGAAAAGCATTTTAAAGTGTCTACAGTCAGTCATATAGGCAATGAAATACTGTGCTTAAAAACGTGGATGGTGCAAAGTCAAATTGTGCTGTTGATACACCAGTGCAGGAAGATTAGGACATAAAAGTGAAGGACTAGAAATGCATACATGTCCCTTAACTATGCACTGCTGCAGGACTGACAGAGATGTGTCAAATCTGTATATAAGACAAGACTCAAACTGGCAAGTATTACATGGAATTCAGGAAGAAAGGTATATAAAAAGAGATGTAAGTGACATGAGGTTGTGATCAGGATTTTGTAAATTAAAGCAATAAAGGGTAATGCCATGGATCTATCCTTCTGGAGTAGTAGATGGTATTTGGTCTAGAATCAGTGGTCAAATGGAGGTAAGGGTAGAACTGACAATGTAAATGGTAGCAAAAACTGCATGAGGTTAAGAAACCAATATTGCAAAAACAGAGAAGTCAAGTAGTATTACTGTGGTAATAGTAACAAAAAATAAATCCCAAATGATGAAGCTATTTTAGGTTTTTAAAGAAATTAATTAATTAAGCAGTCTGTTTTAAAAGAACTAGGCATCAAAAAAATGAGCATGGATTCAGTGATCATGAACTGAACTCTCTTTGACTTAAATAAATAATGAAAAAGATTAATTGTACCTATAATTCAATTTACTTCATTGGGAAAAACACACTGAGAAATTAAGGAGACCGAAAAGCTCAAGGATTTAAACTTCAAATAGAAAGTACAAACATTTCTCTGGAAGCTGCCTAAAAATATGAAAAACCATTCAAGAAAGGGCTGAATACAGAATGAATAACTACCATGCAAAAAGCAGGCATGAATAACTACCATGCAAAAAGTACAGAGAAATAACAAATAATATTATTTTTCTCTAGAAGCTAAAAAGTATAGGAGAAAAGCATGGTTCAGTAGAAGTGATGCTGAACTAAACCATGCTAAGAATATTAAAAGCAATTACAAAGTGTCCATAATTTACATTAATTAAGAAGGTGGAAGGGGAGACAGGCCATTACACAGTGACAATGAACATAAAGACAATATATGAATGACTGTAAGCGAACATTTTACCTCAACTTTTAAACAAGTGCAATTCTTGACCTGGGGCACAAATAAAATGGTTTGTAGGAATGTATGTCTCAGCATGGTAATTATCAAAGCTGATGCTGAAACAAAGCTCAGAAGTTTTGCGTGCTAAGATTGAGACAATCTTCCATGTGGGTTCTCCCCATGGGCTGCAGTTCTTCATGAAGTGTTTCAGCACAGAGTCCATTCCACAGGGTGCAGTCCTTCAGGAACAGGCTTTACCAGCGTGGGTCCCCCATGGGGTCACAAGCCCTACCAGCAAACCTGTTCCATCATGGACTCCTCTCTACACAGGTGCCTCCAGGAGCCTGCTCCTGCATGAGCTTCCCATGGGTCACCACCTCCTTTTAGCACATCCACATGCCCCAAACTGGGGTCCTCCATGGGCTGCAGGTGGATCTCTGCTCCTCCAGGGACCCCCATGGGCTGCAGGGCACAGCTGCCTCACCATGGTCAGCACCGTGGGCTGCAGGGGAATCTCTGCCTCAGTGACTGGAGCACCTCCTCCCCACCTTCTGCACTGACCTGGATGTCTGCAGGGCTGCTCCCCTCACATATTTTCAGTCCTCTCTCCAGCTGCAGCTGCTGCTGTTGCACAGTTTTATCCCCCCTTCTTAACTATGTTATCCCAGATGAGCTTGGCCATGGACATCTGTGTGTCCCTCTTGGAGTCAGATGGTGCTGGCTCTGTTGGCTCTGTTGGACACAGGGAAGCTTCTAGCAGATTCTCACACAAGTCACCCCGTTGGGTGTAGTATCCCCTTCCAGACAAACTTAATAAAAGTACTCCCTGAAAAAGTGATTTTTACAAGGTGACTCATTAATTCTCTCATAAAAATCACAGACTTACCTGACAATAAACTGGATTTCAGTTATCATTGGAAATGGAAAATGCATAATTTGTATCTTAATAACCACAAAAAATGAAGATTTTGAGTTTACCCTAATGGAAGGGAATTTATAATAATTAAATGGAATAGCTACAAGGAACAATATGTCTAACTTGTTTTTTTCTACATAGCAGTCCAGCACATATTTCTTTCTACTACACCGAGCCAAATAATGTATAAATGACTAAGGCACAAGTTCAAAACCATTCCTTGATAAAATCAAGAGATAGTTGTTCTAAGTGGAAATTAATCATGCTGTTACCTAGTTGTGCTCATTTTAACATGTGTTTTCAGTTCCCAGATACATATTTCTTTTCTAAATTTCAGAGTTGAATCTCCACTTTCTTAGTTCAAGGTTCAAGTCACTCAAGCTGCCAAGACTAGAGCAAATGATAAAGAAATCTACAAAAGTTTACACTCTGATAAATTCAGGGGAAAATATGCAGATTGCAGGCTACCACTGACAATAAAATTATTTTCTTATTGCTTTAAAAAAACCCTCAAACTGAAAGAAATTAAAGCAGAAGTGAGCAGCAGAAGTTAAATTTTAGTGTGGTAAATTGAGAGATGAATATTGGAGTAGCTTGCACCCACTAACATTTTATTTACTTTGACTTGCACTGGAAATGAAAGGTCTTCCAAAACAGTGAAATGACCTTTGTCAGTACAGCCTAGCATGGAAAAGCATCAAATTCTGTAATTAACTTTTAACAAGATTTGAGTTTCATATGATCAGTACCACTTGTATTACTACAAATTAAATAAAAATATTAACTTTCTTCTCAAGGAATCATGAGGAGTTACATATCATGTGTCCTACAGGACATCAACTCCTGAAATTTTATTCCTCCTCACTAAGTCAATTGCAGTGAGGTTTGTCAGGTCTCCTGCTTTGAGCTGGATGTTGCCTGTGATGCTAGCAGGTCTGGCAACAGAGGGTGGAATTTGAAAGGCTGTGGATTCTCTTAAAAGGCTGAGTGAATTAGGATTGATCAGTCAGGAAAAGAGAAGACTTCAGAAGTGACCTAAATGGGGTCTTCCAATACCTGAAGGGAGGCTACAAGAAAGATGAGGAAAGAAATTTTTACAAGGGCATGTACAAATCGTGTTCTTAAAGGGTAAGCAGCAATGGTTTAGATCAGATATTAAGATGAAATTCTTTACAGTGAGAGTGGTGAGGCACAAGAACAGGTTGTCCAGATAAGTTATGCCTGTCCCATCCCTGGATTTGTTCAAGACCAGGTAGGATGGGGCTTTGAGCAGCCTGGTCTAGCAAAAGCTGTCCCTGCCCTTGGCAGGAGGGCTGGAACTAGGTGATCTTTAAGGTCTCTTTCAAGGCATTTTATAACTCTATGAATTTTGCTATTTATTAGGATCCAAAAACAAGCCCTAAGCCCCAAAATCCAACTTGCTGTATTTCCTTGAGAGCCTCTTTTTTTGTTTTTGTGAAGAGCTGTATGTATGAGCCTTTTCTTGAGATATAAGCATCTAAATCCATCTATATGTAAATCTACATCCTTGGAATATTTTCACTGCAATCCTATCTACACAAAGACTTTTGAATGTTCAGACAACATTTCCCTTGATCCCCTCAACATAATGATACAGAGGTGATTATCTACAATTAATGGACTGGCCACAAGGAGACATAAACAGGTACATAATAGACTATGACTGCACATCCCCTGTGCCAAAGCAAACATCAATTTATACTTTTGAACACAAGTCCTCACAGGAAAGGTTAGAACTTACAGCTCAAAGATCCATCCCTGCTTCTCATTTGCATATATAATTACCTAATCAGTTATCCATCCTTCAGCATAATCATGTTTATTTTGCTTATCATGTTCCTGGATTTGCTGCTGAAGAAATAATGAGATCAAGAAGTGCTTCTTCAAAGAAGAAATCATACCTTGTTTCATCATAAAATGCACACCATATCTGTAGTGTATTCAATCAATACAAATTGCCTAAAAGCAGGAAGCAGGAACAAACTAAAAATTTTGTTCTGAAAAATGATCATAAAACATCATTTGGGCTGTAGCCAGTCTGACATAAGGACTCCTCCCTACATTTGTGGGTTTTTTGGCATAAAGAGTTTCTGTTGTTCTTCCTACTCAGGGGTGACCTTCAAAGGGACAGCTGCTGATATATCCTGTCATGATACCTTTGCATCAACTAAACACAGCATAGCTAATTTAAGATTCATATGGCATTTGTAAAAGCCTTTAATTGGTCCTTATCATCCCCTTCATATATATTTGACTTTACTTGCTTCACCACTCTTCCACATTTAGAAACTGTGTTCTTGTCTGAATAAATAAGTCTGGTAAGAGCATCTATTAAGTACTGGTATCCCGAGGGTCTGAAACACGTTTTTTTTTTTTTCTCTTCCATCTCTTGCCTGGTGGAGCTGAGCTATAAAGCATATAGCAGAGAGGAGAAGGGTTGCCTTAGTAACGAGGCAGACCCAATCAGCTGCACAGGCTCCCTTGAGACAATCTAATTTGTGCAGCAGAAAGGGGCTAGGACAGGTGGCTAAATTAATGTGCCAGACAGCTTAAAATATTACACACACACACGCACACACACGCACGCACACGCACAAATGCATACACAAAATCTCTCTGTGTACTTATACGTGAAAGCAATTATCTTCCACGTTGTGCAAAATAAACAGAATCTGGGTAGCTCAGCCCTGCGAAACCCCCGGAGCAGCGGAGATGCGGCAGCAGCGGAGGAGGAGAGGCAGGGTGGGAGGGAGCAGTGCTGCTTCCCCGCAGTCCTGCCGGATCTACAGCCGCTCCAGGGAGGGGGAAAGGACTCCTCCCAACAAGCACAGGCTGGAACAGGGGTGTGAATATGTGCCCTCCCCTCTTTACTGGGGCTTATGACCTCCCTCTTGGTGATAGCGTGATCTGTTGTGTTGCTCTCCTGATTCCACAGGGTGCTGGAGCTCTCTCCTCCTGACACTTTCTGTACCATTTCACAAGGCTTTCTCTCTCCATGCCCTCGACTGTAATTTAAAGTGAACTTCCACCCTTTTCCGACAGTTTTTAAATACAACAGATTTGAAAACATTTCATATTCTCATCAGTCCCTGTAGTGTGAGGGTTCAGCCACAGAGTAAGAATTTGGATCAGTTTTGATGCACATCACACACCAGCTTCTAGCTCTCACAAACATAATCTGAAATAATTTGTTTTTGTAGTCTCTCCTGACCGAATTTAGCCATGCACAGAGAACACCAGGAATTCTGAACCCACTCTTTGACATCTATAGTACACATGAAAGTGGCATATGCACAGGAGTGTCTGGCAACAGACTGAACTTCAGAAACACTGTATTGTTACAGTGAAGGAGCACTCCTAATTTCTTTAAAATGGGAAAAACGTATTCCCATATAGCTAACATCTCACAAAAATTACTAGTACAGATACAGTTATTGTATTGTTTCTCTACTCTAGCTCCTCAGACAGAAATGCTGTGGGAGCTGGCCCCTCAAGCCAGGCATGTGTACATCCCTACATGACATCATGAGCTCAACTCAGTCATGAGTTCTCTCCTCCTTTTTGCCTGCATCTTGAGCAGATGAAAGTTTTTGCTGGCACATAACAGAGCATTTTTATCTCAGGCTATATGGCTCCTTTACACAGCGAGGCACTTCTCATCTACCTACATCAGACTAAAAGTGAAGAGCTCTGAATAATGCGATCAAGCAGGCTATGAGGAAAACTGAGGCATGATATAAAATGGCATGTTCCAGCCCCATAGGGAAAAAAATTCAGGGTGAAAATACTGACATACACACAAACCATAACAGATAAAGCTATAAAAGGCCTGAAAGAGTAATGGGATTTGTTTTTCTTTTTCTCAGTATGTTTGGTATCTAGAGAGTGTGCCTTACAAGATTATTGGTATACAATTTCCTCCCCCTACCCATGATTTGCAACAACTGTAAGGATAGCTATTTGTGCTGCACTGATGAGCTATCTCAGTGAGGTGTGGAGAATTACATAAGATTTGGCTAGAAATCAGAAACCAGACTGTGTGACAGTCATGTAATTAAATGGAAATCCCAGGTGAAACCAGGACCAGATTTTGCTTGTTTTTTTTCCAGTGTCTACCAAACAAAGATATTGGATAGATCTGGGCCTAAAGGTTACATCCAGTAACATAAAGAAAACTCATCCTGGAGCAAGGGTCTGCTGAGGCTCAGATTAATGCCCTTGTTGCTGCCTCTTACATATTTCTGATACACACACTTTGTGTGTATCAGAAACACTTTTTTTCATCCTTTTTCACTACGAAAAGAGCCATGGAGACTTTTCTTGGAAGGATCATTAGTTAACTTGCTCAGTAAAACACACCATAGGTTGATAGGAACTGGAAGTTCTTCCAAGGTACAAATTGTAGGAGTTGCTCTCACTACCATTTATGGAAAAGTTGTTAATGAAGTACTCAATCATATCTAAAACACTGGCTATTTAAATATTTTGCCAGTAATTTGTTGGGTAAAATATGAGACCTTGATTACACAAGAAGTGTCTTCCTAGAATGTTGAGGTAGATATCTGATTAGGCAAAATCTTTTTGAAATAAATGTCAGGTGCACATCACAATGTAACACCAGGCATGTATGAACAAAGCCAGTAAAAACTGAAGACAAGGAAAAAATCTGGTAGCTAATGAAAATTTTGTAAATCTGTAAATGATGCGTTTACAAAGAAAAATTTAGTATCAATTATTTTAAAATATGTAAAATTAAAATATACATATCCATACCCCCTCAAGGCCTGTGACTACACTACCAACTTTTACCGCCAAACTCCAAGTGATCAGCCTTCACTTAAAGACATTAAAATAAAGCAAGAAGGCTTTCCTAACATTTTAAATGCCATGGCCTGATGTAGAATATTTTGACCACAGACTATTGGACAATCTGGGGGTTTATTTAGTAGTGTCCCATCCCTCACTTTTAGAGCACTGACATCTGTGAAAGGCATTATGAGGAGGTTCTGCTGTATCTGCAGATGAATATCTATCGATTAACAAAAGAAGGTGAATCACACCACATTCATGCAAACAGCAGAAAGGTCATTGTTTAAATAACAAAGATTTCCCTGTCAAGGATGAACACCCAGGTAAACAGAGCCTCAGGAGAGATTTGTGTTACCTGACCTAGACCTTTAAATTTGAGCTCACCCTTACCTCTCCTTCTATTGTAGTCAGTGACAGAAAAGAAGAATTTATTAAGCATAACTCATTTAATTTCAGGTGGATTGCTGGAATTCAGATGAAAGATTAATAGGTCCTAGAAATACTCTCTTTTTCTGAATTGCCTGAAAAAATATAGGTAACTTCTTAAGATGGATAGAGCTGCTGTGTAAATATTTAATATTTGTTGAGACCAAATTCTCTCTCTCATGTCTCTGATCTCTCAGGGAAGAAGATCTTAGGATCTACCCTGACCAAATAATTTCTAGCTGTCACTGGATTATCCTAAGTTTCAGAGATGCTTCCCTCCCCCATCCTACATCTGGCAGCTGAGAATTTGACCAAGCATAATTTAAATGCATGCTGTGCAAGAGGGGAGGGAAGTAGAAAACATTTCCGAGTAAAAACACAACACATCAGTTTTGCAATGAGTGTCTCTGCATTTATCATTTTCTGCAAAGCTGTTCAGAGATCAGACTCCTAACAGAGTCAAGACAAGATCAGTTGACTGAATTTATGCATGCAGTAATTGGGGAAAATAAGCACAATTCAGTTGGAAAACAGAAGTCTGGGGTATTACATGAGAGCTACCTTTCTACATTGTGAAGAAAATTGTCACCATAAAGAAATACATTATGGTCATTTCTATCTCTTCTCACAGTGCTGATTTAGAGCCCCCAGCTGAGGAGGCAGCTGTGAAGAACAAGTAACTGGTGAGCACAGCAGGAGCCCTCTACTCTAATGCTGCTCAATGTAATTAATGTTTTCTTTCTGTTGTCCTTATCACTGCCAGTTATGTGTGTTTTCCTTGGTAAGTGCACAAAGACTGGGCTCGTTTGGCCTCGCAAAAGTGAAAGCCAAGGTCTCCTGTTTCTTCATGTGTCTGCAGATAATATGCAGGGTGAGACAGTAGCTAGATTTTAACCACCCAAACTTCTGAAGAGGCTTTATGAAGTCTTGTGCTAGCAAGAGTGGACAACAGAACCAAACCCCAGCATTTATTGCATTCCCACTCGTACAAGGGAATTACACTATTATACTAAGGTTGCAAAATATTTTCCATACTATATCCATGTTTCCAAATGGCCAGTTTATGGGAATATGACTATTAAGAAAATGAAATTTTAGTCCACAAGCTAGTCTGACTTATGTAAAGCAAGTTGCTAAAATGCAAGCATAAAGATTCTTTAAGAATATATGATTAATTAGCAGATAAGTACAAACGGAACTGTATTGTTTAAACCAGGTTCTTACCTAATCCTCTGATGAAATCAGTCCCTGTGGGAAGCACTCAATGCACTCACTGGCATTAGAAATCAGAGTGGTGTGATAAAATGAAATTTGCACTGCTGATGGTTTCAAAGTAGAAACAAGTATGATGTCAGGGTACTAATGCTGATATATAAATAATTCTCCCTGAGATTATATGATTTATTAGTCTTGCAAAATAAACATATGTGGAAAGATGTCATTAAACTGTTCTTTTAAAATAATAACAGACCTAAATTAGTATATTTTCCTTTATCCAAGTAAACTGACCAAAATCTGCAAAAGATGCAGAAAAAGTCAGAAGTCCCAATAATTCTATCTCATACTGGGATAAGTGGGAAGAAAAATGAGATGACAAATGTGTACAAAACTCAAAAGAGTAAAGAAGGCGGAGGGTCATAAGTATAAGCCAACATTGCATTATTAAATCCCACTTTCTTAATGCTGAAGTTTATTGAAGGTAAAAACCACCCTAACCTCAGAGGTCGCCACTGTTTAGAGATCCAAGACAGCCAATCCAGCACATTACATCTCCCCCTCTGACACATTTAAGTAAGATCATTCTTGATTCAAGTCAGAATTTTGCTGCAGCTAAATTGTTTTTATTTCCTTTTTTTCCTCCATGAGGTGATTTTTTGGTGAGTTATCACCAGTTTGGTCTGTGAGTTTGGTCTCGGTATCTGAAATTCAGCTCTGTCAGACCTCACTGTGCACCCCTGGACTGAGTTCTCAGATAAACTGCTCCCTCAGTACTATCAATACTAACTGCAGTGGCAGCCCAGTAATCTTAATGAAAACTTACATAATTATTTTGGGAGCAGATCCCAGTAGGGAGAGAAATGCCAGCCACAGGACAGGACGTGTAATCCAGCAATGTCTCCCCTCTTTAATCTCAAAAGCTGAGGTTAGATCCCTTTTAATCTCCTCAGTTCATATTGATATAGCAAGATATGGGAACAAAAACAATTCAGCCTCTGCACTCTGAAAATATTGCCACTTCTTTCTGGCAAATGGGCGCTGAGTCAGATTGCTGCTCTCTTCCTGCTTAAAGTTTCTCCTCAACAAGGTAGAAAATCCCACCATTCCCAATAACATGATGTCCCAATTGTAACAATCATTCCCTTTTATAAAAATTTTATTTCATCCACACCTTAGCCAAACACAGTATCTACTCTGATGTTTACTAAATAGAAACAAAGTGTAGACAGTTGCTATTTTTGCTTGCTGTGTAGGACAGATTGACTTTATGCCTTTTGAAAGGTGCTAGAAGCATTTGTGCAAGAGGACATCATAACACTATGTGCCATCAAATGTTCACTGCAGTCCTGCTCAAATACAAAATACTACACTCAAATATCAGAATATAGAGACCACTCAAGGATGGAAAAAATCAGTGGAGCAAGCAATATGCAAAACGGAAGTTCCAGAACTGAAGATCTGTGTTCACACAAGGTATACAGCTGGCAGAAAGAGGAAGAACAGGTAAAGGGAAAGAGAGAAAGACTTCTGGCCCAAGAGGCAATGACAGAGTCAAGAATATGTTCATTAGTTAGAGTGAAGAATATGTTCATTAATTATCAGTGACTCTGCAGCATGACAGGTGATATAAGTTAATGTTTGTTATGAACAAAAAGCACAAAATCTTAAGGACATTGTACAGTGAATGATTTTGTTTCCATATCATTGTGATTTAAACATTTTACATCTTTTGTGTCCTGAAAATGTCTCTTAAAATAATTAAATCCAGCACTGGATGAGATAATTACTCCAGTCACTGGCTGCAAGACTTGATTGATGCCGTGAGCCTGACAAATGACAAATGTGTCACAAGTCATAATTTTGAAAGTTGGTGGGTGTAATTTTTTTGTATCCTTAATGTTCTTAATCAAGGAATGGTCACCCCTCAACATCATAGAATTCTGAATAAATTTCCATGTTTTTCAGTCTTAATACAATTTCAGAGGGCAATCAGATTTGAAAAATGTGCCCTTATTTAGGCACACTGAGAATCACCAGGCCTCACAGCCTCCAAATCCTCTAACTTTATGCAAGCAAAGTGCAAGTAGGAGGGAATCCTAGAGTTCAAATTTCAGCCTTTCCAGTCTTGGGTTTGAGCACAAAGAGTAGTGTCATTTAGCTATTGATCCTTCCCAAAAAGTTGAGATAGGAAAATACACACCATCAAAAAAGAGAATGTGAGATCTATCTTCAAGTCTGATGTTAGACAAAATGGATTATTCTCCAGAACACATAAGATTTTGTTGTTGTGTCTAATATATGGAATACCTTTACATTTTACTGAGAACTGTTAGATTAAAAAAAGGCTGCTACACCATGATTACATTAGTGCTTTTTATATGGACATTCTTATGTGATCTTCTCAGAAGACTCAATTAAAAGAAAAAAAAAAATCTGAATTTGGCCCATTATTTTTTCTGTGTACTTTTTTTATTGGTATTCCCACTTGTCAGAAACTGAAATATTATAGTTTATGGCGTAAACATTTGTCTATTTTATCAGAACTGTATTACAAAAGCTGCAGAGGATACCACCACACACCAAATGGACTTTGGGAGTGAGGCCCTCGACCACTTACTGATGAAGGTAAAGTAATACCTCAGGGCTGGGGACATTCACAAAACACAGGCCTGATGCCTTGGGGGAGGAGAGCACAGCTCCAGAGTGATCAGCTGACGGGCTTGCACAGACCCTTGCACCAAAGGGTGGGGGGAGAGAGGATTTGGGTGAGTGTTGGAAAACCTCAGGTCAGAGGCAGTCACCTCCCATCCTTCACTGTGCAGAGGAGCCCAGCTGAGGGACACTTCTCTCAGGAGAAAGTTCATCCACAGCAGAGGGGGTGACACAGCCCATCAAAGGCCCTCCCAAAGGGGTACCCAGACCCTGCACCAGAGCACTGCAGTGGGATGCAACAGACCCCCAGCGTTGCAAGGGACAGTGTCAAACTGACTCCCTGAAAGGGAGGCACATGGGCGTTCCCACCTGGCCCAAAATGTGTGTTAATCCACAGAATTCCATACTCTTTGGTGCCTGGTGGCATGTGGTGGCATGGTGTGGCCACAGCAGGAGACCCTCACCACCAAGAAGAGCAGATGGAGGGGAGCAACAAGACATCATTGGGACCTTTGGATGGGTGATATGCTTCCATTTAACCCCTGTCACTCTCTCTCCCTGTCCCCTCACTCCCCGTGCACACTTCTTTCTCTAAAATGCACAGCACTTGACAAATGGGTAACTTGTATTCCTCTCAGATCCCAATTCCATAAAGCATCTTACATAGTGACAAAAAAATATGAAGGCAGGAAATTAATGCTAGTAATTCCACTAGTAAGACCTTTACCAATTTGTGTACATAGAATTGAAAAATTATTTTAACCAAATTAAACAAGGCTTTCTGGACTATTTTGCATTTTATCTACAACACCAACACTATAAATAGCTATGCATTAAGGTTGTCAAACATCTGCAAACAGAATTGAACATCAAATCTATTATTTTGACTTTTACTAAAGACTTTTACACTGTTTCCACAGCATTCTCCTGGGAAAACTGACTTTCTGTGGCTCTATTATTCACTGGATAAAAAACTGGCTGGATTGTTGGGCCAAGAGAGTGGTGGTGATTGGAGGATCAGCGATAGTGTGGCCAGCAGGACCAGGGCAGTGATCATCATCCCTCTGGTCTCGGCACTGGTGAAGCTGCACATTGAAACTTGTGTTCAGTTCTGGGCTCCTTGCTGCAAAAAGGGGAGCTGGAGATATTCCAAAGGCAGTGAAGCTGGTGAAGGACAAAACAAGTCTTAGGAGGAGCAGCAGCTTTTGTCCCTACCCCTGAATGCCCTTCTCAGATTCAAGTGCCTCCTAAACCTTGCAAAGCAGAGCTTGTTTGGGTATCACTTGAGGTTTTGTTTACTGTGGAGCACAGTTTATAATGAGAAGGAAAAGAGAGAAGCAAAGGTGGATCACTTCAGCTTCCTCAGTGATCAGAGGCAGAACCTGGCCAGCGAAGGGAACCCTGGAAAAGCCACAGAAAAGGGCTTGCCTTCAAGCCACATACACAGATTGCAGTCACACTGCCAAGTGGGTGGCAGCAGCTCAGGCAGCTGTGGCTGAGACCTGAGCAGAATTAACAAGCAGTACACAATCTTAGACTTTACTGACTTGGAAATAGTCACACCAGTGTAGAGCTAAAACACGTGGACAATGTGAACTGCAGCCACAGAGTTTGGCTGCGTGAGTTAGACACTGTGTGTGCTTTGTCACTGCCATGGAGGGAAAAAATGAAATTCCCACCTTCAGTAATCCCAAACAACCCAAGCCTGACAAGAGGACATCTCTGAACAGTAATGTGGATGTCAAGAAATGATGTTGCCAGATTTTTAATGGACAACCAGAAGCTAATCTCTGTCACTGGGACATGGCAATGTAAATCTCTGTAGACTGGCAGTAGGAAAGCAGGAGGAAAATGTTGTAGCCCTCAGAAGCCAGAGAGAAGAAGTTTCAATTAGTACTCACAAAGGCTCCCAGTAAACACTCTGAGTCCTTATATTCAAAGATGGGTGATGGCTGGCCTAAATAAAGGAAAAACTGTGCTGGAAAATCTCAAAAGGATATAAAACAGCTTCTCAGTTCATCGTGTAATTTCTCCCATCCAATTGATGGCAATATTATGACAATAATTGCATGTCTGTTTGACAACCATACACTGCCAGTCTCTTTAATGGACCTCTGTGTTTTCAAAATATCCCTAAATGACACAGTTTTTAATGAGCTACACAGCTGCAGGCTGGATACTAATTTACGATAGAAACAGTGCTATCACACTCTTCTTTCCTCTTGGTAGTGTTGTAACATGAACTTGAGGTAAGCACTTAAAAATAATGACCCTTTCAAAATGTTTTTAACTGATATTGGGTGGGGGTTTTTGTCCCACGAGATCCTGACTTCTACTTATTTTCAGTTTTGCTGATAAATGAGCAGAATTGCAGTTATGAACAAGGATTTTATTTTTCTTTTCAGATCTGATGTGTACTTTACAGATAGCATAAATAAATGAGCATGAGACCAATGTTATTAAAGACAGGATCTGTTTTTATTAAAGACATTACTTTCAAAGACACAGGCGTCTAACCCTTCCTTATTTGACACTTGTAGATAAAAATAATTTAATAAAAACCATGAAAACTCTGAATGCTGTTTGTATTCAGATTACTAATATGATCCAAGTGGTTCTCATTACCTGTCATGTTAAGACCTTACTCAAGGATGAGAGGCTGTAAAATATTACTGCTCTTTTAGAACTTCTGTTGTCTCATCCATTTCTTTCGCTGCTGACAAACTGTGAAAGGAATTTTAGGAAACCAGGGGGCAGAAAATGTTCATAAGTCTTCTCCAGCTGTTTTGAAGAGGAATGATGACATACACTATCAAAGTACACACCTTAAGTGTTTTGAGGTTAGGACTATTGCCTCTTTTTAATTTATAAGAAAAAAAAAAAACAAAATTCATTCTAGACACAACATTCTTTCAGTGCATCAGTAAAAATAAGTCTTTTATATGTAATGTTTATGACTTCACTACCACAAAATTTAAAATCTAGCTCTTGATGCACAACAGCAACAATTTCAATTCTCATTACACATAGAACTCCAGATCTGTCCTGGTACACTTTTTAATGAAGTTGTGTTTTATCACACAGCCAAAAGTAAACCTAGCCCTTCTAACTCTCCAGCTATTAAACACTTCACCAGTCATAGGAGACTGAATACCATATAACCAATTTTCACAATTCTCACAATTTCAGCTATAATGTATTCCAGTCTATTAAGCATTCCTATGCTGAAGGTTCTTGGTATCTGCCAACAACATTATTCTTGATCTGTGGGCAATTGGAAACTTCTCCAAAACTAAATGTCATGTTGGTTAACTGGGAGAAGTAATTAAACCTTCTTTGTAAAGAGGAGAGCTGGAACAAAAGAATCCATTGTTCAGTCACTGGACCACATGGGAAGGTCTGAACAAATGCTAATTTACCCAGGGAAAATAGATGCTTCCTTGGTTCACAGATTGATTAAGATGATTTTTGGAGCCTGACAAAACCAGAAAGTTTATGTCTTCCACAGTTATAAACTGATCTGGACTAAGTGTTTACCTCTCCTGCTCACAGCTCTGGGCCATTTCCATGCACTTTGAGGTTATTGCCCTCCAATCTGATGCATAAATATTTTTCTGAGTACTCTATATTCTAAATTCATTCCACTGAGATGGATTCAGGAGGCATCAAATCAAATGTCTGGAGAATACTTTGATGAAAAGCAGAAGGTAGTAATTAGTTAACTCAGGTTAGCAGCAGTCAAGTAAATTTTATTTCAAGCAGGTATTGATGGAAAACTAGAGGGTTGCCAGCAGCTGGAGGAAGTATAGGCAGAGATTCTGTGATCCTGGGTGGACTGAAAAACAACTCTGGCTCCTTAGCAAGGAAACTGTTCAAGAGAGCCAAAACTGTGAGTATTCCTCATGAACAGAGAAAATAAATAAATTTATCTCACTACCATGCTCAACTTCCCCTAAGAAAGCAACTTAGCACGGCCCTCCCCATTTCCCCTCAATTGCCTCAGAAGCAACAACAAAGTTAAACTTCAGCTAGAGAAGTTCTTATTTTGTTCTTGAGAGATATATTTTGGTTTCTAAAAGAGCGTAATTTGCATTCTTCTTCATGTGGGCTCACCTTTAAAAATGCTTAGAAAATACCTGTACTTAAATATTTGGTAGGATATTTGCCTGATGGTTTCCAAAAAGAAAGCGTGCCTAAAAATATTCTACAAGCTTTTACTGATAACACAGAGATTAAACAACTTGTCTTAGCTTGAGTTATAGCCATCCCCAAAGTAAACATAGCAAATGGTAAGGGCCCACAATGGCTTGGAGCAGGAAGTGAAAAAATATCTACAAAGAATTGTTAAAGGAAGCACAATGGCAGAAATGTTATTAAAACATATAGGGGTTTTATTTTGGGGGAGGGGGCGGGCAGGGGGAGAGGGTTGTTGTTGTTTGTTTTTTATTGTTCTGGGGTTTTTTTGAGAATATTTAACACTGCCAGCTTACAAGTCAATAGAAGGGAGAGGGGAGATAAGTAGATCAGAAAAGGCACTCAAATGGTATGGATTTCAAAGTGCACCTTATAGAAGTAGGTCTATAAATTTTCTGTCATTGGAAGGAACTACAGAAACAAAAATAATATCAAAAAGACTGCCTAAAATCATGATTAATGAAAAAAGTGAAATTACTATAAATTTGAGAAGTTAATGGTATTTATTTCACTTCATTTCACTTTTAATTTGAGCATTAAAAAACCTTTTCAAGTTGTGCAACCCTTTAAAAAGTCCTTGAAGGTTCTGGAATTTGCTAATCACTCAAGTTGAGTGTTAAAGAGCTGAGATTGGAAATACTATTTTATTACTGGCAGTAATGCTGAGCATTGTTTCAAAGAAGATAAAACAAGATCTGCTTCAACAGAAGAGGTATTTTATGTGTAAGAAGTGCTGATTTGGAAAACATTTCATTTGCCTCTCTTCTTCTTCAGTGAATGCTAATTTCCAAGATAAAGACTTGGTACTTTCCAAAAAATGGTGTGGATTTATTCTTGTCAATATTTTTAGCATGTATTTCATCACAAAAATGTTGCTTCCTAGTAATTTTAACAGAGAATTTTTAGTTTAGCAGCAGCCTTTTATGAAACGCCTCGTAATACCAGACATTACAGCACAGGCATTCAAGTAAATATAAATGGAAATTCCTTTTAGTTAAACTGATACCACAATTTTAGCAATCATGCCTTCTCATTTGCCTCTGGGCTTGCCCTTTCCAGTCTAAAGATCTCTGTATTCCTATTTTAGTTTGAATTCCTCTACTCAAAATTAACATGTGTCCTTTGAGCCTAAGAATATGGTAGCTTTTTATTCCAAATGTGACTATCTCAGCAGAGGCAGGAATGATTTATGAAAGGCCAGATGTCTTTCTTTCACAGAGGTCAATGTCAGAAATCTGATTGACCTTAATAGAAGGGCAGTAGAAAAATGCCACAGAACTTGAAGTCCAGAGGGATTGTTTTCAAGCAGTCTTGCCAAATTTTATTTCACCAGCAATTCCTGTAAAAGTGCACAGGCATGTGGAGATGGTTGCAAATATTTTAAAATAATGCTGTCCAGCATTATTTTAATACAGTGTCCAGTTAAAAGATAGCTACATCTTTTAAATTACTCACCTGCCTGTTAAAAATATTTGTTTATCACATCTCAATTTTCAGTCAGAGGCATTCAAGGATCTAGTCCAACACTGTTGAATACATTGCCCTTATGAACTCTTTCTATGCTCTGGTTCCACAGTAATCGGGCACATGTAGGGCAATCCCCTGTAACTCAGCAGCAAAAAGGAAAAGCTGGAAGGGGAATAAACATGTAGGAGCCTTAAAAGACACTTCAGGCATGCTTAAGAGCATAATCAATAATCACAAATCCTTTGTAAACAAGAGGCCACCTACAGACAACTAAATGACAAGCACACATAGGTGTGAGGATGGCTGTGGCCATTTTATCTTCCTTTTATTTAAAATCTATGTAACTTCCAAAATTGCTTTGAATACAGAAACTACACCAGTAACCATACATTTCAATATGTTGAACTAGCCTAGATCAATGACCCCCCTCAAAAGATTATTTATAAATACAAATTCCAATTAAATTTGGAGATACTAATTGACACTGAGCTCCTGATTGTGGCATATTAGAAGAAATCCAGCATGATTTTCCTCCATTTTAGTGAGCTTGATATTGGACTTTAGTTATCTTCTTTATCACTATTACACAAATTAAAGATTCTTAATTTTTTTGCATTGTGAAGTAAAAAAAAAGCTAAACAAACTTTTTATTTAAGAAAAAGACGTATTTTGTTCTGTTTTTTTCGAAGTTCACAAGAAAGTCCTGTAGTGTAAGATCAGCATGGTGCAATGGTTGCCTATGTCCTCCTTGACTTGCCTCTTCCTTGCTTCCTTCTTTCCTTAAGGTTCAAATCAATATGGATTTGGAAAAAGCATAGAAATTGAGAGTAAGTCAATTTGTGGCTACAAACCAACAAAATCACCAATTTCAGCAACTAGAATTTTTTTTTGTTGTTTTGTCTTGCTTTGCATTTCGGTGGCTTAATTTGATTTTGTAAAAGACTTTACATATATTTGCATTCTCAAAAATAAAATTCATCATTTTCAGGTTAAGTGAAATAAAATGCTTTCAACAAAAGAAATTTTAGTTTTTTTATTTTCCAAAAAAGCACTCTATAGGAAAAATAAATTAGTCTAGGTAAAATAAGCAACAATAACCAATTCCCACTTCAG
The DNA here is from genome assembly GCA_024362935.1 of Setophaga petechia. NCBI lineage: Eukaryota > Metazoa > Chordata > Aves > Passeriformes > Parulidae > Setophaga > Setophaga petechia. The sequence continues at coordinate 16,069,059 of JANCRA010000008.1, forward strand.
TGAAAAGTAAAAATTTTCTGTGTGTGAACCTGTTGACATCTTCACTCTTGTATTTCCTATCTCCATCAAAAACAATTATGTTAAACTACATGAACACATTTTCCACATGAACCTGTTATACACAAGAAGAGTTATTTGCCAGTATGGCCCATAGGTATTTTTGTTTAATTGGCTGAGCTTGAAAATTTAACTCAATTCTGGGATTGCTGCTGTTTCCTCTAAAATTTCAACCTGAATTCAGATTATCTGGAGATTATACTGCCTTCTACTAGGCAAACAAAAAGATTATGTCAAGCATGGTATAGAGCTGAGCCATGAACGATGAAGCTTTCATCACAAACAGTGGCTCAAATGTTCTGTCTGACTTTTGGAATAAGTTCTGAGTGCTGACAGCATTTCAACCATCTCTCTTCCAACATATGCAACAGACTTGCTAAAACTACAGCTGTGTCAGATTCCTTGGTTGAGTCCCAAGGACCAATAATAGCCAACAGACATGACTCCCAGACCTTGGCCAAGTCTCCATACCATCTCCTTGAAAACAAACAAACAAAAAATCATACAAGAGCTAGGTCTACTAGTCCTCTCTGATTTATCTCCTCTTTTCTTTCCCTTTCAGAAATAAAAGTAAAGAAGCCATGCATTAGTTTGAGTCTGTGCATTGAAGCTCTAGAAAACACTTCAGCCCAAAAATTTTGGAACTAGCTGGAGGAAAGGGAAATTTTGGAAAGCTGTTAGGATGATGAGGAAAATAACAGCTGACAATCTTAGCCTAGCTTGAATCTCTCTCACATATGGTGGTTTGGCGTGAGAGCTGCCATGGTCAAGTGCCAGCTGAAGGGAGCATTAAATGGTCATGGCAGTGTCTGTCAAGTAGAAGTCAAAAAGAGATAGGAAAACAAAAGCTGTCTGAAATAAAAGGTAGATAATTCAGAAGATAATGAAGGAGATCATATATTGCATATAGATGGATAAAAATAAGAAATGAAATAACATGGATGAAAAGGAACCAAACAAAAAAACTTAAAACAATGAATGAGAGAAAAATATTTAAGAAATACACCTAAAGGACAAGGAAGATGAAACAAGAACAAAGAAAAAATAAGGAAGAGGTCCACATTTATGATGATGACCAGCGATTTGATTCTATGTGTCCCCACTGAGTATGACCAAATGAAACCAATGAAATCACTTCTCTGTTTTGAAATTAGAGGTGGGAAATATAAAACTAGCTTTAGAAATTCAGCCTTTAAGAAAATTTTCTTCATAAAATTTGATAGCCAACTGAACAAGAGTGGATAAATAGGGTAATAAAAAGAAAGCAGAGGCATCTAAGAAACTTCCGAATCTGAAAAATTAAAAATAAGACTAATTTAAAACATAAGTTAATTTTATATATTTGTATGCTTTTTCCCATCATTGATTATTAAAACAGGCCAATGAGAAATGCATCTTCAATTTAACCATGTATGTCTTCTTAAGAGATAAAACATCTCTGTTTATCTGCAGATCAGTGTTGGAGCAAGTCAGTACAGCTAAATGTTGTGCATTTGCTGAGATCTAACCTTTTTGATCATGAACAACAGCATTTAATTCATTAATAAATATTACATATAGAAGTACATAAAACTTAAGTCCATACACAAGGACAGTAGGCAATTATGTACAGGAATTCCTTTATTCATTCTTTGAGTTAAGAAAATCTATTGGTTCAATATTCAGAATAAATGTTTCTCTGTCCTTGAAAGTTCCACAGGAAAGTGTAATGTCATACATATATGCTGTAAGTATACTTAAATCAATACAGAATTTCTCAGTAATATTGTTTTCAAAGTGCAAGTTCAAACTATGAAGTAATGATTTTTTTTAAGAGCTCATGTGAGTTTAATGTTAGAACTATCAACTGAGCAAGGTTATTCTTCATATTTTTAAGAACAATATAGGCAGCTACCAGTCTATTTCTCAGGTCCAAAACCTCAGCCTCCTCTTGCACATATATATTTCTTCCAAGGCCTCAATCACTCTACAAGAAATCCCTTAAATAAGGAAGTATAATTGCATTTTAAAAAGGATCAAATCAGGTCTAGCACTCTTTTGATATTTTCCAATCCATGCAATTGGGGTCCAAGGATGACTGAAGAAAATCATAGAAAGCTGAAGATTCTAGACAGCAACCTGTTTCTGGAGTTTTAAAGAGTTTCCTTAAAAAAGAAAAAAACCAAAATTTACCATAAAAATCCCAAATAAACAAGCACACAAAAAAACAAACCTGAAAAATATCCAGTAATCTACAACTTATAAGAAGTAGAAAGTGACCAACTACTCAGAGATATTTGTAATGTTGTTATCAGAAACATAGATATAGTTTTGTGACTTGGCAAATTTTTTCCATGTATCTGTCTGAATAATTTTTTTCTTGGCTCAATTCTCATTCCTCCCACCTTGCCTGCCATCTGAAGAGCTCTTCACAAAAGTACTCGAAGTCCCCCCTATAGGCAGAGTAATCACAATTCCTTCTATTCAGATTTCCTCCCTTATCTGCAGCCAAATGTTCATAAAAAATATTATTAATATAGAAACTACAAAGAACAACATACAAAAACAGATTATCTATAAACTAGTAGAAAATGTAAGAATTGGTATTTCACTAATGCCCCAGATAGAAATTTGTCTTCTGTCCAGGGGCACCCATAGTCATCCTTAATTTCATTCACTATGGGATGATGTTTATGACAAAAGGCCTGTGGTTGAAGGTAAGAACATGTTTGACAGAGAAGAGTAACAACCCAATATACTGACTTATCAGCCCTGAGAAGGAAGCTTTGAGCTGTATTTGAAGATGATCAATGGCATTTTCATGTGAAAAATGAAATGAAATGTTGTCATTACAGGTCTAAAAATATATAGGTCTTTACAGGTTTAAAATAATTCCATGTTCTGCTCTATAGCTTTGACATTATATACTAGAATCACAGTATGTATTTTTGGTAGAAATGGAACAGAAGTAACATACTTGATCTCCTTATAGATATAAACACATTACTAGAGTGGGTATATGTGAAAGTTAGAAAGGGTTTTCAGATTTTCCTCCTGAACTGATGTCCTTTCCTAACCACTAGGAAGGGCCTGCAAAGTTTTAATATGGAGGAGAAGAGCCGATGACCTATACTCTGCCTGTGTGCTGAGGGATTCCTGTCTTCTGGAGCATCTAATGCTGGTAGCTCTCTAAAATGGGCCATTCACGCATCTCTGGTCCAGTGTGGAAACTCCAAAGCACAGAAATAGAAATAAATATTTATAGATGCATGCAGTTTTAAGGGGACAAGAAGCAAGCATTTTGTAGTCTACAGAATGGAGATTATTCACAGGCAAATAGGCTATATTTGAATGGGGAACAAGAAGGATTAGGAAAAGAAAGAAGAGAAAAAAATTAACTGACTGTAGAGTGATACAGAGAGTTGATTATCTACATACATAGTCTCCAGAACAGACAACCCTTTCAAATTTTCATGAGATGAATTCAGATTTTTCAAAGTAAAATGAGAGGTACTGCAGAGTTCATGCTTTTGATCTGTAGAAATATCCAAAATAGGCTTCAGAGTACACAGTACTCTAATGAAAATTAAAACATCACAGTGCTCTTTTCAGTATAATTTTCTTAAATATTTTACTATATGCTTTAAATACTGGAGAACTTAAAAGCGCTAACAGATAAAATTATTTCAGTGAAATAACTACCTGTTCAGTTCTTAGAGTTGACCAAAAAGTCCATCACAGGACTAGAAAGCTGGACTTACAGGATCTTAAAGGGATGCAAATCACACATTTTAATTTTCCTCAGGTAAAACCCTATGACATGTTTCAGAACTCCTCTATATAAAAGGAATTAATGACTTTCCTTTAATGAAAAGTATTGATTTCTTGGAGAGTACAGTTTACAGGTACAGGAATGGTTTTATCAGGAACTTTATCATGACCAAAAAGTGGAACATGTTTCAGTGAATGGTCCCACTGTCGTGACATGGGATGTCCTTGAAAATGTGTAGTAACTACTTCAGACTACTCAAGTATACCCCTTGGGTTTAGAGGACTGATCTTGTACAGACTCACCTCACTTGTAAGCAGGGAGAATAAAAAGATCTAAAGGTTTGTAGCACAGGGAAAACTAGTAATTAGAATATTTTAGGATCTTTAAATTTATGGAAATATTAATTCAGACAGCACAGCACAGAGTTTTTAGTCTTTCCCAATTAAGCCTGGTTTGTAATGTGGGAATGTGGGTAAACTGTCAGGATCATTAGTTTGTCAGAGTGACCCCGAGAAAAGTTCCAAAGTCTCTTTTCCCAGCCCGGCGCTTAAAGAAGGAGTCAGAGCTCTTCATCTCTCGGTCTCAAGGTCGTTTATTAATTCTTATCTAAAAAATTTTCTTTCTGCCCAGCAGAGATCTGCTCAGCAGGGCAGCCACAGGCACTCTGCCTGCCCCCGGGGTGGTGTTATGTCTTTATACTACAAACTACGTGTGCAATGTTTACAATTACTTCCCAATGCCCATCACCTATGTTAGACAGTGAGCTTCTACTCTAAACCAATCTAAAAGTGCCAACATCACTACAGAAGATGGAGGCCAAGAAGAAGAAGGAGAAAGGCTGGACACACCCAGTTCCCTCCATCTTGTCTCCATAACCCCCCTGTACCAAAATCCCAAAATGCATAATTCACCCTGTGATAATTTCACTAATATTCTACTTAAACTCTTGTGGCTTGCTGATCTTCATAGAAGGTTGGTAATTTGCTCCATGGGCCATAATCAAACTCACAGAGGCATTTTGGGCTCTGTGCCAGGGTCTCTGAGACCCCTGGCAAGAGTCTTGGCTGCTCAGGACAGCCAGAGGGATGTCCTGGGTCCCGACAGTAAACCAACAAGGAATATGTGTTTTAACAAAACATGAGGTACTCAGGGTGTCTCAGATGCCACTGCCATGCATCATGTCTACCTCTGGGTTCAACACATGAGCAGAGACAGGGCCCAGAGCTTCTCGACTGGAAAGTACAACATCCATTAACTGCTGCGTTTGTTTAGTGCCTAGGGCATGTCATTATGTCATGCTAACCCCATCCACTCGTCAGCTTATTACCTGATTAATTGCTGGGGGGAAAAGTGATCTCATAAGGGGTTTTGACAGGTTTTTTTGTTCTTGGAGGTTTTGTTCAATTGGGGGGACTTATTGCACAGATATCTGGGTAAATGTAAATAAAGCATGTATTGTGTGACTTCGAAATTAGTGCAAATTCATCTCTGTAATTCATAGGACTTTATTTTAAACTGATGAACTGTAATAGAGCCACCAGCTCTTCTTACTCCCACCCATGTTCATCTTATTTGTCTTAATAGACCCATCTCATTTTAATTTTCAAAACTGAAAATTATATGTGCACTACATTTAGTCCCTTGAGTTGCCCAGAAAGCAAATAACTAAACTGAAATTGGGGTAACTACTGAAAATCATGTGTTGAAAACTGTAAAGAAGGATTTTCCAAAAGCTATTCTGCAATCAAACAGGCAGGAAAACAAGAGACATCACATAACTTTCTACTGTAGATTACTCCAAAGACAAAGAGGTAGAATGTGTTGAGCATTTTAAGTAATTTTCTGGAAAAAAATTCATAAGGTTCTTGCAACATAAGCTTATTCTTGACAATTCAATATCTAATGTCAGAGCCAGTATTTTATTAATTAATAAAATAGTGTATAAAATGATCATATACTTCCAGTTTTGAATTTGCAGAATAATAAGCTTCTGTTCCTAAATGAATGCACAGCGGTGTTAAAAGATGCCCTGATATTTAAAGAAAATAAAAATGGGCCCAGACTCAAATAATCCCCTGTAAGCAATGATTTAAAATTCAATCCTTAACCTCTCTTTTAAATAGATATATCTATAATGTACTGATAGGAGATTGAGAATGTTATGCAGAAGAAACTCTGAAAGGAAACACATGAAGAAGAATAAGAAAAAGCTATAATGTTTCATATCAGATCTAAGTAATCATATGCTCGAATTAGTAACGACTTGCAAGCCCAGTAACATGCACATAGAACCTTAATAAAATTAATGTTCTGTTTCCTTATCTGATATCCTGATCCTTCTGAAGCAGAAGCCAGCCTGTTAGGATGTCACTTAGGATTGCATAGCTGTGAAGGGACCCCAAGTTTGCCAGTACCCTGAGGTGGGTCTGTCAGCACCTATTTCTCAGAGCAATTGCCCCCAGAGCCATGCTGTGCTATGCAAGCTCCAGAGCCAGACTGCATCACAACATTAACAAGAATAAACTTTTTAGAAGAGAGAAAGCTGAGAATGAGGCAGATTATAAATAAAAATGTTTTATAAACAACTCCTCCCCCTCCATCCACTGTGTCCTTGTAGTGAGACCCTTTGGCTCTAAGCCTGATGCTAGTTCAATAACTCAGTTGCTTTTTGGGTGAGACTGAGATTTGCACAGTACTGAAGTCTGAACATTCCCCCTATGGGTCTGTTGGGAAAAAAAGTCTCATGACCCCTGGGGCCTGGCTTCTTCTGCTCCCTATTTTTCCCAGCTGTCTTCCTCTGTCTGCTCTGCTGCAGGCTCCTGGTTCTTTGTTGTCTTTCAGATCCTTTGCCTGCCCTACTTCACTCTCAGCAAAAGTGCCCCTCAGCTATGGACATTTGCTTGCTTTGGAGGCTTAGTCGCTCCTTTCCTCAAAAAGGCTCCATGCAATACAGCAGGAAGCCAACTGGAAAAACTCTCAATCTCCTTCTCAGCAATTCACCATAGTTTTTGGGTAGATGCAAGCATTCTTTAACAAAATAAAAAGCAAAGATACCAAATTAGCAGCATCCATCATGAACTTACTGAGATCTTCCATCACTTGAGTGACCTCTTTGAATCTGAGTTACCTGTGCTGAAGTCCTGAACTTGTAACTTTAACCAGTGGCAGAAACACCTGTTCTGCACTGTCCTCTCCATATCCATCCTGTCCAGTGCATCTGGCAGATACCACAGCTTTCTTCATGCTCTGCCTCTAGCAGTGGTGTACATGCTGACCACATATTTAAAATGCCACCACAGAGCTCAAGTGGGTCTTTTTGAACATCAGCAACTCAGCTGATGAAATTCAACAAGAATGTTCCTTGTATAATTATGAAACATAGCCAAAGATTATCTTAGATGTTTGCTTTTGCAGACACTTCTCAATTTGAACTTTGCTTCACATTTTGAGTTTGTACTTTGCTCCTCTTTCATTTGAGAAAGAAACAACAACTTTTTCTCAAGTTTTAATAAAATTATCATCATTTGCATACCTAAGTGCCCCTATTCTAATGCTATATCCTTCAGGATATCTCCAGAACTGTTTTTCATTCATTGAATAATTCACTTACAAATCTTACTTGTCAATACCTGTACAGAAATATATGAGGATTTTGAAGAGCAGACACTTAATTCACAATGACAATCAGGGCACTTTTGAATCTCATGAAATTGTTATCAAACGGAACAGTACATGCAACATTGTGAGCAGAGGAAGGAGTGTTAAAAATGCAAGGAAGACAAATGCATGGAGTGCATTTTTGAGATGAGGTGAGTTATGAATTGTTGTTCTGCATCTGCCTAGCTCTCCAGCAATCATTAAACACAGGCACAATTCACAGACTGTCTCCTGAAGCAAGCACTGAGAATCCCAAGCAGCCATTTTGGTCTCCTCTCTGAAGCATTTACTGAAATGACACATACTTTTAATGAGATAAAAACCAATTTGCACTACCAAGAATTCAGTAATATTTTGTATTCTGTGCTTGCCTTTGTTTTCCACTATGGCTTCATATTATGTTATATTTTATTAATTTCAAAAATGTAATTATTGAACTAGTCTGTTTAGAAAAACATATTTTTTTAATTATTAATCCTGCTTATCTGCATGTGCTATCAATTAAACAATTAAAGCTATGCATCTCCGTCAAAATGCAGAATAATTCTCTCTCATAAATCAAGGCAATGATGCAGTAATGTTCAGAAGACTAAAGCACACACAGAGGTTAAGATGTCTGCAATACCAGCCTTTGTTTAAGTACATCCAAGAAAGGAAATCAATATTCCTCAGGAGAGCATTTTGTTGGTACAGCTGCTGTTGCTAAGACTGGCTCAGTGTCATGTTCTCATTAATACAGTCTAATGGCAGCCCTAAGATTGAAAATGTACAGACAGAAATAATGAATTTATACTAAAAATGCAAAATGCAGAAATTCTAATTGCTTTGGCCTGATTGGCTACTTTATATCTTGAAAGGATCATGTTTATAAATTCGAGTTTAATGATATTAATGAATCACAAAATTAAGTCCTTCCTTGTAGCAGTCATTAACATGAAAGCAATTGCTGCAGCAGTTTGCCCTTTAAGAGCTTCAGCACAAAAAGCCTGGCATGCTCAGGAGCAGTTTTGCATTTTAGATCAAATTGTTACTATTGCAAGGAAAATGTTAGGGTTTAGTTATACAAGCATGTTTGCTAGCATTAAAATAACTCTTTGAATCCCACATCTGTCAGAGGGAAAGACATCTCTCGTTTTACATTCTGCAAAAGGAAACATCCCTTTGTATCAAGTGTTACCAGTCCTCCTCTCTCTCCCTCTGAAGATGCACACTGCCCTGAATGTCCTTTGTCACTCAGCTGTTAGTTTCTCTGGCTGCACTCTGGAAGCCTGAGAAAAGCAGGAAAGAAACATGAAAAAACTACTTGGGAGAAAAAACCAAAAACATAATGATGTGATAGGGAACATTAACAGAGAAAGATTTTAAAAAAAAACAAAAACAAAGACAAAACCGACATCCAGGCAGCACAGAGCTGACAGCCTCCAAATGATTCCTAATCAAACATAGGTTATAACCTTGAGAGAAATACCTGTGGGAGAAATTTGACATCTCCCTCTGCAGAATGGCAATACCTTAAAAAAAAAAAAAAAAAAAATAAAAACACCTAAACAACAACAACAAATAACAACAAAAATGTGTTGTGTACACAAAAAACCAAACCAAACAAAACAAAGACAAAAATACCTCACTAAACCAAACTTTGTTACAAGCCCAGATAATTAATTACAGTCTTGCAATGACTTACACAAGCATCAAGCACACAGGCAAGCATGATGTGCAAGCTGTATGCATTGCAATCCTTACTGCCCCATCCTTCCTTAGTTCTCAGCATCTGAAGGAGACTGTGCTCTGTGTGATGCAGCACAGACACCTCTTGCCTCCAGGGGCCTCTGAGTCCTGTTTGACCTGAGTCATGAACATCCTATAGCTCATACTGATAAGGGTGGTACATCAGGGATTACTGCCATTTGTGCAAATTTTCTCTATTGCTACACAATGGATAAATCTGGTACCCACTAAAGATTTTAATTAAAGCACAAAATTGTATCTTACTAAAAGTCCCAAACTGCATCATGTCTATGCCTGTCAGCAGCCAGACACAAGTGCAAAGTCTGTGAAGTAATTGTCTCCACACTCTTGATTAACATGGTGTTATTAGCATCTGGTCCTCCTCCACCAATTATTTGACTTTCATAAAAATTTGTTTAGGGAATTATTACATCAAGGATTATTCAATTTTTTTATTAGACAAGCTGAAATAAGGATGTCTGAGAGTGCACAACTTGAGCAACTTGAATTAGGCTGCTTGGGCATGTATACTACCTAATGATTGAACTGCAATGCAGTGTGTGAGGCTCACTCAGGTGCTCAGTGGGGATGCTTAGGTCTCAGAAAGAACAATGAATGCCATCAGCTGCTAAATTTACAGGTGTGGAATTTAAGCATCACAGTATCATTTCACATCACTGGCATTTCTGCATCCTGCCTCTAGTGCAAGGCTTCACAGCATCTTACAGCCATGCACCCAGTCTCCCTATATAAGGAGGGAACTAAAACTCCAAAAGGAAGGCACAGAAAGGCAGCACACTGAGCAGACAGCCAGCAGGAGTCATTAAGGACATGTATATGTCTTACATTCCACTGCTTTTTACAAAATAGATATTATTTTGAACTGTAGAGAGGTATCTCTGGGTTTCACAGACCTAGGCCCAAAGATACTCCCTTTAAAATAGGAACTAAAAGTGATCAGGTCTTTTACTGGATGACTGAAAAAGGCTATTTCTCTTATGCTCACACTTCTCACAGGGAAACTTGGTGCTTGAACAATACACACTGAGGATATTTTGCTTCGAGGTATCCTTTGTAAAGAATTAGAAATTTATGTTTAGATCCCACTTGGATGTACACACATACTCCTCCATTATTTATTTACTCCTGAACTAACAATGCTATGAAAAGGCTGGTGAGATTGGGAACAGCCATATCAAAAAGCACTTCATTTTAACATATGGGAGGTTCCAGCTTTCTGTATGCTTACTGTGGGCATAGCAGTAGTCTTATTTTTCTAGATGTCATTTATATGGAAAGAAATTAGATAATTATTGTCTTGAGCTGAACAATGGTCAAGGTGAGTGAAATCAGGAAACCAACAAACAAAAAACCTCCTGAAATTAGAAAAAAAGAGTATTTGAGCATCTTATCAAACAAAGAGGATCAGATGCTCTGTTTTACTGTGTATCTGTCAGGGCACAGCAAGAGACAGGATTCTGAGGAGCCAGGGATGGACACACCTGAGCAAGTCCACAGCTATAAGCTAGGTTCATAGCCAAGCTGGAAAGCACCATGAGGGCTGGAGCCTGGTTTGGTGGAGCCCACAGCCACTGCTGGGGCATTTCTGGGGCAGGAGCTGATGGCTCTGGGGGGCTGGCATGGGGTCCTGGGCTGTGGGAAGTGTGACAAGCCCCAGGGGACTGCAGGGATGGTCAGAATTGGTGGTGCCCTCAGGGCTATGACAGTAATGTGAGGATTTCTAAGGAGACTTAAGAGAAGTGCTTTTGCAAACAAGGAAGAGCAGTGCTCACATCCTGACAGAACTCAGGTATGAGGCTCAGGAAGGGCTCACCAGCCGGGCAGAGACTCAGTGAAGCCATTCCTTGCTAAGTGACACCAAGCCCAGCCTGCAGATCTCAGGTGATTCTGGGTTCAAGTGGCTCTTAAACAGGGTCCTGAGAATACCACTTCCTTCAGTCTGCTGCAGTCAAAGGGGCAGCTGAGGACAGGCTCAGAGGCCAGCATGTCCATGAGTGCCACATCTGGATACCCACCTGCAAGGTTTGAGGACCCGTCTCTTAGTAATTATATCTGCAAAAAACATCAACAGAAACAGGTATGAGCACAAAGGTGGGGCCAATATGATTCAAACTGCTCCATCAAAACTGTGTCATAGGTATTTTTCAGGTTGGCAGCTGAAATAAAAGGACTTTTGGAAATGAGTTTCTGTTGGTCATATATATTTAATGCACTTTAAAATATCCAAGGCAAGAATCACAAGTCCAGACAGGAATATCTTGGTTCTTATACTGTAATGTGGATGTCTTGAATATTCTTGGATTTCTCTGAATACCTGTGTTTAGCAAACAGAACCAAGCCCTTAATATTCTCTATACTTTAGGAAGACGTGGAAAATGAAGGTGGCAAATTACTGCAAATGGCTTATTATAAAATTCATGTTTCTGAACCTTGCAGACAGTTTAATGTTTAAGATAACAATTACATTTGAAAAATCTAAAAATTTCTTCTTCTGTGTTTATCACAGAGTAACAGATCCAATAGAGATAAAAATAAAATACTGAAGAATTACCCATTCAACTTTTGGATCATAGGTAATATTGTGCCATTGACATATTTTATTTCCTCTTTAGGACTTGTGCACTTTTATTCTAAATCAAGTTTTACTCATTATGTTTAAGATTTCACATTTCATAGAATTTTGTTTAAGAAAGGGATAGTTTCTGGCACAATATTTTTAACTTAAAAATGAATGTTATGGAGTTTAAATTTACTTGAAAGTGCTTCAAACAATGTCTTCAAAGGATTGTAAAATAACTTTTTTTCTCACTTTTGCTGTGACAGACTACGAGAGAGAGGTATTTACAACAGTTCAGGTATAATAGATTAATGAGACTTATAAAGGCTTAAGTGAAAAAACCCAAAAAGCCTACACAAATGGGACAGTGACTTTGCCCAGTTTTTTCCCCTCATATAGATGAAAATTCAGTGATTCATTATTTATGAAGTAATGAACTTCTCTTCCACCAAGAACAGATTATGTGGAAGAAGCAGTCAACACACACAGATTGCTACCACTAGCTCATCAAGCAGTAGGCCAAAATATTTTGATGCAGAAAAATAATGCTTTTGTGACTAGGATTTCTTGAGTGAGTACTACTGGGTTAGAAAGAGTGCTTTGGCCTGGCTGTTTACCCCGAGAAATGATTGGTGCACTTAGTTGCCTTCAGTGCTTTTCATTTCATTGCAGTGTAGCTGGAGACAGACCACCTGCAGAGACATTAATCCAATCTAGGCAAATGTTACAAAGCAGAGCGACAGAATTGTGGCTGAATTATGCCTCTTAAAAGACAGAGCCCTATCAAGACTGCTGAGGAAATTTACAGACTGAATGCATTGTGCTGGCCAGAGGCAGCCGGGCTAGGCAACTCAGGTTGCTGCCAGAAGTGCCTGAGGGATTAGGCTGAAAGGCGACTCCAAACTGCAGTGGTAAAAAACAAAACAAAAAAAAACCCCGAAAAAACAACAACAACAACAACAAAAGAACAACAATAAAAACAAAAACAAACAAAAAACAACAACAAAAAAAAAAAAAAAAAACAAAAAAAAACAAAACAAAACAAAAAAAAAACCCGAACCAAATCAAGAAAAAAAGGAAACAAAACCAAAACAAAACTAAAAAACCCCACAACCTAACAAACAAAACAAAACAAACAACAAAAACCAAGAAGAATCAACAACAACCACAGCAAGAAAGATATGGATCTTTTAAGCTCACACTGAATATGTATCACTGAACTGGGATAAAAGGTCTTTTAAAAATCCAAAGCAACCTGATTAAACAAAAACCCCCAAGTGTGAGCACACTATTTAGAGGAAGAAGTGTTTGTATAGAGCAGAAGATGCAGAAGGTGCTTCTAGATCAGCAAACTGAACCAGAGAGTGAGCCAGGCTACTTAACTGCAGCTTATGTTTACTTTTCCTATTGGAGTTTGTTGGCATTGGGATAAAACAAGGAGAAATGCTGTCTTTTTGGAGGGGACACGGAAACCCCACAATATTGTACTTATCCCCATTTACTTTTCCAGTACCATAGAAAATGCTGTAATAATGACACAAGACAAGTTAAACACCTAAAGGCAGAGATAATCTGATTCATGGTCAACAAGAAAAACGTCAGCAATTCTACAAGGGTTTGAGAATTCAGATCTATTAGACCATGATGTTCAACGCAGTAACAAGAAACATGGATTCTCAAGGTAGAATTCATGGGAGGGATTTTACATCTGCTGCCAAAGGATCCCTGCAAGAGGCAGTTTCACAAAAACAAACCGGAGTATCCACTTGTAAGATTAACAGAAAAAGGAACTCTTCAAGTTTTCAAGATGCCCATTCATGACTTATTCCTTCGCAATGAATCAAATTTGCAAGGGAATCCTTCTCAAGAGGTTAGTTACAAATTGTGACTAGCAACTAGAAAAAAAAGATAGCACACTAGTATCTGAGCAACCAGCAGAAAAAAATAAGTAATAAAAAGGAGATATTTGGAGGCAGCTAGCAAATAATAAAACCAACTTCAATCAAACACAACTTCTGAGGGTTATGAGTGCAAAGATTCAAGGGGCATTAGAGCTTGAGTATGGTGGTTACCATCTTAATACATGCACCTGTGCTGTGCTACTGTGCTCAAAGTGAGTATTTCTAGTATATCCAAATAAGCAAACAGGGCCTCATGCAGCAATTCTGTGATGGTTAAAAGCTATGAAAGTGTCAGATCTATATCCTCACATAACCTTTGCTAGCTTGACAAAAAGACCTTGCAGCTCATCCTAAAGCGCTGTCTCTGTTTGACAGAATGTAAAACAGATTTGGAAACACCGATTACTGACTGGTTGCTTGATTGCAATTAGATAATGCAAAATTATTCTGCTGAAGAAAATTACTTGCAAAACAGCACTTCCATGCAGGCATCATGGCCCTTCAGTCTCATCCTGTTCCTCAGGAGACGGGGGGGGACACGTGGGCATGGCAAAGACCAAAGCAAGTCTTCTAGATCCAGGCCAGAGGCTGAAGGCTGCAGCTCAGTCCCAAGGTGAGGCAAGGGCGATGGATAACACAGGACTGCTGCTAGGAACAGCCTTTCAGTGGGCAAGTCAGAAACAGCACATGACTCCTACAGACAGCTTAACCAGACAAGACTGGATTTGCTCCAGAAAAGACTTTCTGTAGGAATGTCTGAGGAATGAGAACTGCTGCTGTTGTTTCACTATTTCTGAGCAATCAGGGCTGTGCTTGTGTTAGCAAAGATCATTTCACAACTTCTTCCACAAGCTCTTTCTTTCCATGTTAGTCTTCAGTGTCTGCCTGCTGTCAGCTGTGGCTGCAAGTTCTTCATAACAGGGGCTGGGTCTGTTTGTGCATTGACTGATTGACTGAGGTCCCGGCATGTTCATGAAAAGTTAAAAAAAAAATATCAACAGCAGGGACCAAGACTTTGAATTGAATGTTTACTCTTAAAATACAAAATAAACTTACTCTTCATATTAATTGGTTTGAAAAGGAAAAAATTATAGAGAAAAAAACTGCCTTGGCTGTGATGAAGAAACAATGTACAAAAGTGAATTGACAGGTTCCAAGTGTTGGTAGGCGCAATGAAGGCTGAAATTTAGAAGTGACTAAAAAAGTGTCCCGTGGCTTCACTAAGTTGATTTGATGTAGATGACACATAAAAAAATACTATTTTATTGCATTTTTCTGGTTTTTTAAGTGTCTCCCTGAATAACTTCATTATTTTATTTATAGAAGAAAAATCTGAAAAAAAATCAAAAACAACAAAGTGTCTGAAATGTCACATTATAAAGTTGAATGATCATACTTTCATTGGTCAGTGGATTTAATTGGAGGTAGTATATCTAGAGTCTTCAATTGAACAATTTTAAGCTGTTTGTTTCCTAAAGAATTATTTCATTGGTCTAGCTTACTACATTTTATAAATTCATACCAGAAATGTTCAGGAATTATTTTTCAGATGTCATGGTCCCACTCTTTTCCTAAAACCTTATACGCCAAAACACTCTTTTACCAGTGTGATTATGGACTTTTAAATGGAAGACATAAGCATCAGGAGAGCTTCCTCTTCTTGCTTTAAAGGATGAAATTTTGATTTCTTCAGCATATATGGCTATTTTTTATTAAATGCATGGTTATTTTCTTAAACACAATATAATTTAAAGAAACTGCAAGGATTTCAAACCCAATATTTTTAAGCTGGGTCTGTTTGTGCAGCTCTTTAAACTGTAATCACTTCTTTCATATTCTGATAACCAGTGTTTTGCAGTAGCTTGTGTTCACTTGATGTTGTGTAATCTACAAGGTGCAAGAAATTAGGTAAGTTAGGTCTATACTGCACTATATTAATTCAGTTTTGTGTCTCTATTCAATCAAATTTAATATCCTGTTTGAATGTTGTTTTTCATATCTCGTTCCAACTATTATCTTGAGATGCCAACAAATCAGTGATCAACTGATCTATAATTGATCTATCCATCCCATGCCACTGAAATGTTATGTATCTTCAACGTGAAACTCTTGCAAATGTTGCAATCAAACAAGATGAAAGGAGAATATATAATTAAAATGAAATATTCTGCTGAGGCCAGACTGAGACATTTCAGGTTTACACATTCCCTGCTGTGTTTTGCCTGTGCAGAGATTTCAAAATTTGATGTGCAGATGAGATGAACCAAGAATGGAACAGCCTTGCCACAAATAAAATTACTTTGTTTTCCTGAGAAACCAAACCGTGTCCTACCATGGCCTGTCAGCCTGTCTACCACCAACACTGTTTAAATAATGTTGTTCTGAGCACAGCATCCTGCACTGCCACTCCATGACTCAGTATTTTCATTTAATCTGATTTCATGCTCTGACAGACTTTGCCACGTTTCCATATATTCAAATGCACCTGAAAATGCCTACTTCCTGCAAGACTTCTCAATAGCAACCAGATAACACAGGATACAAATATAAAAATCCTTAGTGAAATGTGTGCCAGTAGCATTTTATCACAAGGCAAGCTCCTCTCCCCATGGCTCTAACAATCAACAATGTAAGCATTTTGCTTTTTAAAGCTGAGGTGTTTCTGAATACACACAGTCTGCTCATTTAAAGCAGGACAAGACTGTTTTGGCTGATTCACTTCATTGTTGGATTGTGAATCCCTCAGGATCACACAGTAATGAGTCAGTCATTTGTAAACAGGAGAGAAAAAAACCCAGATGAATAGAGGTTCATTCTTGTGATCAAAAGACTCAAAGAAACCATGCAAAAGGAGAATAATTATTTATTGAACAAAACTTATAACATGATCTTTCCTGTACAACCTTGGCAGTGCCTGCAGCTGGCCTTACTCACTATTGACCTAAGAAATAATTTACCCCTCGCAAAAAGAAATACACACTTTGGATCCTCCCACTGGGAAAAGAGGAGGAGCTATATGTTCACTTTTTTCTGAAGGACTGCATCATGGACACTTTTTTATCAAAGACAGAGACATGATTTTAGATGCATTTCATGAGCAAATAATAATGTGTTGGAATTGCAGATCTGAGAACTGAAACATCACAGGACAAGTTAAAGTAGAGAATTACATGATTACTACAAGCAGAATCAGGCTGAAGGGGCTTTAAAAAATAACACTGCTAAGAAAAGATTTTTGCAAACACAAAGCTAATGAGACTAATTGGTATTATGTCAGATGTATAATGTTTCAGTGTATTGTTTTTTGGCAGTGGTGGTTTGGTTTTCCTGGGCTCAGAGCCCAGTTTCTGTTTAATTTTCTGTAAGGTTTCATAGCAGCCTAGACATACAGAGCTGGCTTGCTTGCAAATAACCACATATCTCAGTATACATATTGATTAGAATTTAAACACACCCAGCAGCCTGTTGGATGGACCTGCATAGGACATTCTTATCAGAAAATTCTCTTCTTCAAACTAAAGAGAATTTTTCCTATGAAAGAAATTATAAAGTACACCAAAAAGAAGCTAGATAGACTTAAAAATTAAAAGATTTATTTCACATAATAAAAACACATTGACACATTATTATGACTTTGAGCCCAAATCCTCTCTCAGTTCTGAACAATTCTGTATGCCTGCAGTGACCTTGAAGCTTTATTAGGTCTAAAGCAGGATATTAAACACCACCGAAGAATTTTTTTCCAGGGTGCCAGCAGTCTTCTAGGTTTGCAGTCTCCTAAATATCTTGCTAGAGGCAAAGGCTCTAGGAGGGGAGTTTCCTGAGGCACTGCATTTCCCAGAGTGTTCAGGTCAACTCACAGAGGTATTAGCTCAGACCCAAATGGACTTCAGTGCCTTTTGTCCAGTGTTACTCCTAAGCTAATGAGCCTCATGGAGATAATAAGGTCACAGCAGAAATGTTGAACTTCCTATGGAAGCAGCCCTAGGGTCAGCTCCCACTGCCCTCCACACTTTCATTGCCACTTGGTGTGGCACAAGCCTGACTGCTCTCTGCATCTCACAAGTCTTTAGGTCTGTATTTACCTGCAACTCTACGTGTAGCTCAAGACAACAGAACTGAGAGGTCTACACCCAGTTCTACACCTCCCTGAAAATTTTGCACATTATTTATATTAAAAGGTGAATGTATCCCTCAACAGTGCATTTATGTTAACATATACTCATCTTCCTCTAAAAGCTCATTGATTCACAATAGGCTAGACTGTGCAATTAAATTTAGGTGAGGGATGAAAAATAATGATTATTTAAATATCTGGTTACTGTAGCTGTACAGGTCTTGTGCTGGCATCCTGTGAAAGGTATCTTTTTGAAATTTTCTTTCCAGAAAAAGTTAATAGAATGACATTAGGGTTATTGGAATTGTTCATAGCAAGAAATACAGATGAGGTTTTGCAAGCAATATCTGTATTTGTTCTGTCACAAAGTGCACTTTGACAAGCGCAAGAAAGTAATTTGAGTCCCAGTTACAAAAAGAAGATTTCTAATTGGTACAAAGTTACTATTAAGACATGGATGAAACTAAAGACTTTTTGATCTGCTAAGGCTGTTTATGTAAGCAGGGAAAAGTTGCTACATATAAATGTATTTGAATCATTATGGTCCATATCTCTCTAAATCATTTGGAATGAATGGTCTTGTGAGACCCCACCTGGAGCACCACATCTATGGCTGGGGTCCTCAGCAAAAGCAAGGCATGGACCTGCTGGAATGAGGCCAGAAGAAGGCCACAGAAATGACCAGAGGGATGGAGCACCTCTGCTACAAATACAGGCTGAGAGGCCTGGGGTTGCACAGCCGGGAGAAGAGAAGTCTCTGGCTGACACCGTGCTGCAGGTGTTCAGTGCTTGAAGGGGGCTTAAAAAAAGAGAGCAAGAGGGACTTTTTGCATGGGCAGATAGTGGCTAGAAAAGGGGTAATGAATTTAAACTAAAAGAAGAGAGATTTATATTAGATGTTAGGAAGAAATTCCTCATTATGAGGATGGTGAGGCATTGGAACAGGCTGCCCAGGTAATTGTAGATGTTCCACCCCATGGAGTGTTCAAGGCCAGGTCAGATGGGGCCCTGAGCAAAATGATTGAGTGGCAACCTGGCACATCATCTTCGGATCTTTAAGGTCCCTTCCAACCCAAGATGTTCTATGATTTAGGTGGCTGTGATTTTGGTCATAGTAAAATTGTTTATTTGTCTTTTCCTTTCCCCTTTGCACACCATGTGCACTCATTTGTTTCATATCATCCCTCAATGACTGCTTGGAGTAGAATCCATTGGAATCAGGCGTTGCATTTGGTCTCCTTTACAACAATTTTCTGTTTTTTCACTTTGGTTTGGCCAGTTGGGCCCTATAACCAAACACATCATCCAATTTATTATGCACAAGGATCTTTGTTACAGCTGTTTAGAGATCCTGACCTCTGATTTCCCTTGTCTGTTAATGGAAGTTACAATAATTGTGTATGAAAATAACGGAGTAATGTGGTGAAAATGAAGGAGGAAAAATATCCATTTTTTCTTGCTCAGAGAGACTTGTAGGACCATTATTAGTGTATAAAGGCAATGATTTCTCCTCTGCATTAGCTTTTATCACACAAAGTGACCTTCAAGTCACACAGCCGAGAAGAAAACCCTTAAACTAAAACACTTGTGCATCAATATAGTTTGATTTGAAATGTGGCAGTTTAAGATCATTATCCCAGAGCTGTAGTCTGATCCAGTGTCCGTATTCATCTTGCAATACTGGATTTAAAAAAGAAAAAAGAAAAAAAAAAAGAAAAAAGAAAGAAAGAAGAAGCCAGAGCATTTAAATAAGGTCTTCAGACTATTATTTCTATAAGGTTATCATATAATACAGTAAAGTATGCTTCTACTACAATAATACTATAAAATTATTAAATATAAAATATATTATGATATGCTTCTACTAAATCACATTTAAGCTTACCTAATAGACCCAAGGGATTGTCTCTTGCTTGAATATCAAAGTGAGATATCTTTCCTGATGGATGTGTTTTCATCCTAAAATTACACATGAGAGACAAATTGTTTGTCACAGATTTTGGCACTGATTGTGTCAGAGAAAGACAAAATGGCTTCAGTGGGTTCATGACACCCAAAACAATGATAGGCAGATAAAAATAAGAGCAGTGAGGGATAAAATACTTTGGGTCAGTAGTAACCAAGGGTCATTAAGCACATCACTCTCCATATAATGTATAGTCATCCAGACAATTAAATTTACCATCACAATTAGTTCTAATTGTCCACATTGTTGACAGCCTCAGCAAAGAAACCATAGAGTGAATTACATGGTGAGTGTACCACAGGTCACTGTAGACACACACTGGCAAAAACCTTGCTTTGCTAATGTGTTCCTGTAGTTTTTCTATTGAGTAGATTTCTATTTCTATTGCACAATCACCAATCAATTAAAATGAAATTAAAAATAAAAATAGAACTTCAAAAGCTCAACATCCTCCTAGCTGAAAGCTTTTGGGGTTTTTTTACCCCTCCTCTCATTTCAAAATCTTAGATAAATTCAATTGCCAAAATCCCAAGGTGGGGAAGGAATAAAAAAGTATGTTATTTTTGTCAAAATGTATGCACTCTCAAATGAAGCTTCACAGACTGCTTAAACTGATAGGCAGGTGAAAAACTTTGTCAAGTTCTCACTTTCTTGATGCTTTATCCTTGAGCAGATCTGTTGAAAGAAAGACTAGAAAAGTGAAGTATTTTGAAGATATGCATGAGCAAACGTATAAAAGAATTAGGTCCTTTATTAGGCACTTTCTGAATTTATGACTCATAGAGATTTTAGGGGTGCATTGTTTCTGCTCTGTGGAGATTTTATTTCATTTTGTCCCTTTTAACATTAGAGGAAACCTAAAATGGGAAATGTCTGCTATTAAATATAATGAAAAGCTAAGGTCTTGACTCTAAATTGATTACTTCATCCTATAGCGTGTGCACTTCACTTTTATCTTGTTTGGTATAAAGATGTGTTTCAGTTTAAGAAATTTCCTGTTATTCATAATTTAATAGTGTTTTGGGCCATCATGGTGACATCTAAATTTTGTAAAAACATATAGGTCTTATTCCTTCTTGTATCATCTCAAATTAAAATTAAAATGCAGGTGATGCTGTCAGAATTGTGTGGTCATAATCTTAAGTAAAGTAAATCAGTTCTTTTTTTCTTGCTTGTTCAGTTTTATTGATTGTCACAGATTATTGACTTCACACTTCTGACATACCCAGTACCAGCAAAAATAGCACCTGCTTCTTATGACACAATGCAACACATGAAAAGGAATTCTCAATTTATTGCAGTAACTTAATTTTTGAGCCATACACAGTAGCCTTGCTGATATAAATAGTATTCCCAAATCTGCTAGCAACAAGTGAATCATAGAAAATTAATTTTTTCTTCTCTATTTATGTCCTTTATTTCGAGTATAGTAACATAACTTGGGTAAACTATGTGGAGTGTGGTTCATATAAATTATTTTAACAATGACTCAGCTAAGACACAGCACCTTCCCATAGATAAGACAAATTCAAATACATGCTGCATGCACTGACAGAAAGCAACATCCCAGTCTGACTGTATTTCATTCTTTCACACCTGCTAGGCTGGAACCACCATGGTAAAAAATATCTGAGAGATTTTTCCAACAAAAGTTCCTAGTTTTCAGAGAACAGAGATGGAGTCAGGGCTGGAGCACAGGTTAAAAACCTTTCTGAGAAAAAGGACTGGACACAGGGATGGAGACAGAGCTCTCTACAGGGAGTTCCTAAATCCATACAGCAAATCCAGCCCATTAGCCAGGACAGCAAGGGAGAGAATCATGACCAGGACCCAGGTCCACCTAGAGCAGTCCTGGGTCAGTCCTGGGCACTGACAGTCCCAGGCTGGGCTGAAATGGCAGGCTGGAAGGAAGACTCAGGAGTGCTAGGCAGGAACAGACAGGGCTGGGCAGGGGTCACACACTGTTTCAGTGGTTTAGTGTAAGGGAACACAGCAAAAGATGTATTCATTTCCAGGTGTATAAGACTGTTGAGATAAATTATTGATGTACAAGAAAATGCTTTCCATTTTATTAAGAGTAATAATTAGATCTCAGCCAGGATGCCCTACAACTTTTCTGCCTTTCATAAAATATCTATTATCTGGTGAACACTCATACCCAAAAATTATTTATTTAAAATTTCATATTATGATGAATTACCTTCTTTATAATTTTAACAAAATAGCCTATCTTTAGGACATGGTATTCATGAGAAAAACAAAATTTAAAATACTATTTATTCTATAAAATGGTGTTGCCTTTGTAAAGGATTTGAGATCTGCCTATCTCAGAGTCTGATATTGATATTGAGAAGAAGGAACAGGTCACTTCTGGTGGAGTTTACCACAAGTTGCCATTTTGTTACATGTGACAACTACACAGTGCAGCATCTTTTCAAGCAGAACTATTGGCTTTATTTTTTAATCAATGAACTGCTATACTGGCACTAACTCAACTTTATTGTTGGTGGATTTGTTCTCACCTTACAAGTGATTACACCAGGACTAAAGCATTTGGGAAGTCAGCATTACTGACTTTGCTCTGCAGCATCAGTCCTGAGACAGTAAACCACACTTCCAGAGCTGTGAATAGGGCATCTTCCTTCAGAACTAAATTCACATAACAAAAGCAAATTGAAAGAGAATATGGACTCAGTATTCCCTGCAAATATTATTCAGCTCTGTGTAATATATGTAGAAGGCCTCTAGTTTTACTTGTATGGAATGGTCTTTGGTAGTTGGGCTGTACCCTATACGTAAATAGTAATGATGCTTGAAACAAAGGATAGACATCAACACACTGAGTTTTATCCTCTTCTGGGCTATAGACTAGCTATTCCAAGCTTTGAATGCATTAGTGTGATGGTTATGAACACTGATGATGTAACTAAAGATTGACTGTCTCTTCCTCCAAAAGTTAAAGTCACCTAAGCTAAAGATGAGAAATCACTGTTTCATAAGCAAAAAATAAAACAAGAGCAAATTATATTGTCTCCTGGCAGCCTTGTTCCTTGTATTAAAATACCAACTGGATGATTCCCAGAATTAAAAGACATGTCATTTGAGTAGTGATCTCACTATTTTAAGCCTGAAAAAACTGACTTCACCATACAGGCATGCAGTCCAAAAATCGTGGTAGTGAAACAGTGTCAAAATGTGATGCATAAGGTCTTGGTTATTTTTAAGTTCTTTAAGGTCCTGATTGATGTTACATTCTTTAATATGGTCCCCTATGTTTTTATTGCTTTCAATTGATATTGGCTGTGAGTGGACCTGTACAAAGGTTGATAGAGGATGTACTGAGCCCTGTTACACTCTGCTCCCTTGTCTCACTTTTTCCGTCTAGGGACAATAACAACTTTCATTTCCTGGTTTAGCAATTGGAATGAGCTCTTCATTAGATAAGGATCAATTGCTTTCAGTCAGCCAGTGGGGACATCTACAAATTCAGGGCGAAGAAAAGTAGAACAGTATTCAAGAAGCTGATATTTTAAAAGATATTTATGTTTGGAAAGAACTATTTTCTTCTGTAAAAGATGGAAAGGTGATTTTGAAAGGCATAAACACGTTAATTAGGTCAAGCAAAATTAGTTTTGATCTCAGATGCGTTTGCAATAATAAACACAGCCATTTCCACAAGGTTTTGGAAATTTTGAGTCAAGAACAGATGAGTGCTACCAATGCTACCAATGCTATCTGGTATCTGGATACCAGACATATCATTTTGTTAAAAAGAAAAAAAGGGCTTTTATGCAGAGAAAGGATGCATCATTTCACTTTTAAAGATGGACCTCCAAGAAGATGAGGCCTATATGAAATCTTTTCCTAAAAAATGTACATAATCTCTAGATCTGGGGAAAGAAATCAGCTGGAAATTCTAATATAGTATTCTAATATGTGTGATAGTATGTGTCATGCCTCTTCTTTTGCTTATTTAATTACGGTTCCAAATGGGCATTATCTTATACAAAAGCAAAATAAAATAATTTGGAAATTTTATAGCACAGGTACATTAATTGTTCACCTCAGTCCCTCAGGTTTATCAGTGTCTATCTACCTAAAAATTAGCAGAGAAAAAGAAATGTCAAAACTTAATTATTTTATGCAGCTTCTTCCATAATTCACTCTACTTTTCCTTCCGTGTCAAACCAAAACCATAATAGATTCTTGAAAATAAATTGTGAAGTAAGTGATTTATCAAAGTTTTTTGGTATTTAGATCATGATCTCCAAATTTAACAACAAGTTGCTGCATTAAGTGAAATTACACTACCTGTATTTGTTCATTCAGCAGAAGGCTGATTTGTAATACCTGCATAGCCAGAAACCACTGACCTATTTTGCTGAAAATGCAGCCAACTTGAATATAATTCTACTGTTAGAAAGCATGGTTAATAAGATGTTTGTGTCTTGATGTATCCCACTTGCCTAGTCCTACTCTGTTCTTCTCTGCCATGGTGCAAATTGCGCTTTCCCTCAGAGCAGGAACTTCTGTATCCTCTCTATTTTTTTTCCCCCAGCCATTTGAGTGTGTATCCTAGATAACAGCAAGGATTTTTACTCCCATTTTTCTAAATTGTCCACCTTATCATTAGAAATAAACCTAAGTAAAACTGTGCCCAGTAGACAAGGGACTGCATTTTTATCTTTGAGATGACAACAGTTCAAGTATGATGGAAGGTGCAATACAAAGGAAAGATAAATTAATGTTGTATTTTCTACCAAAGGGAGTTTTCTTTGGCCTACAATCCCACCCCATCATGACTGTACTATAACTTTGAGTAGGGTAGAGAAATGTGCAAAAATGTTCAAACCTCAAGCACAAGTTACAGTGCTTTTGAACTTTGATCACTTATTTCCAAGGGTTCTGTAAACATTAATTACTACCCAACTCTCAGATAGGCAATGAGTACATTTACAATCTGACACCCCCTCACCAATTTCAGAGAGGTCTTTTCCCAAACAAAAAGAGAATATTCAAACCAATTTTCATCATCTGTCTATCAAAGTCAGGAAATCCTGCTTCAAGAAACTGAAATGTGGTCACTTTCCGTGAAAGTCAGGACAACAAATTGTGTAGCCAAATTCAGTAATGCAACCTAGATCAACCATGTATCAATTAACAATAGAGTTCACACCTTGTAACATGTAAGACATGTTTACTCATATTTTCACACACCTTAACATTTTTGTTTATTTGATTGATGTTTTGGGATTTTTTAAAAAGTTGTTTTGAGTTTGGAAAGCTTTGTCCTAAACGTACTGCCATGTTCCAAGTTACTGTGTTAAGAAATGTAAGTGACTGCACCAGGATTAAACTGACATCTAAGAGACAGATATAATCCACCACCTATGCTTTGAAATCACCCTGGAAGAAGCCATGCATTTCTGAAGATTTTGGGAAGCTGACCAGTAATTGCTAAGCTTTTTACTACAAGAGGATGTCTTTAAAAATGATGGGAAGAGTATGGGCTTCCATTTATTTCTCCCAATGAATAAGGTAAAGACATTTGTCTCTCTATATTTAGCAAGTAAGATGCAAACCTTTCATTCTCAATCAATGTTTGCAAATCCTAATCAAGCTGATAGCAGATTTATTGATGTCATGTCATATACTCTTACAAGACTGTATGCCAAGGAATAGGCAAACGTATTTTCAGAGGGATGATTCACTAGCTCTAAACACATTGAATTTGCACAGCTGTGGCTAGAAATTTGTCAGAACAATCAGAAACTATATTCTCTAAATCACAGAAGAAAAAATAATCTATTTCAACCTACTGTAGACAAATAAAGTTGCTGTGGCAAGATTTTGTTTCTTGAACCTGACCCTTAACAGAGTATCAGACATATATTGAGCAAAATACTGAAAAATACATAGATATACATAGTGTAAAATAGTAAGGTCAGTAAAGGACTATAAGCTCAAGTTATGGCCCATGCTTTTAGATAAAACATACTTCTAAAAACTGTTTTCTTACATCCTTTGCAAATGCTCTGACTCAGGCAGGCCAAGAGCTGGTAAGAGTTCTTATAGTGGTGAGTGTCTTGCATCAGAGCACCATGCTCCATCCAGCACACTTGCCATGCAGCAGAGCATTTAATCTTTTACACAGTTCATCTCTAAGAGTAATCCTTCTGGTTTATTAATTACTTCCACATTACAGATATGATCTATTGAGAGGAATTGCTCAGGCATGTCAAGTTGCACAGATTTGCTTGCAGTAGTATTTTTCTGCCACTGTTAAATCTCTACATGTCATTAATCAAATTATACAACAATGGAACCAGATTTTCAAAATTGTTCAAATAATAAACAAGGACAGAATTTTAAAGTATTCCCCCTGTGAGATTTTGAGATAGATCATGAAA
The DNA here is from genome assembly GCA_024362935.1 of Setophaga petechia. Lineage (NCBI taxonomy): Eukaryota > Metazoa > Chordata > Aves > Passeriformes > Parulidae > Setophaga > Setophaga petechia. The sequence continues at coordinate 16,095,224 of JANCRA010000008.1, forward strand.
AACCTTGCTAGTACAGTGGGGCCCGTGAAAGGCTCTAACCACTCACTTCAGAGCCTCAATTGCTGCAAAGATCCTCCTTGAAAACCTGGCACAAGATTGAAGATGAGTAACTTCCGGAAATCTGTTCTATGAGAACAATTATTCCTTAAGCCAGAAAATTAAGATGTATTGAGATGCAATGTGATCTAATACTAGCTCATTTTGCAAATTATTTTTTGGAAAAGAGCTTCCTGGCAACATCATTTGACATAAAAATCACTTAATATGTGTAATGCAACCACTGCATAAATCCACCACAAACATCTATCACACCACTCTTTAGACACATGTAGAAACATTTTGGGGAGCACTCTGTGAAATCATGCAAATGGCCCAAATTTGAAAGCATATAAGATGATTTAAAATAAATTTTTATGGATTACTTTTTGTTTCTTTGTTTCTTTTCTGTTCTTTCATTATTTGAAATATTTTCCATCCTAGAATGTATTTTGAGTCAGATGCTGAAATTTTATATATAGTTTAATTTTTTGATGATAGTTTCATATTTAGGCTCTTTTAAGAAATACTTTGGAGATTTTTCATGACAAGCACTTGACAATGTTTTCATTTGTGCAATGTTTGAAAGATATCTGAGCTGCAATAAGAAGAAAGAATAAGCTCCATTTTTCTTTCTTAAATTGCTCATTCTTAAAAAACTGGTTTGCACTTTCAGATGTTATTAAGGACTTTTCAGGATACACCACCACATACTGTAAATACTATCTGAATTCCAATCTCAAATGACACGTCTTTTGAAGACATAGAAATCACTCTTGTTGATTATGTATTTTCTAAAGGAGAAATTGGAAACGAAAGAAATATGTATCACAAAATTCTCTCTGATTAGTTCTACATTTGAAAACATCTAGTCTGATTAGCTAATATTCTTCTTATGGTTTTATTTTTTAAGTAAGTTAAAAATCCTACTGCAGTCATGTGAAAGTACAGACCAGTCTCAAGATCATTACATATCAAGGAGAATGGTTATGCAAGTAATGTATTGTTTGATAAAAGCCCGAAAGCAAAGTGTGATGTGCATTTCTGCCTTATACTAGGCTAGAGTTTTAAATCATAACTCCCTCTTTGTCTGATAACACAGAGGAAAAATTTCTTTGATTAATAGATAGGGATACAACTACCTTTTTTAATACAGTAAGAGATGTTTTCCTTTTGAAAAGATGCTTCTTGCCATACAGGGTCAACAAGCAAGATACAGAGGTGAAAAGGAATAAAATATATTTTTGAAGTTCATTGATTCAAGAAACAAACTAAAATTGCAGTTATTTTCCACCATTTTCTTTCAAACTCATTTATTGCTGATAAAATGAAGCAGACAGAACCAAATCAGTAACTCCATAGTCAGCTATGTCAGAGGAAATTCAAATTTGACTCCATTGTTCAAAAGCATGCCTCAACCTTTTTACCTGTCTCTGAGGTAAAAGAGTAAATGAAAGCTTCTATTTTGGTCACTGGTCTTTCTGGGGCTGACAGCAACCATGGCAATTTGCTTCCATAAACTGTGAGTCATACAGGCTTATAGGATGATGTTCAAACAATTCAACATTGTGCGCTTCAGACTTTTTGTCTGTGTTATGACTGATGTCTCAAACTGTATTTAAAACATGACCCCTAAATCCATGTGAGACCATCTAAGTCACAGCTCACAGCAAGGTGAAGACACTGGTCACTGTTTTGGACACACTTCAGCTCACTGTTTTTCATTCAGATGAAACTTTGTGAATCTGTTCTCACAACAAATTTGTAGGTGCACCTGAACCACAGGGCTATAGGCACCAGGATAATTTGTCTCAACAAGAATAAAATGCAGTGATATAATTCCACTCTTCTATAGAGACAAAAGGAACGTGAAAGAGAGGAAAGAATGTCAGTCCCATTCTTTTGTTCCCTCAGATAGTGCAAGGAAATTGCCTTCCAAACTAGAAAGGTTCAGGTTACTCAAAGCTTTTTTTTTTTTCATAGGGAATCTTTTGAAATTCCAAGATGCTCTGTAACTTGATCCTGTGTCTAGGCACCTAATTTCTATTTCCTGTCACTTCCATATTGCAGGAACACTACTCAGGTAGTTCCCTGTGTCTTAGTACTATTTGAGTATGCTGACATAAGGTATTACTGCCTCCTCACAAGCTGAGCATCAATGTGTTTATCATCCTTTGTTTCTCTTAACCACTGTGTAGAAAAACACTTTGCACTGAGTTTCATACCTAACAAAGCATTCAAAGATCTAGTATAAACCAAACTCTGAAGCTGTCATAGTAGGACCCACAAGATCCCTTTTTTCTCTGCTTGCTAGACACCCACATTACAGAAAATATTCTGAATACTTTTTTTAGATATAGCCTGCTCAGATGACAGCTGGTCACTGAAGTGTACAGATCTCCTGCAGAAGCAGCCAAAATATTCATGAAGATTGTTACATTCTTGTTTCCAGCCAGGCAGCACAGAGACTTGAATACTTCGGAGTTACCTAACCATCACATTTTTCTGAGGGCGTATTTCTCTGTCTTTTCTCTTTCTTTTTGTAAGCATTGGTCTATTGAAGCATGAATCCTGATTGCCAGCTTTCTTCTTGTTCCTCTCTACTGTCATGGGCAAATCTAGTTGACTTAGTAACACAACAGAACTTTTCTCTTGTTAACCTTCTTCCAATTATGATTTACGACTCAAAATCTCTTCTTAAAAGATGTAGCCAATTCCACTTGAAACTGACATTTCTAGTTTTGAACTGGTGGACTCAGACTTGCCCTTTTTCTTGGATTTCATAACTCACTTATGTGACTTGCAATTGTTTCTCCACAGGACTTCATCACAAGTCTAAAGCCTCCATTCACGGAGGGACAAAGGACATCAGATGGGCTATGGAAAAACTGCACTGCACAGTGATTGGGCATTCCAGAAACCCAGACTGGGATGACTGAATTTTCTGCAGCACTACCAAAAATGTATTTTAAAAGCAAAATTATTTTGTAATGGGAGGATAATGGAAACGGGAGGAAAAAAAGTAAAAATGGAAATTTTGAAGATAATACTCTGAAAGTTCTCAGCCTGATACGTTAAAATAGCAAAACAGGAACATTAACAAGACAGTATTTACAACCAGTTTCAGAAGAGCTGCATAGCTGTGTGTGTGGTAAAAATGAATTTATTTTCTGGTTTTGTTTTTCTCCCAATGAAAAATATTTAGCATGCCTTGTATAAGAGAGGTTGGGGAACCACTACAACTTAAAAAGGTCTTTAATTTCACAAGACAAAAACATGTAATCTGAACCTACTCACCCACTGGATTCCCCATTCCTAAAGTTGAAGAGAAACGACCCCAGAAATCTAGCAGTTTAGGAAAGGAAAAACAGTAATTTCATTCTGACTAGAAAGACATATTGCATATATGAAATAAATTAGACTAAAAGTGCCAGGACTTCAAATTTAATGGTAAAGTAGAAACTTCTTCACTTCAAGGGGAAGAGGAGGTTATTTTTTAAGCAGAGAAGAAATTCAAAGTAGATTACTGCAGACTCTTCCACAGCTAAAGTAAATCAAGCACTTAAAAGTGATTTAAATATAGAAATAAAGCTGAAAAAATTGTGAAATGTATATATGCTGTGAATATCCTCAGCATAAAAAAAAATTAACCACTGTGAATTTCAGCCCTTTGTATTTTTGCGCATTAAAATGATCTAAGAAAAGGTAGATTTTATATAATGATGTTACTGTATAAAAACTTCTTTTTCTTTCTTTCTAACATTGAAAGTTAGCTGCAAAAGCAAGACTTTCAACTTTTTTAAGCAGTGACATCTGAAAAGTAAGCTTTTTAGGAAATACATGCTTTCATACCACTTTTGAGTGTAGGAGTGCTTCTGCTGATAAAATTGCCATTGGAAGAAAAAGAGGTCTGAAGCATTTTCAATGTGAGGTTCTAGTTTTGCAGTAAAAGCTGTGTGAATATAGGTGGCAGTCATAATTCCTAAAGGAGTGGTCCAGCATGACCTGAAATGCAGACTTTAGTTTTTTTCTGCTTAGCACAAGGCCTCCTTCAAACAGTACATTCTGTGTGGGTGTGAACATACAATACCATAAGAAAGAAAAATATATTTATGCCTGATTTAGTAAATTGGTTAGTAAAAAAATGCTTTAGTTAAAATAATCAAATTCAAATTACTAGACCACATGAGGTGATGATGCAAGAAAAATCAACAGCAGTGATCTTGGCAGGATCACCTGTGTCCAGCTTCATGGCCACTTGTCATTTATGTTTTATTGGTCAGCATGATATGAGGAATATAGGAGAAGATAACTTCATTAAAGTAGCAGCCATTCTCCTATGAAAGCAGCTGGTTTTGTAGGTAAGCTGGTTTTGTAAGACTGATTGAGGATGCAAAAAGTGGAAAAGCAGGGGACGGGTGAATCACAAGAGAATGTAGGTTTCCATTTAGAAAAAATACAAAAAATACATGCAAATTATAAATGATGAAAGATCCTTTATTACTTTCTAGCAACCAAAACAGATGTCACTTCCCTTCCTTCACTCTTTCTATATTGTATTTTTCATAGCATAGTCAGGAAAGCCCAGAGTAATCAGAAAGTAAAAAAACCAAGGGTGTTTGTTTTATCCAAGCAGTAGTAAATAATCTAATAATTATCTGGGGAAATGAAAAAAAAATTATATATCATTTAAAACTTAGAACAGGTAGGGAGTAATGTTGGGAAGAATAGGAGAGCAAGAATTTCATCAAAGAGATACAAATCAGAAGAGAGGAAAACTTTAACATTTGATCAGTTAGTTTGTTTTGATACTAACTCACATTTAGATCTCACTTTGCATCTGAATTTAACAATCTCAACCATTTCTAAAACAATTTCTCAATGTTTTCTCAGAAAGATATTGCTTATGTTCTCATATGCACAAAAGAAGAACAGACTACAACACAAATGAGTCTAGGAAAAAAGATCAGGCTCACTACATTTTCTTGTCATACTACAACGGTTAACCAATTTTCTTTCATGAAATATGTTGCATCTCTATTTCATGTAAATTACTTTTTCTCAAAATTTGTGACTGTAAATTTATACTTCTGTCATGGAAAGCCTATATAGCTGGTTTGAATTTCATCCATATTGCTGTTTCTAGTCAAAGAGAAAAAGACACACCTAACAAGGTGATACAAAGAGTTTAAATAAGGCAGATAGGAAGATATTTGAGGCTTGCCAGGAGCAAACATTCATTAAGTTTGTGATCTTTGGTAGAATCTAGACACTCTGCAAATTGAACAAGACCCTTCAGCAGATAATAACTTTCATAAATGTTTGATATTAGGAAATACATTTTAGTAAGATACCAAACTTTGTCTACCTATTTATTACTTGTTATCTAAAGAAAAATATCTCCTGTCCTCTAAATTTAACAGTTTCTCTAAAGCTGCAGAAAGTTTCAGAGTGCCGCAGCCAAAAACCACATCCTGTGTTTGAGAAGATATGATAGATGACTGTTAATAAACTGCAAAGCACTGAAATACAGATAAAGCTGTAGCTAAAACACACTGTTAGCAATAACAATAACAATTGAAGCAGACAAGATACTTGAAAGTGTCAACCAGTGAGAAGTGGGAAAAATCTATAAATTATTTCTAATCATGTACTAAGTGCAGCACGTATGTGTTGCAGAAGCAACAACAAAAGCAACAACAGAAGCAATAAAAAATATTATTTTTTTAAGCAAATAATGTAATCCTATGTGTATTACTCTAGGTAACTAGAACTTTAGGAAACCTATAATTGGGAAGAAAATGAATCCCAAGCCCCAAGAACATCCTGAATTTATGGAGTTGGAAAAAGAAATCATTAAAATCCCTTGTGTCTTTCTGTCTGTGATACTGATAGGTTCTGCTTATGGTAGGCTCCTCTTACCTCATGAGGTTTGAAAGACAAAACCAAGAATTTCACTGGATTACAATACCATTGTATGCAGGGAAAAAGCAAATAGGAACAAAAGGATCTTTATACCTATATTAAGGCCTAGATATTAAGGTACGTCTGCAGGACTGTACTGAGACATGCATGCTTGCCAGGCTGCATGACACCGGGGTGAGAGCTAATGCAGCTACATAACTCTTGGTGCAGTGATAAAGTACCCCTCAGCAAGGCCCAACACGCTTTTCCAACTAGATTTGGCAAGAGAAGGGCACTCAGAGCTTGTTGATTTCCATCTGTGCCTGCCAGCATAGGCGCTCTCTTCACAGGCACCTCTACCTACCTTCTTTTGGGATTGGTAAGGCTAAAGCATCTTTGAGTACCAATGGGATTTCAGCACCCAGTCAGGGACCTCGGTATCTCAAAAGCAACTTACAGACATGAAACAGACAAATGATCATAGGAACCAAGTGTTAAAGAGGTTTTTCCTTTCCATCCAGAGCAGCATTGTTCGCTGAACAGTTTTTGGCAACCAGTCTCTAGCCTTGGCAGGAAGGCTTTACACTGACAGCTTCAGCTTGCATGAACCTCATGTACCTGCCAAAAGCTTTTAGGCAAAGACCTAGATTTGCATTTCTTTAAATAGAATATGTAAGTCCGGGATTTTACATATATTTTCTTAGTTTACAGGAATCTGAAAAACAGAAGAAGAGGAAATTATATCAATTCAAATAAAAAAAAAGGAACGGTGTGAGACTCCAGTACTTTTTGAGGTCAGACTGAGCCCAAAAGAGTTTTACTTGTCTTTTTTCTCACACATGGATTATGAGACATATATAAAAATCTTCCCCATACAAACTTTCCAATGCAAATAAGAAAGCTGTACAACATTTTCAGAAAGTGTTTACATCTGCTCTATTTATTCACTGCTATAAGCCACTACTAGTAGTGTTTTCTGTCCCTCTGAGAAAGAAGCAGCAAGAGAAGAGAAACAAAGTGTACAGGAGCAAAATTAATGCCCAGGGAAAAAGCACAGTCCAAAACGTTGTGACTTCAGGTAGCAAAATGGCAAATGTAAAAATCTGATAATCAAAAAAAGAAAAAGGAATTACTTCTTCATACTTCCTTGCCCACTAAGCCATCCTGTTGTGAACAGGTAAGACTGACTGCACCTTGTTGAATTTGGTGTGAATGGAGTGACATGTGTTACATGCATGGTGTTAAGACAGGAGGCAGTGAATGAGCCTCACTTCTAGTCCTGACTGAAATTTGGAAACTGGCTGGCAGTCACCAGAATATGATCATGCAGTGACTCTGTGTGCTCCTCCCAGTACACTGGGCTCAAGGCTTTGCTGCATGGGGCCAAACTACAGGCTAACTGCAAAGTGTAAAGCAGCACTGGTTTGGTAGAACCCCTCAGGACCTGAGGGGCTGCCTGTACAAGCCCTCCACTGCACTCTGGAAAGGTGCCTACAAGGAGATGATGAGAGCACCTCAGTTAAATCAGCTTGCATTACAGCTTAGAAATATTGGTGTGCAACAAATATTATTACAGCTTTCCTCCAGTCAATGCACTCCTACTGCTCAGCCCTGGGAGTGCTACCCATAGGATTTATGTTTTGGACTGATGTTTCTAAGAGCATAATTTAATAAGTGGAAGAGGAGTCTTTTTTGATTGGGCTTTTGGAGTCGTTTAGTTTGTTTGGTTTGGGTTTTTTTGTTAGAGTAAATCTCTTGGGTTTGCAGAAGAAAAAGAGGTCTTTTGCTGGAAGTTACACCATGCTGCTTTCATGCTTCCTTGTAGAATAGGTTCTATGATATAATTTTCATATATTTCAGGCAATGTTTGCATTGCTACAGACCATGACAAAATAAAAATGTAATCCCCATCCAGTTGTTAGCCTCTAAAATTAAAGATATTTCTAAAGATCATAATTCGTAGATTTAAAAGTTCATAATAATTAGAGTTATTTCCTGTTGCTGCAGAAATAGAATGAACTTTTAACATTTTAGTATGTCCAAAAAGCCCAAAAGTTCCTTAAAACAGTGTCCAAAAAGCCCTAAAGTTCCTTAAGACAGTGGAGTTCAATACCTAAAACTGTAACACAGATGAAGAAGTAAAATCAGCAGATGCTTATCTATCCCACAAGCAGTTCTGCTCACATGCTTATTTCCACTTTTTTAAATGGAAAGGAGCACAAATTAATTCTTTTAAGCCATTATTACACTTCCTCTATTAGAAGGTAAAACTTCTCTTCCTCTATACTGTAGCTCTCTTGTATTTGCTTAGTTTCTTTAATAGAAGCCAGACATGATATTCTTTTTACTTCTTTTTGTTAACTGGGATGAGAAATTACTTGAAATTATTTTATATTCTTCTATAGGTCAATTTCTGAAACATGCAAATGTCAGACAGGTACACTACTTTTATCAGTACCTCTTCCTTGCTAACATAGATTTCTTCCCAGTTCACCTCTATGTTTACTGCTTGTGCAAAGTAAATATTTGCACCAGCCTGTCTCAAGCTGATCAGAGTTCCCTACCAAAACAAAGCTCACCATACCAGATGGAGATGTTTTTTGGAAGAGTTCATTTCATAGACTGTTAACAGCCTAAATAGTAGAGGCCTCATTGAAGCTCCTACCCAAACTCCTAAGATCTCCCTCACCACTGGAACATGGAGGGCATCTCTCAAAGAAGGTAGGTAGACTCAGTCTTGTTTCAGAAATGCCTATTAATCTCAGCTGCAGAGGGATAACAGTCAACCAGCTGAGACTGAAACACGCAGAATTTTTAAAGGATATGTAACAAGAAGTTCTTACTGAAAACACAGCTTCCAGCCTGTCAACTTCTTCTGAATAACCTAACTTGCTTGTACTCAGTGCAGGACTATGTAAATACAATTTGCCTAATGTTTTACTGAATTAGTTTGGTGTTTGGCTGGGTAAAGAGTTCAGGAAGAGAGAGCTGTGCCCACCTGGACACAACAAATGCAAATAGCATGTTTCAAACTGAACCTGAACTCTTACTCATTTAACTCCTTCCAGATCAAATCACAGAGACCATGAGCAGAAAAGAGCTTTACATGCAGTGAAACACAAAGGACCACAGAAATCCTCTAAAGCTACTTAAAATTCTTTTTAAATCAAAATAACTCATTTGAAGAAAATACCTCCTGAAATATTTCTAAAGCTCTTCAGGTATTTGTTATTATACTTCATAGAGTCTTACCTAATTCAAGAAACTTCTAATAGAAGTCTACAGCTATAAACAAGGGTATCTTAGATTAATCCAGGTAAGGAATATTGTCTTTTCTTCAGAGTGCAATGAGTCCAAACTGCCTGGAAGCTGAAGTAACAGCTGCAATTTATATGAGGCAGCCACACAGAGGAGGAAATACAAGACTAATTGCTAGAGAACTGTATAGGTCCATGTTAAAAATGTCTAAACTACTGACACCTCCTTGATTTTGTTGAAAATGCTGTTGTTGCAGGACAAGTTACAGCAAAGAAATCACACTGTGCAGCTCCAAGATTACTTTTTGATTTTGAGCTTTTCTTTGCTTTTCCCTTTTCTCCAAAACTAAAAGGGAAAAAAGAGCCTGTTTCTCATAACACTCAGTCCCTTTTAAATGTCCTGCAGCATTGCAATAACAGAACTAGTATGAAATTAGGATAATATTTTTACCCAAGATGATTTTGATTTGACTTGCTGAAGCCACTACTAACTTTTCAAAACTCTCAAACCAACAATATGAATGAAGAGAGTAGCCTTATTTTCAACATGATGAAAAAAAAACCATCTCCACTTGATGGAGAGTGAGTGCAGGGATGATTGGGCACAACTTGCTTGTACATATGACTACTCTGATTTTACAAGCATATATATAAATGTATGAGTAAATTTGGTGTAACTTCTAAACAATTTTAAAGAAAATTTTGGCTTTTGAACATTTCAAAATGTCTTTTGTTATTTTATTCACAAAATATATACATTAAAACTCACTGCTAAAAGATAATGATATGTTAGCCTTTGGAAACCACTATATAAGGAGCATAGTTTCATGTAATGTATGAATTTCAGCAATGCTGCCACAGTCCAGTGAACTGCCATTTTAAAACTGAAGGGTTTTTTGCACCAATATCATTGCATTGATTGCCTTGTTTTTGAAAGAAAAAAATGGATCTTTCAGAAGAAAGAAACAACTTTCACACACTTTCATAATATTGCCTGACACTATAAGCTGTATTCTCATTTTGGCCGTGGTGGGATAAAGCCAGAATGATTCCCTTGTCGTCAGTACAGTTACACTAGACAGTGAAGTGTTTCTGAGGAAAGAAATTAATTATAAAATCTTTAGACACAGCCTAGAAATTTAGAGACAGAAAAGATATTAGAGAAGACATTTGAGTGATCACAGTTTAAATTAAATGATACTTAAAAAGAGAGCTGTTACACTTGTTATTCTGATTACAGCAAAAATCTCATGGAATTCTGAGAGAATCACAGAATATGGTCTCTATCACAAGGGAACATCTTTTCCTTTTCCCATTAGCAGTCTAGCAAATGGTGTCTCTCAGATGCTGCCAACATCATGACATATCTTCCTAAAATTACATGATCTCTTTGCAAACAGTTTAGATTTGGTACAAAGTCTCATGGTTTTGGTCCCTGTTCTGTCACTGCATTTTATTCTGTAACTCCTTCACATATGCAAACCATCCTTCCCTCCACAAGCACAAACCAGCACTGGATTAGTGGTTGCTCATTTGATCAGTAAACAGGACAGTGTAAATCCTGGTTTGGTCATCTATGTTTTACCAGTCACCAGCAACTGAACAGATGTTTTAAAAGGTAGATGTGGCAAGAACGAGAATCACTTCAGCTGAACTATGAATCATACTTAAATGACTCATATAAACTAGCTGTAAACTATCATTTAATAATATTGATCAGAATGGAGAAAAAAGTAGATTCATCAAGAATTGTAGGCCCAAAATATGCTAATGACCTGATGTTACCTTTTCTCCCAACAATGGTGGTTTTTTAAACTTTCATGAGGTGCATCCAACCAGAGAAAAATCTCCAAGTACCTGTAAAAGGATAAAATAATTTGGGCACATAATTTGCTGTTTTACAAGAGGTCTGCTTGATACTTCTTCCATGATCCACTAATGACCCTGTGTAAAGATCAAGCATAAAAACACCTGAAAATCACTGACTTGTAGGATCTGCACTTAAACCAGCTATTTCCCCTCCAGAAGAGAAGAATTTTTTCAGAATGTCTCAAAGAAATGAACATCTTTTTTAAGAGCTCCTTTTTTTGGATGCTGTATCCAAAACAGGACCTTTCTCACTTTTTACATTTTCCTAATAGGCTCATTGCAAACTTGTAAAATATTTACAGAGATAAGACAAGCAGATCAAACTTTCAGGATGTTCTGGACATGCCATGAATGACCAGATTTTTTATTCAGTGGCAAGGGAGATTAGATGATATTAGATTCTATCTAAGGACAGGCACTGAGGGGAATTAAGAACCAGAACTTGAGTGTTCCCACACAAACCTGACATTTCTATCCCATAAATATGGTAGAAAAATAAAATAAAATAGCACCTATTAGGCAATAAATTATTTATAAATCACAGCATCTCCCACAGGGCCAGAAATTTTAACAAAAACATTGAAAATGTCCCTGTCATACTTCCTCTATTTCAGTAAAGATTACACACTGTGCTAGTCTGATTACTGTTGAGTATTCATACTCCTCACAGTCTTTAGCTTGTTGCCTGTTAAAGCAGTAAATTAGTCATAGATTTTTATTGAGATAATATTATTTAACCCTTGTAAAGATGGACAGATGCTGTGGAAGGCACCTATCCACAGCAAAGATAATAATTTGCTTTAGAGTTACTTTCATTTCTGTCAGTGAGGCTTTGAGATTATGGGTGGATTGAAACACATCTTTGGCCACAAATTTATATTGCACCAATTCATATTGCACCAATTTATATATGCACTTTTTTGGCATTCCAGCTCTTGATTGTGTAAGCAGTAAAAATATTTAGGGATAAGTATTTTTTTTACACCGACAGATTATAAGAGAAAAAGAGTTACACACTGGTTTTCCGTTCATACCAGATCCTCTGTGGCATTTTCAGTGCAGAACCACAGCTCCACAGCTTTCTCCCAGGAATTTTTTACCCTTTTTCTCAGGACTGAGCTCCTGACATAAACTATTCTGACAATGCTCTTTGGACTCATCTGGTCACATAATGGGCAAGTTCCTTAGAGGCCTTTCTCAGCTAAGGGAGGGACCCTCTGCAGGTCAAGAATGTCTCACTTTGACTAATGACATGGCAGGGAAATGCAGGCAAACCTTCCAACACTCTTTGAGGTTTCTAAGTGTTTATATTGTCTTGGCAACAGTAGGACCTCTTCCCACCTGAAATTTACCACAGAGCACCACTCCAGAGAAGTGAAAGATTTACTTATTTAAATGAAGTCAGCAGTTGTATTGCTGCTATTTTCTCCAAGACATTCTTGTATGTCTTCAGGGCACAAAACTGCAAAGAATAAACTCTGAAAGTATTCTTAAATGGAGCAACCTGCCTTTCAGAGAACTCTCTGAACAGGCATGTGTCACAAACAATAATTTTACATGCTCCACTTTACCTTAGTTGTCAAAAAACAATTTCCTCAAAATTAAGACTGTAGTTTGGTTTTGGAATAAACACACTTGAAAAAAATCTTTGATTTTTCCAATACATACAGCTTAATCAAGAGATTCAATAGAAAAAAAAATTGTACTAATTAAGTTGAAAATCATAGCAACGTTCTTATAGCTCTTGGAATTGATCAAATGTATGCAAACTGCTATTTGCAAACTCTACAATACTTACAATGAAATTCAAAATGTTCTTTTACTCCAATAAGCTTCAACATTGAAATCTGCCTAATACATTTCTCCCAACAAGAAAGAAATGCAGTTCTGTATTGACCTCTCATTGCTTTTTTAACATTTCTATGTTCTAAAAGATGACTGCAAGGTAAGATGATAAGTTCAATGGTCAAATGTCTCCTATTTTCTGACAAAAGGATAACCTCCATACCTACCATTCCTTTGTACAGATGTTGTGTTGAAATATTAAATATTTTATCAGTGCTCTATAATATATATTGTAATCTATGTAACTATTTTAGTGAAAAATAAAAAGTATTTTAATGAAAATCAGTAATTTAAAAATGACCCAACATCTATTTACTCTCTAAGAAATAAGGTTTTTCATTTCTGCATAATGGATCACCATGCACTTCTGCTAAGATGGACAGAGGTAGGGCCATCAAAATCTGGACATTGCCTTTTTTCTGAGTAACAGAGCTTTCCTACCAAAAAAATTAAAGAGATTATACTGATTATTTAATTGATACTCGTAATGAATCTAAAGAAGAAAAATTTGAGAGTGAAGTTATTCAGGGAAATTGTCATTAAAAAGTGATTTTTTCTTCTAACTTAATAGCCTCAGAATTTAGCTTCCTAATGGCCAAAGTTGAGCTTGGAAAGATTTCTGTGGCCAGATATCATGCAATTTTAATTATGTGTACATTTTAAGGCAAATCTAATCTAAAATATAAATAATTCCACTAAAATAAAACCTGCGTTAAATTCTGTTGAAATGGAGCAGCAGTCAGATCCTTAACCTGGTGACAGAATATTTTTCCACTGGCAATTAAAGGTGTTTCTGTTACATTCCTGTTGCCTCTAGTGTAACATTATCTCTGGTGAAACTGTGGGAGGTATTGTTACAGCAACAGATGTTGATGTTATAAATCATAAGCTGCTGATGTCTAAGAAATCACAATGAAATTTTCAGCAAAAGCAGAAACCTAATGTGTGAAATGTCTTTAAGACATGTTTAATGGGGAGAGAAAAAAATTTGCTATGTGACTCTTCTCTGCACCATGTGAGCTTTGGTCTAGTGGCACCTCTCTGAGTTTTCAAAGAAGGACGTGTCCTTGTGAACATCTCTTCTTAAGGAAATTGATGTGTCTTCCACATTTTTTGGCAAATAAATCACCCAGGGGCAATACTAGGAGCCTAAACATTGCCGAGTTCCTTAACAAGAAGCCAGATCATCAAGACAGCATTATCTGTGACTTATCTACAAAAAGGACAATGGCAATATTGAAATAAACCCCAGAGGGGGAAAATGTAGTGATTTATGCAAGCCAACACGGAAGGAAGGAAGGAAGGAAGGAAGGAAGGAAGGAAGGAAGGAAGGAAGGAAGGAAGGAAGGAAGGAAGGAAGGAAGGAAGGAAGGAAGGAAGGAAGGAAGGAAGGAAGGAAGGAAGGAAGGAAGGAAGGAAGGAAGGAACAGTAACTGAACTGTAGGGCCCTGATAAACTCAGAAGGACTAAACAGCAAAAAATACATAAAATAAAGTGAAGAAAAGATAGAGATTTGTATGACTGCACAAAGTCTGTGTTAAATTTTGCAAATAAGAAATTAGACAAGATAAACTTAAGTCCTGTATTTTAGATGTAGATTATAAAAAAGTTTTTTTGAACTTTATTTCCATTGTCCATGAACAAATTTTTTTTTAGCATTTCAATTTCACTATTGAGTTAACATCCTTATTTCAGACATATGATTTCTTATGACATATTGCCATCATATGCTTTGATAAATGGCATTTCAAAAGTCGTATAATATGTGAGATACATCCTGCGACCTGTAGATCTTTTTTTAAATAAAACTTTAAGAAATCTTATTTTGGCACATGCAGATTGCTCTAAAAACATCCAAAACCTTTTTAAAAAGCTCTTTTAATCTCTAATCCACAGATACTTCACTTGTGTGTATCGTGTGTGGGGATTATTTTTTACAGACAATTTATTGTCCTCCCCATGAAACAAAAGGTAGTTGAATCATGAAAAAAATCTGAATAAAATAAGGTGAAAGCTGTATTTTTTTCTTTCATGTTCTGGGACCTCCTCCTGTAAATATTCGAGTATTAAAGTGGTACATCTGGGAGAGGAATGAGAAAGGGGGTTTTATTGCAATTTTTTTCTCCCATACATTTGAAACTTGTCTAGAAATTAACAATGATATTATTGAAATATCTTAGAAAAAAATCCAGAATAATTGTTTTTACAGTATTATCAGTCTGGGAATAAATCAAAGTTCAGAAAAGTTTTCCAAGTAAAACCTTTTACTTCTTCTTAATGAAACTGGAAATTGTCTTATAAAACTATCAACCCTATCCTCTACTCTTAAAGTTACCTATCTAAAAAATCAGACCAGTAGTATAGTTTGATTAGATACCTAGAATTATCAACAGAAGAGCCTTGATAATTACACATAGAATTAGAAAAATACCATCTTTCATAATCAGGATTCTAACCGACATTGTTTCCATGTTTACAAGATATTTGTATTTAATTGAAAAGAACATCATATTTTGGCTATTACAATGAAATTTTAAGGGTCACATCCTCACCATATATACATTATTCTATGAAGATCAGCTGGCTTCAAATGGATCATACCAGAATCGCAATGATGAAAACCCTAACCAGGTTAAGCTCCAAGAATCCATGCTCTTAACACATTCCTTGCAGGGTGATCTCTGCTTCTCATGAACACACAGGACCTTCCCATTCCGGCTGGAAAAGCAGAACGTGCATAATTTGATGTGGATTAAGCCCTACTCTCCCTGAAAAAGAGATCTCAGACCAGGATTTCAACCTATGAGCCCGGCTTAGATATCAGCCTAGATAGGCTGCCATACCAAGTCCTGTTCTTGCTGGCTGCCACTGGGATGGATTCAAAAATTAACCAGAATCACCTAAAAAATGGCAAATTCTATTGTGCTTTTCTTTGCACTGCAGTTTACACTGCTCATTTATCTTTTCCCTGCTTTTATCATGTCTTCTGCTTTACACATGGAACTTTCAAGGCAATAAATAAAGACTGTCCTGTGAATAGTACCCATCATGTTTAACCTACACAGGGGATAAAACTTCATATATGATTTTACCAGACAACATGCAAAGTATACAAAGGAATAAGAGGTAAGATTGAAAGGAACTGAGAGAAAAGGACCATCTGGAAGCTATGGATGACCCTTCAGCATTTGCAGAAATCAGGCAGTTGTCTGACTTGACCTGGGCATCACCAAGAAGTTTATGGAAACTGCTCACTCAACAGCTGTTTCTGCTTCTTTCTGGGTAGGTAAAAAATATCTCCTCTCTCCTAATACATACTATACCAAGTCAGATCTGCTGCACCATGGTTTAAATTCTCATTCATGCCCAAACTCAAATCCTGTTTGAGATCATTCTAGTAGAGCAAATGAAGTTTCCAAGGTCACACACAGTCAATCTATCTATAAAAATACATGAATAAAAGCTGATTCAATGACTGATGTCTTCATGACAATTTGTATAATGTTGTTCCTGATGTGTAACTGAACAGTTTTACGCTTAAGAAAATTTGCTTTTGACAGCAATATTTAAAATCTAGTAAAGAGCTGATTATAATACTTAATATTTCCTTAAATTTGAAATTAATTCTAATTTCAGAATTAGAAATTAGAAGACAATAATTAAAGACATATTTTATTGCACAGACTTAACAATGAATTAGATACAAACCTGTAATATTAACAGTGTAGGAGTTAATGAAATTCAGTCACGGGAAAAGATGAGAGAGCACAAAAAAAGGCCCATTCTTTTATTTATTCTGTTATAAGAAGTGTAAGGGAATGAAAAGCTTACTCTATTGAGTGAGAGTAGGTTGTTAGAGGACAAACAACTTTCTGCAATTTCACCAGAGACAGCAAACCAGAGAAGAAGCTTCTAGGGAGCTTTCTGTAACAATAGTGAGAACAAAAGAAAAAATCTGTGAAGACAAAGATAAGATTCAACCAAATACTTCACTCCAAACTTTCTTACCAAAAGCTTTGTGCCACTAGCAATATGGATGTTGAAGAAAATATGCCTTCATTAAAAAAATAAAAAAGCTTTCATTCTTTTACGTTTTTCCATGAAAGCTTGCCAAATTTTTCTCAGAGAGGATTTTCACCCAGACAAATGGAATTTCTCTTTCTTCTCTAGTCAACCAATATTCCTAATGAATAAAATAGCAATCCATATATTTCTAACACCTTTAATCATTTCAGTAGGCCAGAAAGGGTCTAATTCAGCACTTTTCATGTCTTTTTGCTCACAGATTACAAGTAAAATTCCTCACCTTCTTACAAGTTCCATTTCATTGTATATTTCAGTACTGTGCTAAATCTCCTGGTACCTGCTTTTATGTTCAGTGAATGATTTGTTTAATCGCTGCAGCCGAATTTCCTTTCAAGACATCCTTCTCTGACATTGCTCCAAGATAAAATGTGTCATAGAGGCTGTCACATACTATAGCAAATCTCTCAAAAATTATTGAAACATCAGCTGCCCAGAACTTCTCAAGCACTTAAAATTCACTCACTAATTCTTCCAGTTTCCCGTGGCTATTCACTCCTTCCGTCCCCTAAAAGCAACATGGCCAGCTTCCAGATGTATTATCCAAGCATTTCCCAGTAGCCAGAGACATGTTACAATATTTTGTTTAGAACAGTGAGTGGAACAGTGGCATCTAGACTCCATTCTATCACCTGTTCCATGAAATGAGACAAGGGCATCCATTCCAAGGAACCTACTCCTGACAATACTTACATTTACCCATTTACCCATTACCCATTTACCTTCACACATGGGAAGCCATCCCATTGGCTCTTCTAGTGCTCCCATGCATCAAATCAAGCCCATGTTAAAGCTCTTGAGGATCAGGTTTCATAGCTGAGTTTAGGCAGGTTCAGAAGATAATGGGCTCCAGCTTTAATAGGGTGGCAGGACAGATGTGTGACCACTCTTCAGCTGCCCCAGTTCTTGATTCAGTGTCATAAAATGTGCCTTTCTGCAAACTGTAAGCCTCAAGCTAAAAGAAACATAAAAAAAGAATTATACTACTTCATTGAATGCAATATTTAGGTGTGATATAGGAGTTTTTTTGCTCAGAAAAATAGAAATTTGTATCATGGTATGGAACATTCACACACACACATATATATGTGTGTAAGTATATATATATGCATATATAAAATATATATAATAAATATGCAAATAGCAATATTAAGATATTAAGATATTATTACCTTTCTGTGTGCAGAAAGGCAACATAGATAAACAATTGAAAGCAATTACAAAATATTTTTGTAGTTATGTGTGGATCTGTGTAAAAATGCTGTGGATCAGTTGCTGCTCTTTTTAATTAAAATTAGGTCATTTTAATTTGAAAAATTTTTAACATTCCTCCCATGGTGGGAATTAAGCCCATATTGGAAAAGTAGAATAGAATTTTGTCTGAATCTTTTTGATTTAATATTTGATTTTGTGTTTTGCTACATACACATGAAGACTTATACACAGACTTACACACACAAAGCAGTTTGGCTTGTTGTGTGTTTGTGTACTGTAACATACAAAACCTCTCACTTTACTGTCATATAAATCCAGTATTGACAGTTAAGTACCTTGATTAATCACATCACCATTTCAGAGCTATTCACATAATTCAAAAATGCAGAAGAAATTGATTCTGTAGTTGTTCTCTTCTTTCCATGGATCAGAGAGACCACGACTACAGGAAGAAGGAAATGAGTTGAATAAATAATTAAACAGGGCACTGAAACTGAGGGCCAGTAGAGTGAGAAGAGCATGAACCCAATTCAGCTGAATTTATGGCCATGTAAGCTCCTTGAAACACAGTTATCTCTGTGCCCTTTTTTGAGAGCCCCAGAGGAAGAATAAACACATTTCACAACTTTGTTTTGCAAATAGAGGGAGGTGCTAGCTCACAAATAAGAAATAGATCTAAAAGGTCCATTTAAAGTTGCTACCATATAGGAAAATAGATATCATTGTGAAGAGATCAAGACCATTCATCTTTCTCCAACCCATTTTTGCAGATCCCTCCTAATTAAAAAAAGAATGTGAGATTCAAATGCTTTGATGAGAATTCCTTATCAAAGCTTAGGCCCCAGATTAGCCAAATCTTGGTGCCAGATGCCCAGCTGCTACAAATTCATGGAATTACCCTGATTTAAACATGCCAACGATATGGCAAATACTTTTCAGTGAACAACTCAACTCCTTCTTCCCAGAGGTTTGGGTTTTTATGTTTTTATTAGGAAAAGATTTTTGAAAAACAAAGTGTGTGCAAGTTCTATGGTGAAATACAATTTGAAAGCACAAAGTTGTGTTAAAGCCCCTCCAAAGAGATAAAAAGTCTCAAGTCTTTTATGCAGTTCATAAGTTTGTACTCAGAATAATAGTGTTAGACTTCTCTCATATATAGAGTTATGTATGTTTCCACAAGTAAGAGATGGAAAATAATAGTTGGAAATTCTCTCTGTCAGCTTTCCAGTTTACCATCAGTGTATCTTTCAGCAACTGAAGCAACAGGTTTCAAATTTTGTATTTTGCTTTAGAGTCACACCTTTTTTTTGTGAATGGCACATAATATTTCTACTTTAATCATCAGAATTACTTCAGGAGATCATTTTGAAGTTGAAGCTTGACACTGACACTGTCTAGGAAATTCCATCAGAGCAACAAAAAACAACCTAAAAAACAGTTTCATCCAAGTGGAGGTGGTACCTCTCATAGTGGAAAAGCAATTAATTTTGTATGGCTGCCAAAGCACTGAAGAAAAAGGAATTTCCCTACCCTGGAACTTCCTATCTAGAAGTGCACGGACAGGTAACAGAAAAACATGTCACCAAAAGTTTTAAGTTTAGACTTAAAACAGAAACCAAAACCAGAAAGAAAACTAAAATATTTTCTAGAGAGAAGAGAGTAAACATGATAAAGAGTTGATCCAAGAGGGTTGTGGTACTAGTTACCAGTTTTCAGTTTGCATAGTGACATTAAAAGTTCTTGCTGCTGCAACAAACACATCAGGAAATGGTTTTTAATTTAGAGGATCTGCCAAATCTGAAGCCACACACACAAAAACTGTTTTGTCATTTCTTCAAATCAAAAGTGTTTGACACATATGAGATTCAGCAACAGGAAATACAGCACAACAGAGAGACGGGTTCAACATCTGGAAAGCCTGATCCAGGGAAAATACATGTACACTATGGGACATGGGAACTTGTCAGGCTCTGGATCTGTGTATGTCATGTGTGTGTGCATCACAACATGAAAAGAGACAGGTTTCCTCTACTCCTTGCAGGAGCACAGCCCTGCCAGTTGGACTGAAAGAAGAATTTGTGAATTTTCTCAATGTTACCAACCTACATTGGATCCCAGGGAACATTAAAAAATGTCCAAATATGACCAGCAGACACAGAATTTGGTTAACTTTTTCAACAGCTTCCCCAAACAATATTTCAGAGCTGTTTTAAAGATTTCATTTCCCTGTGACAGCTAACCTTTAGAACTGAAACTGTGAGAAAAATTTCAGGGTAACTGAAAGGAAAACTTAAACTTTCCCCACAGTGTGATGAGAAATAGCACCTTTAGACTGAACTCAGGCAAAACCTGGTGGCTTATCCCAAGTGGTTGCAAGAGCTAAGTGCTGGATCACCCATGCAGTTCCACAAAGGAGACTTTGCAGAGAATTATCTTGTCTTAGAACTTTTCGTCTGTGTCACCTATGTTTGATTTAGTGAAAATATAGGCTCAGGAATACATTCACATACATGTATCTCTTAAGACATAATTTGGGGTGCTGCCAATGGGACAATTAAGTTTAACATCCCACCTGGACTACAAAGAAGACTCACAAAATTACAGTGAAGACAATGCTGTACATACTCCAACAGCCTCTCACAGAGTTACAGGAAGTGTTACTGCATAGATTCTGTTTATTGCTCTGAACCCCCATGAAATTCAACCCCAAGATAAAATTCACACAGGTACGAGGAAATAAAAAAAAAATTTAAAAAAAATTAAAAATTTTTTAAAAAAAGTAAAAACAAAACAACTATGCAACCCTGATGTCAGAGAGCTATTTTTTTCCAGATGATGTTGAGAAATGTAATTTCAAGTAGTGAAGCGCATAGTGATCTCTTAAGAGCAACAGATAAAGAAATGAGGTGCCTGTGTGACCATTGTTTCATTACTGAATTCAGATTTAAAGGTGCTTTACATAATTTGATTAAAATTGAGTGAAAGAGAACTGGAAACTTCTTTGGTTTGCTGACAAGTCGTTTGGAAAAATAAAAGTACAAACTAGTTATTCAGAATGGTTTTATCAGATCTGTAGCCACTTATGAGGTATCATAAAGCTGATTTGGCAAAAACATAGCCATCAACAATTTTACATTACCTGCAAAATGAACTTATGCCATCCACCATGAGAAGACTCAAAACCTGTGTTTAAAATTGTTGTGGATATTTCTTTACATAGCTGGTAAGATGTGTTCACTTCAATAATCTCTTCTAGCAGCATCTGCAAGTAACAAACTGAAACAGGAGAATTGACTGAGCTCTCATGAGGTCGACTTTGACCTGAGCAGTGAGCACTATAACACTGCTCCCTGTGGAACAGAGGGTTTAAATACCTTGAAAAATTTCTTGAAATTTTTCTTTTACCTTGTGTTTATATCCTTCTACATCTATTTCATATTAAAACAGAAACAGATAAGAAGGAAAAAGGGGTACATGAATTTTTATGAAAAACCTCAGTTTTGTCTAATCCTTAGTGTGTTTGAGGAATTAAATTTTGCTGGAGATCATAAAGTTTTTATTATGACCCTATTTTTTCCCCTCTTTTTTGTCTTTCTGTGTTTCTAGTTGTGGAAACGAAAAGAAAATATGGAGATTCTTGTGAAACTTAGTGCACTGTTTCAAACTAAAAGGATCAAATTAAGATCAGATGTGGAAAGGAGCAGTAATAAGGATGTGAATGGGGATGCAATCTCCTACACCTGGTTTGAATTTTGTTGCACTCTAGTTATTCAGATACACCACCAAAATTATTTCACTGTAAAGAACTCAAAAAAAGAAATTTGTTCAAGAGGGATTACCTTTATTTTAACTTTGTATTGTTACAAAGCTAGACAGAGGCAGGACCTCAGGTAACACATTTATATTCATTGTATGAGAAAAAAATAGGGAGACAACCAAGCCATCATCAACAGCAGTTTAAAATAAATAATATCTTCAGATGAACATTTCTGTATATAGTTTTTTAACATTTATTTCTCTGGTGTATGTAAGTTCTAGTTCTGGACCAGCTCTGATAGAGTCAATAGAAGCAGAGATAAATAAATAAATAAGTAACGAAAATTTTTAAATAATCAAAACCCTAGTTTCAACTCCCAGAGCTGACTGGGCTTCAGTTAGAAAACCTTATAAAAACCCTCCTAAAAATCTTTGAAAGGGGGACAGAGAAAAAGTAGAAGGAAGCAATTTTTGTGACTTAGCTCACTAATCTACTGATCTGCTCTCTGTCTGTTTTCCTGCTTTCATGACTTTATAATGGTTGTAAGAATTTTTCAAACTGAGCCTTATTATACCTGCTGTTAATAGCAATTTCCTGTAGTTACCTTTTATTTGCCAAGCATTTTTACACTATAAAATGTTGTGCCGGTGAAAATAGACCAGAACAAAGCTCAATAAAATGATTGAAAGTGCTGATGAATTAGAATACCTGCTGATCAGCAGAAAACATGTTTATTCGTTATTGATCCTGACTCTTTACAGTCAAATCTCATTATTTTAAACACTTTAGATTAAGGATGGATATTCCGTTTGGAAGAACAGGTTTCCCTTTGGATGCCAAAACAGAAACAGTGTTGCATTTTGCCAAGGTATACTATTCAAAGCTGAACTGTAAGGCGGCATGACACAGTGGCTTTTGTTTCAAACTATCAAATACCAAATCCAATTCTATTCTCTTTTTAACAAAACAAACTGCCCACTTCACAGTTGAGATCATTCCAGTATAGTTGCTTTTTGTGCCTTTATCCTGCTTCACATTTATGAACTTAAAGTCAACCAGAAGCACTGATGTACCCACAGCTGGATAAAACTGTTCTGTGAGTATTGTAAATTTGTGATGAAATTGCTGAACAAGTTTCTTTAGTTGACAGTGTTGTAGTTACTGCCTACCAAGGTCTGGACGATGAATTGGAATTACTTTTTGAAAAGACTTTTAATCCAAACTTCAAAGTTATCATGGAGTCAGGTAGAAGATAAACACAGCTCAGTTTAAGAGAATAGCTAGGAAGTAGCATGTCATTTATTATTAGAAGCAGGTGTGGTATCTCTTGAAAGCTCAGGGTTTGTTTTATTTTTTTCCTGGGTGTTAGGCGTCAGCACGCTGACATGTCTAGCTTATAGCAATGAAAGTGCTTCTTCATCTCAGCTCACCAACTTTCAGGCTGTTATGGAATCCAGCCAAAGTTTAGTGCTCACTGACAGATTAAATCTATCTCAGAACTAACCTCATTTTAGCCTTATTGCTGTCTGCACCACTAGATTGATGAAATAAAAAAGAGGAAGTCTTCTACAGAGTTGAAAATGAAGGTACACATCCTTTATCCCCTCTACTCCTGAGTTTTCCACCCTATTATTATATAACTGTGTAAAACAATTTCAAATGCACTACAGCTTAAAAAATATTCTTTTAAAAATTAAAATATTTAACTGTTGCAGCCAAGAGTTTCTGCCTCCTACTTAAACTTAGGAATTTATTTATTTTTTTAAAATCATCATTATTTTCATAAATCTTATAAAAAAGAGGAAATACATCCCTGTAGCAAACTTCATCCCTTACCCACCTGTGTGCAGCACAACACCTAGGATGATGTTCAGAAGAGAAAAATATTTCTGCCTCAAGCACTCTTCAGATATTCATGCCTACCTGGCAGGAACTACAGGGTCTATTGACCCTTTTGGTTATAACACCAATAGGCAAAAAAAGGACATCTGATACACTTGAACTGTGTAGCTGTAATGTAAATCTGATCTTGCTCTGAGGTCTTCAGGTGCTTGGGGAAGAAAAGGGAAAATTTTGGGGAGAAAAAAAAGGGACAGAATGCAACCCACCAGTCCACTCATCTCCCACAGTATACATAGACAAGTCTTATATAGTGCCAGAAGATTCTATAAAAAAGCTGTCTATGCACTGAAGAAAAATGAATGGGCCATATGAAGGAACAGTAATGATAATTTCAAATCTACTTGATCTTGCCTTTAAGATTTGTAGTTTTACTTTAATAGCCAAACTGCTGAAGAGACAAAAAAATCAAATGACAAATACTGAACTTATTTAACCATAATGAAAGCATCTGTATCTTTTATAAAAAATTCCTTACAGCAAAGTAATTGGATGAAAAAATAGAGAAATTATTTTAAAATTATTTTGCCCAGCAGCTTGTGCAAAAAGATATTGTTTTCATCTTTAGACTGATAAATCATTCTGGCTTAACCTCATCACTTGGTAGAAAATTTTGGGTTATGTGAGTGACCTGAGCCTGAGGCTGCAAAGACAGCTCAAATCTGAGTATTCAGAGAAATTAGGAAATTGTGCAGAGCACACAGAAAAGGAAGATTTTGGCTGTAGATTTGCTACCTGCAACACAGACTGGTTAGAAAAGAATATAACTTGAGGTATTTCCCAAGGTCTTGATTTCACTTGACTGTATGTTTGTGTCCTGCCTCTTAGTAACTCCAGCTCCTACCATTTTTCTTCAAGTGGTAAGGACTCTTATCTTGGGCTGGGGCTAGCTTTGTGATAATATTAATTTTTGTGGCACTCAGATCTGTTTGGGGAAAGCCCCTTCTAATTCTGATCTGCCTCAATTCCCCTTTCAGTGATCAGTCAGGCCTACATCCCCCATGATGTTTAAACACATACCTACTATGTAACACTCTTACTTTCACTGAAATAAAAATCACAGATTTAACTACTTTTGCACTCCAGATTTTTGGGTTGGGATTTTTGGGTTGATAGTCTTTCTACCATGTCCATTTAAATATTTGTTGGGCTGATGATCATAATATCTGTCCGCTTCTGCAAGGCTTTATGAATATTTTATGTGCTTTTCTTTGGCAGAGCAAAGGAGGTCTTTGTAACAGACAAATACAGAGAGCATGACTCTGTGATCTATCCCACTTCAGAGTGGGGAGAAATAATAAAGTTTTAGTTCATGGTGCATATGGTTCAGCTAAAAATTCCAGGTCACATGGAGTTCTAAAATGGATAACTTGGACCAAAGCCCACAGAACCCATATTTTAACCTAAAAACACAGGCAGAAAGAGTCAAAACATAACTACCAAATAGATCCCAGCATTTCCTGGGCCTGGGTGCTCAATGTGTACACTGACGCGAATTAGACTGGGAATTTAAACATCCCATTTTTTAAAATACTATAAACTAAACTAAACTAAACTAACAACTGATCTTCTCTTCTAGGGATCAGACAGCTCACCATGCATGTAATGATATTTTACACAAATCTTTACCATCAAAATCTGTTGTGATTCCTTCCTGGACAAGGCAGTATCCAGAGGCTACAAAGTGGGCATTAGCTTCTCTTTCCTGTGTCTGTTAACTTTCTTCAATGGTGCAAAAGCAGCATACTGGACAGTGTAAGAATTTTTTGTTTGTTTTATTGAGGACTGACTTTTGCTTACTTGCTTTTAACTCTGGACATCCATTCTTCTGACACATTTCTCATAAGAGCAGGGGGGAAAAAAGCAATACAGTTTGGATTAATTTATTAAAGGGTGAGAGATATCATTTTTGCATTTGCCATCTAATCTCTTTCTTCCTCTTGGGAAGGTCTAAAATACTCCCCTTTACTAGCTTCCTTATTACTACGTCTCATTCAGTTTCAAATTTGTAAAAATAGCACCTCCTATGCCACTCACCTAGGAAGGCCCTAAATCCACTGTAGATATGCCAATGTCTTTTAAGCACAGCTGTTTTTCCCAGACCTCCAGCTGAACACACACACTCCTGATTTGCAGTTCACTTTTTCAGGGATAATTAATAGCAAATTGACAGGCGAATTTTTTCTGGTGTCAGTAGAAGTCCCTCTCAGTACTTTCCCACATACCATTTAATCATGCTAAGGTATTGTCTCAGCTGGGTCAGGGTGATGTGCAGCATTCAGAATCCTTCCTCTCCCCTGTTTTTGCTTCTCAGTAGTAAAAAAAATCATCCTCCCCATGTCACCAGCCCGTGTTTAACTTTTTCTTCTCTTCCTACTCTTTTCAGTTTTTCAGAGTCGTCCTAAAACTATTTCTTAAAACCTCAGGCTTCCTTCTCGGGTTTCCTCTCCTCACAGCCAAAGTACTGTTTTGTCATTCAATTATCTCTCTGGAGAACTCAGACTTGAAAAAATGTTGTGGTAGAAGTAAAAGTTGATTCGTTCAGATGAGCTTCCATGCAAATAAATTATCATCAAGAGTTAAAGCCCCTTTTGCTGCCAGGGCTCAGTCGCTTTCTCTGAGAAATACTGTGTAAAGTAAGGCAAGAGAAAAGTCAGATAAGTTCTCGCATATGTTGATAAATAGAGAAATTAAAGTATCAAGTGTGTTGCATATTATGTACATACATACACACATTTCCTCAGTTGTCACTATATTAAAAAACTGATTGATGTTGTGTATAAAACACTGGGCAGCATTAACAAGTATTTTCTAGGAAAATGTTAACTGGTTTTTTATTTGAATTTAATGTTCTCCACCAGGAAGGGAAATCACTATGAAAATACAAAGGTTGCAAATAAAGTAAATATGCACAAGTGTCGCAGACATCTTCTGTGAAAAATCCTTTCTTAGGCTTTTTCCTGCTGGAGCTGAGCGGCTTCAGCAGCAAATGTAAACAATTGTTTTCTGCTGCTGTGGAATGCAACAGGTGGATCCGTGATTGGTCCCCTGTAGATGTTTGGATCTACTGACCACTCACGGCAGGGCTGCTCTTGCTTTCTGCCAAGAGACAGACCTTTGTTGTTATTCTTTCCTTTCTATTCTTAGCTTAGCCAGCTTCTGAAGAAGCTCCTTTCCTTTCCTATTTCTATGTAGTATAGTTATAATGTTATATATATATATCATAATATAATAAATCAAGCCTTCTGATAATGGAATCAAGATCCTGACTCTTCCATCCATCTAAAAACCCCTGTGACCACCGTCACACACAAGTATGATTTCAATTCACAGTAAGACTCCTTTATGTTACATTGGCTGTGTGTAAGAGATTTAGTACACACATTTTACCCAGAAGATTCCTCAACACTGCATGAAAATATCCTACACTATAACCTAAATTAAATTCGAGCCCTCTATTTTATTAATTAGAAGCCAGGATCCCATGAAAAGCTAATTGCTGGAAAGAAAAATGCCTCTCTAAAAGAGGAGAGAGATTCTGCTCAATTGGATCAACAATCTTCCATTGACTTCAGCTGAAGTAGACCACAAACATTTTGTACAGCAGATTATCTTCTGGATCAACCCTAACACATGCTTCTTCTGGCCTTGGCATTCATTAAATTAGTGGCAAGAATATACTGGGAGGAAATGCGAAGCCTCAGTGGATGGTCAGTCCAGCAGGAAGTTGTGCAAACCAATTGGTCCCTATTTCAAAGCAGTAGGGTATTGGTTTGTAAATCTATTTCCCACCAGGTGATGTTCTATCATCATGGATATTGCCTGCTGTGTCTTCTGCCCTTTGCTTTAACGTTCCCAGGCACTCACCTGCATAGCCCTCCTTTTGGTACATTTTAAAGGTTAATTAACAGGTTCTTTTCTTTAGTACCTTATTTAATAAAACCATTGGAATCCCCACCATGCAGTCCACAAAATATTAATCTTTATATATAATCATGTTTGCATTATTGGCATAGGTTAATCTGTTGCCTTGGTGATAGAGAATCTGGGTTTTTGCCACAAATGTTTCCTCGTTCTCCAGAGAAAGAAGGTAAATGCATGATGATTAGCCTCCTAATTCCACCTTTCATCTGAACTTGCATCTTTAAAATAGAAGTAATTAGAAGTGAAGTTCGAAGTATTCTGAAGATATCTACTTTTCCCTATCTGTCCATAAATAGAACACTATATTAGAATGTGAAGAACACCGATATTAATTCAAATTAATTCTGTCAATTAGTATCTGCTGTTTTATATGACATCTCACAGCTTCAGTAAGAGACCACTACTAAGCGACTCCAAGCCCCTGCTCATCTTCTTCCATTTACAGCAAATTTAGTAAATCTACAAAGCCAGAAGTCACAGGCAGAGTTATTTTTAGCACAGTCACATGACTGGAATTTGGAGAAAAAAATAGCACAGTTATTGAACATCCCTACTGTGAATGCATCATGGGAGAGAACCATATAACAGTTCTTTTTCTGTGACACAGTCGAGAAATTGTAGAAACCAAATTTAATCACGGCATGACCAAGCTTAAGAAAGATTTTCTGTAAAAATCCTGACATTTCATCACTTATTTTTTTTAAATTTCAGTGATGGAATAATAAACAAGATAGCATGCTCCAGGAAAAAATGCATCTATTTTTAAATACAACCATCAAATTTTCAATTGCCACGATTATTTTAACACAATTTTTTAGATCACAGAAAAGTAAAACCCAGGACCACTAGACTGTCAGTATCTCAGGAAACAGA
Source organism: Setophaga petechia (assembly GCA_024362935.1). Taxonomy (NCBI): domain Eukaryota; kingdom Metazoa; phylum Chordata; class Aves; order Passeriformes; family Parulidae; genus Setophaga; species Setophaga petechia. Next base: position 16,123,886 of record JANCRA010000008.1, read on the forward strand.
TAAAAATTACAGTAGACTGATCACTGTAATAAAAGTGATAAGAGGAGACAGCTCCACAGTCCTTTGCTTTGTAGACAGAGTGAGGTCAACACATATCAGACTCTATAAATCAAAACTACAAGCATTTGCTATATTTTGTGCTATATTTTTTCTTTATCATTGAGACATTAAAAGCATAGCTACTAGTTTTATAAATCAAAGCCCAGGTTTGAATTCTTAAATAAGGACAGATTTTTCCAAATAGCTAACTCTTCAACCCTACACAAATCAGCAATGCATAAGGAAACTAACTTGCATTTTCATCCTAAATTATCTGTAGAATTATACTGCAATGGTAATAAGCCAGTTGGTTACATGAGGAAAAGGGATGAACCAACATGGACAAATGCTGGAATCAACTGTTCTATCCATTCCGGGTCTATGCCTATTGAGTTTTCAGGTACACAGATTCTTACTGCATCGTAAAGAATCAGAATCTCTAAAGATCCTCTTTTTTCTCTTTTCTCTACTCCCTTGGTTGTTCTAAGCAGAGAAAAGATGGAAGTAATTCAAACTGGCAGCTGCAGGCAAATTTGGTGGTAAAAATAGTAACTAAGAGCTTGGAGCTGTTTCATAAGATCATTTCTCCAGCAGTGAGATTTCTGTTTAGACAGAGAAAACTAGAGCTTTTAATTCTCTAGATGAGTTCTGGAAGCAATAATTCTAACAAGTGAGGTTGTTCATAAAACCTATATGATGTTCAGCACTATTACAAAATCTCTTTGTCTTGCAATGCTCAATACTTGGAAAACTTGCAAATTAATCCATTGGCTCCTTGTCCAAAGGCTGGCCGTTGGTTTTCTCTTGCCCAGGAGGAGAAATTACAACAGATGAGAACTCAGTAGTGCAGCCAGTTGAAACATTCCAAAAAATTACTCACATGAATTTAAAAAAAAGTTCTGTTTTTTGAACATTTTTTGATCATTTCTTATGAACAGAAGGGACAGAACACTGGGGATAATTCCATGACACTCATCTAACTCTGCAAAAAACCACCAAGGCCCAGAAGGCATTCAGTGCAATGGGCCTTTTGTACATGCCACACTAAGCACCAGACATGGGCAACCCAAGTATGAATGCACTCCTGGGTGCACAGCAAAGTGCCGCAAAGAAAGGGGAACTGCAAAGCGTGAGCACATGCAGGCACAGACATAGAGATGCTGGCATTATGCACAGAGCAGCTGGCAGACAGCTGGATGCTTTTGTTCTGTGTGGTGCAGACGCAGTTTGATGTGGGGAGCAGAGGAAATAGGAAGCCTTTGTGCTCCACTGTCCCTTCCTTGCCCAAGAACCAGGCTGGGCAACACGGCTCTCCACCAGCTCCCTGACTCCTGCCCTTGAGGCAGAGGCAACAGCAGAAGAAAAGGGAGACTATTTAGAGAGAAATAGAGGGATAAATTGACCCCTGCTTTTCCCTGCCATGTGGCAGCAACACATCACAGTGGTGGCTGTGTTTCTTGCAGGAGGTGAAAGCCGACTTTCTGCTTTGTCATTTAGGGAAGCACTGCCCTCCCTCAGCTCCAAGCTCAGCAGAGCTGAACTTCTTGTGGGGGTTAAGGTATAGAGGGAATTTTTAGGTACCTCCAGCACACTGAAATCTTCAGGCAATGCAGTGAGCACACTGAGAAGCAGAATACTGAAGTCTGATATTGCAAGGGAGAGCCTTTATGCTGCTGTGCTGTTCTCTTTTTTAAGACAATGCCCAAGGAAATCACTGTCACCTTTAAATTATTACACACCTGCATTTGATGATAATAAAGACATTACTACACTGATATAGCTGTTGCTGGGGTAGTGCAATAACATGTAGTTCAAAACCAGTTTCCAGTTTTGAGGAATAAAAAGCTAAAACAAATTATGTATCTGTCACAAAATGGATAAATAAAATAAATCTCAGTGGACAGAGCAGATAAAAATGGAGTGGATGGGCATAATGAATTCAGAGATCTAAGGAACTCTGAATACTGTCTGTTGACGAAAAGCTAAGGGTAAAGTTGGAAAAAAGATGTGTATATCTAATGGAATTCATTCAGCAACAGGGTTTGGGGATTCACTATAGAAAAGGCATGTAATTAATTATGCTTCAATCCTTGACCTATTTTATGTCTGTAAACCACAAATGCTTATGTTCATGCTAAGCCTAGAAATAAAAGTAATGCTGTGTCAGCTTTCAGGGTGAAAATACTACATTTTTGTTGCCTCCATGAAAATGTGTTTAATTACCTCCTAAGGCTAAAGCCAATAGGAAGGCTAAACTGTGATCTGTTCTTATTATACTTTACTCAGAATCCTCTGAACTAGAAATGCGTTAAGGTTTACACCAAATAAATATAACTATCTCCAGATCTATTTGCATAGTAATTCAGGATTTCCTCCAGTACTGCCTTGAGGTTTGCCTGGTGCAGAAGTCTGAAAGATGGAATTCCTTCTGGACTATCTGACTTAAGACCAAAGAAATGTCACCTTAGATATTAATCCTGAAGTCATACAGCAGAGCACAAAATGGTTTAATAGGTCTTTCAGCAAGTCTTAAAGCTAATGGAGGTAGTTAAACTCCTGAGAACCTGAGCAACATTCTAGTTCGTGGCAGCTGTGTTCCAGAACAAGGCACAGTCTATCTGCTTTTGCTCTCCTCTGTGTCATCTTGAACTAAGTAGTGCAGAGTGTGTCCCCCATCTCAATAAAATAATGAGATTTATTTGTCATTCATGGCTAATTTTGGTTATCATCTAAGTCCATGAAAGGAATCAGAGTAGTCACCCAGATGTGTGTCAGAAACTTAAGGTATTTTGTGGCTTTTGAACAGTACAGCCAGCTCAGCCTGCCTGTAACAGAAAACCAGGAGAGAAAATCAATTTCACATTGATTTTCTTATAAAACTAGAAACTGTTGGGAATAGCAGAGATTATTTTCTTGCCCTTGTTTTTATGCTAACAGGTCTTAAGTTTGTAACTTGTGAACTATCTTCTTCTAAATTTGCTACAATATAATTATCATCCAGTTTTCAAGGAAAATTTGGACCCACACTCACCACTTTTTGGCCATTTTTCTGAAGAGAAAACTCTTAATAATAAATATCTGACTATGATAGGCAGTTGGAACTTTGGGGTTGTCCTGGTTTTGGCCAGGACAGGCTAATTTTTTTTGCAATATCCAGGAGTTTGTGTGACCAGGACCTAACAGTATTTGATACCATGGGACTCTCTCCCACTTGCAAGGAGAAAGGCTTTCCTTCCACTTGAGAAAATGTGGTGGGGAGAGATGTCTGGTATTTTTTTATTGTTGTGGGGTCCAACATGAGCATTTTTGCATGTCCATCATTCTCCTTATTTGTATACTTTCATTATTAATATTGGTGCTGTTACTGTCCCTTTTTTATCTCATTGCTGTTTCCAGTAAATTGTTCTTATCTCAAACCATGATATTTGCCTTTTGTGCCTCCAGTTGGAGGGGGAGGGAGAAGTGAACATCACCTTGGTTTTAGCAGGAGCCCTAAATTAAAGAAAACCCTCTCTACACCACATCATGGGTATAAAGGAATGTGTCATGAGAGAAAATACAATTAGAATTTAAACTGCTGTAAGATGGCCTCATTTACCCTCAGAAGTAAAACAGGTTAAGTAAAACATGTCAGTTTACACTGCTTTCAACATAAGCCTTTATGATCTTTGGAGATACTACTACTATTAAGTCTTACAATGTTACCATTTAATGTATTGCCATAGAAATATATCCTTACATTTTCCCAGACATTTTTTCCCAATGTCTTCCATAGTGATGTATCTCTATATACCTGTTTAAAGCCCAAAGCTGTAAACTTAAAAACAGCTGCAAAGATTGAAAAAAAAAAAACCCATGCATTTTTATAGAGAATTGGTGAATGTCAAAAGTCGAGTCTTGGTGGATTTTATATTTCAAAAAATTTTTAGGAAGAGTTTTTCATTAAAAGAAAATATTCACCTTTCTAATAAAGGTTTGTCCATACAACATAGATAGAAAGACTTCTTCATTACATCAGTTGCAAAACTCACATTGAATTCAGCAGAAATCCTGCAGTCTAAGCAGCACACTACTTTTAAAGGACATGAAAAAAGCAATCGATTTAGAGTAAAAAATCCAAATGTTTGTAAATAAAATTTGATAAAAATTGCATTCTTAATAAAAGTGTTCTTCCATACTCCCATGACTTGCATCGAGTTGATAATTCACAAGAAATTAGAATTTTAAATGGACAGATAAAACAATAAGCAATGCTCTTTTTTAGTGACTCAAAGCTACATTTTCATTTTAACACATTTCCTACTGATTTCTCGGTACACATTTTGCTGACATGTGTAGTAAACAAACTTCAAATGATGTCTAAAGCAGGAATACTAGATCTGTCACCTTAGCTAACTCTTACAAATTTGACAAAAAATATTCTTTTAGTTGCTACTTTGACAATTTTTACATCTTTCTTAATAGCAAAAGGAGAAGGAGACAGACAGAGAGAGGGAAAGTCGGAAAGAAGATAAGGAGCCAGCAAATATTTTGAAGGGTTTTTGGGGAAAGTGCACTATACCAGAAAGTATGCTACAGGAATTAAGACAGATGCAGAGTTGCCTGCTAGCGTGTGTGGAGAGTGCACTCACAGGAAGACTCCCAAAGCCAAGCCTGGAAACTGCAGGTCATGGCAACATCACTTCTTGTGACTGCTGCTAACATTTCTGGACTCCAGAGCCTTCACTGCAAGCCCTTGTCACATGAATTTACTTATTTTCTGGAGGAGATTAATTAAGGTTATAACACATGCTATTTTAAAAGCAGACCCGGAAATAGAAGTTGCTTGCCCTTCAATTTAACACAAGCTTGTCTTGTTGCCTTTCAGGCAGGAGAAAACCAAAATGAAAATGCAGTAAATCGGTAGCCCCCAAGAACACTTTGCCTTCCTGTCACTTTGAATTTGCAGACTTCATGTGCTGGATACTACATCCTATTGAAGAGATCTAGGCCTTCTGTTGAAATAATAAGTACTCACATTCTCAAATGCTGATACCTGAGAATCATTCTCCAGAGGAAACTCAAGCAGGTTAAAACTCCCCCCAAGCTCTATCTTGTAATCATTCTTCAAAACAGGATCTTCATCCCTCATTTTAAAGAGATGGGTGTTGGAATTAAGAACAGTTATGCATGGACTATTATTTAAATAAGAAAAGAGGGGCTTCTAAAGCCTAACTGGATCAGTGAGGCTGTGCCATACACTGGATCAAGAACAGGCCATGCATTCTGTGGTGGCAGAATGGCACTGCCATTCACAGCTGTCTGTGACATTGCCCAAGGCAAAAACAACGTCAGAAAGTGATTGTGCCTATGCTTCCTCCACTCCTGGACCTTTGCTTAAACCACCTGTGAAGGTGAGTAGCCCTAAAATAACAAGTAGAATTTGGAGCATGGAAAGTGTAAATAAAGATTTTTCTTTTCTTTTTTTTTTTTTTTTTTTAATGCTGAGTGCTCAAAACAGCAATCACCAGCACAGAGGGTCAGTTCCAAGCAGTAATGCCTGAAAGGGACACTAGTGATGGGTGTACATCAGAACCCTGTGTTTTTCTAAAAGACTGGGGATTGGCTCAATTTTTTGCAAATAACTTAGGAAGAAAAGTTACTTAAATTAGGCTTTAGTAAAATCTAGGGTTTGACAAATATGACTAGACTAGCTACTATTTCAACAATATTTTCTCCATTATGTTTTCCTCTGACTAAACCAAGAACCCCCACCCAGGGACAAGGATTTAACTTTGATCCAAAGAGTAATTACCTTCCTCAGGATGCTCCTATTGATCTGTTGACTCCTTTGCTGATATACCAGCAGACAGAAGACAGTCCACTTTAGTTGAATGTCATTTCTCCTGCCCAACAGGGGTTTCAGGATGAACTTAGTCCTCACACTCATGTTCACATTGAAATACCACCATTGCAGCTGCTTCAAGTCAGGGCCTTCTGGGTTTCCACATTTTTTTGTTTTGTTTTTAGAGAGATAGAGGGCAAGGGTCATCACAGCTTCTTTTCAGCTTCTGGGGTCCAAAATAACTCATCTGGGAGAGCAACTAGAAGTCAGCAGAGAAACTTGGGAGAAATTGTAGCGGTTGTATCAAGAACAGCAGAGGAAAGGCACGTTTAGTAAATCCTTCTATACAAAAACTGTGGGAAGTAAGCCAAAAGAAGAAAAACTACATCATTTTTCCACTCTGAATGATTGACTGGTCTGGGTTAAAGATATAATGTCATCATTTTCAGAGAATGACTGAAACAAATATGTTGTTGCAGAGTTGCACCAAATCTGTATCAGTGTTAGACATAATTCTGCCAGACACTTTGCAGCAATTTAAACAGTAACTGTTGTTTCATAGCACCCCCACAATGCAGAAGAGCTGATATAAACTACTGATTTTACAGAAATATTTCATATGAGGACTAGAAACATCTGATTATAGTTTAAAATGCACAGTATATTTATAACCAACCTGCCAGCTAAAATCAAATTACGCAGAACTGGAACAATCTAAAATCCTTCACATAAAAGGAACACTAACAGTAGTCAATAGTTGGCTAATCATGAAGCAGATAATGCCATTTGGAATAAAGAGTTTTAAGGATATATCATTTATTATACCATTTACAAATAGTTTATGAATACCTAAGATTTTTTTAATGATACTCCTGAGTATGTCACAATCATTGATAATATGTACTATAGCTGTATGATAATATGTCAGTCATTGATAATATGTACTATAGCTGGTTCTAAGCAATGCATTATTATAAATTATTCATGGATTTCTAGGACTGATTAATGACATTTTATTAAAATTCTACTGGATCTATTAATGACATGTTGCACATAATTTATAAAACCTTAATACAAAGTTCTATAAATATTTGTTTTGACTTTTATGTTACAGTCCTTATTCTTCACATAATGGTTAAATCAATGTGTGAAGAATATTAATGGAAATTACTGTTGCAGAAAGCATATTTTTGCCACACATTACTTTTCAAGAAAAATACTTGTGTTTGAAGACTGGAAACCAAGGTTAAAACTACTTCATATTCAGATTGCAAAGTGTCTTACGCTACTAATTTACTCTTATCAGGTTACTTTATGTGCCAAATTCTCTGCTTGGACACCTTGTCTGTTGAAGCACTACTGTTAGAAATAGCTATAAAACGAACTATGCCTTTGAAACAGGAAAAATACTGAACCTGAAATGTTGCCATAGCAAAGGAATTTCTGATGCCTTTAATCCATTCTCCCTTTCAGGCTCAGGTCTGCTTCCTGATTGTTCATTTATGATCCACCTGTTTCCTACCTTCATTGTTTTATTCAATTTCTGACAATCACATGCAGCCTAAAATCTGATCATTTGCCTGTACATGTGTTGCAAAGGGATGATTTAAGGCATCTTGAAATTTCATGTCTGCTTCTCATAGGTCCCTATTGTATACGTACTTGTGTTCCTCCCCTGTACTGTCCTCTGTGCTGAATATTTAGTTATTGTCCCCTTTAAACAATGAATTGGTGGCCTACTCTGAAGAAAATGAAAGCTGTTTAAACATTTACCTAAAACCTGACTTTAAAAAAATGGTTTCTATTTGCTTTTCAGTATTCTGAAGAAATTCAACAAAGAAAATACTGAGAACTCTTCCATTTACTGTCGAGGAATGATCCTTCATTACTCTTCCTGTCATCTTTCTTCTAACAGGTTTCCTTCGTGAATATCTGTATGATCTTTTGCATTTTCACTGTCTTAGGGTATTTGAAGGGACACAATGATTGAACTCATTCTCGGGTTGATTGTACTCTGCTGACCTCCACAATGCTGAAAATCAACAGCTTTATCAAATTCTGGTTTTCCCTCTCATGAATAAAGGAACTAGGCTAATTCAAGGTATTATTAAAAAAAAACAAAAAAACAAACAAAAAAAAAAAAAAACAGTGAAGATGTGTGAATTTCTTAGCTCTTTCTATAGACTAGAGACTGCATTCTCCCCATATACCAGTACCAAATATCTGTCTTTTAGACTACCAATACACATTTCTTCTGTGGAAAAGATTTCAGAATAGGCAGGACTGTCATAGCATTTCCAAGTGAAAGGTTTTTAATGTTTCTCTAATCCGACAATTTTGGACGAAAATGTAGAAAAGCCTAAATCTCATGTGTGCTTAAAATGACCAGCCAAGCCGTTGTGTAGCTGTGCAATCACACTTTCAGTCTAAACAAGCCACGTGCAAAGTGCTCCGTGAGGAATCCAATTCCAAAGGTGCATTCCAACAAATGTGAGCTGCATACCTGGTGCAGTTGGTTCTCTGATACCAACTATTTGGCAGCTCACTGTTTGCACAGTATAGACTGCTTTCTGCCTGGAGACAATACCTACTAAGTCAGACTATTTACTCTGTAAACAGAAATAAAATACCCCAAGGGAACTGAGGCAGTAACAACACTTTGCTTTTAAGTATTTGACTAAATTAACCAGTTCCAACTGTCTCAGATTTGATCCAGTTTATGGCAATTCCATTACTAATTCAGTCTTCCTCACACAGCTTACAATGACTGTGGACAAACCTGTTGTAGAAAGTGAAATAATGCCTTAAGACTAATAATTGATAAGGTATCATGCAGGGTATTATCAGCTTGCAGTCTGGCACTTTCATTAATGTACCTGCTACACAGGCTTTTATTATCTTTGCTTTTGAAGGTTCCATCTAAAAACTCATTATGAGCTTATGAGAATGCCATACCTGAGCATTTAGAGCTGATAAAATAGTATTCCCTGTTTTCCAGGTCTCTTTTCTTTGCATAGGAAACAACTTGTTAAAGCCTACCCTGGTGAGAAAATCCATAAACATGATCTGGTCTTGAGCTAAGTCCTACACTTCTGAAGATAATCCAGCCTCTCTGAAGACAAGCACTACCAAACACAGTCCATGAGTTTTACATAAAAGCACATTATTCTCCAAAGTGGCTCAACTATACCTTAAGCAATTTTGCTGCATATCTAGGAAAAAGTGGGCCAAGTGGTGGGACTGTGAACTGCCTGAGTAACTCAGAACAAGAACTCAACCATTTAGGTCACTCTAGTCAAGGCAATGGCACCTATGGGAGTTTTCAGATATTCCTGGGAGTCTATTTCAGATTATTTCAATTAGGGATTAAAGAGGCTACTTGCATCTCTCTGCCTCTAAGTATTTTTCAAATCTAGCCACTAAGCCATGCAGTCTAAAATCCTGAAAATTTTTGTCCCAGAGCCATAATTCCTCACTAAGCCTTGGACTGGTTGATCACTGTTCCCATGAGTTTCTTACTAAATAATGACATATAGAACATAATTTAAAAAAAACCTAGCTCACTTAAAGAAATAAGATGTTCTCATTGCTGTACCTCGACTCTCACTTGCAATAACTTCCTACTGATATAACTGGAAAAAAATTTCTGTCCTTTATCTTGAAAATGAATATGAATAAAAACAGACAGGTTTTAGCTTTATTTGCAAGAGATAAATAAAACTCTACAAAAATGAAGTTGAGAACGCACCTCAGTTCCCCACCTCAAATTTTTATTTAGGTTGTTACAAAAAATACATTGTTCTTTCTAATCTTATGAGTTATTCAGGGGATACTCTGCAGGGCAGTGAGGTGATTAATTGAAAGAAACAATAGAGAATAGCCATTTTATTTTCCCTGTGTGTAAATATGTTTTGTTTATGACATCCATTTAGTCATCTGAAAACTGAGGAAGTATTCAACACAGCACAGTCAGAAGAACAAGAGTGAATTTCTGGACTTTATTTTTGGCATAGGGTGAAAGTTCAGTCTAGCTCAGAAGATGCATTTAGCTATTTCTGATTGTTGAACATCAGCTTGTTCCTGCCTACTAAATAATAAATATGAGTGTACCCTACAGTGGTTGAAGACATTTCCTCTTCATACTTCCATTGTGGCATTTCATGGGATCTTGGGAACACCACACACTTCATTTTTTTAAACTTCCTATAAGGAAAAATGCCTTAAACCAAAATAATTGTTGCAGACAGCTTTTTAAGCTATATTGAAAATTAGGCATTTCTTGGTCTGTTACTGAAGTTATTTTGCTTAATACAGCATTTTCACATTTTCCTCCTCTTGTTTGATTGAAATTATGTTAAAAGGTCCGTGTTCCAACAAAACCATCAGAAAAATTTACTTACTTGTAAGGTTACTCATAATTTTGATTAAGTGAATGTATACATTTAATTAAACTCAGATTTTAGCATAGGCTGGTCCAGTTCCAGATTCATAAGCCCATGTTTTTAAAATTCAGTACAAAAAACTGCCTATGCAAAGAAATTCCTTGGGCCTGAGCTGGTATCCTACAGAGTTGTTCCTCCCATCTACAAGCTTCTCCTCATGCTTGGTATCACGAACAGATTCATTATTACAAAGAAGCCCTTGGGCAAGAATCTGGTACTCAGCTTTGAATGAAATCTAAGTTCTCCAGCAAGGCCCCAGACCTCTCATTTAAGATCTTTTGCAGTACATTACTCTCCTGAAAAACAATTGAGTGAGCATTCCTTATGATTTCTGACACTGATGACAAACACCACATCTCTCCCTGGTGTATATCGATACAGTCACACAGAAGTAGAATGGCTTCTCTAGAAAACAGCAAATCTTTGAGCCTTATTTTGCCCTCTCTCTCTAGTTTGACAGTAGGAGACTCTCTGTGGTGTAAAATAACAATTATTTTAACAACGTCAGAAGATATTGAAGACAGCTGGGAGACATTCAAGTCATTAAGGAAATTAACAGGGCACCTTAGAATTATGGGATCCAAAGGCATTAAATGGCCTCCAACATTGTCTCTTGAAAATTTTAAATCTACTCAATCTCTGAGGCACTGACCACCAAAGATATTTCTTAGTCATTATTTCAGTGATATGGTGCAGACTCAGGCATTAGTAAAACAGCAGTTCCTCAGATGATTCATGGCTGGGATTTTTATGGATACAGGAGGAAAACTGTGAACATTTTATAACATGGATCACAGCTCTATGGAAAGGATAAAGGATGCAGAATATTCCACAGCCATTGTACCAAAGGATGTAGATGCCTCTGATCTTGCTGTGACTACCACCATCACATGCAGCAATACTGCTCCCCTATAACACATCACAATGCTCAGTTCTAGGGGCACAAGATCAGTACCGACCCGCTCACATTACACTGGCAATACACCAAGTGAGGATTTTCTTTCTCTATTTGCTCCCTGCTGCTTTTCCCTATTAGCCTTGTTGCTCTGCTCTGTTAGTTTTGCATTCCTGCAAGGTTCCTACCTCTTCTACTCTCTTAGTAAGAATTAGACTGTGAGATTGTCATAATTCCCAGACTATGAAACACAACATGTAGGAGTTATAAAGAGAAAAAACAGTAGCTAGCTAAATAAGAACAGAATGAGTAAAACTGTGACCAAAAATAAAACATAAATAAAAAATACCCAAAAATTATGTATGATCATTATTCCTTTTCATTTAGAAGCTCAGTGTATTTTTCCACGTGATGGATCACTCCGCACTCCGCTTCAGAAAATGATCAAATTTAACCTGTGACCTTCATCAGTAGCTCAAGGTTCATTAAGGGGTACTGAAATCCCACTCTTTTCTTCATTATCCATTTGATGGACATGTGCATAATGTGTTAAAAAAACAGATAGATGAAGAAATATTTAACTATTATATGTATTTTATTGAATTTTAAGAACTACAAATACCAAAGTACACAGATAGACCTGATTCCAAAGTTGGGTTACAGATATTTAAATATTCAGAGGGAATGGACCCAGGGTTTCATATCTGCCTTGCAAAAATAAAGGCCTCAGCTTTGAAAAATGCATTTGAAGAATTCAAAAGAGACTTAATTCATGTTTAAATAACTAAATTGCATTACTTTTATCTATGCAGTAAGACACTGTTCTGAAGTATACTAATTCTTGTAAGAAATTGTTGCATTGTGACAGCTTGTGCCACCCCTTTAGCACAGAAGGGGAATTACGAGGAAGAAAGTTAACTAACCTGGTTTTGCTGAAAATATATGTGCATAGTGGTTATTAACTTTTATTTTTGTGTTATTTTAATTCAGTTTTATTGTCAAACTATTCATGTTACTAATGTCCCTAAGAGGCATAATTCTGTGACTGGTTCATGACTAATTGGCAAACCTAGGAAAAAAATAATCTTTTAAATCAGAATCAACAATACTAAATGCAAAAACTCTTTAAAACATTTTTTAAATATTTATCAGAAAGTCAAGGTTCCAAAAATCATTAATTGAGGAAGAAATGGGCAAAGCAATATGCCAAAGTTTGAGCAGAAGTTAAGGTCTATATTGCATAGAAGTCCAGTAAGTCCTGGTTTTAGCCCCTTGCCATGAGGCAGCTGGTTGAACCAGTCCTTAAAATCACACAAAAAGTGCAAAGACATTACCCGGGAATCAAAATGGGAAGTCATTATTTGATCCAGGTAACAGAGACATTATTTAGCAGTGTTTGCTTTCCCTCATAAAGCATAGACTGAAAAGCTGTTATCAAGATATCTCTGTCAAAACTGAAATATTGATTGCTGTCAATAAATCAAAATGTTGTCCAAGCATGGCCTACATTGCCTACTTCACCTGTGTGTAAGATTGTCATTTCTTTTCCACCCATCTTCTTATTTTGGTCTATCAGATTCTTTTTTTTCATTTTGCTTGTCAGTAATCTTTAAAGTTTCTCCATAACACTTAGGAAGGGATTTGACCACCTGGGACAAGACACAGCAAAACAAACAAAAAAGCAAAACTTTGAAATTATCAACATTCAAGCACAAGCCAGCTCTCTGTAATGTTGATAAAGGACCACAGATAGTTATATCCAAAAAGGAATTAAAGTAATGGTTTTCTAACCTAATGGAAGAGTGACCTATCAATTAATAGATGATAATCTGGTCAGGTTGCTCAAAATTAGCAAACTTACTTTCAGAGGTCACAGACAGAATTTCTGCAGGTATAGGAAGAAGTTTTGACTCTTAAGTTACCACACCTGCAATCTCATCTATTAAAGACAAGCAAGAGAACGGGATTTAGTCAGTTCACCTTTGAGAGTTTAATTTGAACTTCACTTCCAAAGCCTGCTTTTGAACAAACCTCAAGTAGAAAAATAACTGTGGTCTTCAGAAACTGGATATCTTTCAAGTTGTAGCTCAGCATCTAAACAAGAGAGAATTAGCAAGTCAAAAAATAACATTAAGAAAAGAAATTATTTTATAAACCTTTAAGGGGCCGAACTATCCTAAAGGATGAGTCCCTTCATCATTTTCATCTTTTCATGCATTTAAGGTAGCTTATCTGCACAGAACTTGTGTTAGAGATAGATATTTGTTAGTAAATAAATTTAAGCCATCATCACTTTCTTTTCCCAGCAGTCAAGTGTTTGACGCATTTGATTTCCCACTCCATTATGACTTTAGAATTGTATCACAGGACAGAAAATAGTTTCACCATGGTTGTTGGGATCAGTGATTTTTGCAAATGTTTTGTTTTAACAAATAAAATGGAATGTTTTTCTTGTTTAGTTACATTGTAGTTCTCATTCAAACCCTAGAAGAATCATTGCTTGCCAGTGATTTTGATGGCTGTCATAGAAAATGAGGACAAGAAAATTCAGTATTTCATCATAATTCAGGAACTGGTGAGCATCCAATGAAATTTTCAGACTAAATTTCAAATTTAAAGCCACATTAAATAATAATCTGTCCAACTCATTGACACAGTAAGCTGTTCAGGGCAAAAGACTGAACAGGCTCAAAAAAGAACTAGACAAAAATCACAGAAGACAGGTCCACCAGAGGCTTTTAAATTCAGTGGACAAATAACAGCCCCTGGCTCAGAAAGTCTGCCCTGTTAAATGCCTTAAACTGGGAGGTTTCAAAGGAGCATTGTTCTGCGCCTGCCCTGATTCTCAATCTCCCTCTAAGCACCATCTATGACCCATCATCAGAATAGGACACAGCAAGCTAAACAGACCTTTGATCTCAGTCTATATGACATGGCTTTGGAACAACAAATCTTTAAAAATTAGTGCAATATTTTCCTTTCCAGTGTCATATTTTAGAGGATTTTTAAACTTTTTATGTCATGATTGAGGGTAATAACTAAGGAAAAAAAACCCAAGAAAATAAAGAGTAGGTTTAATCAGTAAATATGTATTGTTTATAATCTTATATATTGTTATTGCTCACAAAAATACCAAATTAAATGGCACAGATGAGAATGTAAAGACAGATCATGACAATGTTTGATATGAATAAAACTGTCAATTATCATCACACCTGTAACAGATGGTGAGACTGTTAATCATTTTGTAGCAATAGTGAATTTACTGCCCAGAGCAAAATGTGATGTTCCAATTAGGCTTGTGCTCTAGTAATAAGAATGATCTCAATGGTTTTGGTTTTGAGGCATTTGGTTTTGAGGATTTCAAAACCCTTTGAATATGTTTTCTTCTCAAGCCCTTCCTCCAGGATGTTTCAATAGCTGTTTATTTGTTTTAGAACATGAGACAGAAATGCTAAGGAGTGTGACCACACCTACAGAGGTTTATCCTTTATGAAGTGTGCATTCACAGAATCACAGAATGAAGGAATTACAGAATGGTCCAGGTTAGAAGAGACCACAGTGATACTTCTGATCCAACTTCCCTGTTCAAGCAGGGTCATCCTAGAGCACATTGCATGGAATTGCATCCAGAGAGTTCTGAAATATCTCCATTGAGGGAGACTCCACAACCTCTCTGAGTCATCTGTTTCAGTAGTCAGTCACCCTCACAATAAAGTCTTCCTCGTGTGCAGGTTGAACTTCCTGTGCATCAGTTTCTGCCCATTGTCTCCTGTCCTATCTCTTGGCATCACCCAGAGGAGCCTAGGTCTGTCTCTTGAGAGTCCTTTAGATATTTATACACACACATTAGTAAGGTCAGCTCTCAGTGACCTCTTCTAGAGGCTGAACAGGCCCAGCTCCCTCAGCCTTTCCTCTTAAGAGAGGTTTCCCAGATCCTTGGCCAATCTAGCAGCTCTCTACTGGACCTGCTCCAGGAGCTCCACATCTCTCTTGTATTGAGGAACATGGAACTGGGCACGGCACTGCAAATTTGCCCTCAGCAGAGCTGAGGATCAAGCAGGATCACTTCCTTTGACCTGCTGGCACCAGGGGGCTCCAAGGCTGTGCCAGGCCCAGGAACTTCCATGGGGATTGGGATGTGCTGTGGCCAGGCTGGGCTATAGGCCCACGGCTTGGCCCATCTCGGGGGAGCCCATGGCCAGGCAGGGCAGGGCTCTGGGGGGCTGGAGACTGGCCCTGCTCTGGGTTCACTGTGGCAGGAGCTATTGTCCACAGGGGTCTGAAATATGGTCCTGGATCACAGGGTGTGTGCAGGGAAAGAGCCAGGCAAGGCTAGACAGGGATGGGCAGAAGAAACAGTGCCCCGTTATAGGAGAGTTCTTGTCACAGGCTGTTTGGAGCGTGTGTCCCACCCCCCTTTCTAGTACAGCACACATCCTGTCTGCACACTGCCTTTCCCACACAGCAGCCTGACCTTAAAAACTATCATCTTTGTAGAAAGAGAGCTAACCTCATCAGGAATAGAGTGCATTAGTGAATTATGACTCTCTCATGTAAACCATTGGTCATTTCACTTGTGGCCTATTCTTGAGAGTAATGCTGCATATAATATTCATGAAACTTCAGTTGCAGGGATTTCTAAAAATAAAGTATTTTTCAAAAAATCATTCTCAGTCCTTCTCTGCAATTTCACTAGTTAAAGTCCCACCAGTCAGGTGACAGCTTTCAGGTCCCAACTGAGCAATTTAGCATAAGTGTCATATAAAATGCTAGTATAATTCCAGGCAGCCATATCATTTATTGGTATTTCCTACAACATTGCAGTAGCCTTCAGGCCTCATTTTTCTATCTGTCTGGAGACTTGGAGCTTCAGGGTCTTGTTCGGGGATTTTTTTTCCCAGACTAGCAGCCCATGGCTATAATCTAAGGCCCCTAGTTCTCTTTTAATCCCACACTGTTTTCTCTAGAAATCTTGTACTCACCAGAATATTGCTACAAATTCTAGTTGCTGCCCCAGCACAGCTTGAGTGCCTTGATCTCTGCCTCCTTGCCCATAAAGGACAGATTTTCCAGCTTGTGCTCATCCTACATATATAAAATGTCATCCAGCATATTATCTTACTCCATTTATACCAAGAGCAGTCAAATATGGATGCCTGAAAAATAGTCAAGGAACAGGGCAGGCAAGTAGCAATGCCCTAAATATTTACCACGTTATTATTGTAGACCAGAGACTTTCTGAGCCAAAACAGCAATCTGCTGTAAAAGGCTACAGTGTGCCTTTCTCTACCACAAAACACATTTCCAAATTTTAATGCAACATGCAGGTTTGCCATGCTCACAGCATATGTTACACAGTTTTATTTATTGTATGTTTTCTAATGAATTTTCTTTGGGTTTTTTTTGTTGTTTTTTTTTTTTTGATCTTGCCACCTGATAGCTGAATCTAATGCCACTCAGTTTGTGTACTGGGAAAGGAAGCAAATAGTTTCTGTGTTTGCCCTCTGCTCTGGGTTATCACGTTTAATCAGATACTGTCCCCTGACATACCCACACTGGAGCTGGCTGGGGTACTCTTACACTTTACTGCAGCAGCATCTGCATTGGTAATATAATTGTAACAAACTGGCCTGCAATTCCTGTATTAGCTGTATTAACTGAAAGCAGAGCTCTGGAACGCATTGAATTGGGTTTGGATATTCTCTCTGAAAAGCTTGCAGTTTTCCAGAGTTTATGCCTATAACAGAAGACAAAGACAATTTAGTCTGCCTTGTTCTGCACAGTGTTTAATCTTATCTACCTTTCTCTTTTCTCTTCTTTGGGCAGTAGCTGGGAGGACATCATCACAAGCCAGTTACAATAAGATAGAGGTGAGATAGATATGGTTCCATAAACCCTGGGATGTAATGAAAAAACCACCTAGTATGAGGCAACAGAGCAGCTGCATTCCCCTTACTGACAGAATGGGAGAGGGGACTGGTGAGTGGTGTCTGGATCACTGCTGCTCTGTACCCTTTGGCTGCTACTGACTCAGTTCCCTGCCCTTGCAGGACAGCTGCTCTTGTCTTTAATAACAATGAGCTCCACAATCAGGGAGGGGTGCATCCTGCAGCAAAGAGGCCAGCATGATGTGATGAAGACAGAGAGCGGGACACTGGATACATTAAAGAGGTAAGGATGATAAAACTGCTTGCACCAGCCAACTTAAATAGAGAAGTTGCTCACCTGCAGAGAACCAGCAGTAGGCAAAATTTCTGGATAGGGAGCCTATTTTCTCTTTCCTGCAGAACAGATCCTATCCTCTCATTTTATTCCTCTCCTTAATAACATGATATAACCTTTACCAGGCTGCTCTCTCACTTACAATTTTGCTGACTGATTTTTTTCCTTATTCTTCAATTTTTCTCTCTTTACTGCACATAACAAAATAGCATCAACATCTTTCGGATTCATTTATCTGTCAATCTGTCAGCTCCTGTTTAACAGATCTGATGATTACAAGCAATCATTTCAGACACAGTGTAGTGCTAAATCAGACCTTCCCAACAGAAACTAAAGTTCCCAATGAAGCACCACACTAGCATTTTGCTCTCAGAAACCTCTGGTACCTAACTGAGATAAGGTATGAGATCTGAAAGCTTCTCATAGATAGCATCCAACCACTTCATTTGAAATGGAATTATAGAAAATCACATTCCTACTGTTGTACATAAAGCTGATCTTGGGTACTTAGGAACAACTAGCATGTGTCAAACAATTTACATATGATCATCAGACCTTTGTCTGATGGGAATTTTTCAAAGAACACTTCTAAAGCTATCCATCTTACAACAAACTGTCTTTGGATTTAGTGGTCATAAATATATCTCTCAAAATAAAGAACAGTTAAAAAGTGCCTCATTCAGATGAGACTGTTACAAACCATCATGAAACATTTTAGAGATCAATTCCTAAACTAGTGATGAGTGTAAGGTAACCTGAAGCAACTAAACATACCCTAATGTTTCAGAAATCATGCCTTAGGATAGAAAAAAGTTTCTTGAGAGTTCCTACAGAAATTACTGTTGTCAGTTCAAGCTGATGCTAATTAGCTGACTCGAGTCACTAGGAAGCCAGAGGATCCTCTTTCTGTTTGGATGTGTAGGAGACTTTGAATAACCTTAGAATGCTCTATTCCTCATGTTTACCAAATGAGAGAGTATACAGTTGCCTGGATTCCTTCATATGAAGTTGTCATGATTTGACTGTACCTGACAATTAAGCCCCGCACAGGCACTTACTCCCCCTAGGTGGATGGGGGAGAGAATAGGAAGAGTAAAAGTGAAAAAACTCAGGGCTTGAGATAGCGAAAGTTTAATAGGGAAAGCAGAAGCGCGCACTGAAGCAAAGCAAAACAGGGAAGTTTTCCTGGAAAACTTTCCCAGGAAAGCAGGTCTTCATCACACATGAAGGTGGCTTGGGAATGCAAATACCTTCACTCTGAACATTCTCTCTCCCCTTCTTCCACAAGCCCTATACACTATATGCATACTTCCACCAGACCTATATACAGAGCGTGATGCCATCCAGTATGGAATGTCCCTGGGACGAGAGTGTTCTCTCTTCCAATTTCTTGTGCATCCCCAGCCTCCTCACTGGCAGGGTGAGGAGCAGAAAAGACCTTGGCTCTGTGTAAACACTTCTCAAAAATAACAAAACATCCCTGTGTCATTAATGCTGTTTTCAGCACAATACCTAAGCAGGACCCCATACCAGCTACTGTAAAGAAAACTAACTCTGCCTCAGCCAAAAGAAGCACAAAAGCCATGATATACAAAACAAAATTTCTCACTGCTACTGTTGACTCTAGTACAGCTAGATCACCCAGCCTTTGTGAGCCAACATACATAAGACATCTAAATAGATCAAACAGCATAAAATCATACTGCGTGTTGGCAAAGCTCCAGTAAGCTCTCAGTTCATTTCCAAGCTGACTGAACCTAATTAAAGCATATCTCAAGACATAAAATTAGTAAGAATATGTCAGAAAGTAAGCATAAGCAAACAGATTCATAAAGAAGTCAGTGATAATTGGAATTTCAAATGGTGACACTAGCTTGCAATGTCAGCACAGTAACTATTCCTATGGAGATTAAGAATTCACTGAAAATTAATGTAGAGCCTTTCACGGGCTAAGCAATGAAAGATTTGAGCAGATGGAGACCCCTTTCCCTTAGGGGCAAAATTAATATTCTCTAAATGCATGTACTTCCCAGAATGCTGCATGCCCTAAGAGATCTCCTATTCTGCCATTTAATTTCAGGGGAAAAAAATAACATAATCTTAAATATTTTTAGGTAGCAAAGGAGAGAAAAACAGTGAGGTAGGATGCTGCATAAAGTGTGATGTCTAGTCACAGTGAAGATTTCCACATCAGAAAATATTATTTTAGTTTTAATACCATTCAAAGGTTCTGTGTCTCTGTCATGACAAAGCAAGCTGATCTCAGGGAGTCCATTTTCTGTCCTGCATATGACTGGCAGGGACACTGGTAGAGTTCTTCACACTAAATGTATGAACAATATCACCAGCATTATTACAATTCCATAATTTTAGCCCCATAGTACGGAGGTTTTACAGGAATGGCATTGCAGTGCAGTTCAAGAATTTATAAGGGAATTAAATCCTCATGGAACTCTCCTTTGGTTTTGGGGCTTTTTTCCCCATTTAAAAGAGAGTTCATAAATATCCAGGAAAAGTGAATGGAACGATTTGGTAGTGGGATACTCGTATATATGCAAGTACCCATATAAATAGCAGAGGTGAAGTGGCCCAGAGACCCATTCCTGCTGCAGGAGCTCCGAGTGCTGCTGCAAGGTGTTTCCTGACACCCCACCCGCCCTGCTCAATAGAGAATGGAGCCATCCAGAACCACAGAATGGATCAGGTTGGAAGGTACCACAGTGGTCATCTGGTCCAACCTCCCTGCTGAAGCAGGATCATCTTAGAGCACATGGCACAGGATTGTGTCCAGACAGTTCTTTGATATCTCTAGTGAGGGAGGCTCCACAACCTGTCTGGGCAACCTGTTCCAGTGCTGTCACCCACACAGTAAAGTTCTTCCTTGTGTTCAGGTGGAACATCCTTGTGAGCTATGCCTTGTATTATAGTAACCCAGGAGAATGAAAGCAATGCATCTTTTTAACAATTATCAGTTACCTTTTATAAGAAAATATTCAATTCACTATAGAATATACAGGTAGCATGAGAATCACAAAACTGCTCTTCCCTTTGATTTGTTCATTATCTATGTTTTTTTTTTTAAAGGTTGGGATATGTATAATGCTTAATCATATAAAGGAGAAAATTAATATCAATTTTTAACCTCCTATTTATTTAAACTAACCCAACATCTGCAACATATTACTGTAGGAGGAGGAAAATCACCTGCAATGATTATCTTGATAAAGGCACATGCTGCTGAATAACAGCAATATTTGCATATCGCAGAATATTCCTTGGGTCTTTTAAAATTATTGCACCGTAGACAAAAACCTCTAAGACCTTTTCATCTTGTTACATCATCAAAGTGAATATTTTATGACTGTAGTGCTAAGAGAAATTGCTGAATCCTCTGCTTAGTGGAGGAGTACCACTTTAAATCAGAAAGGAATTAACACATAAAGCTAGTGGGTTTAGGCTCCACAGTCTCCGTGTTCCTGCTACACACGGGAATGACAACATACTTTGTAGCTATTTTAGATACTGAGTAACAAAGTTACTGGTTTTTATAAAAACTTCCTGGAACATGCTTAGCCGGCAGATTAAGTTCTTTGAGGTTTTCAGTGTATTTTATGCATGAAGTAGAGTACAAGTTTACAAGAAACCTGTAAGAGAAAGAAGAAATCTTAAGGCATATCTTGTTGAGTAGCCAACCATGGAAAAGTTTTGTAGGTTTGAAATTCATCTCAGGTGCCATAACATGCATCTCAGGGTCTGATGATAGTTGACGTTCAAAGGAGTACAGGTTTAATGTTTGCAGCCCTTACAAAACCAAAAAAAATAATTTTTTGCAGCTCAGAAGTAAATCTAAAATTCCAGGGCGTGCCAATCCCTGGGATGAATAGATATAACTGTGTTAAACTGTAGTTGACTGGGTTTCCTTTCTCGAATTGTGCCAGATCAATAAGGCATCTAAACACGAATTAACTCTTACTGGCTCTCTCTGCATTAGCATGTACTGCAGACTAATAGAATTCTTCCTATCAAGTTCAAAGAAGAAGGACTTTAAACACGTTTTAGCAGACAAAAAACTTACACAAAGGAGCTACCTGGGCATCTTTCAAATTCTACATTAAAAAAAAAAAAATCCCAAAGAACAGAAACCACTAATTGATTAATATAAAGCTTTATATGCAATTCTGATTTCCATCTCAATTAACAGGCCAAAATACATACTAAAGGCCATTTTTTCCTGTGGCAGAAGGCTTCCATCCTGTGCACCAGATAAAACACTTCATTCTGGCCCTGTGAGAGTTGGAGAGAGATCTGTTACCAAAATGGAAGGTCGGAATGTGAACTACGGGTGTATTTTCCATGAATTATTGACTGAGATTTTTTCCAGTAATAGGATAAATGTCTTCAGGAAAAAAAAAAAAAAAAAAAAAAAAAAAAAAAAGAAAAGAAAAGAAAAAAAAGGAAGAACTAGGACAGAAAGAAGTTTTAAGATTTATTTTCTCTGTGTGTGCTACAGGGAGGGGAAGAAGGCACCATTTCATTGTTTATTTTAAGAAAAGAGGCTTTTATGTAAAGATAGAGATCCATTATTACCCTGGTCACTGACCATACCAAAGTAAGAGCAGTTAGGAAATGCATTTCTTTTCCATTTAAAGTTACAAATCAATAATTCCTATACTGCATTTAACCTGCATACACTAACTTACACACTCAGAGCTCACCAATGCCTGTTTTTCTTCTGTATCCATTGAATGCTCTCCTGTTGCAGCTTTATTGTGTCATCCCTGCTCTTTGCACTGAAGAAATGACAACTGGAGTGTTTCACCAAGCACACCTCAGGCCTCACTCTGGTGAGTCAACTCACAGTGTTCACCATAAACCCAGGGCAGCAATTCCTGACAATCACTTTCAGTGCCCAACAACACACTTTTTCTTTTTGCTCATTGCCTTTCCCCCATTTGTGTTTCCTTTGTGCACAAACAGTGCCTGAAAAGAGCTAAATAGGACAGTGTATGGTTTGGGGATGCAGGTGGGCAGGGGGGATGTATGCCAACTCAAAGTACGTTCTGCTCTTCATTTAAAAAAGACCTGGGGTAAATGAGCTTAGTCTTCTGGTTGCTTGATAATGTAATCCCCATGAGCAGCCTTTTCCCATCTGGATTAGAAAGACAAGGGTAGCCAAGGCTTGCATAGGGTGCAATAGATACTACTTGGACAGTACATAATCATTTAAAACATTAGTAATAATAGGTAATTGCTCATGAACTTCTATGACATGAATGCCCAAAGAATTTTCATGAAGCAGAATGTTTATGTCCTAAAGTTTTGAGGTTTTTTTTTTTTTTTTTTTTTTTTTTTGCTCCATCATAAAGTAGAGCAAAGAATTTGGCTAGGGAAAAAATTTGCTTTTTTTTTTTTTTTTCTGATTTTTGTATTAAAATAATATAAAGTTGGATGCATCATAGTCCATAGCCAAGTATCCCAACCAGAATATGAAGTGAATTAACATTTCAGTACAGAATCAGAACATATGATTTTTTGGCAAATATTTTTGTTCTGCAAGTAAAACTAATTTATTTAAGCATTTTTAAGTACCAATGTTCCTTTATAAAAGAAAATATTGACTAGGTCTGAATATTGACAGATAAATCAAGCTTGGTAGATTGTTTGGTAGATTGAGCGCTGGATCCACTGACCTTCAAATCTATCATGTTTTGCAATGTATATTCAATTGCCTTACAGGAACACACTTTTCTTTATTCTCTGTCAAGCAAATACCTGACATAATGTGTGCTCTATTGTCAAACAAAATAATGATTATTTCTATGGAGTATGGCATGCAGGTGAGAGAGAAAGACAGAAGTAAAGGTTATTTTAATTTAGTTCTCTGTTCTCCCTTGGACAACTTGCTTAGCTCACCACAAATTCATCACTACACAGCTCAGCTATTCCTAATATGCTGCCTTCAAAAATGTATTATTTATGAATGCAGTCGTGTATTAACTCAAATGTCTGGAACAATTCCATGACAGAGATTCAAAAGGAATATTACACCTTCTCTACAATTTGTAGTAGTCTTTTTCTTAAGCTGATGAAGTGATTAAAGTTAAATGCACCATGATCCCTGTTGTTGTGCATTTGTGTTCAGAAGATACTGCTTTACTTAATTACCTTTCTAAACCAGAAATCTCTGTTGCTGCAGCAAGAGCATATAAGGGAACAAGGATAACTACTGCAGAAGGAAAAGGCAATCAGCATGATGCGCAGGGAAAAGTTAATAGCTAAAACAGAACTTTCTAATACATCTGCATTCAACAGCTCCCTGAAACAAAGTACTATTGGATTACATTTTCTCAGCTGGGTGTTTGTGTGAAATTCTAGAGCCATCTAGACAGGATTAAATAGGATAAGAGTGTTGCCCGTGATAATAAACATTAAATCCACTGACTGAATGACAGACAGAGGGTGATCCTGTTTGTGTGTGTGTGCATGCGCCGTGTTCCCCTGCATGTGGTGGCCCCTGTAGGCTTGAGTGATTTGACTGCATTTCTGGCAGAGCCTATTATTCTGCATGCACACAGCCAAACACATTAAATATTTATCACATTGGAGCAGAGGGATGCTGCAAATGTGGAGTGCTGGTAACAATCTCATCCAAGCATCTTCCTAATAAAGTGCAGATGTGATTTCAGAATGGAACGGAAGTCCAGAACACACGCATGCGCGCATACATGCATGCACACAAAATACACTGTGGCTTATTTATGTTATGCCTTTTATTGATTATTACCAGATGGGAGAGCAAAGCAATAGCTGACAGATTACCATATGGATCTCTTTTAATTTACCCTGAGTTATAGGTTTGCAATTCTCTCTTCTCACTTTTTGGCTCAGAAACCTACAATTTGCTAAGTGGGAAAAAATGTAAACTTACTATAAGGAGAACATTTCCATCATAAGCCTCCTAATGCCACTCTCAGGGGCTGAACTATCTTTCTCTACAAGAACTGCAGTTCCAGCACCACTTCCTAAAGCCACAGTCAGTACCATGAGCAGGAAATTTTGTTGCAGATCGATGAACAAAAAAGTGTTTCAATACTGATGAGCCTTGCAGACAATAGATCCTAACTGAAGGAGCTTTGTTTAAGATTCTGCTTTGCACAAAGCTGCTTCAGCAAGTCTCATATAACATTCCAACAGAAAATCCAGAGGCTGCAGTCAAGGCATCATTCCATTCCGAAAACTGGGAGACCTCAGCAGTTGCTTTGAGCTTCCAAGCCTTGGCTCTGGAGGCTTTCTAAATACTTGCTCTTCCTACAGGAGTCAGGTATAGCAAGAGCTACAAACTCTCTCAAGATAACAAAAGAAAACAGTCTGCCCACACAACTGTGACCTTCTGAGACACCGGCAGTACCCATTAGAAGGCTGGAGTGTAAATGGATACTTCAGAGACACTCTAAAAAAAAAGTCTAATTGATGAAAAAAAGCTTTTTGGTCTGTCTGCTAAAAGCAGATTTGAAACAATGCATTTTCAGTACAGTTTAACCTTTAATTTCTATTGTTTTGATTTTACAGTCACCTCCATCCCACTTCCAAGAGCAGAGGGCAAACAACCCTCTGCTGCTCATAAGTTTTACTTACATACACCATTATATTTTTCTAACCTTTCTGCTTTTCAAATCCATCACTTATGCCTACTGCCAAACAAGTTGCTGCAGGCTTTTCAGTTCTCTCTAAATCCATAAAAGACTTCTAAAAGCAGTGTCATGAGCATCAGAGAAACAACATACAGGGTCAAGACACAATGAAAAGGAGAGATGCAAACTAGAAAATCAGCTCTAGAGAAAAATGTGTACCATGCTTCAATGCACTGTTCATGTCTTCTGAGGGTTACAGGCAGATTCCAGCTTTTTTGACACTGAAAGGCATGAATCCCTTCTTTCAGTTCTTGAGTTAAGAAAAACTGATACCCAGAATTTGCAATTAGTCAGAGCTTTATTCCTCAGTTTTATGACTCCTTCTGTGCAATCTTGGACAGCTGGGGGGGTTTATTCAATTTTCTTATCCCTTAAATGGGAATAAACACTAATTCATGCTAGGGGAATTAGCAAAGCTTTTTCAAATTCATAGTAAAAAGCTATGCTCTATCTACTCTGCCTGGACATAATTCTAAAACCACAATAAAGAGGAGAAGGTTGCACCCTATCTGGTAAACTATTCTCAGTTGAAAATTTAATACCCTGCTGGAACAAATAGCAAAAGCCCTGCTGATTTTAACACAGTTAGAATTTCACCCCACTAAACAAATTTCCTAATGGAAGTCATGCACTTCAAACATTTGCACAGTAAAGCCATATATATTCAGTTTCAGAAAGGTATTTTGTAATTCATGCATGACTGAGGGTTTACAAAAAAAAAAAAATTTAATAAAATGTCAGTGCTCTGTGGAACCTGTACAAAACATGGTGGCTGGCCTTAAGATCATGCTATTCGTTATAAACCCCCCTATTTTTAAATTCAGTGGCTGCTAGAGCGAGTAATCCATTTTCTATTATCATTGTTGATAACAACTAACATCTTAACACTGCAACACATATAATCAATGTACAAAGACACACTTTAGAAAAAATACAGACATTTGTAGTACTTTCCTTTCCTCAGCACAAGAGTTCAATTTACTGCTACACTGTTGGTCACCTACCAAGCCTGTGACAAAAGCAGTTTGGGAATCCATAGCTCTCAAGTCCCAGCCCTGTGCATTAGGAGATAAAGCACATTGTTTCCTTCTGTGCACGTGCTGCTCTGATGGAAGGTAAGAAGCCATCTTACAGACACTATTAGTTCACCCTACATGGAGGAATATTACAGAGGCTTCCCAAAAGGTGAACAATAAGGAGTAATATATGAGAGCTTCTCTTGACAGAGGAAGGTCTGAGATGACTTGTGTGCCCAGGACTGCTGCTTACATCTCTGTGGAGAAACAAGATGACATCCTGATGATATAGCCTTGGTCATTTACTCAGTGACACAGCTCTTCATCATGGAGCATGCTGGCCCTTACTTCTAAATGGTCTCCCTGGAGCCACACTGGCAGAATCTTGGAAAGAGGCAGGGCTGTACTGCAGTCCTTCAGTTTCAGTCTAAGGCAGCTGCATTTGTACATCACCTCTGAACCTGAACAGTTAGTGGAATAATTAATAGGGTGCAATGAGGGGTTATTTAAATTCAATCAGTGTTATAGCGCAGAGGAGGAAAAAGAGACTCATGTTTGCATATTACATACAGAAATAAGGGCACACTGGACATACTGGGAAATGGGTTAAAATCTTCCAACTGTAGCCATAAAGTATAGGCATGCAGCAAATGTCTTTTTCTAACTGAAGACAGAAAGTTTACTTTTTTTAGAAAGCAGCTTGGAGGCCAAACTCAGTGCAGAATATGACAGGGTAGATTTCTTTCATCTCTACGAATGCACAAATCCTAACATTCGCACTGAAAAGTCAAATTCGGAAATGCTGTGTTTCAAACTGCTTTCACCAAACCAGAAAAAAAAAGCAACCAAAAGACAGCTTTACTGCCAGGTTTTGCATCTGCATTTCAACTCAGAGTCTCAGGCATACCTATTCAATGTTAAGTAAATCATTAGGATACCTGAGTGGAATTTGAATTACAATGTGTGCGCAAGCCTCGCCAGTACGGGCAAGGGCTGTGTTATTTGCTTTCTTGAGATGCCACATACACTGTATTACACAAATATTCATATCACCATTGTGTTGGTAGAGTGTAGCTCAAATGTACCAGAAGCTCTCTTGGATTTCTCGATTTAGCTGTTTCTGTACCAGGAAAAAGTACTATCACTTCAGACACCAAACAAACATGCCACTTACATGTCCATGTACCAGTGTTTAATAAAAACCTGTGGATGCCTCCTTACATAAAACTATGTAAGAAACTTGAGCTGTATCAGTTATACCGGTTAAATAGGTGTGCATATGATTTGTAAAAATACTTGTGACACTGCCTAAAGACCAGAGTTTGTGTTCTGACACATCTGTGACAACAGATTAAAACTAGATGATCCAGGTGTTCTTCTGCACCTTCCTGACAGATGCTGCTAGGCAGTAAAATGGACCTAAATCAGAGTTGTGGGCTATAACCCCTTCAACTGTCTAGTTTTAATCCATTGCCACAAATCTGCTGGATACCATAGCAGCAGTTATATTGTCCAAAAGTGCTTTTGTCAGTATAGCTCATTTCACACATTGAACCACTGTATATTTTGCTAGCCCTAGCACTTTTTGCTAGTTTAACTCTGATTCCATTAGTAGGGTTTTATTGGAAAGTTATCCTGTAAAGCTATCAGTAAAGCCAGGTCTTTCATTAGGAATGAAACTGCTAACAAGTTTGACATTTAAATTACTATTACTAGCTGGCTGATTTATCTTGCTGAAATGAATGGGCCATTTGGACCTCTCAGAACTATTGCTGCAAGCTCTTTTCTCACCCTGCTGTGATTCAAGCTCCTGATTTATTTTTGTTTTCTTTTTTGCAAACAGAACCCATAAAAACATCATTATTTTTCAAAATTCAGAGTATCAAGCCACTGATACAAAATGATGCCTGACATGATCTGCTATAATTTTCAGACCTTCTCCAAGCACTTACCTGCAACAGGGGAAAAACCCCTAGGGTACCTGGAAAGCTCCCAAGCTCCTACTTTGCCCAAGAAAATACAATAAGAACAATCTCATTGTTAATGCTCAGGCTCTTTCCTATGTGACTTTGGGCAAATATTTTTATTTTCCTTGCTGCTGTTTTCCTCTCTGATGAAAGGATCTAGTTCTGTTCCTCTTACCAGCCTGCTGTGATGGACCTTGCAGGTCACTGCATGAGTAGGGAGAGCAACACCCCACTTTCAAATGCTTCAAGAAAGCAAAAAATAACAATTTGCTTTTGATAAGAGACTACTGCCACAAACAAACTTGTAAATGCATCAGTTGTGCTCTTTCTGGCTGCTCCTCTACTGAGTTGAATCTTTTTGGTTGAAAGCTTCAGAAGTCCTGTTGTGACAGCCATAGAGACTCTTAGCTGAGACTTTGGCGACATGATGAAAGAGGCAATGCTGCAGGTGTTGACATGGACCAGAAAAAATATACCATGGCAACCCATGAGAAAGTAGCAAACTGTACATTTGAAAGCCCGTGAAAGAAACAAACTGCATACTGAAATAAAGACATTTGATCATCCAAGAAACATGGCCCTGACTCATCCAAGGATGTTTTGGGACAGCCCCAAGCTGTACTCGAGTCACATGATGGCTTTGCTGCTCGTCAAAAATCAGGACAGCTCTATTTGCCTTGGGTTAACTGATTCACATGGCCCTTGCCTACAAATGATCTCATGTAGCTGTTCATTAGGTTGTCAGCTTAGCAGGACAAACAACCAAAAAACAATTACAGAAAGTAAAATCCCACAAGTTTAAGGATTTGATGGGGGGAAGGTAAAATACACAGACTTTATGGGCAATGAATATCCTGGTTTCTTCAGACTTACTCGTTAATTCAAAGATTCTGAAAATATCTTGAAAAATCAGTGGTTACTTAATAAATGTAGGCAGCAGAAGAGTGCTCTTGGTTTTGTACATGAAAGGGAAAAAAAAGACACAGGAGAAGCCTTGACATTCCTCTTCCAGGGACAGTAACACAGCCCAGAATTACAGGCCCATTTCACCTGCTTCATGCTCCAAAGAGTAATGCCTGTGAATGGAGGCAGCCCTGTCCCACATTCTTCCCTGTTTGCTTTCAGTATCTGCAGCGTGCTGCTCAGGGGCTGACTAATGCTGAGTAATTGACGGATATTCACACTCTGGAGCATCATGGCCTGCTAAGTAACAGCTGGGAAGAAAGAGAATCTTGTTAAACAAATAGAACCAGAATTAGAAGGCAAGGATTTTAACTAAAGCTAGGTCTTCTGATGCATATTTTTGACAGCTCTTTCACTTGCACAAAATGCTTCGAGATGCACAAAAATCTGCATTATTTAAGACAGCTGGTTTTCTTTGCCATCAAGTGTTCCTGAAGATGCATTTTTACAGTTTGAAAGATACTATGCTAACTCAGTGCCATGTATTTGAAAATTGCTTGCTAGAACAAACAAACTAAACCAAAAAACACACTATTTTCATTTGCTGCCCTTGTTTTACAGGTCATTGCAAGGATTTTTGAAGGATAGAGAAAAAGGTGGCAGGAGTATTTTCTAAGGGACAGAAATATAGACATAATTTTTCAGAGTTATGAGAGCTGCAGACATTAAAAACACCCACAAGGCCAGGCACAAAACAAAGTAAGGTAGAAATTCAGAAAACAGGTCAGGCTTGTTATAAGGTCTCTCAAGGGAAAATGAGGAGCACTATTGAGCTTTATTCTTTGGGTTCATGTAGCTGCCACAGATTAGATGTTTGCTGGGTTTCACCCACAGGTGGCCAGACAACATTTGGCATCTCACTTTAAGATTGCTTGTAGTCAAATTTAGAGCCAAATATAGTGACATTTTCATATCAGATTCAAGAGCTTGGTGCTCAGGCTGTGCTCAGAGGGGAAAGAGCTGGAGTAAAACAGCACAAGCTTACAGGTATAAAATCAAAGAAAATAAAAATTCTTTTGCAGGTTTGTTCCTCTTTTCCCTTTTTTTTTTTTCCTTCTATGTTTTTTGTCTCCTTTTTTTCTTCTTTTAAACTTACTGTACTGGCTCTGTATGATACACAGATCAGACTCGCTTAAGAATTTCACAGAGATGGCTCTTGACGTAAAAACAAGATATTTGTGCTTATCTCTCTGAGCACAATTCTGCCCTCCCTCCTGCCTGTTTCACTCCAGTGACTCTGTTTTCAGAGCTCTCCATTCAGCATGTCTGGCTCTTACAGGGTTGATCAGCAATAAGTATTTTGGTCACAGAGGCTTTCAAACACATGGGAGAAAAAAACACCATTATAAATTTAGCTATTTGCACCACAGGGATAATCCAAAAGATACATCTGGTTGAGTAACTGATACCAGGCCACTTTTAATCTCCTGGTCTTCTTTCTTCCGCTCCCCTTTCCTCTCACTGAACAGAGACACAAACTAGGTGAGTGAGTGGGTGGGTGGTGGTGTGGAGAAAGTGCTAGCTCAACTTGCTAATGACTTGAACTGCTCAACTTCATGACACATCTTGGCAGGTTTTGAAAATCATGATAGTAGTAACTGGCCCATGTTATATTGTTTCCATCTAAGCTTTCTGGAATACGTTAAAGTAATCAGTTTATAAAATAATATTATTTTTTCATGTAGTACTTGGAACTAGAGGGAACAGAAGAAAAACTATTCTTTCACTTTCTACCAAGCCAATGATACAAATAGTTTATTAAGCAACACTGAGGGCATAAGTCCCATTTTGGTTTTGTCTGCTTCCTTTTCACAGATTTGTGGAAAGTCAGGAGTTGAGTATCCATTAATAAAGCTTCTCTTATCAAAGAACAAAGTCTTTTATCAACTTCATTGAATGTCTTTTGATGGCAAATAATTACACTAGAAACAATGTAAATAAATGAGAAACAGATCATTTCAGTTCCTGTTGGAAATAAGAGACCAGATTAATGCAAAGATGATACTGAAAACAATTGTGAGTGTATTAAAAAACCTACTGTTTACTTACATAGACAGTATTCAAGCCCAGAACAACATTTATTGTGCAGTAATTGTAAGGTGCATTTTGTATTTCAAAATATTTTGTTTCTTCATAAATGTTAGAATTCATATCCTAAAGCACTCTAAAGTTCTTCATTTCTTTTTTTCTAATGCTTCAATCTAGGGAGACACTTTGGAATAAGAATTTATAGCCTAAGAAAATAACTTTTTCCTTGTTCATGTATAAAGAGGAAGTGAACATAAAGGCTAGCACTGGATGTCCAAAGCTCCAGCCTTCCCCCTGCTGAGATTTAGATCAAACTAAACCACCTTCTCTGCTTGTCTGGCTGGGTTTTCAGTGATAAGAGTTCTTGAAGGGGGGCTATCACTGTGAGTTTCTAACAGTCACTTCCTCCAGTTAAGAAAACCTGTCTTCTGCATGCAGAAGCAGCAGACTTTATCATGACTGGTGAAATTATAATTCATTAACAAGTGTTCCCACAGAATCCATGGAGTCATAGAATAGTTTGGATTAGAAGGGTCCTAAAAAGATCACCTAGTCCAATGCCCCCTGCAATGAGCAGGGACACCTTCCACTAGATCAGGTTGCTCAGAGCCCTGTCCAATGTGACCACAAATGTTTTCAGTGATGGAGCATCTACCACCCCTCTGGGCAACATGTTCTACTGTCTCACCCCCCACCTTGTAAAAAACTTTTTCCTTGTATCTAGTCTATGTTCACCATGACCCTCATTGGGGCCCCATGTGCTAAGGACCAGCCAAAGGCATTTGGTCAATACTGATTTTTGTTCCTAGGGAAGAGATCTACTGGGAACAGGCAAAGTCACCAAGAATAAGTTACTCCTCCAGATTCAGTCATTTCATTGAGTCTGTTTTAAAGAAACCTGGGAATAAACCAGCATGGGTGACTGAACCATCTGCTGTTGGGCCTAGAGGCAATCTTGAGCAACTGAGGCTATGAATTCTCATTCAGAAAATGGTTACACCCCACTCCCTGCTGTCCAGAAAAACATTTCAGAGACAGTTTTAAGGTACTTAGATCAGAGGCTGCAAGTACAGAAATAGCCACATCATCAATCTCAAATGGTACTAAGTAGCTCAAATGTTTATTAAGATTCTCAGATGGGAATCATAAACTATATTGAGCTTTATGAAAACATTGAAAGCAGTACTTGGGCTAGCTAACTTTTAAGTTGCTTTGGAAAAGCCTTTGCCAACTACAATGACTACAATATTGGCACATCCCTAGGTTGGAAGATTTTTCAAGAAAGAAAATGACCATTTGACAATACACTGAATACCTAACAGTATCTGTGCTAGCAAGAGCAATAGCAGCCCAATGTCCAGCTGGGATTTTATTCACAAATACAAAGTTAGAAGAAAATGTTGATAAAAATAGAATGTTAAGTACTGTCAAAAACGTGATTTTTGAGTAGGCCTGGTGAAAAAACAGTTACTTGGTTTTGACCAAGTGTTACATTTGCTCATGTCACCATTAAAGCAGGAAATTCTCAAGAAATGTAAACGTACGCATTTCAAACAAACCCCTCCCAAACTAACACTGCAAGATCTCACAGAAAACTCTCTATATACTGTACATACTCTGTAATTTTCATTCTTATTGCTTCTTCCCTTTAATTATTTTCAAACATTCATCT
Source organism: Setophaga petechia (assembly GCA_024362935.1). NCBI lineage: Eukaryota > Metazoa > Chordata > Aves > Passeriformes > Parulidae > Setophaga > Setophaga petechia. The sequence continues at coordinate 16,156,648 of JANCRA010000008.1, forward strand.
TGAAGTAACTTCTCATACTTACACATTCTCTGCCCATCATTCACCACCTACCTTTCAAAAACTATTTAAGAGAAGATTCATGTCTAATTTGCTAAAATCACTGTATTAATTATTTTCCAATGAAGACTATAATAAATCAATAAAAATAAAGTTAAAGGTGATTTTTACTTTATTTTAATGAAAAGAATATGGATCTGGTTTGGGTTTTTTTTTTATATTTCTCTGTGATTGTCACAAACTCTGTGACTGTGGCAGGATTTTTAAAAAAGCATCTTCTAAATAAGTTAAAATCATGCCATACAGCAAACTGAAATGAAGAAATGAATCACATCTCCCATGGGTATAAATCTGCAAAATTTCTTTTGGGTTAGTTGTTTTATTCTGATCTGCTGGAAAGTGGTGCTGGGGAGGGCTTAATCCCCTTTTGCATCATTCTTCCCCTCTCCCACTACACTCCTATCCTCTTATCATCCCTTTTTGACTGGCAAGACTTAAAGTCAGAAATATTTTCAGGAAGTTTTCATAAGGCTGGTGACACTTCAAACATGCTAGAGGGAGCCAAGAGAGAGAGATTAACTAAGTAACTATATTTGTATGCATTAGCTTAAAAAGCAATTAGCTCCTGTAACAGAAGACCTAACAGACTGGTGCCTAGCAAGAGTATATATGACTAATTCTGTGCGACTGTGTCAAGAAGAGCGGTTTGCCCACCAGAGAAGATAACATGTTGCTATATAAGAAGCAGTTCACTTTGAATTCACATTTTTAAGCTTGCAGCTGCTCTCAACATTTAGGGCTATTTTTTTAGTTTTCTGCTTCCTTTTTGCCATAATTATTTTTGACAACTGCATCCCTCCTACTCAGCCCAGTGCAAAGCCATGCAGTGGAAAAAGCACTGTTCTTCCACCAAGTAAATGAGTAGTACTTTCTTGTCTGTCTAACCCCTCTCCTCTTCCTCCTCCCCCAATAAGCTCCAGATCCAAGATACCATAGAGGACAAAACCAGAAGATTCACTCTCCTAGGAAAAAAAAAACAACTCTGTTCACTGCAGTGACAGCAGCATCTGGTTTTATGTTAAACCTTTTCTCACCTCCTATCCACCCCCAAATTCTCCCTGGTGTAAAGTGACCATCCCAGAAGGATGCATTTCACAGTTTCTCCTTAGACATTACTTTGGACTGTAAGATGGGCTAAAAGCAAAATTATTTTGCATGTGGTCCAAGCTAGGCCACACTGAGCTCACTTTACAGTGGTACTTGTTCAGATGCATTTGCTTCTTGATTCAGTGGTATCTGATATTGTGATAACACTGAGAAATCACTACAGGGCTTGACAGCTTGTCCTTGTAGGTTTCCTGGCCTCTGGTCCTTGGGAGGAGGGAGATGGAAGATGAGTGAAATCCTGCACAGCTTCAGGTTGCACAGCTCAGCAGCAACCCAACCACACACATCTGTTAAGTTAAACATCTTTACCCTCCTCCTTCTCAGTGGACCATCTTACCTATGTCTGAAGTCACACATTTTGTATCAGATTGACATTAGCTTCCTGGAGACAGCCTTAGAAAACAGATTCATGACTTACTACCTAACTGAGGCTGGCGAAAATTACACAACCCCTCTTCTTCAGCTTCCTTTTCAGTAGTGCTATCAAATATTTTCAAGTCTTCAGTTCAAGCAAGTGAATAACACTTGAAGCAAGGCCTAAGCAACTGATTATTAGGTTTCCCTGTAACACAGCTGATAGGTTTCTCACAAACTTAATTGTATTTTTTTAAAGTAGTACAGGAAAACTCTTGCTGTAACCTGACACAGCAAGTTCAGGAATTGATAAACAATACAAAGACCAATTGCTTCGAGAACAACTGATGAGATCATTTACTCATGAAATAGCAGCCTTGACAACAAGGATCAGGTGTCCCTGAACTAGTTCCTGAAGTGTAACCATACCAAGTAATTAATATCAGCCCTGAGAGAGGCTAACATTTCTGTTCAAATCACATTTCTTTCTTCTATCTATGAGCTTTTCTGCAGGCTCGAGGCACAGTGGAGCAGAACAGGGACTGCAGTTGTGATACAGGCTTTATTGCCTGGAGAACATGCTGCTACCTAGTAGTAAAAAAGGCAACAAAGAGACTGCTGGAGGGTCACGAAGAAATAAAATTTATTAAAAAAAAATACATAAAAAAAGAGCTGAAGCACTGGATATGCTTGCTATTACAATTTGGTTCAGAAAGCAGAGAACCTTCCAAGGCCATTTCCAGCCTTTGCAAGAGACTGTGCTCTTGGAGCACAGAACAGAGCAGGCTGAGTGGGCTTGCCATGCCCTGTCACACTATTTACAGAAATTTTGCTTGTTTTAACCTCTACTTTTCTGAAAGGAAGGGTAAAAAGAAGTGTCCTAAACACTTCAAAAACGTAGGAAATGCCAACCCAAAACAGCAAAAGTAATTAAAACCTAAGGCCAGCTTAAAAACCATGTTGGAAGTCCTACAGCTGCAGCCTTTAAAGGCTTACTTTTTTCTGGAGAGGGGTGGAGAAGAGAGCTTTGATTTAGAAACCGCCACCACCACAACAGATCATTTGATCTTTTGGTCCCTCCTGTTTTATTTTAATTAATGGTTCAAAGTAATGATTTAAAGTCAATCCAGCTTTATTAAAGGTTCATTGCAGGATTAAGAGAGATTTGAAACCAAGCCCAATACAGTCAGCAGAGACAAGCTCAAAATGGCCACCAGCAAATAAAAAGCATAACATGCTGGTCGTGTTTTGAGCCATCAGCCAATAAAATCAGGCAGCATTTATAAACACTGTCATTTTTTTTATCCCCCTAGCAATGAAAATCTTTTAAACTCCTTGTTAGTATGCTTTTGTGCCACTTGTGAATAATTTCTTTTCATTTTCTTAAGAGAGCATTCATTCATTTTAGGTTATTAATAAATAGAATCCTACATATATGTGCTTCAAGTATGCAGTCATTATCCAAGCTAAATGTAACATATGTTAGCAACATCATATCATTTGATTGATCCACTATTTTTCCAGATTTTCAGATTCAGAAAATTCATAATTTTCTAGTTGAAGGGGGCATCAAGGCTCTAAAATATTTGTGACTGCACACTCTTATCTACATGGACTATATACAGGTCCCAGAAGGACCAAGGCTTGTGAAGACAATGAGATTACTTTGAATCTGGCAGAAGCAGACACCTTTCTAACTCTTCCAGGCAGATTTTGTCCAGTTGACAGCCTGCCTTGGTAGTATTAGAACTTTGTATAGAAACCTATTAGTATTTAATATGGATTAGCTGCCAACCTATTTATTTCACTCTCCCATTAGAAGAGAAGTAAATCTGAGATCTTCTATGAAAAAGTACTGTGGGTTTTTTTTGTCACCAGTATGAAAAATGTCCCTTTCTCCCTTCCAGAAGAAATGTTATCCAAGCCACAATGCTGAACTCCTCAGACCACATCTGTAATATGACTGTTCAGTGCTTCTGGCTTTTGCTGGTTTTGAGAAGACAAGGGAGTGCACATCAAACCTTCACATGCAGTGTAACACCTTGGAAAGCACTATCCCCTTTCCACCATTTCTTCAATGGACATGTGGGAAAAGAGGAATTGTCCTGTGTGAGACCTGGATCCTGTGGTAAGGGAGGCAGGAAAGAAAGTTATCAGGAAAGGAAGTTATCAGTTTCAGAAAGAAAGTTATCAGAAAGTTATTGTGTTGCAGCACAACAATGTGGCACTGGGGCTGCTGGTCCAGGATGCGCCGGCACGGGTCATAGTTCCTCTGCTTCATTTGGCACAGCTACTTCCCCCTGGTCCAAAGGGACAGCAGCTCACAGCTGTGGATGCATTACCCTCAGTCCCTTCCCCCTGAGAGCAGCTCTGCAGGGGCTATCAGGGGCCTCCATCACATTAGTGCTGCTACTAGAGCAAGACGGTACTTACAGAAATGTATTTCAATCCTGAGTCCTGCAGACATGCTTTGGCTACTTTTGTCCACTTAATGAGAATATAATCTAGGGCCCAGCTGGTGTAAGTCAGCACAGAAGCAATGAGCCTAAGGAAACAGTGCCAATTTACCTCAGTGAGGATCTGGCCCAGGGGATTCATAATGGATGGAGTTGTCTAGTCAAGAAGAGGCTGGAACAGCTCGAGATGACTGCATTTCTCCCCTACTTTCACAGTTCAGACAGCTTCTGCCAAATGGTATGAGCAGCTGGACATCTCTTTCAGATCCATATTTAATTCCCTAAAGCTGCATTGAAATGAAGAATCCTACTCACAAGAAAAGGGGGGAAAAAATCAATATTTTGCACTGCTTTAGCTTCAAATTTTAATGAACAAGGAAGATGATGGTGTAGGGTAGGAAGAAATCATCTAATCAGAGTCTCAAGGCTGAGGAAAACAAGAAAAAAAGCATTTAAAAACCTTTCCTTTTTTATTGTTTATGACAAATTTATTTATTAAAAAAATCTAACACCTTTTTTACTCAAGAGTGAGTAGTAGTAGAAAAAAATTGCAGTCTGAGAATTGCAAAATTGCAGTCTAAAATTATTGTGCAAATTAAATGAGAAAATATGAGTTATTGTTATTCATTATATTGCCATCTATAGACAGAGATACTGTAAATATACCAAACTGCTTGAATTGGGAGAGATTATTATTATTCTACCTGCATTCTTTCTTTCACCAAAAAAGTCAAACAAATTTCAAATCAGCGAATAACTATACCTATGGATGGAAAATAGAGGTCCTTTAAATTCTGATACAAATTTCCTTCTTCACCTTCCTAATTTAAGCAGAAAAAAGTTCTCTTCAATAGTGCTTGGTGCTAAAAAATTAATCAAATATAGCTGAGATGCACCTGAACATAGGGAATGGAATATAGGAAAGAAATAATCACATCAGGTAGTGTTATCATTTTTGTTGGGACTATCTAAAATGTATGCGGATACATTATATTATGGAGTGGAACAGAATCCATGGAATGTAGTGTCTTAGATTATATTTATAAATTCTGGTCTTAAGAATCTGTTTTGAGGTCTCTCAAGTGTATTTTTACTTTTGTTTAAAAAGGCATTGTAATGATATGCCCCACTGGATTTTGTTTACAGACTTGAAAAAGACCGAGCTGAAACCCTCAGGTTTCACTCAGCAGGGTTAAAGAAGTCCGGTTTAGCACATAGACATTTCTGAAATTTTTATTAGCACTAAATACAACATTCCACCAAATGAACATCTGATCTTTTCTAATGGGTCACATTTTAAAATTAATATCTCTACATCTTTTTAATTTTCATTGATAGTCTAAATCAGAATAAGAAGTTTTACCCCTTAACAATACAGATGTAAGCTCCCACCTGAGACTATAAAAAACATTCAGACTTATTTTGCTGATGAATCAAATCCTAAAAGCCCAAATAACCCAACAGCCAAAGATAAAGTTATATGAATCTCAATTTCTCTTTTTGACCTCGTGAAGCTTAAAAGTAGTATTTTTCCTCTTAAACTAGCAGTTCATCTCTAGAAATAAACACAGGGAAATACTTTTTCAGAGAAAAAGGCTCTATTTCTCAATCAGATGCAACTACACTGATATTTTCTGCAGTGAAACAACATCATTTCAATCTCCACCAGTAAATAAACTGAAGGCACTTTCTGTTGTTTGGAAAAAATTTTCACTAAAAGCTAAGGGTACATACACCTTATATACAGCACATATTTGAGCAAATGTGCCTGGACATGTCTTTTAGAACTAATATTTTCCTGGTGTACAAGGGATTCCTAAGACTGCCAGAGCTGGTGTGGTTTGAAAGGTAAAACTGCCTAACCATCAGGCAATGAGAAACCAGATTACTTGTTTGACACAGCTTCAAGGACGATGTGCATGCTCTGTTCCAAATCAAACTTCAAAAGAATACCTTAAACAAACAAACTGCACATATGAGGTATCCAAGGACAGCACAACAAAGGCTGCTTTGCGGGGACAGAAAGAAAGAAAGAAAGAAAGAAAGAAAGAAAGAAAGAAAGAAAGAAAGAAAGAAAGAAAGAAAGAAAGAAAGAAAGAAAGAAAGAAAGAAAGAAAGAAAGAAAGAAAGAAAGAAAGAAAGAAAGAAAGAAAGAAAGAAAGAAAGAAAGAAAGAAAGAAAGAAAGAAAGAAAGAAAGAAAGAAAGAAAGAAAGAAAGAAAGAAAGAAAGAAAGAAAGAAAGAAAGAAAGAAAGAAAGAAAGAAAGAAAGAAAGAAAGAAAGAAAGAAAGAAAGAAAGAAAGAAAGAAAGAAAGAAAGAAAGAAAAAGAAAGAAAGAAAGAAAGAAAGGAATGGGAAGCAATATAGTCAACCCTCATGGGTAAAATTATGTAAACTCATAAAGGAAGTGAAAATTGAGATATCCACGTGCATTTGAAAAAGGTAAAAAAAAGTGGTGTGAGTTCTTAATTAATTGCATAAGCAAAAATTCTGTACACCTCCAGACCCATCTGGACCAATCATCTACTCTTCTAAAGGTTGTCTTCACAGGTTAGAAAAAAGAGGAAATTCAGAGCTGTGACTGACCTATGAAGTAACCCAGTAACTGCAAATTCTGAAGATTTGCCACCTCTGGTGACTGTTCACACCAATAGAAAAACAGTCTTTTTCCATTACTGTGGGTAGGATAAGACTCATGATAGATCTCTAGAGGATCAAGCCTTGCCAGGCAAGCATATTTCCCTGTGAGTGAATTTTGGGGGAAAAAAAACACAAAAATAAATCTGGAAAGCAGCATCAGTTCAACTGCATCCAAAACTATTTTGAGTGTTGGTCGAGTTTAAGAAAATCCAATTTGCAGGAATGTTCATTATTCCCTGTGCATAGCTGAGGTTGGTGCGAGCATGACTAAACATGTAAGGTTTTCAAACCTAAGCACCTCAGTCAAACCAGATAAAACAATACCAAGTGTCTGAAAACTGTCCCTTCAAAAGGAAGAGAGGTGGGTGGGGGTCAGGTGTCTTTGATACAGGCCAGATACAGCACAGGAATGTGCAATATCCTGCTTCCTTCAACACCAGAAAAATCAAAGAGCTAGAGATCCTCTCCCTGCTCACAGCTCCAATCCTTCCAGCCAAAAATTTCTCCACTGAGGGGACCTCTCTCAAGGGACTGCTCCAAGGCTGTGCTTGGCCATCTGTGCATGTGGGTTTTTTTCTTTATGTTTTCCCTTGGGGAATGTGTTGTTGTTGCAGTTTTCTCTGACTCCATATTCCACCACTCAAGCAGCCCTGTGCCAGTCCACCCTGTACATAGTCCTGAAAGGTGTTGGGCATGTCTTTAGTTGGGATACCAGTTCCAATACATAAAATAATTCAAGTTTCTGCACTCAGTGTGGTATTTATACTTACCTACTTCTGTCTGCCCAAGTCACGATGCTGCTGGGGGTGGGGCTGTACAGGGCATTCAGCAAGCACTTGCAGAGGCCCCTCCCGGGCTGCAGGGCACTGAGCAAACACAGCAGCTCCCTCAGACCCCCGGGAGCTGCCCCTGCAACCAGCGTGAGGCTCTCTGACCAGCTCTAACTGCATTCAGAGCAGTCACAAAGATTGCACACATGTGATCTTTAGCCCTCTGCAGCTTAACACTCTGCAGCGGTCGTCTACCTCGCCCTTCCACAGGTTGAGGGACAGTATCCTAAATAATATTTGTGAGGCACACAGAAATGTGATTATCAGCAGCATAGCCCACGCAGAAATTAATAATTGTTTGCTCAGAACAGGCTTAGCTCTGAATGTACAGCAAACATAAGGCATTGAACATAATGATAAAGGAAAAAAAAAAATATGGCCACTTCCTCACCATGTCATGCATTGAGGCATGAGGAGCAAAATACCAAGTGTGATTAATAATTGAAACATCTGCTATATCATATATGTGCAGGGATAAATTCTAGACTGAACAGAGACTATGTTCTTAAAATTCTTTTTTGTTCTTTTTCTTAATTATCTTACTTCCACAGTATATAAATTTTGTGAATATTGCTTTAAGTGCAATGCAAATAATACTTGCAAAATATATTTTGCATATTCAATTACTTACTAACGCAGTATGATGCATTTCACCACCCAGTAGTCCAAAATTTGCAGAGACCCTTTTGCAGGAAATTCTTACGAATGCCAGAGAGTCATATTTAATTTCCTACATTTACATAGTTAAGACTGAACACAACCAACCATTCGATAATCTCAACGAATGTAGAAGAGCTCAATGAAGAAGAGAAACAGCAAAAAAAATCTCAGTATCTGAGGGAGAAATAAGGGGAGAACACTGCAGATGGATGGGGGATACAAAGTAAGCAAGCAAACCAGAAAGTCAATTTTTTTCTCCTCCTCTGCCAGCTGCATGCCAGCTTTAATGAGAGCAGCAGCTAAGTAGTCCTGCCAGCCCTCCAGGTTGGAGATGGCTATGATGACAAGGAATGTGAGGAATGAAGCACGGCTGCTGCTGCTACATCTGTTTTAAAATCTGACATCAGCCTCCCTTCAAAGCTAACTAACCCAGCAATTTGTGCAGCTATTAACAGAACACCCTTATTATTGAACTCAGAGTGCAGGAAGAATCAGACACAAATCCATCCAGTCTCACAGCTGGGTTGTTGGTATTTTACCCCTTAAGAATTTGCTGTCCATATAATTTGATAGAGATTGTTTGGGTTTTTTTAATTAAGTCAAGGTCATAAAAAAAAAAAGATAGAAAACAATAACTGTGAGCACGGTGTCCAAAAATGCTAGAAAATTAAAAACTTTTGGCCTCTGTAAAAGACATCAAAAAGTAAAAGAGTGAAGACAAAAAGTGGAAAATGAATGGCTGTGATTGGGAGTCCCCAGCTCAGTATGGCTGTCACTAGTAGTGCATTATGCCATAACAAAAAAATCAGCAAACTGGAAATTCCTCCTGCTGTGCACAAATGAAGCCAGGAATGTCTGACCCTGCTGCCTCTACAGAAAACATCAGCCTTTATGTGATGCTTCACAAGCTGGGTATGTTTGGGTATCTCTAGATGACAGAGAATGAGCAGCAATTTCCATGATTTAGCAGCACACTTAGGTGCAAGGTGGTTTCATTTCCATTGTGATAGAGATCCTGTTAAAAGATCTTTTTGCAACCACAGCAGGATCTGAGATAGCCAAGGCAAAAATAATAATAATAATAATAATTTTTTGAAGTTACAGACAGAAGAGGGCTGAATGCCGCTCACTGATTTAGTGCAGAAAACTAAAGCAAATTACCATTTTTATAATGCTCTTTTGGCCACCAGTTGTTCATGTTTTAGTCAGGGCTTTTTAGAGGTACAATGCTGCCTTTCTGGTGAACAATTCAACAATTTCCTAATCTGTATATTTGTGCGAACAGCTGTTATTGACATAGCTGCAAAATATCACAGTCTATTCTTATGATGTAATAAGGCTTTAGGTATGGAAAGAGTATTATTCATGAAAATTAACTGCCTTCCAGTATAGCTGCCACAAGTAAGATTATTGAACTCTTATATTACCTGATTGTATAAAGTGCAACAGCAAGTTTTTTTGTATAGGGTGCACAAAGGGTTAAACACAAAATTTAGACTATTGAGCAGAAACTGGTTAACATGTTACCCACTCTGTGATTTAGTGTCAAACCATAATCTGGAAGAGAAATTTCAAAGAATTTTTCCTTGATCTAATTAGAAAGTAGACAGTTTTTTACCATCTGGCAAGATTTCTCCCCAAATAAATTTCAAATAAAACCAAAAGAATTACTGTAGAAACAAATGGAGATATCACCACTTTTTTAAAGCAAGTTAAAGGGTGTATCTTAAGTAAGGGTTAACAGGAGAAGCTTAAACAGAGCAAACCAAAAAATAAACAGTTATAAATGACCAGGATTGAGATGATATTAACCCCAAAATTATAAAGGAACTCAAGCAAACTGCTGGGGGGAAAAAAAATAAATTGTAATCTCTCTTCTTTTAGTCCTTTCGTCTGAGGAGTGAGAGGTGGAAAACAAGATGTCAATTTTTTAAAGAATTTTCGCAAGGGAGCTGCAGACTTCTAACTCTGGCCATATCTATGGTGGGAAAATTAGAAGAAATTATTGCAAATATCAGAATTAGTAGACACATAGGGAAAGATTACATATTTGGGAAAAAATAGCAAGAATTTTCACCATGGTTCTGCCTAGGAAATTTATGGGAGTTTTTCACTCATCAAGTACATTCAACTGATATAAACTACCTGGCTTTCTAAAGGCGTGCTTTTTAACAGTGTCCCTTCAGGACATTTTCAGAAAACTAATTATCTGGGGCATTGCATGGTGAATACCTCATTAAAAGTCAAGAAACGCAAAACAGAATATAAATAGAACAGAATAAGATAATTGAGATTGAGAAAAATCATATGTTGATGCTGCTCCATACAGTGAGGATCAACCAGAAAGGATGTGAGCAACAAGTTGAAAACATCTGCTAATGATATTAACTGATTCTGAGCAGGAATAGGCGAGAATGGGGGTGAAAGAGTGCAGAGGTTCTTTGCACACTGCATAATAAAAAGACAGTTTTAGTTCACTAGGGATAAATGAAAAGGAATTTGCGACGGCAAGAAAAATCCTAAATTTGTGTACAAAATCATGGGCTCTCAGCTGATTATTAAGAGCAAAATTGAGAACAAAACATTCCACTGTAAGGAATCAGGCCTCCCTACATATTAAGCTTCTGTAATTCTGTCTCTGCATTTTAAAAAGGATACAGAAGGACGAGAATAAATGCTTGAAAAGATAATTAGAAATGTGAAAGAGCTTCAATAGAGGTGATGAGTAAGTAGAGTAAGACTCTCATCTGGCTCAGAGGGAAACCTGGGGAATTAAGATAAGGGTCTCTAAAACCATAGGCAGCAGGAAGAAGAAACGTAGAGATCAACCATCCATATTTTCTTTTAACTCAAGTACTAAATGTCATTGAGAGCATTGAAGGAGCACACTTCAACACAGAGGTAGGTGTTGTTAACTATTGGAATTCCTTGACAGAACAGTTTGTGGACCCAGAGTTAGATCTGTCTTGAAGAGAATATTAGTTAAATTCATATGAGGGAAATCCCTCAAGAATTACTATCTGTCCATCTAGCTTATCTTTTTCAGGATATTAAAGGGAGAAAAGTCCTCTTCCCCCTGCCACCTGGTCAGACAACCTGGAAGTTGATAATAAACAGATTTGTCTGAGAGGTCTCTCCAGAGACCAGCACCAGCCAAAAAAATGGTTTTGGAGAGCAGCAGGGGAGTAGAGGGATTTTGAGATATATAATACTCTAGAATCGAGGCAAGGATGTTAGAAATTTGGATTTATGATAGAATAAGCTGAAAAAATTAATGAACTCTGGCAATACTACAATTTTCTATGAAGTCAAGGGAAGATCAGGTAAGTCCCTGGAGACACATCACTATGTGCTTGTCCTGTCCTTATACTCTTAGCAGAGGATTTCTACCAGTAGATATAGCAAATGGAGCTAGACACAACTTTGGTCTAACCTGCTACAGATATTTTGTTTCATCTGAACTCCATTTTTATGGCATCATGAAAGCAGGCAGTGGCATGGCTTAAAACACATCCTACTACTCCTGAGGCTTTGACTGCTGGGCTCAGGGCCAGCTTAGAGAGAGCACAGCTGCTGACTTTGAAAGCTGCTGTGAAGAAAACTAGGAGCTCCAGTAGACACTGCCTCTCCTTCCCTTGGGAACTGCTTTTAGCTGAGCTGTTGCCCTTTGCCTCTGTCTGAGCTGTGTTGCAGCTGTGCTATGGCCATGCCTGCACCTGGCTGTGTACCCCACTGATCAGAGTCCCTGCTCCTGTCCCACAGGCTGACTGCCCACAGCACCCCAGGACCTGTCTTGTCACCATGCCTTCCCCTGGTGGCCAGTGGCCCCAGCTCTCCCAGCCCTTCTCTGGTTTGCTTGCTGGGCATGGTGGCTCCACACACAGCCAGGGCTGGCACAGCCCCTGCAGCCTGGGGGACCAACTGTGCCCTGCCCATAGCCCACAGTCCCTGCTGCACCCCAACACAGGGCAGCAGTGCAGAAGTTTGATCAGTATCTCCTGTTAAAACCTACCCTAGGTCAGAAGAGCACATCAATAAAACATGAGGAATCTGAACAGCCAGGAGCACTGCGGCAGCATCTTTCCTCCTTAGAACAAGAGGTATCTCCCAGCACACTCACTATCCAGAAGAGCTTCATTTATGTAAAGCTATCTACTGTGAAATTCCATTGATTGCATAATACAACACTTCCTTTTGGAATTGGCAGCTAAAACGTATAAAGCCCCTCATTGTAAGAGACTTGTGTCCAAAGTTAGTATTGAGGAAGAGTGGAAAGAAGGCTAAATACAGGCTGTTCTCTTTTTCTTTGCAGTGGTTTTAGAATAATGTTCCTCATTCCTGTGCATTTCTTCCTCCAGAAGCACTGCAAGAAATAACTGGAACTGTCTGCTCTAGTAGGATAGCAAAATTGCAGTCCTCTGGCTCTGAACACAACTGTAAAAGTACATTGAAAGACAAGGAAAAAAAAAAGAGAAAGAACAAAAAACCACTCAATTGATATTTTCTTTTTTTGCTTGTTTCATGACTGTACATATTCCACTAAATAATACAACGCATTACATTTTTTAATACTATAATTTTTAAAATATTGGATCCTTCCTTCTGGTTTGCATACCAGTGGAGTTCATTTATTTGATTTTTTCCATACTTATGAAAATTCAAATTTTCCTTTTTAGTTTTATCATGGGAATCTTAACTCGTTTAGTCAGCTGATTCGAGGAACAGAGCTTTTAAAAGTAGAACATTAAACATTGACCAGTTAGCAAGAAAGCTCCAAGAGTTGGCAACAATTACAATTGCAAGGACTTTTGGTTTTAGCTCTTTAAGTTTTACAGTTTGGAATCAGTATAGTCCTATCATCCAAAGTATGATGGAAACAGCAGTAGACTTTTGATACTGTCTCCCAAGACCTCTCATTTTCAACCTAGGATTCCCATAAAATAGTGCCAAAAAATCAGAAAAGGGCTTTTTATGCAAAATCCCTGTGTACGTGCACGTGTACTTTAATCCTGATCCGACATTTCACATTTCTTGTTTTCCCCACCCCTTTTGCTCATTTATTTAATCGTCTGTTACCGTTAGGTTTTTTCATGCTTTGGTAGAATATGTTGCTAGCATTCAGCCAGTGAGTCTGGAGTTCAAGAAGAATTTTCCTTTAGAGACAATTTAAAGTATTAATTCTGTAAAGTCAGGTCTGCATATATGATAAAGATTAGGAGTTAAAAATAGACATGAATAGTTTCCACTTCCCTCAAAAGCGTCTTTTGTGTTCAAGAAAGAAAAAAAGAGTGACTATTAGGAAGAGAATTAGAGGAAAAGACAATGTTCAGAATAAGCTTAATTTTAATACCTGGTATCAATAGAATTAATTCTACTTGAATCCTATCAAAACCAGAATGAAATTTCAGGTGAAGTTTTCTAAAATAAAGCTATGCATGTAATTATGATAAATTACACAAAAGGAAAAACAAAGGTTTTTATTAGTAAACCTTGGTCTCATTCAGGCATTACTGCAGATTGGAACTAAGACATGTCTGGGCTCAGGAAAAGCTGCTGCTGATAACTCAGATGAGGAACACAGTTTCCTTTCCAGTTAAATTTAGATGAGAGTTCACCTGTAGTAGCAACTTTCTGGTTTGCCTTTTGTATTCTGGCGCTAAGTGATATTTGGCTCTTTCCTTCATCCCGCCTCTTGAGTTCAAATGAGAAAAATAGACTCAGCCTCTCATAAGCATAACTGTAAAAAGTGTTTAGCAACTAAGGTTTCCTTGTCATTGCCCTGCAAGGAGAAATTCAGATACCTGATTTTCCATTCAAAATGCAAAAACCTAAACATTATGCCCTCATATAGTCTCTCTCACTTACTATCTCTTAAACCACATATTAACAAGACTAAAAGTTTCTTTCCAAAGAAGCCTTGGAGCATTTTGGCTGGCTCACATAGGGGCTGATTTCTTCACATGTAACAGAAATACCACAGTAATCAATCCACTGAGGGAGAAAAATTAAATATTCCCCCAGCTACTCAACTTCTAAAGGATTCCAGCAGTTTCTGAATTTAATTACTGACAAGTTTAGATATGCTGGGAGATTCCAGGGCTGATTTTGTGCACTTTCCCTTGAACGTCTCTTGTCAGACTTTCTCACAGTTCTTCATAAATGAAGGCCCCAATTGTTTAGACTAAATTGGAACACTGTGTTTATGTCCATACAACACATAAACAAAATCACATGAAAATTCTTGGTATGAGAAAAGAAGACATATCTCCAGTGCAACTGTTTTATCAAAGAGCACATAATTTATCTTAACTTCCAGAAAACAATACTGCTATTTAAATCCAAACAAATTCTACTGCAATGTAAAAGAACATACAAATTTATTCTCAATAAAGCAAGTGAGCACTGATTTTTTCCACCAAGTATTCAGACAAGCTACTGTGGTACAAATATGTTCAACACTAACCCAAAATTCAAGGCCACTGCTGAGATTCAATCTACACATAGCAAAGACCATTGAGCAAACTTGCACAAAGTCAGCTATACCAGTGTACGTATTTTCCAAGCTGGGGGAAATTTGTGTGTACACAGGACCTTTGAATTTGAAATCAGAGTTCCCAGCTACACAGAGCTGGCAGCTCTTGGCTTATGAGTACTGTAGCCTGAAGTCAAATAAATTGTTCAAAGACAATGTAGATGAACATTCATGCTCAGCTACAAAGGTCACATGCTTGAGATGCAGACATCCAAGAAAAAGAGTGAACAAGAGTTTGTGGTTGGAAGGAAAGTTTGTGAAAATATTTTATCTTTATATTCATAGCAGAATACTCTGAGTAGAGCCATTTCCCTTTTATTGTTATTAAAAACACTTTGTAATTAAAGAACTGAAGTTTCTTAAAATTAAAAAATAAGATTATTAAAATATTCATTTTACCAGAAAAAATTTGCATTTCTCTTCACTCTTTCCAATATCATTACAGAGCAGTCCTCTTTATTCTTCTCCTTGCACATCAGTAAAAATGCCTAGCTGAGGAAGCTAACAACTAAACAGATACTCAAATGTAAAAAACTGCAAAAATCAAAGACTAATTTCCTGATCCCTTCTCCATTCATCCTTCCACTCTTACTAAAACTGTGGTACACACACCACAAGTAATTACATTTTTGGTCCACTGGTGTTTGAAATTCCAACAAGTGGCAATGACATCAGGAATCATAGAAAAGTTGGGGTTGGATGTGTTTATCTTCTTACTCTGTCTGGTTATTAAATTGTCAGCACACATTACTAACAGTGAGTTAATGAAAATACTATAAATAAATGCAAAAACTTATGTAGCTTGAACACAGAAGGATTTAAAGGTGTTACCCTTTGCTAATGCCTACAGTGATGTTTTCATTACCAAGGACGAGAGGTCTAAATGGATGTCTCTCAATGTCACTTGTGACTTGAACTAAACCATAATTAAACCAGCACTTTCAGCTCTGAAGAATCAATGAAGCATGCAGACACACACCACAAGAGAGAAACCAAACCATGTCTGCATTTTAGGGCATTTTTACAAGATGCCTGGCATACCTACTATGGGGTTATTACAAGGAAACAAAAAACTGAACAAAAAATGATTTTTTTGTCGCAAGAGTAAAACTCAAATCCTTTACACTTCCTACACTCCTGTGCATGAGAACTCATAAATCATTGCTATACTTCCAAAGACTTACATTTTCAGCCTGTGGCACTGTGTCTTACCCTCAGTACACAAATACACCCGTGAATCTATTTGGAGGCATTGGAAACACATTTACACATTGGTAAGCATGTTTCAGACTTAATGAGCAGTGAAATATTAAGTGACAATGATAACACTTCAACACAGTTTATAAACTGATATTTGGGAAGGTACATGCACTCTAAGGGCAGTATTATATATAATAGTATATATAATACTATTAATTGAAACAAAAATAAAAAGCTTCAGTAGGTACTTCCCCACACAAAAATACCTCATTGATTGCCTTACTTAATGTTGTGTAAGAATAGCACATTTAGAAAACAACAAGCAGCAGAGAACTATTCTGCAGAGGCAGGTCCTCTCAGGAGCTAAATTAGATGCAAAAGGAAATTATTTTAGCTATATCTTACCTTGCACCAGAACCCATTTTCTGTTGATGGGAAACAAAGATAAAGTTTCAGTTTCTTTGTGAAGCTAAACTGCCTTCAGCCTGAAGACCTGAGCAGGAGAGCCGACTCAAATCAGATGGAAAATCGCCATTTCACCAGTAACTGCTAGTAGCTAGATTCACGGACACATCCTAAGTTTCATTTTTTAACAGCATTAAAATTCAACCAGTATATGGCATGACCTTTCTTCACTGTGCTGTGCTAATGAGGCAAGAAAAAGTAGGAGCTTCTCCCCACAGACTCTCATCACACGGATTCCTTGGCTAAGTTTGAGGCCACCAGGTGCCCTCTCCCAAAAAGAACTTTAAACAGGTGTTATCATCATGAAGACAGAGCCAGAAGATGAAGTAACTGCACTTAAAATATATTAATTTTGTATAAAGGAGGTGTAAAATTGAGAGAACCAGAGTTGAAAGTGGAAAAATACTGCAGGATAAAAGAAATCCATTTGTTAAAGTTAAGAACTGGTGAATGGAAGGGAAAAAAATACTGTGCAGATTAAAAAATGCACAGTCAAATGAAAGAGTTAACAAAAGATTTGAAATAGGGAACTAAGAAAGTATTTCCTACCGGGGATAGCTGTGGAGGATATTATTCTAATTCAGAGAAACATGATTATGTTCTCTTCTTCCTTTTTTTTTCAACCCAGCATAAAACAAGCCAGTGGACTTTTGCATTGTCCTTGTATGTAAATAGAGAAAACCCCAATGAAACACAAGGGAACAAACTAGTATATTCTTTAGGGGGAATCCAAATTACCGTGGTGAGGTGGTTCAGCACACATAGCAAAGAACAAGTAAGGTACAATTGTTTCCTTGAGCAGAAGGGTTTGGAACTCTGCATGATCCCTGTTTTGAAGCTGTAACTAGGAGACATGATCAGCAGGTACGTTTTTCAGTAGATGGCTTCTCATGGACTGTGACATAGAGGGAAGCAGACAAAAACTGAGCACAATAAAACCTAAGAAACATTGATTTGGGATTTTATTGCAAAACTGCTATACCCAAGATTACAGCAATAAAAGAAAATTATAAAAGTGTTGGATGAAAATGAGGTGAAAATCTCCAGTAGGCACGTACTACAGGAGATCTTAGCTAACAAAATGGGAATGGGCATTTCCAAAGATTACAGAGAGGTATTTGTACACACACCAACTAAGGTTTCCTTTTACAAAACAAAAGCAAGAAGCAGAGACAGGAAGGAAATCACAGGGAATAGCTTGAGTAATTGCCAAAATTCAGTTTCAGATCTGTGCAAATGTCAAGGTAGAGGAAAGAAAGCAGGGAGGTCTCAGACGGAGGGCTAAAAATCCATTCTCCAATCAAACAAAATTATGTGAGAAAGGGGGGGTAAAGAGAGAGAAAGGACCAAGCAATTTGAACAAGAGGTTTTTCTCCCAAAAGTTATTCTTTCCACCAGCAAAAATAAAACCCAGAGTCCTAGCAGTGCCAGTAGATATGAATAACAAACTGCAAACATTAGCTGAAAGAGCAAAAGTGTAATATGATAACTAAAACACAAGGCACAGGAAGAAGACTATTCAGAGTAAAAAGTAGCCAGATGGAGAACACTCCCAGATTAAAATTTTGTAATCTTTTTATCTTTCATCTCTCAGATGAAAAAGGTTGACCAAAACATTAAAACAAAGGAGGAAGAAACACTAATAAATACTCTTTCTTGCATTTTCACTGAAAGTAATAAAGACTAAAGAAAATTAAATTACTACCAAAGACAGACAAATTAATGCAAATAGGAGAATTATTTTTAAAGGAACATAATATTAGAAGGAAGCACACAGTGTGAAGCCTCTCAGGTATCAGAGAAGTAGGGAGTGCAGCAGACTCATTAATTCCCTGTGTTCCTTTTAATCTGTTCTTATAAAATATATTTTAAAACTTTGCTGGCTAACTTTCCCAATTCTGAACCGTTTTGAATGCAGAATTTGTCAGATGCCAAGAAAAAACCTAGCCTCCAAAATCATAGCATCGTTTCTCATAAGAAACTTTTATTTTCCCACTACCAGAAAAATGAAGCCTCACTGTAAGGCGAGAGAAAGAGAAATTAGCAATTATAAAGTGAATATTTATCACATGACTGTGGTCGCTCTGGTGCTCCTTTCAGTAATAAACAAGACACATAGCAACAGCCATTTCTACAAGACCAGGCTATATATGTTGCACAGAAACATCATCCAGAAAAATTCTTGCAGAGTGCTGGCGTGGGAGTGCTCTGCTCAATGTATCTTTCTGATTCTGTATCCTTGTCCAATATATAGCTTCTGGCATGCTGAGGCAAAATCTAAATATGGAAAAGAGTTAAAGGGGAAGTACTAGAAATAAGATTTAAAATGGAGGCAGAAGTTCTCTTGTTCTAGATCTGCCTTTTTGACTTTCCAGGATTAACTTTCAGCACAGTTCAGAACCTGAAGCACACTGGAAAATCCTTCTCAGGTTCATTCAAACCGTAACGAACAAATATAATCATGAAGACTATGATGCCAATAAACGTTGCTTATCAGTAACCCTGGTTGGTATCAGAGCCAGACTATGAAAATCATTTTGAAGTCTAATTTGAGGAATGGATTTTTGACAATGATCTCCTTGGATTAACAGCGAATGCTAAGGCATTGACTCAGTATACCTAAGGCTTCATTATTCTTATATAGAAGTATGTAAAGTATAGCTTTTTGTTCCCTTAATTGTCATTTCACTATGTGATCCAAATGGTTTCCTTGCAGTGATCCACTGGGTGATCCCAAAGACTTAGAAAATGACTTTGAATTTTCATACTACCTTCAGAATTGAAGGAGGTTGACAACCTGAGATGAACATTTGGGCAATCTACAATTTGACCTAAATTAGGAACTGGAAGAAAGTCTCCCAAGAAGCTGAGACATTTTCATTTCAAAACATTTGAAATATAGGCGGGAAAAAATGTCTGTTTTCTAGAAAAGCAATTTACATATGTGTTATTTTCTTTACAAGTATAGGCTTTGAAATTGACCAAGAACTAGGAACACAGGAGATGCTTAAATCAGGATTTGAGGCTTCCAAGAAAAAAATAATGACAAGAATAACCTGAAAAGCTTGCTTTTAATTTTTTTTTTATTTTCTCCCTGAAATTAATATAGGTAGATTTTAGGAGCTTTGTAACCCCCCTTTAGTTTTTGAAAGACATTCTGCTTGCTTGCCCTTATTTGAAAATTCGGGTCAAGACCAGCGAAGATGACTGTATAGATGGTTACTTTTAGTTTTGAAAGGAAATGACGGGAAATTGCACAGAAAATCCTACTATGAAGTTCAGATGGCACATTCCCAAGCTTGGTTACTTACATATTTCCTCAGTGAAGAAACCAGATTGAGGCCCACCATAGGTTTCATAACATGATGCATTTCTTTGATTTGAGAAGGCTGACCCTGATACCACTGGAGTGGCTGCATTGGAGAAACAAGCCATGCCAAATTCAAGGTCCAGGCCTGGCAATTTTTAAGGTAAAAGATAAAAGGACGCAACCTTTTAAAAAGGAGTACAAGCTCTTTTGTCAATTAATGTGAGGAATAATTGATCTTAAAAGCCTAAAAATTAGTTATAGAACCACTCACTGCCAAGTTTAATTACAGGTGCAACAGACATGTGGTAGCAAAGAGGAGTTCCCTTTTCTGCTGCCTCTGCTTTTGTACAGGCACCAATACATGAAATCAGAATACGATGCACAGTTTTTCTACATTTGAAATTTTTGTCAGTAAAAGATAACATATTCAATGCATCATAAAGAACTAATATGGGGTAGAGATTTTCCATTAAACAGAAAAAAAAATCTTAAATCTTTTGTAAGCACATACATAAGTTAAAATAAAGACACTCTGAAATGTTTTTTTTCTCAGAAAGAGCACACAGTGGTTACTGCTACTACCATCCAATGAAAGGTTGAATTGTTTCTCCATGGGAAACTGCTCCTTGCACACTACAGCTCTTCCTTCCCCTGTTTCTCCTCAGCAAGAGAAAGAATGTATTAAACTTTCCCCAACACCTCTGAGGAAGTACACTTATTTTCATACTGGTGTACCATCCTGATCTATTTTACCTGACCTTGCTGTCCCAATAAGGGTAATTCCAATGCCTAATAACTGCAGCACCCTGGAAATTTTGGTGATGGCTGAAGTGGAATAAATGGTCTTTTCTGAACCTTATATCATAAGGAAAGAAATTGTCAATGAGTCATGTCTGTCTGAAAATAATTTGATATTATACAGATATAAAGATGAACATTTATGGTGCTGTTTTGGCATTAATAGCAGTTGAGCATCCCCAGGAAAATGCAACTTACTATGGGAAAGTAAGGATCACAGGACTTCAGTCTCTTTTTCATCTCTGGCTGATATGTTCCAAGTCATATGGATTTATAAATTCTTACTGATCTCCATCAACACATCTCTTTGATGTTTAAAGTCTCAGCTGGAGTCACATTTGTAAGCCAATAGCTCCTTTCAAAATATTTATGTCCTTTGACTCAAAGTTCAAAACAGGGCAAGATTCACTTTGCATAATCACTTTGAGCAAGCACAGTATTTCTTTTACAACAATTTGAGGGACAGGCATGTTGTGTATTTTAAGACACTATACTTCATGCAAATTTTGGCACTGGTGCCAAAGAACCATAACCTTTTAGTGAAAGATAACAGTGTGCTCAGTTCTTTGCACAGTAAGCCAGTTTTGACTGAACTGAAATCAGCTTCAGTGATCTGTAGTTTTTCCGCAACAAGAGTCACACTATAAAAACATTCGGAAAATGGAAATCGTGTACACACTTTTCTGTGGCTCCAATCTATAAAAAATCTACCCATGAAAAAAATACAGTGGAAAGAGATGGTGATTAAGTCAGTAGGGTTCATTAGGCCTTTGTCTCACAGAATTTAATAAATAATGACATCCTTTCTCCATAATTTTTAAGCCATATGTACTTTCTCTAGCAGGAGACAAAATGGTGGATTTCAGTTTATAAAGCTCTCTGCAGAATATAGATTTTACGTATGTTACCACAGGATTTGCTTTGCAAGACTTCTAGATTTATGATTCCAGTGCCCTTCTGCTTCCTAGGTATTCTTGGCAAGATGCTGAAGCCCCCAACAGGATGTCAGTACTTGGGCTAGATGATCCAGAGAGGGTGTGAGACAGATAGAGAGGAGGAGTAGTTCCTTCATTTCTCATCTATTTGCATAGCTCATTCTGGCTGGGCTGCAGGGCTCAAACCAGCTGCTGTACAAGAGATAGCAATTGCCTCATAGAAAGACACGCTCCAAATCATTCCATAACCCACATTCCAGATACCCCTGCTCTCAAAGCTGGAGTCAAATAGAGGATTATATTAAACAGAGGTGTCAGTTCCAACCTCTTTGCAGCTGAGCCCGAGAGGTGCTGCTGTCTTCTCTCTCTCATTTGCATTCTCCCATCTGTTCTTGCTTCATTTCCTGACACCCCTCACAAATTATTACACTCCTTTCTCAGTCCTCCTCCATCTCCTTCCCTCTCCCATTGCAGGCTCCATCCCTGCCTTCTTACTTGCCCTTGCCTTTCCAGACTGACACAATCCTTCCTCCTTCCCCAGCTTCAACCACCACAAGTCCTTCCCTCCCTTGCTCTGCCTTGCCTCTCCCCATCAGCAGCTGTGCCAGAGCCCAAAGCTTCCTGAACCTGCTGACTTTATGACAAATCTGTACAAACACAGCAAAAACCCATGGCAGTCTATAAGCCTTTTGTGACAGTGCATTTGCCGCTTCATCTCTCTCCAAGCATAAATATAACCTTGAAAACAGTAATACAGATAAAAAATCTGTCATTTAAATGAAATTTATTTTTTCTTTATATTTCAGTTAATTACTTTTTCATGCTTTACAAAATGAAAGAAATATTTGGGAATTCTCTGAGCCCCAGAAATTTTGCAGAAAATTCTGGTGAATTTCTGGCTAGGCTATTTGAGGAACATGGGAAATTACCAATTATCATTCAATATCTTCAGTTTTTAGATCTCAGAACAGTCTACCACACACAAAAAACCCTAATGTTTCATAAACTAAATACCCCCACATTGTCCTTCCTATATGAAATCCATTAAAAGGCAAGCAGAAAATGCCTAGGTATTTTAGATGATCCAACAGATAACATCATGACCACTGAGGTGCCAGGGCAGGTCCAGATATACTACAAAGACTGCTTTACATTGAAACCATCTACTACTCTTACAAGGTGCTATCTTAGAAGGGTGCCCAGGTTATTGAGGATTTACCCTACTGTACTACAAGACAGAGCTTTTAACCACAGAGAAAACTCAGCTGATGAATACAATGCTGCAGTTCTTATATTATACATATTTTCATCCAACTGCACAATCCACAGAGAAATCCACTTTTCAGGACTTGCTTCTGCTTCTCTCCTGCTGCATCGACATTCTTAATGTTTCTAAAGAAATGGCATGACACAAACCCACTGTGAAGCCAATGGCCAATTTTGTCCATAAAATAATGAGGCAGAGCAGAATTCCATGAGGATGTATGAGATCTACTTGACTTGCAGAACTCTCTGTCTCTCTAGCAAATAAAAGTCAATTCTGTGAGGAAAATTAAAATTTAGAAAGAATTGCTGCCATGATAATTGCCCCTGCCTTATTTCAGGGAAGCTTGTTTTTATCTTGTGAGTGATCATGCAAGAAGGGCCAGCAGATTGATTCTTTGTGGAATAGGTTGCAAAAATACAGAAAAAGAAATGTCCAAATGTCTCTGCTTAAGAAGTCTCTTCCCTTTGTGATTTGAAGCATCATCCCTGGTCTGCAGGGGCCTAAATATTATTAGGAAAGGTTAATCAACTTATGATATAGGGGTCCACTCCATACCAGGAATTTTACTGCTCACCAAAGAGGGTTGAAAATCACTACTCTAGATCCCTTACAAGCAAGTTTTGTCTGCACGGTTTTATTCTGCAGGAGCAACTACATAAGAGGAATTCTACACTTTCACAGCTTGTTTCTCTGTACTGTCCTATACCTATGTGTCACTATTCTAACCTAATTTTACAGCCAGCAAACCCTGGCTCCAGAGAGGGTGCAATGAGAATGTGCAGAACCCACCCACACAGAGCTCCAGCAACTTTGCTGGGATTTCCCACCCTGAATCAGGAACAGAAAATGTATGTGACGTGCACAGCTGGTTGTATTTATACTCCTCTGACCATCTCTCATTTGGGGATTTTGGTGTTACAGAAGTTACTTAGCTATTTTTGCTTTATATTAGGTGTCAAGGAAGAAAGTTGTACTGGGTTGCAGAAAGTTGTACTGGGTTGTAGATGCATAAGCATCTACACTGAAAGCACAAAAACAGGTCCATTGTCATAGGATGGCCTTGAATTAGTACTTCAAAAAGTAATTCTACTTTGACATCTAGAATCCTTGCTTTGATTCCAAGTGAGGAAAAGAGGACTAGCATGCATGATGTAATTCAACTATGAATGCCTAAAAAAGAATTTACTCTGGCTATTTAATTTGTATGCAGTCTTCCATTAGTTTATTTTTATATCTGTGACACCTTTATTTGCAGCTGCCTTTTCCTAAAAAACAATAAGGCCTTCCTGTGCTTTTGCAGACCATTGTAAGTAAACAATTCTCCTTTTGGTTTTAAAATTATCTTTGCACAAGAAACATTTGTCCTACATAACAGCCAGTAAATTAAAGAGGACATAGAGTAGGAGATACATCTGTGTATCAGATATTAAAATAAGGCTTCTGATTTCCTACATGGTGACTTCTCTACTATTTTACTGTTGTGGGCCACAAGTCATTCTGGAGTGACTGAGAAGTCAGAAACTTCTCAAGGGCCATATTGTCAAATAAAATTACAGCATGCATCTGATGTTGTATGTAGATCTGTGTCTGATGTTGTACATAGATCACTGCTTTTTCCAAATTGATTTATAGACAGATCTTCAAAAAAGCTTGAAGGGTTTTTTGTTTTTTAGGAAAAGGTAGCAAATAAAGGTTGTCTTCAGTACTAGACCATCTTATAGACCTGACCCAAAACCTATAAAATTCTTGGAAGCTTAAAAAATTAGAAATCAGAAATCTGGATATCTTGTCTGTATCTAGTACCTGACCTTATGTTCTAGACTATCCTTATTTTGGAAGGTTACAAAATCACTTGCAAAACCTCAGGGAAAATGTTGAAATTGTTTCTGCACAAGTCTTGCACCAACTACATGGGATTCTTATTATAGCTGGAGAAAATCAAATAGATTTAGACAAATTTTCAGCCAAATAGCTATTTTTGAATTATTGCTCTTTAGAGTATTTCTCTTTCCTGCATCCCCACCACCACCCACCCAGTTTCATCCTTCCACTCTTCCACTTGCATCATTCGTCAGCTAAACTACATACTGATCCTTCTCATTTTCAGCCCTCATTTCAGTAAGTATAAATCCTGTACTCATGTGTTCTCTAAAATTTTAACAACAATCATTACAGTCTTTAATTTCCATCTGTCAAGTATGAAAGGGATAATTCTGCTTGGTTGAATATGGTGACAAAGAACTATCTGCTCTTCATCTTCCATTCTCCTTTCTGCCCATGTGGAAGTAGATAGGTCTCTCTGATCCGTGCTTTTTTCTTGTTACAAATGCTGTCCCAGTTTTTCCAGTTTGAATACCAGCAGGTTTTCTGTGCAGGAAGAAACATGAAGGCAGCTCTGTGCTTAGAAGAGAGACAGAGGGTTATGAGACCACTGGAGATCAGTTTTGTTCTGAATTAAAAAAGCCTGATAGACAGTCTGTGAGCAGAGACAAAGCAAAGAAAGGCTGAGAGAGCCAAGCATGTTGTTGATCTACAGAAGCAATTATCAGAATGGCTTTGTGATGCACATAGAGCCAGCAGAAAATGCAGGACTGGGAACAGAGAAATCGGGCAGTGAGCCTGGATGAGAAGACAAGATGCTCTCTGGCGAATTCCACAGGTTATGTTCAGGCATTGTCAGCACAGACCCAGACCAGAAGTGACAAAACAGATCCCAGCCATGGAAACCTGACCTTCTAGTGCTGCTATCAAATTCACAGTGGGTTTTTGCTGACAACTGGAAAGTAGATTCTGAGAGCCATGCCCTCTCATGCCAGCCAGCCTGAGCAGCGGGGGAATCCTGGCAACATATCAGGAATTCAAACTTACTGCATTATAACTATCTGTGACTTTTCAGCACAAATATTCAGCTTAACATATCTGTCATGGCTTATCACAACATACTCTGTGATAACATACCAACAGTATAACAATAGTCAGTCGGCACTGGTATTTTATCAAGAATCTCTTTCAAACATTAGTTAGGTGGGAAAAGGGAGAGGAGAGCTTCATTAAACTGATACATTTTAAATTTTTATTTTATTTTTGTTGTCTTTAAAGACATTCATCAGCTTTTTTACTTTTTCAGTTTTGTCCTTAAGTGCAACTTCCCTGGTACAAGTTATCACATACTGTGGTATGTGATATGTGATCACATACTGTGGTATGGAGTCTAAAAGCTCTTGTAGAATTAAAAGTCACAAAAATATGCAAGCCCATAGTACACAAGTTAAAACTAGAGGGTTGCATGGGTAGAGGAAATGAAACATGAAGAGATATGTAAGAAGGACACACACTGTTTGAACAGCTCTTGGCCCTTTTCTGTTCATAGTTTCTGCCTGTGGTTTACTAACATAAAAGTAGAATGTCCACATCCATGTCACAGCTTAAAGAAAATAATGGTCCAGCTTCAATTCTTTTGAAGCCAACTTCATTTCTCCATGGCAGCCAACAGACTGACAAGAAGAACAGACCTCTGCCCAGGTCAGTTAGCTGATCCATTTAGACTTCTCCTATATAAGAAACTCAGACAAGAACTTACCCTCTGGCACTGAGATGGCAAGTGGCACAGTGTGACACACCTTCAAATGGGTAGTCTTCCCCTTCCTGAACACAGCTGTATTCTCTCATCCATACTGCTGGTCAGAAAAAGACCTCAGCATATGGTCCTCCCCAAACCATGGCACAGGCCAAACAGGGACATGGATGCAGTTATACATTACCAAAGGCCAGTGCCCAGCCTCAGGATATTTTGCCTGATGCAACAAACTTCTTTCTTCAAAGATTTTCTTCTGCCTTCACCCTGTCAAATACATTCAAGGAAACTAAAATGGGTCCAAAGGGAAGAAACAAGCAAACAAAAATAATAAAAAACCAATTCAGGTCATTATCCTCCAGACTTCTATAAAGTTTTAACTAAAGTTGTTTTTGTCATTAAATATCTGCAGTAGGCCACTTATTTTCACATAGCATGGGATTCATGAATGTTGAAAGTAATGGTTCCCAGAACATCTCCCATTAATTTAATCTGATGAAAGGAGTTTGAAGATGTGGATGTCCAAACTCTGGAAATATTCAAGACCACACTGAATGGGCTCTGAGCAGCCTGGTATAGAGGAAGAGGATCCTCCACAGCAGGGAAGCAGAAACAGGACAATCTTAAAGGTCCCTTCCAATCCAAACCATTATATGATTCTATTCTTTGACTGTATCAAATGAACCCTTCATCAAGGAGAGCAAACCACCTTGGGATAAGTCTGGAATGAACTTGTAAAGCCTGCACACCAATGTAAAACGTAGGTAATCTGTATAATGGTGTTATCTGCATAATGGTGTTATCTGAGAGGCAAAGTGTTTGCTTAAAGCAGCTGAAGATTTCAAGGGGAACAGAACATAAGGAATAGTGCAGGGTACAAAGTTTCAAGACTTTTCCTGCTTTAGGCAGCACCTTTTCATCTGCAACTTCTCAGTCAGAGTCAATGCTCAGAAAATGTTCTCATGTTCTCACTCCATTTCATACACAGTGAACCTGGCTTCAATTTGTACCCTCTCTTAGGTTTGGGCAGTGGTGTTACCAAACAAAGCAGTGATCGTTTCCTTAAAATTTCCATTTAGGAGCAGAAACTATGAAAGGACAAGGTAATGGCCTTTGTGTCAGGAAAATGTGCCTTTCAAATTTGTATTTAAAATGGATTGTGCTACAAGTCTTCTGGTGGTGAGGGAATGATCCCACTTTCCATATGTACAGTAGGGGTTACATATGTTCAACAGGTAAAACTGCTGTTCCACTTTTTCCAGGGATAAACAATACCTTCTTTGCCACACCAATTTCATCACATGTGTCAGATCCCAAGGAAGGAACAGGAATCTCTCTGCATCCCACACTAAAGAACAAAATATAAGATAAGTAGATGTGGCAAGAAGAGGTCTCAGGAGGAGGAGCAAAAAGGTGGCTAAAAGCAGCAAACCTGCAAACCAGCAGAAAGATGTGCTAAGGGACAGGTGAGACAGATTTGCTAAGTGTGAGGCATGGAGCTGATGGAGCAAAGATGCCACAGTACAAAATGGTGAGAGATTCAGAACACAGCCAGGGGGATAAGGAACAAGTGACCAAGGGCCACACTCAGAGTGGAGAGATGGAGAGGACAGAAAGGTGAGAGTAACATAGCCACAACAATGGAGGGATCTTCCTCAGGATAAAATGCTCAGCTTTGTGAGAGTGTTGAAGACCTTACACATGAAGGAAGAAAAAGAAAAACGTGAATGTAGACCTGTTTTGAGTATCTTTGCTTGTGCTTATGGACAATTACAGGAAATTAAAAGTGATCTTACAGACAACAAAAAGAGTAAGTTGAGGGACAATGTAGTCCAGTGCTTCAGTACATAGGTTTTTAAAGAGAGAATGCATAGAACTACTCAAACAAAGAAGGAAAACAACAGATTTTGTCATTGCTCTAGAAACCAGGGAAATGAAAAAAAAACACAAGAGGAGCAGATTGGTATGGTTGTTATGGGTGAAGGGTGTCTTATACTTTGGTGACATCCCACTACATCATCAGCAGGCAGGGATAAATCTTAATGCTCCTGGGCATTTTAATTCATCAAAAATTCCTGTTACATGAAAGACTCCTTTTTTGCATAAATCAAGAACCATCAATGCAGAACCATGGGTCAGAGCTTTGGCAAACTGCACAAAGATGACTGATTCATGCAATTACCAAACTGTACAGGCTGAACTAATTGGTGATAGAATAATGACAGGACAAAAATCCAGGCACTCAAATGTGAATGCTTAGAGATCCCATTAACTCTACAGAGAACCAGAGACATGCACAGCTAGTGAACAAACTCACATCCAAAGAGAGAACACAAACAAAGCAGTCACAAAGGTATTTAAGAAGGCAGAGAAAAGAAAGCATGAAAATTTACAGAAAATTCAGCAAAGAGGAGATACAAATGCAAAGCAGAAGAGATAAAGAAAATCCAAAGACCTATGGTTAGTGAGGTTGAAAAAAAGATAATAATGAAATTCTCTTTACATGGAAATACATTCAAAAATTCTGAAAAGTCAGTATGCAAAGAATGGCTGACAAGGAAAAATTCCCCCATAATGAGAAAGAAATCAGTGACTCAGAGATCTTTGCATGTATGTGACATCAGTGAAGTGCAAAAGAGCAAAAAATAAATGGACTGTGAAGTTCAGACTAATACCAGATGCAAAGACAGGGCAGCAGAACAGAGTAAGAAAGAGAATGCGAATGAACAGTGGGCATCAATGTGTGTGAAAGGCACAAACACCTCTTCAGAGGTGCACATAAAGAGATAAAAAAATAACATAATCACAATGCTACCAACCTAGTAAATTAAGATAGAATATCATGTTAGAAGTAGATAAAGTGAAAGTTCAGGCAGTAGAGATGTTAAGGAAGACATTTAGCAAAAATAAGAAGTTATTACCCCTGCACATTAAACCTAAATTACGGATGATTCCTGTGAGACACACACCAATAAAAACCACATTCCATGTGGCCAACACCCTACTGCATCCATGCAATGAAGGAATGCACTTTTGAGGCAAGACATGAACTGAGATGCTTAAAGACAATAAATTTTCAAGTATGCACTCTTAAGACTATAGAAAAGTTAATATCTCTTTTTATTTCTTTCAATATCACACATAAAGTAGCAAAATTTCAGAAAGTTGCATATGATAGATATCAGAAAACCAAACACATATATTAAAAACTAAAAGAACGAGAATAATTAAAAGAATAATTGTTCACATTAAAGAACTTACGATACACTAAAGCAAAACTCTTCACAATAAAGTCAGTACAGGTTACCAAGTAAGAACAGCCATTTATTTTGCAGTTGCCACCATAGAAAATGACTACTGCATGTTACACAGTGCATAAATTCTGCTCTTTCACTTGGAAGCTCAGAAAGCATGTAGGAATGAGCAGAAGTCAGGGATGTAGCCAAACTGTTGAGCTGCCATCCTCGACAATCCCATTTATGAAGGGTGGGAGTGGAGCAGAAGGACAGTTTTAGCTATATGGAGATGCACTGTAAGGCCCTTTTTATTTACCATTACCAGTGAAAGTCCATTATGTGCCACTCAGGTGGGAAAAGTTCAAGCTATGTGTTCAAGGAGGGGGAACTATTCAGGCAAAGTTTAAATACCCGTGACTACAGATCTTTTTTAAAGACTGGTGCCTGTTACTCAATCTGCAATGTTAGGTATTTGATGCATGGTACACAACACAGGTATGTGCTTACCAAGTTATGCAAAGCGGCCTTACACCACAAAATAAATAGCAACTAAGTCAGAGCATGAGATCTTCTGCCAGCTAGTACTCTTTCTGTGCTTCTATAACACAGAAATATAAAATGGAAGGCTAAGGGACTGTTCTACCACACTGCCAGGGCAAGGGGATAGAAAGAGTCTAGTAACAAATTTTCCAGAGCAAACATAAATATACATTTACATTTGTTGTGTTGAACACTTGCAGACTGCCTTCACCTGTCTCTCCAAACAGCATGATTTTACACAAGCCAAATGTGTAGTATTTTCCCCTATACTCTCATGTCACAATATCCACACTAATGAAAACAGAAAATCTCCTGAGAGATCAGAGCCACTCTGAAAATAGGCAAGAGAGAAGGACCATACAGAAGCCAACACTGGAATTCATCTTCCCAAATTGTAGGCATACAGAAGTTACACACGTTCTCTGAACTACTTGCTTACTCTGGTCTTAGAGTTATAGACAGCTATCTCTAGATGAGGTAACCGTCCTTGAGGCCCCTATTTATTCCAGTTTTTTTCCGGGGGAGCCTCATGGCTAATTTAGAGTACAGACTGGCCTTTTTTCAAAATAAAGAATTAACAAAATCCAATTTTCCCAATGTCAGCCTGAAGAAGAAGCAAATTAAAATTTATTATCTCCTTCCAAATCAAGGGTGGAAAAGCGAAAATTACAAGATCACAGAATGGCCGAGGTTGGAAGGGACTTCTGGAGGCAACCTGATCCAAGCCCCTCCCTCAGGCAGGTTGTCATGTGGTTTTGTAATATCTCAAGGATGGAGACTCTACCTCCTCTCTGAGAAAACAGTGCCACTGCTCAGTCACCCTCACAGTAAAAAAAAAGTAAAGAGAAAAAGTAAGAAAGCCAGGTGTTTCCTGGCTTTCAAGTGAAAACATCATATGGCATCTTTCTTGTATTCCAAGAGATAACCATAAAAAACATGGGCCAGCCCCTTTGTGACAAACTCCCTGTAACAAATAATGGCCTCGATGAAGCAGGGTAGTATTTGATCAAGCCTCAATTTTTTTTCTTTGCTGCCTCCTGCACCAATGCATCACAGCTGATTGTTTGAAATGCTTGAGGCAACTTGTGGGGTTCATGGGAAGTTCATGCCATAGTAATTTATAAGAATGATTATGAAAGGAATTTTGCACCGAGCAAGAAGAGCTTGAGTAAAACAGGACAAATGGCCTGATTAAGGACAACAAGTAAAACCAGAACAAACTCTCAGGGAAAGGAAAGACTGTACATGCTCTGTAAGAGAATGAGTTTGATGGCAAGTGAAGGTGGATCACTTTAAAAGGAAAAGCAGAACATTTATATTTGCAAAGTCTCCTATATGAGGAAACGCAATATTAATTTTGTATTTTCACTGGCAAACAAGACTGAAGCATGAATGAGAAGAACAGTAAGAAAAGTGAATAGTAGGATTTAAGGTGTTTTTCCAAAATTCACTTTCATTAGTCTTTTGCAATAAGAAGGAACATCTTCAGAAAGTCATGATTAAGAAAATTACCCAGATTTGTGAACTAACAAAAAACCCAACAATACCTTGTAAACTGTCATTTCAATAGGTCTACTGGCAGACAACTTCTCAGAAAATATATTTCCAAACAAGTCACTAAGTTTCAAAGGCTTGACAGAATACTTTCACTTCATCTTGTATAGAAATAAGATATTTCTTAAAATGAGTTTACAGATTCCAGATATGACATTTTTCCTATTAACAAATAACTCTGCTTTGAGGAGTGCACAGATACGATCCTGAAGCACTTTTGCCTTACAGGTCCATCTTGACAACCTATCAAGCAGGAGCACATGGCTTAACATGTGGTTGTGATGGTCAGCTTAAGTGATGCTCAGGTAGAGGTCAGATTTGTACTGGAACAGCTCCTCTTCTGCTGCCAATGAAGTCCTTTGTCAAAAAGCAGCTGACAGCTGTTAGCTCATAGCTTTTTAAAAAACCCTCAAATATCTTCACACAAAAACTGGATATCAAAGAACTCTAACAATGGAAAATGGGCCCCACAATTTGAAGAGGATGACAAAACTGATGAAAGGGATGGAGGGAATGTCTTCTGAGGAGCAGTCAAGGACTTTGGGTTTGTGTAGTTTGAGTAGAAGGTGGCTCAGTGGTGAACTCATTGCTCTCTACAGGTTCCTGAGGAAGAGGAGAGGAAAGTGCTGAGCTCTTCTCCCTGGTATCCATAATAGGACACATGGGAAAGGTTCAAAACTGTGCCAGAGGAGGTCTATACTGGACATAAGGAAGCATTTTTATTTTACAGAGAGCGTGGTCAACCACAGGAGCAGACTTCCTAGAGAGGTAATTGATGCCTCAAGCCTTTCAGTGTTGAAGAGGCTTCTGGGCAATGCCCTTAATAATACGCTTTAACTTTTGATCAGGCCTGAAGTGATCAAGCAGTTGGGCAAGATGAGCATTATCGATCACTTACAACTTAAAATATTTTATTGTGTTCTATTCTATTCTAAAAAAAGCATTCTTCAGACAGTCCACCAGTCTGATGTGAAGAGAACATGAGACAAAAGCAATAAATGATAAAATAAATTTAACATATCCCAGCAGAAGATGAAGCAAGTACAAACAGTAGCCAGTCCTCAAAAGAAACACTTGATATTTTTTGCAGCATCTCACTAAATAAACAAAGGCTTTATACCAACACACAGAAGATATTATTCCCAAAATACCTATTAAACTGTCATGGTTTAGCAATGGTATTCCCCAATCTAGTGTTCTTGCCCAATGTAGCGTTCCCCTGAGAACACTCCAAACCATGCGCTGCTCGTTAACTTCCTCCTCCCCCTCCCTCTCCCTCTGCAAAGGACTGGTGAGAAGAATTGGAGGTGCAAAAGTTAAATATCACTCGTGGAGATACAAAAAATTTACTAGAAACAATGTGATAAGAAATGACCAGTAACAACAGCAGTATTAATAACAGAGTGTACAAGAGAGGTGAACAATTCCCACACAACAGCTCAACACACGGAATTGGCACTACCCTGACCACTCACCATTGTGAGCTGTGTTAATTGGTCTCAGGGTCAAGAAGAACACCAGGTATTCTGTGGAGTTGGCACAAGGTTGATTTTAAATTTTTACCTAGTTGGAGATGGCAGTTCTGTAATAGAATTTTACCTTTCAGCTCAACACTTCCTGAAATTTTCCCAAATATGGAAGCAAAAATAAAATATGCATGCAGTAGGATAGAAGATGTCTTTCAGAAAATCTTATTCTCAGCTCAATGGTAAAAGTGGAAGCAAAGCATGAAGATTTAGACTAGTGTAATGAGAAAACAGTTTTTAATGGAGACAAAAATGTCAATTAAAATGTTTACAGTCACAGCATTTTGCTTTTCAGTGCTGCATGACAACCCAATATTTGTCCAAATAGCAGGGATAAGCCAATTCCACAGCTTCAAAGAAGCATAAGTGAGCAAATTCAAATACGATAGAAACAACCCTATGATCACCTCAGTAAAAGAAAATTGGATTCCCCTCGATCACTACATGATCACTCAAAGTATTGACACAGAAATCCTAAAACTGATTGAACTGGTTTTAATGCATTGCTTTCATTTTTTTCCTGTAGTCATTATTTAATTAGAGACAGGATAAGTGAGGTTCCCCACTTTTCTACACTGCATGTTCCCTTTATGTCAGAATTCCCAGTAATTGATACAAATCTTCCTCAGCCCTGAATTGTTATCAGTTACAGCCTGGTGCAATTCTGGTTTAAGTTCATAGCAATCTAATGTAATTTTGCAGCACCAATCAACATCACTATTCAATGCGAAGGGTAAAAGGGAAAATGTCAAGGTTATTATTTCTGGCAAAAAAAAAAGAACTTAAATATTTTCTCTCAAGATTAGATGACCTCATATATGATGGCAAGGAGGCGTGCAACATCAGAAATCCAGGGGTTCAAAACTGGAGGCAATCTGCAGGGGTCAGCAAAGAACAAATGTCAGACAGTCACATTTAAACACAAATGCGCTACAGCCAACTTCTGTGTCATTTATGGAATTTGCCTTTCACCTGCATACCTCAGTGATCACAGCACCTTCCCTTTCCTCCTGTAGGAACAATGATAAGATGAGGTAGCTCACTCACTTTTGGCTAACTGAAGAGTCTGCCAAAAAAAAGACCTGACCAGGGCTAACACATGTATCCAGTGTGCCATCTCAGAGCAGATGACTCAGCTGAACAGATGCTCATGATTGATTGGGTGCTTCACATACCAAAGTCAACAAAAGGCAAGATCAATGAGAAAATAAAACAAACCCTGAGATCAGCTAAAAGTTGTACTTCATTACAAAAAACAGAAGTCTTAAGGGTTGCATCCAACCTGGAATGAAGCATAACCACTTAGTTTTGAAATAGACTTAGTTTTGAAATAGACTTAGTTTGATTGTATGTGTCCACATCATGGTCCATAAATTTCCTGGTTTTAAATGGGTCTCCTTATTCTATATAGGTATCTCTTTATTAGTAGCACTCAGAAGAGTGTGATCATTGTCTCTGCATTGCAAATCAAAGCCTCATGTTTACAGTGACACTACGATGTTACAGTCTTTGACTTCTAAAACCCATGTCTTTCATTCAAATTAGTAATTCTCTCTACTCAATATGTCAAAAAAGCTTACTCACAAAGAAAATTCAGATACCTGAAGAGGGATGCAGGTGTTCTTTAAATTAAATGATACTGATTTTATTTCTTGTCATGACTACAAGAGTTTAAAAGTACTCTTAGAAGAAGAGTGTTAAGATTATTCTCCTTTCCATATTTTTGTCTGCATTTACTGCTTAACTATGGCTGCTACTAAGATATACTCTTTCACCAATAGATATTTTAACTCATAAGTAAGTCAAGAAGTAAAAATACAGGTGTTTTGATAAAAGCCCAAGCATTACACATATTAAAACCATTTTTCATTCTTAGAAATTGAATATGCATTGGTTGAGAGTTTCAGTTTCATGTTCCTTTCTTGGAATTTCTAAAACTGATATAGGAATATCAAAACCCTACCAAAATCTATCAAGTAACTAATATAAATGAAGAAAGGAAAATTACTAAATATATGCTATTTGGACAATTAACCAGCAGTTATTATAGACCCTCCTTTTAAAAATGTTTAACATTCTATTGACAATACATAATTTTTTTTTCACTTTCAAAATTTAAATGATCCTATGACTGCTACACTATGTTAAACACACACATTTCCAGCTCCAGTAGAGGGATAAAATCTAGAAGAGCAGGATGTGAACATCCAAGGATCCAAGATTTTGTTCAAGCAGTTCCAAAGAACACTCATCTATTTCATGTTTTCCCTTTCTGTAAGCAAATCTTTAAAAGCCAAAAAAAAGAAGATGGCATTTACAGGGAACAGCCATTTGCAAAACAAACAAAAATTGCTGGTTTTAAAATAAATGACATTTCACATTACAAATTTACATTTCTAAGATATCAGA
Organism: Setophaga petechia; assembly: GCA_024362935.1. Lineage (NCBI taxonomy): Eukaryota > Metazoa > Chordata > Aves > Passeriformes > Parulidae > Setophaga > Setophaga petechia. The sequence continues at coordinate 16,192,097 of JANCRA010000008.1, forward strand.
CTGCATTGGGCAGGATTTCTTATTGTCTGGATCAAGCTTTTATAATCATGTGTGCTGGGGCCCTCATGATAACTAATATTTACAGGATTCTCATAACATATGCCCAAATGGAATCAACAGCCTCCAAAATTTATTGTTTCCTCCCATATTAAATTATTTTACCTTAGGTGGTTTTTGATGGTCTGGTGGTCTTTTGAGAGAAGCGCCTGCAAAAAAAAATCTAACAAAACCTCACATTCTAATTTTAAGTACAGTAATAATGTACAAAACATTTCTTCCTTGGAAGGAGGAAGCACTAGCAGAGAGACAACATTTCACCTGAGATTCCAGTTGCTGGAAGAACTGTTCAAGGTGAATGAGAGTTTAATTTCTTACAAAACTGTTCTCTCTTCTTTTTCCCCACTCTTCCCAAGGTACCACAACAAACTCTTAAATTTCTCATATTTTTTCCAAGTGAGAACATGATGGAAACCAGAACACGAGCTTTGGAGAATCCGGATTATTACCTGCCTATCAACAACCAGCTGCCCTTGGTGTATGGATTGTGTGAGCTCATGCTCTCAAAATGTAAAATTCAAACTCTTTTCTATATTATCATAATTTCCTACCATGTGTAGATTAAAGAGTTTGTTTTCAACTCCCCTTTGTGTTCTGTAGCAAATATGTGTGACTTCTATTAGTAGAGTAATGATTCTTCTGTTCAGAGAAATTACTTCCATATTTTTAGACCACCTGTTTCATCTGGAAACAGCCAGAGATCATTGTAACCAAAATGCATATTTTCTAAAGGAGCTGGTGGACCAAAACAGTTTTATAAAGTTTGAGATTAAAAAGAGATAGAAAATGTAAGAAGTACTCTTTCCCTCCAAATATTTCTACTATGTAGAAAAAAATCAAGACAAAATATTTTCCTTATATCTCTCTAGGAGCGTTGTCTGAGAATTATTTCAGAAAAAAGAAAGAATTTGCAAATTTCATTCACTTTTAGTGGAAGTGAGGTTCTGGTCCTGCTGGCTCGTGTGGTACATCTCCAAAAGTTTTGGGGGAGAGAATAAACCAAGCACAATCCACCTCATTACTTATTCATTTACAAAGCAAATAAACACTGACTTCAGAAGGAAAAAAAATTAAATCTCAGCTAAAAGAAAACAGAGAACTTTGGCAGTCTGCTTGAGCAGCTGAAGACCACTAGAAATACTTGAAAAAAATCCCTCTCCACTGGGAAAAAAATTTTTAACAAATGTTTTCCACTGGGAAAAGATAACAACAGTTAATTACCTCCAAGATACTTGGAAAACAAAATTTGCCCTGCAGTTCCACATATTAAAACTTAACATAGAAAGCATAACCCAACAGATGTAATTTTACAAGGAGGACAAGTACATTGGAAAACATAACAAATTCTCAAATAAATTTGTGATGAAATCGTGGTTTAAGTTCACCCACCAGTTTCAAGACATCTGTATTTCTAGCAATCAGTGTTTCTGAGAGCTCATTAGTAAAGACAGAAATACCTTCCAGAAGTTCTAATGGGAACCTGGCAGAAGTGAAAAGCTGTTGACACATAAGCACGCTTGAAACAACCATGACTGGTCAGCATTAATATAAAGACAGCTTTTTTACTTAATTTAAATCAAAATTGGCAGAGAAGATTGTGGTTTTCATCTTGGGACATTGTACTTTGCACCAGGTGAAATTTTCTGGCTCAAGCTGAGTAGGAGATGAGATAAGCTTTTAAGCTGACCATTTATTCAAAGAGAGCTCTTGCAAACCACAGGCAGCCATGAAATTGAGGCCTACTTTGAATTCCTGGGCAAATACTTCATCCCAGAAAAACTAGAAAATGTGACTATGCAGAACTGCACCAAATACCACAAACACAATTAAATTTCTTGTTCTGTTTATCAGTGTCCTCTAAGGAAACAACAGCAAAAAACAGAACTGTTGGAACTGTTGCAGACAGATGGAAAAAAACCCCAAGAAAATTATTTGGCTATTTTGGGTGTTTCTCTTCTCTTTTTCAAAAGTAAGTACTTAAGCACTTTTCAGGCTGATCCAGTATTCTAATTTTACCAGCATTATTTTCCTATCAGAGAGGGAACATATTGATGCGAATATTTAAAATACAAAATATTCTTCATGTTCTAATGTCCAGTTAGGAGTAAAACACAGTTAGGAGTAAAACATCTAAGCTGACTTCAAAGAAGGAGCCTACTGCATATGATGGTGTTTTGGAAATTGCTTCACATTGGAATGCTTAAACTGTTAGCAAGAGATGGAGACTCCTGAGTATCATATTTGACTTTAATCTGTTGCAAGAGATACTCTAACTTCATTAAAAAGACTGCTGCCTGTACACATGGCTAATAAAAATGGGTTTACATCTGATAAGGCCATTGAATGCAGAACCCTATCCCACCTCTACCTTGCTTGCATTGAATTTATAGATATGTGCATATATATACCTCAACACAGATCTATTTATTTTTTATATGAAATGCATATGTTCACATATGCATCTGTTCACACATGAACTGGGTTAGAAATTGCTCCCATTCTGTTTTTCTTAACATGCAACAAGTACTAAAATAACACAGAGGGGGAAAAAAGAAAGAAAGAAAAAAAAAAAAAGAAGAATTATGGAGATCTGAAAATATAAATATGTATTAATTCTGGAGATTTTCCTCTCTGCAAAGCCAGGACTGAAGTATTTTTCCTAACCTTTCTACAATCAATTACTTACATGCCTTCCAACTTTTACCTGTTTATATTGAAGCATTTCTCATGCTTGTTTTTGAGATGTAAAGAGACTCGATCCAAAATTAAACAATATGGCAGAACTCCCATGGTAGAGCTTTTTAAGGATATTTTTTAGGGCAGGAGGCTCATGTGGATCACCTCCAGTAATGGTTTCTTTTCTGTTCTGAATGTCCACTCAAACTAGTCGATAGACCCAGAATGTTTCCATTGGTATCTGCTCAATGGTTTAATAACTAAACCTATAAAACTCTATCTTCTCTGCTCCAAAGCCTGAGGGACACACAGGACTTTCCCTGGATTGCATCAGCCATGACATAGGACCTGCTGCAGTGGCAGAACCATTCAGTGGCTGCTCTAAAAAGACACAGGAAACAGAGTGATGGAAAAAGAAGTCGACAATTTTAGAGCAAATAAGAAAAGCAGACACTGAGATGCAAAACCAGAACAGATGCTGGAGGTGTGTGAGACAATGTGATAAGAAAGTAAATGAGCAGCAAGGAGCTGCAGAGCTGAGAGATAAAAGGAAGATTATCCCTCAGCACTGAATATTTTCTGTGACACTCTATATACCACTGAGCCAAACATTTTTCCCACTACAGATGATCAATGCACAGAGTCTTTTAAATGTCTTTTGCCAGCTGATTTTCTCCATGCCAGGCTCTGATCTGAAGAAGTGTAAAGTACTTTATAACTACTGAGGACCATGAGAGCTATGTTCTGAGCAGAACTACTTTCAGGAAAGCAGATGCCTAACTTCCACAAACTTCATTTGTCTGGAAACTGAGAACTTAAACATCCTTTTCTTGAGTTTTGTTTGTTTGTTTGTTTGCTTTTATTTCTTTTGTTGTTGTTATTTCAAAAAAATATTTCCCCCACTTCCATCTGTCAAATGCCCAGACTTTATATCTAGGACTGGTGTCCAGGTGTGCTGCATATTCTTCCCAAATTTCTTTAATAAATCTTGTTAGTAAGTAATTTGTTATTAGAATTTGTTGAAATACAGTCAGATGGGAGAGATTAAGATCTTGATCACACAAGGTTTTTGAATCATCAGTGAGATCCTTTGAATACATTATACAGGCTACACACCCTGAAAGCCCTTACTGCTGGAAAGTGTTGTTTTGCTATTTCACAGTATGGAAGGCACATTGTATGAAATTCACCAGCTGTTTTAATTTGAGAAATGTATGCTATAATCACAGTATCAGTTTACTCATTTTATAACAATTTTCTCTTTCAACGTGCTTTACAATCTGATGTGACTGGGTATGCTAGAAGAAAATATTCCTCCTCTACTTGTCAGCTTTGTTGTATTACTTCAGTTAAAAAGAAGACAAAAGAGAGAGGAACCTTGTTCCTACTTAGCACATGACTGTTGACCTTTATGCTATATATAATTTTTAAAAAACGTTAAAAAAAAAAAAAACACCTAAAGTGGAAACTTTCTCTGTAACTTCATCACATACATAAAAAGCCCATAGAAGAAGAATGAATATGAAGAATTAATTATGTATATAATTATCACTTCATCAGCTGATACTGTATTCTTGGCAGGAGGGAAGAGGAAAAAAGTAAATCACTGGATATCAATGTTTCAGCTGGCAGCCTTTCCCTACAGAAATGATACTCTAGCTTCCACCACAGGACCTTTGCCCAGAACCTAAGCCATACAAGTGAACCCTCTTTGTCCTATACCACCCTCATTCTATGGACCTTCAGATCCAATTGTTTATAGTAAACCGCTGTTTGGAGAAGCAGAACTCTAGGTAGCTTATAAAAAAGAGCACTGACTTTAGCAAAATGCTTCAGCTAAAGCAAAAAGCTTTATTTAATTGATTTTGGGATATGCTTTTATCTCTGTATAATAGAGACCTATCTAGCTATAATAAAGAGCTATCTAATTATATCACTGCAGTCAGAAGAACACAATAAATCTAATATCAGGAATCACTATAGCAAAAGCCTCTCAAAGCTTTTTCAACCCCTTCCTGAAACACTATTCAATCAACTAAAACATTATTGTGATTTACCCTTCAAAGTAAAAACACTTCCTCTTTTACTCTCAGTAAGAAAATATGTGAACTTCATTATGAAACAATTAGCAATTAAGTTAAAGATGGGAGCTGCTAGCTGAAAAAAATGTACAAGGATTGCAATGGGCTTTACTGAGTAAAGTAACAGCTTTGAGTAATGGTGTGAGATATTTGGAGGTTCTGATGCTGATATTGCATTTAATGACTATACACTTCCCTTCAGATTCTCCTAATTTAAATCTGAGCAGACTTGCGTACTCCCCAGTTTTCCCCTTAAACTGAGCCATTTGCCTCTGAAAAAGTGCTTGACAACCATCCCTATAACTCCTTCTTAGCCCTATATATTCCTATTTTTACATGTCTAATTTGAGACATCTACATCCTCTGTTGTATACTAATCATCCAGCAGAAATCACTCAAAGTGGCTTAATTAATCAAGAATATCAAAGCTATCACATTAGACAGAAAGAGCATAATGTAGAACTTTCTCAAATTATAGTTCCTGGAGAGAAAATAATCTGTTTAGAAGAATGTGAGTTTATGTGGATATTTCTCTCTATATCCAAATAGCGTACATGTTAAACTAATGTAGCTTCATACCTACTTTTATACTTTTTCCTTATTATTATAATTGTGTTGATACATGTTTCCATGTGCTTGTCAAGAGGTTAGCTCTGATTATTTGAAGGTTTCACTTAATTGATTTTGTGATACATAGCTAAATTCTCTTCTGGTTCAAACTAGAACAGCATCACTACGTTTGATACAGGCATTTAAAGGGTCAGCAGAGTTTATTGGTCAAATTCAGCTTTCAGTTGCCATAAATTGAGAGACTTAATTGATTTCTGCTAATGTACTGTAGAGTTGCACTTGTACATTTGGGGGCCCAAATTTAGGCCAAGGACAGTAGGGACTGCAGCCACAAAACTATTGTGACAGAGTAGAATTTAAACTCAGTAGTTTAGGGGCAGGTAATAAGCAGAACAAGGCAGCACCAGGCTGGGTAACTGACCTGTCAAAAAAGCAACCACAGTTATCCTCTAATAGGGTTACTGGTAGATTGACCCCAGCTCTAAATCTCTAACACTACCTAGTGTATTAAGCTATTGGAGAGAATTTTGTGTTGTACCTGCAGCACAGATATATCCCAGGTTATAAGATTATGAAAAAAACCCCATTGGCTGACCAGTCACCTACTGCTGATAACATTTTTTCAAATTAATTCCAAACAGTTTGTTACCACAGTTCCACTTCTAAAAGAGGGCTTACCACTTTCCCATGGTGTCATTTACAAAACAGCATGAAAACAACAGCCTCCAGGTGCTGTGAATTTCAAGCTGTTCCTTGTGAGATAAGTGCCATCAAGATTCCTTCATTTAGTTTTGGCAATCCCATATTTAACCATATTGTTGAACATGTTGAAAGAAAAATCTTAAAGGGTTTTTCCCAGTGTTCATGTGAGTGTTGCTAGAGAGATTATAGAATTATTATTTTTCAAATTTCCTTTGAAGTACACTTGTTATTTGATCTCTTTTTGTATACAAGAGCTGTTTCTTGGTTATATTTTAACCTTAGCTGAGAGAAGGGAAGGGCCTTCCAAAGTTACAGAGTGCAGAATTTCTAAGACTGAGATACTTTGAAGCTGGTTTCAGATTTTAAAGAGTGCTGTAGTATGGTCAAATCAAGGAAAGATAATCCTGCACTTGAAAAACATGCTCAAATATAGTTTTATAGATACAGACCCTGTGTTTAATAAGAAATGACATGATTTAGATTCACAATGAGGTTTTGGGATTCCACTCTGCATTAATTTCTCTCGTCTTCTTGAATTAAAAAGATACAAGTATCAATGAGCCATGTAGAATCAAAATCTATGCTTTTCTATTCATAATCATAACAATGATCTTACCAAAATCTCAAAACAATGCCCACTCATTTTATGGAAGACTCATTATATTTTTTGACTTTGGCTGGATTCCAGGTACCCACCAAAGCCACTCCATCATTTGCCTCTCAAACTGGACAAGGGAGAG